>CM057452.1:1374972500-1375572500 GCA_016271365.2 Neoceratodus forsteri
ATGAACATTAGTCAAAATAAAGTTTATTTCCTTTAAATAAGTCTACTTTTATTTTTATACTGTCCAGACAGATTCAGAGACACACACGCGCACACACAGACACACACACACACACACACGCACGCACACAGGCATGTGCACAGAGACACACACACACCCCTTCGTGAACTTCAGAAACTTGCTGGAGTTATTGCTTTATTCTGTTTCTTGCCTTCTCTATGCAACTTCCCTTAGCTTTTTTCACCAGTCTTCCCACTACTTCTGTGCCTTCATTTCAAATAAATTACTCATCTGGCAACGCACCCTTGAAACACACACCATGCAAGCAAACATTCAGCATTGACAAGCACTTGTTTCTTTTCTGTTACCTACACTGTGCTTTGAAATTCAGATCCTGCAACTTCTCCAAAGTATGCAGTTTACATACAGTAAATGCAATAATGTTTTTTTTTCCCTTATTTCGTCACACTTCCTTACTGTTTGCATTTTGTTCTACCAGTTTCTAAGATTTGAGACTGTTTCAGGTAAGTCTCAAGTTCTTTGGAGCAAACACAAATAGTAATTACCCATTCAGACAAAACACTGCTGTTTCCAGTGAAGATTTTGTGACAATTTAATGTAAAAGCCATTTAGCTTAATAGCTGGTCTGAGTGAAATAGACATCATTTTGAAGTGTTTTACATGTTTCACACTGTTGATAGGCAAACTTGTGTGGAGCTGACAGCTAAGCTAAAAGCAGGATAATGATGCCTGCTCCTCTCTGTGAGTCACTAAGGCGCTAATCTGCTCTGTACATTATAGAAAGAGCTGACAGAAACATTTGCTGCAAATTGCCCAGAATTTTAAAAGGTAGTCATACGAAGCATCCCTCCCTACTCAAAACCATTAACACACAAAGGAAGTGAAAAGATCTCATTGCCTCAGAAGCATTGAATAGCTGGCAAAACAGCTAGCACAGTGATGCAGCAGCAGTATGCTGTGCTCTTTGCTGCTACTTGGCAGGTTCGGGTATCCCATCCTGGGACCAGCAGGAGTCCAGGTATGTTGTAGAGGCTAGGCACTCAGCTCCGATGGAGAGACGGAGGGAGGGTGTGAGCTCCCCAGTAACTTGGCACCCTCTATCAACCAATCATTGCTGTGTGGCTGCAAAGGCAGCGACACACCTGCCCTCTCCATTCCCATGGCCAAAAGGCCGGACCCAGCCAAGGTAACCTTAATATCTGGGGAGGGGGGGGCAGATATTGGGGGGAAATGGGTGTTTGGTCCACAAAACTGTACCTGACTATTATGGTTCAACACCTGCCTTATGGGCTCACGTATGGTTGAGGGACCTTAAACTCCTGCTTGGGTTCATAATTTGAAATTGTATACAAGTTGCAAAGCACCTCCACAGTCCACCCAGGGAAAGTTAAGTGGGTTAGGTGACAAGCTAGTACTGCCCCCAGGAAACATTATCAATCCACCCAACACCAACAGAGGTGCATAACAGTTCATCCTAAGGACATTAAACCTGTCACTCTAAGCAATCATAGGCAGTGACACAGTAATAGAATGCACACAAGAACAAGGGATTTTGTTGGGGTAGGAACACGGGAGCTGGGGAAGAAAAAGGTTAGGTTAAAGCAGTGCAAATAATAATCTATGCTGGCAATAGACCTCTCTGGCTATGCCCTCCCTCACCCTTCTCTTATTCTGCACCTGACTGTACTGTCAGATCCACTACCCCAGTCCCCTACTTTTACCAGTAATGCCCTTCAGTCTAGGGAGCTCTCAGTGCTTCACTGGGTAACGAGCTATATAAACAGTGAAGGCCCCTTGACAGTTGCCTTGCATGTAATAACTGGTGAGGAAATAATATTTATGCTCCAGTGCACTTATTTGTACTTTCCAGGCCCACTGGTTATCCACAGATAAAACCTGGATGGGTATTTAATGGCAGATGATCCTGCAAATCCATTTTCTTTACTGCAGACGATTTGTAAAACACTGCAGGATCAAGGTCTTGTTGGTTTTCTCACAGCCCTTTGACTATGTAATGCAGTTCTGGCTGCATGTACCAGCTCTCAGCTGCAATCTCTGGTATACCGCCAACATGTCTGCATAGCTGTCTCAGCTTCTCTCTGATGGTTGCACACTGAAAGCTCACACAGACTGGCTCAGTGGTGGTTCTCTCAGTTGGTCTCTCTCTCTCTCTTGCTCGCTCTCTCTCTCTTCCCCCTCTCTCTGATTCTCTCACTCTCTCTCTCTCTTCAACTTTTTTACTCTCTTTCTGTCCGGTGTAAGCCAGTACTGTAGCAAATTCCCAGAAGGCCTGGGTGCAAGGGTATGTTATAGGGCCCCCTGGTTTTGAATAAACATTAAAATTATGATTTGGGCCCCTCAAACCTCATGGGCCCAGCTGCGACTGCACCCTTGTAGCTATGCCCCTGGTGTAAGCCTGTCCAGGAGTGCCCACCATTCTTCTCACTGCAGCTCCAAGACAACCGTACAGAACTGCAGCCAGTCACCTGGCAGTAGTGGCTGATGGTGGGGGCTCTCTAACCCTGCAGTCACTGGTGCAGTTACAGACCCTCAGGCATGTACAGTACAACCCCAATTATCCGAAAGCAGAGGGAGACACTGACATTTTTTGTATAATCAGTGGTTCAGATAAGTGGGTGAGGGTTGACATTAATATGTGCAACATATACAGCAAGGGACATTAGCAAAATACATTTCATTTATGTAATTTATTAACAACAGAAGCAGTGTCATAAATATTCAAATGTTTAAATCCATAGATCACACATTATGATGTTAAAAGTGCATCAAGGATAATACGGACCACACAGTATTATAAATGTAAAGCAGCATGCGGCACTGTTCGGCATTAGGGGGTTACAGCTCATACCTCGAACACACACAGCAAACAACACAACACACGGCAGGCGTTTTAAGTTAAGCAATTAAAAACCAACTGGCCTGCTCTGTACTCTGTTCTAGAGCTGCAGGAATGTTTTGCTGACAGCTGCAATCAATTTTAGTTTAAATGCGCTTTTACTGTCACTTCACTTATCTTCGAATCAACTTCAATTAACATCAATACAGTGCACACAAGAATCAATTTATTGCAGTACCCACACAAATAAGCAAGAAAATAAAAGTACACTTCATCTGATACAATTTCATAGTGCTAGATGGGAATAACAGTATGTCAGTCACAATACACTTAAGAATTCTGTTACAGCAGTCTGTTTTTTTGGTTTTGTTCATTTTTTTGACTGCCTGCATTCTCTCCTTGCATACCAATAGGGTGTGCAGGTAGTCAATGCTGTCCTGACTTTCCAGCTACTTGATACATTAATTAAAAGCCTCAACAGCTTCCGAGGCGGTGGGTACCTGAGTTGTACGAGCTTGTTTGCCTTCATCGTCCTCTTCATCTGTCGCCTCCACAACATCGGGGACATTCTGAGCAATGTTCACTATGTCATCATCAGTGAGTTTGCCGTAGCCACCATCGTTAGCATCACATTTGACCCACTCATATAGCCTCTGGAGCTCATGCAGTTTTCTGTGCAATCTCATGGAATGCTGTGTTGGCCTCAATTTCTTGTTCGATCCCAACCGGGTCAGCGTACAGTTCACGCAGCACCTCAGACTTTTCCCAGCATCTGACAGTTGTCTCTTGCCACACCTCTGACCAAGATTCCCCCAACAGATTGCAAGCATCTTTAATTTGAGTTTCTTAAGGGCCTCAGTTAATATTAACTGCTTGTTTTCTTCTGCCTGGACAGTAGCCAAAGGTTTTGCCCAGTACAACCTCTTGAGGGTAGCCAAAATCCCCTGGTCCATGGGTTGCAGCTTGGAGGTTGTGTTTGGGGGCAAATACATACACTGCACACTTCCATCTGCCTAAATTAGCTGCTCTGGATCTGGGTGGGCACCCACATTGTCAAGTAAGAGAATCAGACATGCTGAAGGTTCAATGACCACAAATAATTGCGAGCTGCTGGGACAAATTCTGAGTGGAACCAATTTTACATCGATGCGCGCATGCGAACCAACATATTATGGCAATACAGGATTTCGGGCGTCCACTGCCATGCCCATTGCAGTTCTCAGAACTGGGGTCTCAGCAGTCTACCCAGTGACCACTAGATGTGGTCCTGACATTAACTTCTTCTGTTGGTGGAGGAACATGTATGCACATCAAAGGACCAAAGCCACTCTAATCCGAGAGGGCTTTGGCCCTTTGATTTGCATGACCATTCAGTCCACCAAGCTAATTAGCTTTCAACCTAAAACTTTATTCTGTAGTGTAGTGCCCCTCCCTTCTCTGATCTCCCATCCAATAATGGAAAACATTTTCCATAGTGTAGTGGCCCCTCTCCATCCCTGATCGCCCATGCCATATGAAATATGTTACCAAAGTGTAGTGGTGCCCACCTCCACTATGATCGACTGATCGCTGTCCCCAGAGTGACAAAAAAAAGTCTCTGGTAGTCTAGTGTCCCTCCTTCCTTCCCTAGTGCCCAATCCCCCAGTGTTCTGTCCCAGAAATAAAGAAAATGTCTCTCGTCATTTCTTTTTAAATCTGAAAAAAAAATCCATCATTGTCCACTATGCTGTTACCCCCACCCAACCCTCCCTCAGGACCCACAACCCCACAGCCCCCACCCCATACTTAACCACTGGAGGTCCTTCCTTGGACTGCAGACACGTCTTCACTCATACTAAGGCATTTAAGAAGCAAAAAGGCTTATGCAGCCCATAAATGCTCCTATGCTATTTCAGTTCATATTAAACAGAATAATATGACAAGGATTGACCAGAAGTCATGAAGGTATCCAATTGTTTTTTAAACTCAGATTTGATTTTACTTAATACAATATTCAAAGGTAATTTGTTCCAGGGTTGGATCACCCTAAGGGTGAAGAAAAAATTTCTAGAAATATAATGAAAATGTTTCCCAGCAAGTTGTAAGGGATGCCCTCTGCTTTGATATGGACAATCTTTAAACTCCAGACCCAGTTTGGTCATTAGGTATGACCTTTAAAGCCCAACTGTGAACTGAGGTAAGTGCTTCAAAGTATTTCAATGGGGTTTTCAGTTTCAGTGTATTTCAATGGAGTTTTCAATTTAGTGGCATAACTTGGCCATTTTACAATATTTGTTCCCCAAATTTTCAGCATACCTTTTGTGGTATCCCACCTCATGAACAATTAAGTGACAGGAGGCAATTCTTTCACAAAAGTTGATTTCGCAGACACTGTGTGAAATCACATTTCTGGCTGGAGTTGAAACATTTTCTTCACCTTTGTTCATGAGGTGGGGTCATAAAAAGGCTATGTTGAAAATCTGGTGTAAAAATATTAAAAAACAATGAAGTTATGAGCCTGCATTGAAATTTGTGAAAGCAGACTCGAAACTTTGGCAAATTTAAATATTTTGACCCAAAATTTTCAACATAGCCATTTCTTCACAGCACCTCATAAATGTGATAGCTGTCATTTTTCAGGTCCCGGCCAAAATGTTTTTTTGTATCCCGAAAGGTGATTTTGCAGTTGTTGTGCAAAATCACCTTTTGGGCAGGAGTTGAAATTTTTCTCTGCACTTGTTCATGAGGTGGGGTCATAAGAAGGGCACATTGACAATTTGGGGCAAAAATATTCACAAACAACAAAGTTATGAGCCTGCGTTGAAATTTATGAATGCAGGGGTGTAACTTTGGCAATTTTCAATATTTTGACCCCAAATTTTCAACATAGCCATTTCTTCACAGCACCTCATGAATGTGATAGCTGTCATTTTCCATATCCTGGCCAACATTTTTTTTTGCATCCTGAAAGGTGATTTCGCAGTTGCTGGGTAAAATCACCTTTTGGGCAGGAGTTGAAATGTTTCTCTGCACTTGTTCATGAGGCGGGGTCATAAGATGGGTATGGTGAAAATTTGGGGCAAAAATATTCACAAACGACAAAGTTACAAGCCTGCGATGAAATTTGTGAGGCTCGTAACTTTGGCAATTTTCAATATTTTGATCCCACATTTTCAACATAGCCATTTATTCACAGCACCTCATGAATGTGACAGCTGTCATTTCAGATCCTGGCCAAAATGTGTGAAATTGCCTTTCAGGCAGGAGTTGAAATCTTCAAAATTGGGGGTCAGAATTGCAAAAAAACAATGTTTAACAAGGAGCCAATGTTCTGCATTGACAAATGCCTGTTAAATATGCTGGCATTCATTCATGCATTATTTATTTTATTTATTTATTTATTTATTTAAAGTTTCGGAATTACAACCTTTGAGTCAGAGACTCCTTTGCAAAGGCTCCACGTCAGGGCAAAAAGACAATGACAACAAATAAGTAGTAAAAAGGTACCAAGGAGATAACAGGAAGACAGGAGACATTAATCCAAGCTTGGGTAGATTACAGTTTGGGATTGCTTTGCTGCCCAGGTTTGAATGATATTACACAATTTATGAACTAGAATACTTTGCAGAAGCATTGTACATGTTGTGGTTGAAGACCTCGTCTTCAGGTTGATGAACAATGAATACGATAACTTAGTAGAAGCATTTTACATTTTGCAATCAAAAGACCTTGTCACTGGAGGGATAAACAAAGAAAAACTAGATTAATTTCCAGACGCTTATGCACATTTTGCAGTCAAAGACCTTGTCTTAGGTTGGATAGCAAACCTGCAGTTTTGTGGCTAAGTGTGCTTAGGTGCAACAGCATGTTTCTGATTCTAGTAGGTAAATCTTGATGCTGGTTTTGAATTGACTAATGCTTGTGGCTTGTGCTATGGATGGGGTAGTTCATTGAGCCAGATGGGAGCTCGATAAGAAAAGACCTCTGGCCCTGCGAGGTCCTTCTTTGGGGATTGCGATCGTGTTTTAGCTGTATGTCTTGGAGTAATCCTGTGAGTGTTAAGTTTTATTAGTGGGTGGAGTCCAATGGGCGAAAGCCCAATTGGATTTTTTTGGCCTGGAGGCAGGTGTGGTAATTTAGCCTGCCTGCGAAAGTCAGCCAGTTAGCTTTTTTGTAGAGCTCGTAGGTATGGGTTTGCTTGTCACTATCCGTTACCAGACGGCTAGCTTTGTTTATAGCCAGGTTGATTCTTTTTATTGCTGTGGGGTCAGCTGATCCATATATTGTTATTCCATAATCTACCAGAGATAGAACCAAGCTATTCACTGCCAGCCAAAGGGCGCGGGGCGGGAAGCATTGTCTATGTCTGAACAGGGTCCCTAGTCTGGCATTTACTGAGGCTGACAGTTGGTCTATGTGCCTGTGATAGGTTAATGATATGTCTAGTGTGATACCCAGGTATTTGAAATGTGATATTTGGTCAATTAAGTTACCCTGATGGTTGGTAATGTTTAGTTGCGAGCTAAAGTGGTGACTTTGTCTGTGTGCAAAGACCATGGATTTTGTTTTGCTGAGGTTTAGTACTAGTCGTTGGTTTGCTAACCAGTGTTCTATTTCATGGAAATTAGTTTGTAGCTTATGCTGAAGAGTATTCAGGGTGGAGTCTTCCAAAAGATTACTGCATCATCTGCATACAGCAGGAGCTTGCAGTTGCAGGCACTAGGGATTGCATTCAGGAATAGGGTGAAAAGGAGCGGGCCTAGAATTGATCCTTGTGGTACACCCGACTTAACTGAAAGTTTAGAAGATAGAGTGGTATTTATTTTTACTTCTTGTGTCCGGTCTGTAAGGTAATTACTCTGAGCTGTGTTGCTAAGAGGAAGGGCTTGTATGTTAACATGTTTAAAACATCTTGGGCACAAAGATTTTCTTATTACCAACAGCTTAATATGGTGAGTACCTGTTGCAACTGAACACCCCAGCACCGTCAGCCTTTCTTTGTTTTTGTTTTTTTTTTTAACCTAGGGCACATTTCTCTGATCAACATGCAAGTGTCTTTTCGGGCAGCATTTTCCAGTACGTGCCCATTTCATCAGCTTTGTAAATTTGTGCTTGTGTGAGTCCCTCAGAAACCATTAGGTCACTCAGTTTTTTTCTGAATGGGGCTATGTTTGTCATTGCAAACTGACAAAAGTTCACCAGCCACAGAAAGTTGACGGATGCCATGGCACTGTTTAAAATGGCTCAGCCACCCCTCATTAACATCAAAAGCATCTTCCATGCTATTAATATTTCTGTGAAAACTGATGGCTTTCTGTCTGAGGATGGGTCCTGAAATTGGGGTGCCTTTGTCTCTGTTTTGGACCAACCAACAATACAGTGCCTCATCAAGTGCCTCATCCTTACTGCCTTTTATGCTCTTTCTATGGGACGGACCATCAGGGCAGTCCATTGCTGAAGCATACTACCTCAGTTTTTCTCTAGCAGCATGGATGTCACATGCTGTAGCATTACAAATCTGAAACTTTAGAGCAACATCAACAGCTGTGGAAAAAATGTTGCAGATTTTCAGCACTTGTGGAATTTCACAACTCGCTTGTTTTGGGATTTTCCGCACCTGTGGAAATTTTGACTGTGAATATGATGCTCATGTGTTTCCGCAGTTTTGCAAGCCTTTTTTCCACATGTACGGATTTTTTTGCACTCTTTGTGAATCTAGCCCTTTGAGTCTAGGAAATAATATTTTGTACCTGCAGGCCATCATAGTGGAGTAGAGCTTTGACACAGTGGCCATAACTGAGTTGTGGTGTACTGAAAATCATAACTGGGATATGGCCAAACCAATATACTCTCAGTTCAGAAGAGACAGGGAAGAGAGAAGGGGAGGTGGGGTTATTCTGTATGTGAGTGAATGTATCAGGGCTGCGGAAGTGAAAGGGAACCTAGAGGCAGGAGAAGGGCTGGAGGTGCTGTGGGTCACCCTGGAGACAACAATGGGAGCTACTATTCACACTGGGGTGGTATACTGGCCTCTGGCACAGGGGGAGGAGTTGACAAGGCATTTGGGAAAACCATTGTCCAGATGGTAAATAAAGTGGAGGGCCTGCTGGTTGGAACTTCAGCTTGTCTGATGTGGATTGGAGCCTTCCAGCTGCAGCTTTGACTAGAAGGGGGCAATCCTTCACAACTTACAGGGCATGTTTCTCAGGCAGCTAGTCAGTGAACCCACTAGGGACTAGGTAGTACTGGACCTGGTGCTGACTAACAGAGACAGTATAGCATATGTCACAGTGGGCAGTCCCATGGGGACCACTGATCACAGTACAGTGTACTTCAATATTAGATGGGTACAGAAGCAAACCACACAAGAACGAGGATCCTGGACTTTGGAGGGGTGGATTGTTCAGTTATGGGTAACTGCCTTAGGAGCAGCCTAGCAGTGGTGGATTTCCAGGGTGGGGTAGAGAAACTGTGGGAAAAAGATAAGGGAAGTTATAGTGAAGGAACTAGCCTCCATGTGAAAGAAGTGAGTAAACGCGGGAGGACAAAAGGCCACTATGGTACTCTAGGGAGGTGGCCAAGAAAATGAAAGAAAAAATGGTGGCATTCAGGAGATAGAAAGAAATTCAGAGGGAGGAGGATAGGGAAAAGTACCATGTCAATCAGATGGAAGCAGGGAGGGCAGTGTGGCAAGCAAAATCTCAAACAGAAGAAAGGCTAGCCACCAGCCTATTGGTGTGGTGGTAGTGTTGCCACCTGAAATGCCGGTGACCTTGGTTCAGGAATGATCCTGGATCATCAGAGCCAGCCAGGGGGAAGAGGTTTGAGTATCCCATAGGATGCTCTCCTTCTCCAAAGGAGTGAGGGCTGTTACACTGCCCTGTTTCCGCCACCTGTGGAAGCACTAGCAGCAGCAGGGGACTCACGGTGTGGAGAGGGGAAGACACCACTGGGCACTGGGCAGAGATGTGCACTAGAATGTCTACAGCCTGGAGTCTCGTTCTTGTGCCAGCATCCTAATGGGTGGGATTTTGGGGACCAAAAAGCAGGCAGCAAATAAAAAATACCAAAAAATCAAGCCCCCACTGCCACGCAGTATGATCCCCAACAAAAGCTGGAGGGGGGAAGGAGCACGGATGGTCAGTACCACTGAAACTGAGCTCCACCGGCAGTGGGAGATAAAATGTGCAATAAAAAAAGAAGAAGAAAGGATAGCCAAATGGGTGGCAGAAGTGGGCAAGACTTTCTTCAGGTACAGAAGCAAGAAGAAGAAGAAGATAAGGGGATGGACTGTGAGGAGAAGGAAGGTGGTAGATGATGACCGTACAAAGGAGGATAACAAAAAAGCTGACATCCTGAACAGGCACGTCTGCTCAGTCTTCACAGTGGAGAGAGAGAGAGAGAGAGAGAGGGGGATGGATCAAAAAGGAGCAATGGGAACACAGGAGGGGGGAGGTGAACATACAGGTTCATGTACAGTGGAAAGAGTCCTGAAGGGACTTGCAAACCTGAAAGTGAATAAGGCCATGGGACCAGACAGAATATATCCAAGAGTGCTAAAGGAACTCAGGGAGGACCTTACTGCATCACGGACAGTGTTATTGAACATATAACTGAAAACAGGAGTGGTTCCAGAAGACTAGAGGAGAGCTAACATAATTCTGTTCCATAAGAGTTACAGGTGTAAGGAGGTTAGCAACTATAGACTGGTCAGTCTCACATCCGTGATGGGGAAAATAATGGAAACTCTATTCATGGGAAGGCTGGTGGAATATCTTGAATCCAGTGGTTTGCTGGACCAAAGATAGCATCAATTCATGAGGAGGAGATCATGCCACACAAATCTTTTGATTTCTTTGACTGGGTGACCAGAGAAATAGATCAGGGGAGGGCAGTGGACATGGCCTACCTGGACTTTAGCAAGGCCTTCCACACTGTGCACTTAGGAGACTGATAAAGAAATTGGATAGTCTAGAGGTAGGAGCCAAAGTGGTAAAATGGGCAAATAAATGGTTAATGGATGGGTGACAGAGGGTGGTGGTAAATGGCACTCACTCAAATGAGGGGAGCGTGACCTGCAGGGTGCCATAGGACCCAGTATTGGAACAGGTCCTGTTCAATGTCTTCATAAGTTACATCAAAGAAGAACTTGAAGGTATACCTTTTTGCAGATGACACCAAGATCTGTAATAGGGGGTATAGAAAATGAACCTTCAGCTGAGTGAGGCCTTTCAGAATATTCAGTCCTGGGTAACATCTCACAGGCTGGTCCTTAATCTAAAAAAAAACTCAGGCCATGCTCTTTGGGTCAGCAGCCAAGATCAAGGCCTTCCCTGCCCCTCTATGTGTCAGTGGTGTGGATGGCTCTCCCCTCCTAACCACGGTTTCAGTAAAATACCTTGGGGTGACACTTGACCCCCAACTTGACCTGGGGTGTCACATCCTAAATGTTTGCAGAACCGTAAACTGGGTCTTGCCTACAGGGCAAAGAAAAATTTGACGTCTGCAGCTTGCTTGGCGTTGGCCAGAGGTGTGCTGCTCCCTTCACTTAGCTATGGCCTTCTCCTGTTCGCTAGCACCTCCAAGGTCCACCTTGCTAGGTGGAGCACGACCTACAACAACATCTGTCATTTTGCCCTGGCAGCCCCACATCTCACCCACCATTGTAAATTATATGACAAACTAAGTTGGCTTTCCCCGGCCAATCACTTGAAATATGAGTTGGGCTGCTTCATAGGAAAGGTGCTCATAACCGGCACCCCTCCGGGGCTGGTGCAGCTTCTCAAGCCTGCTGAATCCTCCTCCTACTCCCTCAGGTCTCAGGGTCCTGGGGTGCTCAAAGTTCCTTATACTCGAACCCTAATGGGGGATAGGGACTTTGCTACATGTGCTCCGAGGCTATGGAGCGCCCTTCCTGACCACATACGTTCCTCCACCTCCCACCTGTGTCTCCGGAATTTGATGTGGGAGCACTTGAAATTGTCCTTGGTGTGTGGGTGTCCCAAGCCACCTTAACCAGGTCTCCAAATTGGTCCCATCTGACCCACTGCCTACTGTCCTTTAACTCTGGGAAGCATGTGATTGATTGCTATCTGCTTATGAATTATGTGGCCCAGGTAAAAGGGTTACTCATACAGTGTAATTGCCATTGAATGTCTTAGTCTATTTATTCTGTAAGTATGTGTATATTGTATCTATTACTGCTCACTGTAGACTATCTAAGTTCATCTTGCTCTCCTGTAACTCTGTACATTGCCCCTCGTGTTGTTATGTACCTTGTTTGAACCTGTATTTTCACTGTACTGTCCTGGGTCGTACCTGAAAATAGGCATACAGCTTGTCTAGTGTACCTACCTGGTCAACAAAAGCTAAATAAATAAATAGGAGCCTTAGAAAACTTGAGGAGTGATCAAGGGTATGGCAGCTGTGGTTCAATGCCAAAAAGTGCAACATCATGCACCTGGGGCATAGAAGCCCAGGAGCTGAGTTTAAAACTGTGGGAGGTACTGTCAGTCACAAAGCAGGAAAGAGATCTTGGGGTTATAATTTCTGATGACCTCAAGGTCATAGGGTAGTGTGACAAGACAGTGGGCAGGGTGGGCCAGTGGGATACTGGGGTGCATAGGGAGTGGTATCACCAGCAGAAGGAGAGAGGTAATATTACCCCTGTATAGATAATTGGTGAGACCACACCTGAAATACTGTGTCCAGTTCTGGAGGCCACATCTCAGAAAAGACATAGGGTTGAGGTAGTCCAGCAGAGGGCAGCTAAAATGGTGCAGGAGTTGCACGAGAAACCATATGAGGAGAGACTGAGGGATCTCAGTATGTACACTTGGAGGAGAGGTGGAAGAGGGGAGACATGATAGAGACCTACATGTATCTCACAGGGTGAAAAGGGTACAGGCAGGGAGCCTGTTTCAAATGGGGAAGTGCAACAGAACAAAGAAGCCGGAAGTGCGGAACTTTAGGAGGGACATGAAGAAATACTACTTTACTGAAAGAGGAGTGGACACCTGGAATAGCCTGCCACCAGAGTTAGTGGGGGTCAAAATCACTTGTAGGGGGTTTAAAGATGTATGGGATAAGCATAGGGGAATACTGGTAAACAGGTGGGGGTCTCCGAAAACTAGTTAGGGTCTGTGGAGACAGAATAGGCAGGGAACATTCGGGCAGACTGGGTGGGCTATGTGGTCTTTTTTTGCTTACAAATTCTGTGTTTCTTTGTTAACTGAGTCAAACTTTTAATTTCACTCCCAGAGCTAAGCCCCGCTTGTTCCCTCACATTTCACTACTATCTGTTTTAAGCTTCACTAAACAGCCTTAAAACTGTGACAGAGGGATCACACTGGGGTCTAGTGATTAGATCACCACCTTGGGAACCAACAAGTTCAGATTTAAGTTCCACCAGAGCCACTTACTCACTGTTACCCTGAGTAAGCTTCACTAGCTCGAAGAGTAAGAGCAAGGTGTAATGTGGACAGCCAGTTCTGAGTGCTGTATGATTTTTTATTGTAATATAAAAATGTGTATGGACTCTCTCCCATGAGAAATGCTGAAACAGCATGTGAGAACACACACACACACACAGGTTTTAGATACAAGGTGTTACCTGGAAGGCCTTAATCAGGAATCTCCGGCTTTTCTAAGTTAATTATAGCTTTAACTGCTAAAAGGGAAATCAGTATCCCTTTTATGATGTTTGGAGAGAAACCCAGGTTATTACACATGGGTGTGAAGTTGTAAATGTTCCTTTGAAGTCTGTGTGAGAGAGGATACTGCATAAGATCAAAGAACTGTGATTTGAAAAAGAACATGAGTTGTGCTGAGGATTACAGAATTTAATACTTTGAAAAGACATCCTGTTTTTGTATAGATATATATTTTTATATATATTCTGACAGGGAGGAACCAGGTGACCTCATACAAAGGGGTTGGCCAAGACAGTTTTTTTTCTTAAACAATATTCAGTTTTCCTTCAGAGAGACACTTCTATCTTGACTCTGACAAAGAAACATCTGTGAGCACTTTAAGCAGGTATTTAGAGCGAGAGGCAAATCTTAAGTGCTGTAGTAGGAATTGCACTGTTAAAACCTTGTTCTTTTAAAAGATTTGTATGTTCTTGTGATATAATAGTTCTGTATTTTATGTTTTACATATTTTTATCTATTTTAGTAAAACTCTTTTTAGAGCTTACTTGGTCTGTCTTTGAATTCTTTCCTTTACAAGTAGAGTATATATGGTTAAAGCAGACACTGTACATAAGCTTGAATGGTGATACCAAACTAGAAAGATAAGCATTTCAATCTGAGGTCTTTTAGTCCAGCTTTTAAGGGTTCATTTCTGTACACCTGGTTAGATGCCTGTAGGCAAAGATATCTGGCCCCCCGAAGACAGAATTATCTGAGCCTATACATTGGGTATGCTAACAAGAGGTTCACAGTTTGAATCCGTCCAAGACTTGAGACCAAAAGTTGATTTGAACCCTTAAAACAGACAGGAGGGTTACCCTGTTTCTGTAAACAGTTCACAAGACTGTGCTTGGAGGAAGGCACTTTGGGAGTAGAGGGCTGACCTGCTGAGTGGGTTTGTGACAGATTGGTTGGCAGCAGTGTGGATTAATTTTGGTATCACAGGCTTTTATTGTTCAGCGTGTCAGCTTGAGACTGTTAGCTCACTTGCAAAGAAAGAAAAAAGGCAGAGTTTTATTTTAAAAGGAAACAGAACTATATCACTTGGCATACAGTCAAGTTTCTACCCATTTTATTTTTTTTCCTAAAGTGCAAGTCAGAGTAGCAGTAGTCAGGGAAGATGGCTTCCAACTACAGCAGGCACACTGTAGACTCCTTAAAGCAGTTGTGTGAGGACAGAGGAGTCCCGTTCACAGTGAAAGCCAGCAAGTAGAACCTCATAGATGCCCTGATGGTAGCAGATACCCAGAGCAGCGAGTCACAGACCGTGACTGAAAAGGAAAAGACCTCGAGTGTGGCAGGGCTAGTGGCCAGTGCAGTGTCCAGATCCGATGAGGAGGGCAACAAGGCCACAGCAGCAGGGGAAGGTCACCAGTATCCTGGATACAGAGGTACTCAGGCTGCAAATTGAGTTACGCAGGATGGAGTTGGAGTTCCAGGAGAAAAGCGAGAACAAGAGAGGTGAGAGGCAGAGTGGGAACAATGAGAGGCGGACTGTGAGGCAGAGCAAGAGCACCATGAGGCAGAGTGAGAACACCGAGATGCAGACCATAAGGAGCAGGAGTGCCAGAGGCAACACGAACTGGAGAAGATATGACTCTGACCAGCAGCAGCACCAGAGCAGGTAAGTAGCTTGGATTTAACTGGGACTGCAGGATTGGGTTACAAATTGAACTCCAAATTAATAGCCAAATTTAGAGGGGGAGGATATGGATACCTTTTTAAATTCTTTTGAAAAAGTTTGTATTCAGGCTAAAATTCCTAGAGAGTCCTGGAGCTTCCAGCTATCCCTGCTACTTACCAGGAAAGCTTGGGATGCATTGGGTCAAATGGACAATGAGGACAGTGATGATTACAGCAAACTTAAAGCTGCACTGTTAAAAAAGTTTGAATTAACTGCTGAATCATACAGAGCTACATTCCGTAAGCTCAGGAGAAGCCCTGATATGAGCTACGAGGAGCTAGCCACGAACCAACGTCAGTTTTTAAAATGTTGGTGGGAAGGAATTGCGGCAAACTCTGTTGATAGAATTGAAAATGTGATTTTCTTAGAACAGTTTTATTGGGCATGCCCAGCAGAGCTAAAAACATGGCTAGAGGACCGAGATCCCAAGACAGTGCAAGAGGCTGCTGAACTCTCGGACCACTATGCCAAGAGCAGACCTGCTCTGGGAGTGAATGGGGTGGGTGTGGCAGCGCAGAAAAGGAAAAACGTGCCTTCAGTGCAGCTAAAACCCTCACTGCCTCCACCAAAACCAGTTTACCCCAGGTTTCAGAGAAAAGATTTCTCTGAGAGAAAAAATGAATGTTGGTTGTGTAAAGAAACTGGGCATATTGCCAGACAGTGCCCCAAAAAGACAAGCAATATACAACAGAGTGCTAGAAAGGAAGTAGGTTGTTTGTGTGTCCCTGGAAGCATGCCATTGAACATGAGGGAACACATGCACCCAGTCGTGAATGGTGTACAGACGCAAGGGTTAAGGGACACAGGGGCATCCTTGACCTTGGTAAAGGGGGATCTGGTAGAACCTGGTCAGCTTATATCTAATAAATATGTCACTGTACAGGACTTCACTGGTGAGGCGAAAACATTGCCTCTCGCTAGTGTTCTCTTAGACTGGGGTGAAACAGGGGGAACTGTACAACAGGTGGCTGTAGCCAAAACCTTAGCAGTGGATGTGATACTGGGCAACAATCTAAAACAGGGGATGGTATGTGCAGTTACCCGTAGCCAAGCGGCAAGGGAAAATTGTAGTTCCCTGAACCCCACAGAAGCCATTGTGGAAACCACTGAGAGGCTGGTTCCCCAGCCTGTGTCTCCTGATATGGAGATTAATGAAGAGGGGGTAGAAATGTCCCCAGTAGCAAGTAACCACACAGCAACAAAGGGTTACTCTGAAGAGGGAGGGGTGACCCATCATCGGAGGGTTGGGATTGACAGTGATCCTGAGTGCCCTGACGCTAGTGCTAGGGACCCTAGTTTAGCGACTGAAGGGGACCTGTCCCATGCCTTGGGAATGTGTGAGGGGTTTGCAGCTGCTCAGAGAAGTGACCCTAATTTAGAGAAACTGAGGGCATGGGCAGACTTGGACGGCACACAGGGAGGTGACGGCAGACATCAGGTTTATTGGGAAAATGGACTTATGTATACTCAGGCAGTACAGACAGAGGGAGGGATGCTAGGCAGGCAGCTTGTCATTTTCCAGGGGTATCATGAGCAGTTGCTCAAGATTGCTCATGATATTCCCTTATCTGGTCATCTGGGAATCGCGCACAATGCAGCAGTTGGCCCAGAATTTTTACTGGCCTAACTTCACCCAGCAGGTCAAGGAGTATTGCAGGTCTTGTCACTAGTGCCAAGAAATAGGGAAGGCAGGCAGAAAACCCAAGACGCCCTGATTCCATTGCCCATAGTGGAGGGGCAATTCCAGAGGGTGGGAATGGATACTGTGAGGCCTTTAAATACCCCCAGCTCCTCAGGGAAGAGATTCATCCTGACTGGTGGATTATGCCATCTGGTACCCAGAAGCAGTCACCCTATCTTCACTGAGGACAGACAAAGTGGCAGATGTCTTTCTTGGGATTTTCTCCCGTGTTGGGATTCCGCAGGAGGTTATCACTGATCGAGGGGATTCCTTCATGTTGGACCTGATGAAATGTTCATGGGAGAAGTGTGGGGTGGTGCAGAGATGCATGACACTGTATCACCCACAAGCCAATGGACTTGTGGAAAGATTCAATGATACCCTAAAGTCAATGCTCCAGGCGTTTGCTGAAGAGCATGGGAGGGACTGGGAGAAATACCTTCCCCACCTGTTGTTTGCATACAGGGAGGTGCCCCAAGAGTCAACAGGATTTTCCCCCTTCAAACTCTTATATGGACGCTGGGTACGTGGACCCCTAGAGTTGATCCGGGAGGACTGGGAAGGCAAACACACCACCCAGGGAACTCCCGTTGTGGATTACATCCTTCGGTTTAGGAAAAGGCTGAAGGAGCTTATGGGGACAGCCCAGAACAACCTGCTAGCTGCCCAACAGAAACAAAAAGTGTGGTACGAGCACAGAGCCAGAGCTCGTTCGTACATGGTGGGTCAGGAAGCTATGGTCCTTATTCCGGTCCAGAAAGACAAGCTGCAGGCTGAGTGGGCAGGACCATACAAAGTGGTTAGGAAGGTAAATGACGTGAACTACATTGTGGAGTTACCTGACCGAAGACAGACAGAAAGGAGGTACCATGTCAACATGATGAAGCCATATGCTAATAGGGCTGACATGGTGTTTGCACTGTGTAGTCCTGGGGAGGGGACGGACGGAGGAGACCCCCTTCTGGATTTGCTGGAAGAAAGTAAGTGGAAGTCCTCTGTGGAGGCAGTAAAATTGTCTCCCCAGCTTACCACGGACAAGATCCAGAAAGTAAGGGAGGTTTTAGCAGACTTTGCCCCATTGTTTAGTGCCAAGCCTGGACTAAATCCTTAGCGACTCACGATGTGGAGACAGGGACACAGGCGCCCATACGGTGGACAGCATATCGGGTGTCAGAGGCTGTCCAAAAGGACATTAGGAGGGAAGTGGAGGAGATGCTGGATTTAGGGGTAATCCAGAGATCCCACAGCCCCTGGGCCTCACCTGTAGTCCTTGTGCCTAAGCCAGATGGCTCTACTCATTTCTGTGTGGGCTATCGTGGACAGAATGCAGTCACGAAGTCTGACGCCCACCCGATGCCCTGGACGGATGAACTCCTGGACAAGTTGGGAGGGGTGACCTACCTTACGACCATTGACCTGACCAAGGGATATTGGCAGGTAGAGTTGGCAGACAGAGCTAGGGAGAGGTCAGCCTTCATCACTCCAATAGGCTTTTTTCAGTTCAAAGTAAGGCCTTTCGGAATGAAGAATGCCTTGGTCACTTTCCAAAGGTTGGTGAACCAGGTGTTAAATGGTGCTGTGGAGTACGCCATGGCATACCTGGATGACATTGCCATCTTTAGTACCAGCTAGGAGGAACACCTATCCCACCTTAGGGAAGTGCTGGGCAGGATACAGAGGGCCGGGCTCACTGTCAAAGCCGGAAAGTGCCAGGTGGCCATGGGGGAAGTGGCATACCTCGGGCATGTGGTAGGCCAGGGACAGCTCCACCCTAATCAAGTAAAAATAGAGGTAATCCAGGCATGGCCCAGACCAGAAACACAGAAGCAGGTCAGGCGTTTTCTATGCACAGCAGGGTACTACAGGAAATGTGTACCCAATTACAGTGCCCTAGCTGCTCCTCTATCTGACCTGACAAAGAAAAGGATGCCAAAGAAAATTACCTGGGGCCCAGCCTGTGAGGAAGCCTTTTCCAAACTAAAGGAGGCACTGTGCAGTGCTCCTGTTTTGACAAGTCCTGACTGTAGCAAAACCTTTATAGTTCAGACTGACGCCTCAGACGTGGGTATTGGGGCAGTATTGAGTCAGACATCCAGCCAAGGGAGGGATCACCCAATAGCCTACTTGAGTAAAAAGTTTCTTCCCAGGAAGCAGGCATACTCCACGGTGGAAAAAGAATGTCTTGCCATAGTGTGGGCCCTAAAGAAGCTGGAGCCATACTTATATGGGCAGCATTTTGTGGTGCAGACTGACCACAACCCCCGATTTGGCTGACGCAGATGTGGAAAAACAATGGTAGATTGCTAAGATGGAGTCTTGCTTTGCAAGGATATGATCTGACAATCGTACATTGGGCTGGAGCCAAAAAACAGAACTCAGATGGCCTGTCTCATCTCTTTGAGGAGTGAACTGATTTGGGAAGCTCATCCCATGCAGGGGATAGAGCCCCCAAATTCAGTCTAGGTGGGGAGGATTGTGACGTGGACAGCCAGTTCTGAGTGCTGTATGAATTTTTTTTGTAATATAAAAATGTGTATGGACTGCCTCCCATGAGAAATTTTGAAACGACATGTGAGAACACACACAGGTTTTAGATACAAGGTGTTACCTGGAAGGCCTTAATCAGGAATCTCCTGTTTTTCTAAGTTAATTATAGCTTTAACTGCTAAAAGGGAAATCAGTATCCCATTTATGACGTTTGGAGGGAAACCCAGGTTACTACACATGAGTGCGAAGTTATAAATGTTCCTCTGAAGTCTGTGTGAGAGAGGATACTGCATAAGATCAAAGAAATGTAATTTGAAAATGAACATGAGTTGTGCTGAGGATTACAGAATTTAATACTTTGAAAAGACATCCTGTTTTTGTATAGATATATTTTTTATATATATATTCTGACGGGGAGGAGTCAGGTGACCTCACACAAAGGGATTGGCCAAGACAGTTTTTTTTCTTAAACAATATTCTGTTTTCCTTCAGAGAGACACTTCTGTCTAGACTCTGACAAAGAAACATCTGTGAGCACTTTAAGCAGGTATTTAGAGAGAGAGAGAGAGAGAGAAATCTAAGTACTGTAGTGGGAATTGCAGTGTTAAAACCTTGTTCTTTTAAAAGATTTGTATGTTCTTGTGATATAATAGTTCTGTATTTTATGTTTTACATATTTTTATCTATTTTAGTAAAACTCTTGTTAGAGTTTACTTGGTCTGTATTTGATTTCTTTCCTTTGCAAGTAGAGTATATATGGTTAAAGCAGACACTGTACATAAGCTTGAATGGTGATACCAAACTGGAAAGATAAGCATTTTAATCGGAGGTCTTTTAGTCCAGTTTTTAAGGGTTCATTTCTGTACACCTGGTTAGGTGCCCATAGGCAAAGATATCTGGCCCCCCGAAGACAGAATTATCTGAGCCTGTACATTGGATACGCTAACAGGAGGTTCACAGTTTGAATCCCTCCAAGACTTGAGATCAAAGGTTGATTTGAACCCACAAAACAGACAGGAGGGTTACCGTGTTTCTGTAAACTGTACACAAGACTGCCCTCGAAGGTTGGCACTTTGGGAGTAGAGGGCTGACCTGCTGAGTGCATTTGTGACAAGGTTCATGAGATAGCAGGAATTAATATTGTGTTCTGCAACAGGTTAAAATTGATTTTGCTCTGCTTCTATTGTTTTATAACCTAGTCTGATGCAAAGCAGAGTAATTACTTGTACTGTATTATGTATTCCTACCTCCCAGCTGGTTTCCCACTTGGTCCACTGTCTCTACTACCTCACCCCATCCCCAGAACTTACCTGTTGTTCATTGGTGTGCATCCTGGATTGCCCACTCCCAGGGTAAGATCGCTCAGAGAGCTACCCCCATTACTCCCCTAACAGTTCCATGATGATGATCTGGTGGCAGAGTGCCTTGGACAAAAATCCAAAAACGCTCTGCACTTGAGTGCCAGTGAAGTTCCAAATAAACACCAACCTTCAAGCTTTTCTCTTCCAAAAACAATGAGTTTTTATTGTATGGTGCCTTGATTCACAATTTCTTGCTCCTTCAGAATCAATTTATAGCCAATATAAGTGCATCCAACAAAGGCACTATATCAGCTGCATGGGGCTCGGTGTGGGAGGTGGATGTCCTCTGTGCCTCAGCCATTTTCTTTTCCTTGTTGATGGGGGATGTGGCATGCAATGACATAAGGATGCATATGTGCCAACACCTGGCATGCCTCCCAGAAGCCTGCAAGCATTGGCCGTGACACCCCTTGCCTCTGTAGGTGGTCAGTCAAGCACCAAGAGCTACCCCACCCTCCCCCCAGAGGAAGAGAGCAGTTCGTCGGCTGCTTAGTCCTCCTCCCACATGGCAGACCCCGATGCCTAGAGATCACACCTGATCCTGGGTTGCCTGCGTGGCAGCAGGTGAGGCATGGTGCCTCAGCCCTCCACGCCATCGGGCCAGCTACTTGTACTGTATTATGTTATTAGCACAGTGTTTTGCAACAGGTTAAACTGGGTTTTGCTCTACTGTTGTTTTTTTAATCTATTCTGATGCAAAGCAGAGTAATTACAGTACTTGTACTTTATTATAGTGGCGCATTATCACCACTATAGTTAGGGTTGAGTAGGGTGTTCAATGTTAAACTCCTAACTTTGCACATTAACTTCTTTGGCAGAGTATGACAAAATGAGCTGAAATTTGGTATGTGTTGTCTAGTAGGCAAGTTCTTGATATGTGGAAATTTGTTTGATGGCAGCTTATGTGGATTCTAAGATCTGCATAAGTATTTTTTTGTAAAAGTCTAACTTTTTTCCTATACTTAACATAGGTTTTTTTTGTTGTCACCTACGGCCTGCATGGAATGGAATTTTTTCCCCAAACTTGCAGGAGAGATGTGCAATGTCCTAAGGTTATGCCTTTGATAGGTCTGGTGAAAAAAATATTAAATAGTTCCAGATCTATAAAGCTTTAAAGTTTAGTGTTTTCCCATCTGAGCATGTGCAATAGGGTTTTTGAGATAATGTATTGGTTTGAAATGAAAAATCTGATGTCGCGAAATCAAATAGTTGATGTCGTGAAATGAAAAATGTGATGTCGCGAAATGAAAAATTTGATGTCCTGAAATGAAAAATTTGATGTCCTAAAATGACTAATTTCATGTCCTGAAATGACAAAGCTGATATCAGGATGCACGTCATGAAATGAAAAATGTGATGTCCTGAAATGAAACATTTGATGTCGCGAAATTAAAAATTTGATGTCCCAAAATGAAAAATTTGATTTTGCAAAATGAAAAATTTGATGTTCTGAAATGAAAAATGTGATGTCCCAAAATGCAAAAATTGATGTTGCAGATACCCTTTTTGATTTCTCACCACATCCTTGGCATTTGTTTGTGCTGTGACAACCTCCATTGTGTTCTGACTCCTTTGGATTCCCAAAACTCTGGTCTACTCTCCCTCCTTGCTATTCAGTCTGCCTCATTTGCATTCCTCTCTCAAAATCCTCCTCTGGGACTTCTCAGCTAATTCCTGTAATTGCCTCTGACCCATCCTAACCCTACCCTTCTCTCAACTGTCTGCTCATATTATCCACTGCCCTTTGTATCTCCCTTCCATAACTGTATCACCTGTTATTTAATCGGACAGCTGCACTGGCATTATTGATACTGTTCCTGTCACATGGCATGGTTTGAGTTTTTGTAACTAGTTATTCCATTGTACCTCTGCATAGTTCTATGATATATACAGTGTATATATATATATACACACACACACACACACTGTGTATCCCACTTAAACGCATACCTGATAAATGCATAGCCCACATAAATGCATAAAATTTCAAAGTCCCAATTTTTTTCCTATGCTTCCTATGTTAAATAGACCTGTTAAATGCATACAATGATCCCTTTTTTAATGCATATTTTTCCCTCAGTTTAGGTGTTCAAGTGTGGACTGACTGGTCCAGTTTTACTGAGACTCTTTGTAGCTGCCTTACTAATTAGCAATTAATTGCCTGTTAATGGGCTGCTCTATTTAAAATAAGGTGTTAATCACCTACTTCAACCTTTAAACCATCAACCCCAAGTCAAAGAAGCACCCTCCCTCACACTGAAATCAAAGCAAGGAACCCAAAAGTGTGTCACATAAGCACTTTACATGGATCTCAGAAGCACCCTCCCTCACACAGGAATCAGAACAAAGAATGCCACAGCATGTCACAAATCACTTTCTCCCAACCAAAGAAGTACTTAAGTGATACTGACATTTCTTTTCCCTACCCAGTCCCCAGTACATACTGCAAGTTGCATTCACTATGAAAAGAAAATAAGATCTGATAAACGCATAGCCCTCTTAAATGAATAATTTTTGCCAGTCCCAAGGGTATGCATGTAAGAGGTCTGCACTGTATGTATGAGTGTGTGTGTATATATATATATATATATATAATCTCTACACACTGTATGTGAACTCTTATTAATGTGGCATCCTTCCCATAATGTAAAGGGATAGTAGGCATCTATTGATGGGTAGGAGTGCAGGGCTCAGAGGGCTCTGCACTCCCATAGGCAAATGAGGATTTGATTATACTATCTCAAAAAGTAAGGAAATTCATTGCAAAAAAATTTCGTTAATGCACCAGTTAGGGGTGCACCTTGAGGTTGTCAGCCCTAATGCTCATCCCTTCAGGGAAGGTTAAGGAGAAAAGGATAGCATTCAGGAAATATAAGGAAACACAGAAGGAGCAGGACAGAGAACTTGATCAGTTAAAGCAGAAAGAGGCTGGGAAGGCAGTCAGAATAGCAAAGGCCCAAACCGAGGAAAGGATAGCCAACTCTGTTAAGAAGGGGGATAAGACCTTTTATAGGTACATTAGGGAGCGAAGAAATACCAAAGGAGGGATACTGAGGCTTAATAAAGGGGAGGGAATGTGGGTAGAGGGTGACAATGAAAAAGTAGGGATGCTGAATGAATATTTCTGCTCAGTATTCACAAAGGAAGAGGAGGGGGAGGTACCTAAACCAAACAAGAGAAACACTCTGAAGACGGGGGTCGATACCAGTCCATTTACAGAAGAAAGGGTTCTGAAAGAACTAATAAAATTGAAGGTGGACAAAGCAATGAGGATTGATGGGATTCACCCAAGAATTCTAAAAGAACTAAGGGTAGAACTAATGACACCGCTGACTATTCTCTTTAACAAATCATGGGAGGATGGGGTGGTACCTGAGGACTGGAGGAGGGTGGATGTGATTCCTCTTCACAAAAGTGGGAGCAGGACAGAGGCAGGAAACTACAGACCAGTTAGTTTGACCTCAGTGGTAGGGAAAATGATGGAATCACTTCTGAAGGAAAGAATTGTTGAGTACCTAGAGGCCAGTGGGGCACAGGACCCAAGGCAGCATGGATTCACGATAGGAAGGTCGTGTCAGATGAATCTAATAGATTTCTTAGACTGGGTGACCAAAGTAGTAGACCAGGGAGGGGCTGTGGACATGGCTTACCTAGATGTTAGCAAGGCATTTGATACAGTCCCACACAAAAAGATTAATACACAAGTTAGCCAGGCTTGGAGTGGGTCCCAAGGTGGTAGCCTGGATAAAAAATTGGCTAGACAACAGGATGCAAAGGGTAGTAGTAAATGGAGTCCACAGTGAAGAAAGGAGGGTTACTAGCGGGGTACCGCAAGGTTCAGTACTGGAACCGGTCCTTTTTTAATGTCTTTGTAAGTGACATTGCAGAGGAACTGGAAGGAAAAGTATGTCTCTTTGCAGATGACACAAAGATCTGCAACAGGGTTGATACACCTGATGGAGTGGAAAGGATGAGAAGGGACTTGGCAAGGTTGGAGGAATGGTCAAATGTATAACAGCTCAGATTCAATGCAAAGAAATGCAAGGTAATGCACCTGGGAAACAAAAACTCAGGGGAAGAGTACACAATGGGGGGTGAGATACTGACAACAGTAAAAATGGAAAGAGACCTGGGGGTAATTATATCTGATGATCTAAAGGTGGGCAAGCAATGTGAGAAGGCAGTAAGGAAGGCTGGGAGGATACTGGGATGCATAGGGAGAGGCATCAGTAGTAGAAAACAAGAGTTGTTATCCTCTGTACAGACAGTTGGTGAGACCCCATCTGGAGTACTGTGTACAGTTCTGGAGACCCCATCTCGTAAAGACATAGACAAAGTGGAGGCTGTCCAGAGGAGGGCACAAAATGGTGCAGGGTCTGCACCAGAAGACATGAAGAAAGACTAAAGGAGCTTAATATGTATACCCTTGAGGAAAGGAGGGAGAGAGGGGACATGATAGAAACTTTCAAGTACCTCAAGGGAATCAACAAAGTCCAAGAGGGTGGCATCTTTCAGAAAAAGAGATGTGCAAGAACAAGGGGGCACAATTTGAAGATAGAGGGGGGACGGCTCAGAGGTAATGTGAGGAAGTATTTTTTCACAGAGAGGGTTGTGGATGCATGGAACAGCCTCCCTGAGGAGGTCGTGGAGTCAAGAACAGTGGGAGAATTCAAGAATGCATGGGACAGACATAAGGCAGTCCTAGTGGGGGGTAGGAGGGAGTAAGCTGTTGGTTAACTAGGATCTGCAGCTTATCTGTTAGGTAGGAAAATGGGCAGACTAGGTGGGCCAAGTGGTCCTTATCTGCCGTCAAATTCTATGTTTCTATCCCATTCTCACATAATATAACCACCGCTTCTTGGAATATGAGGGGTCTAAACTCCCCGTTGAAATGACAAATGAAAAATGGTCCTGTCCCACCTTAAGCTTTCCTCCAGGAGACTAAATTAAGCTCCAAGGAAGTGGCTAAGGTGGTCAGGAACTGGGTGGGTAAAGAGGCTCATACTGTAGCAGGTTCAGCTAAAAGGGGTATCTCCATTCTGCTGCATAAGAAGCTATAATGGCAACCTTTAGAGGTTCACACAGGAGGTGAAGGCAGGTGGATTGTAATGAAGGTCTCCACCTCCCACAGGCCTGTTGGTACTGGTTAATGTATATGGCCCAAGTGAAGACTCCCCAGAATATTTTCATGCCATATTCCAAAAAATCATGGATGTCTCCTTTGACAGTCCAGACATCCTAGTGGGAGGGGATTTCAACCTGGTGCTGGACCACTTATTGGACAGATCCATCGTGAGATTGGAACCTCACCAGAGATCTCTTCAAGCCCTGCATGAACTTATCTTCTTACACCAGCTGTTGGACATGTGGAGAGTACTACACCCCACAGTCAAAGATTATACCTTCTTTTCTGCTCTGAGAGCTATGGCCAGTAGGTTAGACTTTTGGCTTACATCTCCTAACCTGACTGCTGCTACCATGGGGGTTAATATTTCTCCTATATACATCTCGGACCACATTCCTGTATCCCTTACTTTCCTTCCATCCCTACAAATCTTCAAGTCAATTACGTGGTGACTGGATCCCCTTCTAATGCATGACAAGGAATTTGTCCCATGGGTACAGAAGGAGACTGAAGGCTTTTTTAAGGACAACCCTGCTGGCTCAGCCTCGGCTGCCAATATGTGGGAAGCCTATAAGGCCACCATAAGAGGCAAAATAATTGGCTTTGCCTCCTGTAGTTGTAACAGCGAGAGAAAGAGCAAAAATAGCTTGAATCTGACCTCAGTACAGTAGAAGCAAAGTATAAGTCAAAAGCCTCTGTACTGCAGTCTCCCTCTGTGATAGCAGAAGTTACAGCCCTCAGACTAAAACTTAATAATTTGGTAACCAGGAAAGCCGAACTATATATACATCAGGTGCAGCACCGGTACTGGGCAGATGGGGAAAAAGCAAGTAAACCGCTGGCCTATAGGTTAAAACAAAGACAAGCAGAGAGATCTATCCTTAAGCTGAAAGATGAGTCAGGAAAGTTAACCCCCAACCCCAAAGTCATTAACAACATTGTGGCCAGTTTCTATAAATCCTTGTACTTATCACAAGTGAAGTGGGATAAGGATAGCATTACTAAATTCACCGACTCCCTATCTCTCCCCAAACTAACTGGAACCCAGAAGGAGGCTGTTGACCAGAGAATCACTAAGGAGGAAACAGCCACAGCCATAGCAAGTAAGGCCCCCAGAGGGGATGATTTCCCAGTGGACTTTTACAAACTGGTCCAGCCCCTGATAACCACCACAATGGCCGTTATATTGCCGGGGGCCCAGGTGCACCAAACGCTCCCCTCCACCCTGTTAGAGGCCATAATAACAGTCCTTCCCACGGAGGGCAAAGACCATACCCTACCTGCCAGTTATAGGCCCATTTCGCTTATCAACACGGATGCCAAGATCCTGGCTGAAATCCTAGGCTCCTGGCTGGAGAAATTTCTGTCTGACCTGTCACATCCCTCTCAAGTGGGATTTGTCAGGGGTAGAGTCAGTTCTGACCATATAAGGGCCCTGATCTCCCTGATGCAGACAGCAGCAGTCCTCCCCACTCCAGCCGCTGCAATTACTATAGATTTCAAGAAAGGCTTTGACTCGGTGGAGTGGGAGTACCTGCACATGGTTTTAACATAGGCCCGTACTTTGCCTCTTGGATTAAAACTTTATATGCTGGCCCTGTAGCATGGGTTCTCACTAATGGGAACCTATCAAACTCCTTCCAGTTACAGAGGGGGATGAGACAAGGGTGCCCCCTGTTGTTTGTCTTGGCCATAGAGCCACTAGCCATAGCCCTGAGAGCCCACCCTGGTATACAAGGAATCCAAATTGGGGATAAACAATATACCACAAAACTATACATGGATGACTGCCTGATATTGACTCGAGACTTACCCCTCAGACTCCCAAACATCCTTTTGACATTAAAAACATTTGGGGAACTCTCAGGTCTGAAAATCAACATTTCAAAGTCAGAGATTCTACCATTGAATGATTTTAGTGCCCCAACCAGGCTGGGCAACTTGGGTCTCTTGTGGGCATATACTGACATCAAGTATTTGGGGATCAGAATTTCCCCAAAGATACACTCCTTGGTGGATATCAATTTTAAGCCGCTTCTAGACACCCTTTGGAAAGACACGGTTAGGTGGGAGCACTTACACCTGTCCTTAGTGGGGAAGATAACAGCGATCAAAATGATTTTAGCCCCTAAGATATTTCACCTACTAGTCCACATTCCTATTGTATTGCCTGACATGTGGGCCAAGAAACTGAACAGTTTACTCAGTAAATTCCTGTGGGGAACCTCCAGGCCCAGGTACAGCAAGGCAAAATTGTGAGCCTAGAAGATAAGAGGGGGATGGAATCTGCTGGACTTCACCCAATACCCCATAGCTTTCATAGTGGCCAAAATCCTTGAATGAGTTAAGTCTCTCACCCTCCCTGCCCCCTCCGGCCTGGACAACAATAGAGAAATATCTACTGATGGGATCCCCCTCCTGTTTTTCTGCCCTTCCCCCTCACCAAACAAGTGAGTCACTGGCTCACTCTATCTAACTCCCTCCTGGCCTGGCAAAAACTAGGGCTTCAGACCAAGTACTGTCTTAACCTGGGCAGGTACACCCCAGTTTGGCTTAACCCCAACCTGTGTATCGAAAATAAACCCATCAGGTGGCAAAACTGGCAATCTAAGCATATAGAGCACTGGAACGACCTTGCAACCCCTGAGGGTCATCTATGGACTCATTTTCAAGGGCTAAGAGCCAGATACGGCCTACCACAAACAGAATTCTAGAGGTACCTTCAAATCAGAAACCTCTTCACCTCCTGGGTTAAACAAAGATGTTCATGTGTGGTGTGTCTAAAGTATAAGAAAAGTATATGCACCCCATTACCTGTGAAGCCTTGGCTCCTGCATCCAAAAGGGTGGGCACTATTCAAACGTTTATGAGAGATTCTGCCCCCAACCCCTTCTTCCCAGCCATGACCAAATGGACAGAAAAACTGAGTTCCCCTATTACAGAACAACAATGGCAACAAGGATGGATGAGAATACACCAAGCCTGCTGTGACCAGAGAAGTTTATTCATCCAAAACAAAATAATGCACCTCTGGTAGGGCACACCCTTCCAGCTCAAAGCGATGGGCCTGCTCCCAGTTGATGCGTCCTGGAGTGCGGTGCCCATGGGGTGGACTTGCTTCATATACTTTGGGATTGTCCGCTACTGACCCCACTGGGCTTCAATAATTAACCACTGCTCCCAAATCCTAGGGATACTCTTCCCTCAAACCCAGAGCTATGGATACTGTGCCTGTTGCCTCACACTCAAGCCCTATCTAAATCCCAGTTGCTCTGGCTCATACAGGCCTCTGTGGAAGTGAAAGGTTAATCCTGAAGCGATGATGAACGACAACTGTCCCGCTAGTTATGGCGTGGCATAAGGCCATGGAGGAGGTTGTTAACTTAAACAGCATGTCCTGTTAGAAATCTGGTAGTATTTCCAAATATGAATTGGTATGGGCCCCCTACCTCTCTTTCATCAACTCCCTAAGTGCTGGGAAACATATTAAATACACAAAAGATCTACTTTGACCCCCCAATTTCCTAGAAGAGATGGTGGAATAAGAATGTTTATGACTGTTTACGCTCTCTCCTGCTAGGTATCTTGAGTGCTAATCTGTGGATAGCCACTTGATCCCCCTTTCACCCACCCCCCCGCCTTCTGCACGATAGGTGAAGAAATCTAATCTCTTCTGCAGTTCCTACTAACTCCTTATGGTCAAATGCACACAAGTTCCAGTGCGATCAGGTCCAAGCAAAAGTCTGGTAAGTCACCCCAATGAGATTTCTATCAGTATCCTCCAGATTGTATTTGCTTGTCTCCATTATTATGTTTTATCTTTTGTAGCTATATATGCTCAAATCATTCTATACTGTTGATGTATTATATTGACCTAAGGTGGTGATGTTGTAAATCACTTTGTTATACCTGTTGTTTATGGTTCCAGTAATTGTAATAACTCTGAAATCACTCAATAAAAGATTAACAGCAACAAAAAAGGAGGAGGAATGCAGAAAAATGGCAAATGTGAATTTGAATGAACTGGTAAACCCATAAAAATAACAATAACAGTGCCCACCCTAACAGCAACACAGAAAATGACCCACCTCCCACACTGGTACCAGTGCCCCTTAGAGTCTGTCTGGGTATCCAGGTACAGAACGGTAAAGGCCTGAACATTGCCGTAGGTTGGCCAGCTTTGGTGCACTTAACTTTAAACTTTTAAAATGAAAACAGTGAAAACTTAGTTAGTTCCCCAGCTCAGGGAAGGCCCTGGGCTTATTCAAGGTTCAGAAGCCTCACTGCACAGGATCTGAACTGGATCAGAGGACATGGACTGTGTTTGTTGAGCTGGATCTCGAGTGGCAGAGCTGGTAGTCGTCAAGATTGGTGAGAAGTCAGTTATGATTCAGAACTTCAAATGAACAACATCAAGATTTGACTATGCCATGACTCATTAATGGAGGTAACTTCTACTTAGGATTTAGATAGACATGAGTTAAATACTTCTGTGTATCTTTTTTAAAATATTTATTTTTATCTTGTAGAAATACTGTATTCTCCATAGTCTGTGTATATTATTTGTTTATTTGTGAGAATCAGTTTACAACCTTTGAGCCAGGGGCTCGTTTCCAAAGGTGCCTCGTCACATTGAGGACATACATAGCATTTTGGATTATGTAGTACAGGTTTTCTACAAATAGGCGTTCATTAGAGGTGCCACATCACACTGTGGTCAAACAACATACATTTGAGTTACAGGGTACAGGTAATTGAAATAGGTCTTACACAATTGGTTTCATATGTTGAGCAATCAACTGGCCTTACCATAAGACAGCAGGCTCTTGCCAGGTTATACTTAGGTATGGTGTGCTGGGAAGGGTGGAGTGGTGGGCTGGGTGGGGAGCTGCCCAGTGGGCGTTGTCACAGGTGTAACATATCCTGTAACATATGTAAATATGTAAGCAATAACACACGAAGGGTGTGGTTTATGCTCTGATGCATGCCTAGAGGTGTGCTGAGGCATGAGGCCACAGGCTGAGTACCTACTGCCCCTAGAACTGCTTTTTATTGGAGCATAAGCCACCCCTGAAGTGTGTTATTGCACTTGTAAAATGGGTATATATTGAGAAATACTATAAGGTTTTAAAAAACTCAACAAATATTAAAAGGTGTTTTTTTTTTTGTTTTTTTTTTTTTTTTAGTAAAATAGTCCCTACGCTCCACCCATTGTGTTATTTATTTTGACTGTGTTTTCTCTCACATGTGCCTCTTTTTTTCATTGACACCCTGTTTGGTCTCCTGGTCACTTTCCTGACTTATTGTCTGTTTATTTTGACAGTGTTTTCTGTTACACCTGCCTCTCAGTATCATTCAAAGAATGATCAGGGCAGGTTGCAAGGCAGCTGGGAAGACCAAGATTTCCTTGCGGTCTTGCCAGCAGCATGCATCCATCTGTGGCTGCATCTTTTATAAAAAATGCCAGTGGTCTCATTGCCTGCCATTCAGAATTGAGAGCAAGAGATCGCTGCTGAGTCAGGTGTGAGTCCAGGACACACAAGTCTATTTACTTTGGCAAGATATGCTTTCTGTGTTTTTTGTGTTTGTTTGTTTGTTTTATAGCTTTTTTTTTTTCCTTCTGGTGGTTTAAGAATGCAGTGGACTGGAAAGCAGTGGTGAAGACAGGCTTGGAGACCTGCACTGAGGTGGTGTTCTGCTGGCCGGGTTGCAAAGAAGTATTGTGCTCACAGTGTTGTGTGGAGTGCTTGTAGGAAAGTGGAGAGAAAAAGAGCATCTGTTTTAACCGCTTAGGATTTCTGTCCCAGCACTCTGAATTTTCACTGTCTGTGCCAGTTGGGGACTTTACATTGAGAGGGATGAACATGCCATAGGCACAAGGATATCCTGGATGAGTGGGTCACTGGTGGTGGCTCTTGTTTTTTTGTATGGCATGTCCAAAATAAAAGGCATAGCTGGCAAGGGCTGCTAGCCAATCTGGTTGCTTTACTATCTTTACCTATTTCGTAACTTGGGAGTATTATATACTTCATGCTTTCTTTGTAGTAATTTCAGGTATAGATAACCAGGGTATATTTGCAGGGCTGTGATATGTCTTTGAAGAGACAGCCTACAGTTTCCATATTTGAAGCAAAAGTGTCCTCAGCTGTAACAGAAGGGGTGGGTCATTTTCCCTTTGATAATGAGCATTGTACTGTGTGTGTGACCAGTGGCTCTGGTGAGATTTAGACCTAGAGATACTCCGAGTGAGATTGTAGTGAGTGGTGACAGCACACCAAAGTAACCCTTTCAGGCATCTGAGGGGTTTCGAAACTGGTAACACCCATTGTAGGCTGAGTTCTGGGAGTGAACCAATCTTGGACACCAAACTTACTTGTAAAGTCAGTGGTAGAGTTCCTTGGTAATTGGACCGGCTCCCATGCATCTCAACTGTCCCTAATTGTGAGGGATATCCCTCATTTTACCCCTCAAAATTGTTCTGTCCCTTAGCTGTCCCTCATGGAAACGGTTCTGCCCACACAGAGAACATACTGTAAATTTAGTTTTTAAAGCAAAAATTACATGCTACATCAAAATAAACATTGTACTAGTAAACACTATAGTTTCCACAGTATTCTGAGCTGTATCTCCATTATTTGAGGATGTGCCCTTCATTATGAGGGTCATTGTCCCTCATTATGAGTAAAAATAGTTTGAGAGGTATGCCTGATCTGTGCTGTGTCCACACTCTAACCAACTAAACTAGGTAGTGAGTTGTTTGCTGTTAGAGAACTAGAGTCAGCAATGAAATAGTTCAAATGGCACTACTTGAATTATCTGTACTAGGCTTGTGATGAGCTATAATTATATGTATTTATTTTATTTTTATCTTATTTGTTACATATCATATACTTTATATATTTGTGAAATTGAATGTATGTGTACATTGTATTGTCCTGTGAACTGGGTCCCCATTGTAAGTAGGCTCTACTTAATGGGTTTAACCTGAATTAAATGAAATGGAACCGAGGTTGCCCTCTGCATACCTATATAAATTGGGGCTTGTATCAGTATGACTGCATGTGTTTGCTGTCTTTTCTATGCCAGTTGTCTGTTCTGCCAGTACTTACTATGGAGGTTAAAAAAAAATGTTTCTGCTATGTCAGAAATATATTATTTTTTTTGTATAGAATTGTTCTTCAGTCACTGACTTTTGGCCCTGCTATGTTAAGTACTGTGAGTAGTTAGCAACATTCTTCCAGCTGCAGAGGTGACACAGAAACAGAACAAAGTGCCACAACCTTAGATTCAGGCAAGGGGGAGAGGGGGACACAAATAGACACAGAAGAGCAGAGAATGGATCTCATGCATACCAATGAAGTGATGAAACTCCACAGTGGAAGTAGAAGGTAATAAGAGTTCATATTCCTGTCTGTCCTACTCCCTCCCCTCTTGTTAGCAAAATGTGGCATAGTTCTCATTATGCAGCTGTAAAACCACAAACACTTATGAAAAAGGATTCAGTTTCAAGTGCTACCTGTGTGTTGTTAGTAGTTCTGGACTGTCATTGGCCTCAAATTTTTCTTGCAAAGGTAACACACTGAAGAGGTACTCTTCTGTGCCAATCATTGGGTTATTATCCAAGAAAGAAGCAAGCAAACTGACCCTCCCAAAAACGAATTTTCAGGAGTTTCTAGTACCTTAAGTTTAAAAATATTTTCTTATCAACAAGATGAATGGGTCACCATACTGTACAAGGGTATCAGTCAAAAAATGTATTACTTCAGACAGCATCTTAAAGCAGCAATATTTGTTAGTAGGAAAGCGATTCATCATATAGTTTTCAGTAATAATGCATTTCTAGCAAAAACATCAATATACCCATTTTCTTTTCATTGTATTTTACTCATGGACTGAGATATTTATTTTTTTAGTTTTTGTTGACTGGGAAAGGAGGGCTAGGCAATTCTGCCTACTTTCAGACTTGTCATCAGGGGTATGGTGATAGAGACGGAAACCAACTGAAACTTAACCAGAGTAAACTGCTGGTGGTATTTTTTTTTTATTTTAAATTTTTTTACTGAATGGGGGAAATTTAGTCAGGACACTGGGAAATCCCCTACTCCTCATAGGGGGTGCTGTGACTGTCTTGCTAGCAGCAAGATGGTCGACCCTGGTGGTGGAATTGCAGTCTCTAATATGGCTGATACTGAGACTCCTATGGAAATTGCTATACCTTCAGTGGTTCTGCCCTCCAATAAAGTACAAGTGAAAATGCTTGGGAAAAGTTACATCTAGCCAGATGGTGATGAGAAAATGTAACAGATGAATCAGGCTAACCTGCAGAATGTCAATTCGCCCTCCCCAGCACTTAAAAATGCATACTCCTTCAAATGGCATAAACTGGCTATCGTTATCTAGGCATAAAACTAACTAAAAATAACACACTTACTGACCTGCTTTACTATGAACCCCTAACCCAACAACTGACAGAGGATCTTTCAAGATGGTCCCAGCTTCCTCTAAGTTTTTAGGAAGAATAGAGGCCATCCAACAAAATGTACTGCCTTGCATTTTATTTTTCTTACAGACATTCAATACCTCCTGATAAAATTATTTTCAAGCCTGGGACAGGCAGATCTTTCATTTTATTTGGAGGTGAGCCACCCCAAGTGTTGATACTCTATTCTTCAGTTATCACATGACAAAGTAGGCCTCAACCTACCTAATTTTAGACAACATGTGATGGCTTCTCCCCTCTGAACCCTTTTGTGCTGGTTGAACCCTCAGTACAATGCCCACTGGAAGCTCATAGAGAGCTTGCCATAAAGGATTTATTTGACCTCACAGGTTACTTGCTTGGTGGCCCTCCACAGTGTGTCCCATTAAGTAAGTTCCCCCAGGACATGCCAGAGCCATTCCGTAACTGGTTCCAAGTTATTCATAAATATTTGACACAGTCTGAGGCACTTTATCTACGAGCATTTGCTTATGATGCTAACTTTCCACCTAATCGACTGGATAAGATCCTTCATCGGTGACAGAGGTATGGTTTGAGGTTTATATCTCAATTGGTGGGCCCCACAGGTGTTCACTCATTTATTTCACTGCAGGCCTCCTATTGTCTCCCCAGAGGAGCTTTCATAGCTATTTACAATTAAAATCTTATTTACAACCTTATGAGGAGGCGTTGGCTTCTGTAGCAGAGCAACCATCATTATTAATCTCCTTAATCCAATCTCATATCACCAGGACATCAACTGAGCACCTTATTAGTAATCTATATAGAGCTCTGGTGGGGGGGGGGGAGGCCAGTGGACTCCACTGAGTTAATTAGAGCAAAGTGGTCTCAGGAATGAGAGAGTGAGGTCCGAGTTCAAGGGTGGTTACACTCAGCACTCCCAATATATAAAGTCTGTAGCTCCGCATATTGGAAGAAGTATGCGTGGAAGCTCCAGAGCTGTTTTTTTCATACCCCAGCCATAGTAGCTAAATATTTATGGGAGGATCTGAGGAGTTGCTAGAGGGAATGTGGGTGTGTGCAGGCAAACCATACACATATTATGTGAGCATGTAGGCCCTTGGCTCCTTACTAGAGGGAGGTGATTCCGGAGTTAACAGTCATTTATGACTGTGCAGAGTTATTTACACCTGCATACATCCTGAGATTCACTCCACCAGAGGGAGTCAGGGTTGAGTGAATAACCTATAGGCAGGTCTCCCTTCTCCTGCTGGAAGCTCAGAAAGCCATAACTCATTTATGGCATACAAAACGTCCCCACCTGAGGTATAGTTTGCCCTGACCAGCTAAATCTATGCTTTAGAGTGACTCTCAGCCAGAATGGTGGACTGGGTAGAGTTATTTGATCTTAGATGGTGGACGGGTAATATATCAATTGGAACATTATCCAGACTTTGTACCTTAGGTAATGCAGAGGCCATCCAACAGATAAGTTTAGATGGTGTTTCAGCAGATGGGGGACATGCTGTGGGATCAACGAGGAAGACATACCTGACTGCTAAATGTGACCTTCTCTGTACTTCATTCTACCATAATATCTAGAACAGTAGTGGAATGTAACAGTGACCACCCTCTCTCTCTATCTTTTACATGAAATGTATTTTTACTATGGTTCCTTTGTACTGAGATGTCTGTAATTATTCTGATTATTTTAATTAAAAATTCAGTTATTCTATTTTCACCTTAGTTTGTCATGAATTCAATGTGGTCAATGTCAGCATTGATGTAGTAAAGGTACATTGGGTCTAAATGGGAGGGCTCAGTTTTTATGCTATGGACCTCTCACAAGACATATACATTGAGTACTCACATCCAAACAAAAGAGGAAGATTTTTCTGGATAACATCCTAACAGGACTATAGCACTCTGGATGTATGTGAACTGAATAGGACTTTATTTCATTCAATATAATCCATTTAATTTATAGGAGGCTTTGCTGTGCGTTGTCCTTGGGTTGCACTGATTGGATGATAGGCCTGATGTGACACTTTACGATCTGGTTGATCTGCTTTTATATAGTTATAGTATTGTTTATACTGTAATATATTCCTCTGTAAACTATAACAATTAATAATAAAGACGTAAATTATAAAAATAAAAAAATAACCTGCAGAATGTCTTCTACTGGGCGATATAACCAAGAGGAAAGCTCTACTATTGCAGTTGTTGGCAGAAGAAGATGCTTATCTTTCTGCTGCCTCACGGAATGTGGCTGAAATGCCAGATGGTGGTAGTGGAATGAATTGAGCAGACCCAGGGAAGTCAGTCCAAACCACAGACACTCCTATCAACAGACCCATGACGGATGAGCTTCAGAGGCTCAGGAGGGGATGGCCCACCCCAACTCCACCAGTGACATTGACACCGGGAGGCTGGTTGATAGAATCAGCCCTGTTGGCTGCTAGATGGACCAAAGCCCAAAACAGAATAGACTGGTACCCAGGGCCAACTCCTACTGCTGCCAAGATATGTGCAGCTGCTCCTCTGGTGGTTTCAACTGAAAGGCGAAGTGGTCCCTGAGCTTCCCAGCAAGCACATTAAAATGTGTTTGACTGATCCAGGTACCACAGGAGCTATACTGCAGATGATACTAGGTACAGATACTTCTTTTCTGAAACTGGTCCCAACTGTGCAGGTGATTGAGCAGCCACCAGTTCCCACTCCAGGTTGCTACAGAACAGTCTTGTTGTAAGCCAGACTGTGCTGTTGAGGTAAACAGCACCAAAGACTGCTCCCAACAATCAGACATCAGTAACATGCCAGTAAGTCCTGTACCTGCTGAATAGCCTGCAGCACAAGAGAAAGACATTGTACAACAGAAATGCTAGCCACAACAATTAAGATTATAGTGTACTGAAGCAGGAGGACGTGGGGAACTAAATGGGGATACTGTACAATCATTCACTATCTTTGCACATCAAACTGTTACTGACTCTCATTCTAATCCTGCTGTCCAAGAGTTTACCTCCAAAGACAAACAACCAGTATTAGCTCCAGAACTGTTCTGATTCAGAACTCCAATCCTGGTCCATATGAGCTGCAGTTTTTCAAAAAGAATGCACATGATGAAGAAGCATTTGTACTTTTTATGCCACATGCTGGTGACAATGTGGTGAATCTATGACACACCTTACCCATCTCCTCTGGTTGCACCCTATCCTGTCCCCTTTTCTGGAACTTGCCGCTGGAACTTGGGGACTTGTTGCACCATCAGACTTCCTTAACTAAGCAAGTCTTTCTCCTACTCCAATACCCTAGGAGTCTTTGTGACCTATTCTCCCATTTCCTTCTGGGGATCTTACTCACAGCAGCAAAAAAAGCCATCAGTAGACTCGTGCACCAGATTTAGCATGCCTCTTCAGAATGGTGGGTACCTCAGAGATTCACAGGCTATACCCTTTTATTTAAAATGCAGAACCAGTCTGTATATTATGATTAAATAGTAACTACTTTGTTTATGTAATATATTTACACATTGGCCAAATCAGAATAAAAGTGCTTGCAGGAAAAAGACATGGAAAATAAACTGAGTTTAACCATAAACTACACACTTAGCTTTCTGACCGGTAAGTTAAAACTTACAAAGTGACACATGTAAAGGAAACAGTCTCTTGTCTTCAGAGAACTCAAACATGCCACTGAGTTTCCTCCTTTCAGTCACTGACCCCACGAGCCTGTGGGTATACAACATGCTAACTTCCTTCTGTCACTGTTTCACTGCTCGTAGCCTTTCTAAAGTCAAGCTTAAGCTATGTACATGAAAGAAATCCCTTAGGTTTGGTGAGAATGAAAAACAATTCATCCCAAAACAACATACGTTTAAAGTGTCAATTTTTTTTTTTAAAGTCTGTGACCGGGGCAGGCACAATGAGCCACAGCTTTTTCCAGGTGCGACCTGGGGCAAGGAAGGAATATGTTTATAGATGCAGACTGACTTTCAGAACCAGATTAAGCTGTTGGTGGTAATTTAGTGAATTGGGGAATTTGGCCAGGACACTGGGAAATTCCCTACTCTGCTTCCTGTGAGAAAGGGGACCCTTTTTCTCAGACCAAGATGGCTGCCATCCTGGACCCTGGAGGAGGTGGAGGTGACTGTATTGCTGTCAGTAGGGAACCTATGGCAGAGGAAATGGCCAGTCCAGATCTGCAGTTGGAGAGGATGGAGTGCCAGCTCTACAGGGTCTGAATTACCTCAGTTAGTGCAAACTATGGAAATGCAGCATTTGGTTGAAACCTCGTTACACTCAGATGAAGAAGAAAATACTCCTACAGAATTTTTTCAACAGAGGATCTTACAGCTAACCAACAAATGAGGTAAAGGCCATGAGTTCTAAGGATACAGTTGAAAATGCTGAACAGACTTCGTTTATTTCTACAAAGGAGGAATTGAGGCACTGTGAGAAAAACCAAGTTGCAAGCTAAACTTGAGGAAGCAACATGTTTGGCTTAAGCACAAATACAAAGGAGAAGTCGGTCAGGGAATCCTCTGGCCTTAGCAAACTCAAAAGAGCCCAGTTGGAGCAGGGTGAGTCAGTCACAGTTGTTAATCATTCATCTACTGTCTTTGAAAAAGTAAAAGGGGAGAATCAGCCGGCTGGCAGTTTAAATGTAGCAGTCTCAAACATGTACCTACATCCGAGCTCCTTAGTTGAATGAACTGGGATTAGTAAGGTTGCTGAGATACCTATCACTCAGAATAGCATTAAAACTGTTGACACCACCCTTAAGTTAGGGCATTTAACGCTGTCAAAAACCTTGGGGTTTATGGCCTTACCTGATGGTCAAGCGGCTGTCAGATTTCAGACAAATAATTTGGAAGCATAGCTACGGCAACACATTTTCTTTTACTAACTAAACAAGTTCAGCCAAAAGAAATGCAGAAAGATAAAAGGCTAGCACAAACCTTAGCACACAGACATTTAAATATGAAACCTTTACAAACTGTATCAGTACCAACTCTCAAGACAGCTGAATTGCAAGATACAACCTGGACTCGGGTGGAGCACTGTCCCAGTCAGGTTGGAAACAAAACCCTGCAGGATTTGGGTACAAGATCCGGGTGGGGTGATAATTTATCATTCACTCCTTCTTCATCAACTTGGACTCCAGGACATGGTTTAGAACAAGCAGAAGTTACTCTTAAAACCAAGAGACGCCAGATTCAAAACAAACAGATGTTGTTGAGGCGGCCATTGAAGTACATTCTCCAACAGGGGAACTGACACTGCTAAACAGGTTGAAGAAATCCCGATAACTAGTGCGGATCCTGAGATTGAGCACAACTTGATGAATCTGCTAATAAACAACCTCTGCTTTCAGAACTGTTTGCAAATATAAAAAAAGAAGCAGCTCCTAGGAGGAACGCGGTGAGAATTCGGTATAAAGGGGGCATGGAGGACAGGCATTTTGTTAAAAAAACATTACTAAAAGACTCTTTAAGGTTCCCCCCGAGAGGTGTTTGCCTTCATAAACATCTCAGGGGAGGACAATTTCGACATAAGTTTTCGATCTGCTCACTTTTTAGATCTCTTTTGGGACAGGTATGCCCAGGTAAAATACTCCCCTATCTGGTCTCCTTTTGTGGTTATCCCACTTTCTAAACCGTTGGTCAAATTCATTACGGTAATGTTTCATAACAAGGGTGTGCATATAGCAGATATAACATATTGGTTATCCCAGCATTGTGACATATTAAGTGACCCTGAGGCTATTTTGGATACTGAACTCTTTTGGACTGGGGGTTGGCAATATAAGGTTAAACTGCAAAATACAGATTCAGGCATAGTCCATATTCCTAACTCATTTATGTTAGGTAGAGACGGGTGTGTGCTTTTACCCGGGGCAACCCAGAGCCTGCTGCAAATGTGGTTCCCGTACTCATATATCAAGCACATGTGATAAACCTAGATGTGGGGAGGTGAGACACATTTCCTTTCAATGCGCATCACACACTAAATGTGATTTGTGTGATGATGTAGGACATGCATTTAAGGATTGTCTCTGGGCTGCTAAAAATGTGGCTTGCAATGTCAGTCCTGATCTCCTAATTCAACAAGCACACGATATAGCTGAGGTACCTGCACAACCACTACAAAAAGAATCGGAGAAAGAGCCTTGTTCTGAACGAAGTTTGGGCCAGGTTGCAATTCAGGCTTTAACCACCCAGACTACCATCCCTATCCCTTCCCCCCTCCCCTCCCCTCCCCATCCCTCATAAGTTGGAACAACAGGGGTTTCAGCGGAATGTCTGATTCCAGTGTGTTATAGTGAACCAGTTCAGGATAGTGTTCTTGAAGCTTCATCCCCACCACAGAGGCATAGATCCTCAAGAAATCAAAGGTCACTTTGTATTCCCCCTCCACTACTCTTCCTTTGGATGTTGTGTTGTCCCAAAATTCTTCAGAGGATGTACAGTTCAAAAACCCTTTTGCAGTGCTAGCACCAGAATGGGGGGACTCAGATATGGACCAAGAGGAAGGGGACAGTAATATTAGAGACCAAGACATGGAGACTCTAAAAGGGTTTGCAGGGTACAAAGGGGAAAAAAAAAGAAGGAAAAAAGTTGATCACCAAGAAGGTCTAAAATGTTTTCATATGCTGATGCTTAAAATCGGATCAATAATGTACACAGTTTATTAAACTCAGGGAAAAGACAGATTGTGTTTGATTACTTGCATATGCTTAATTTGGAAATCTTTTTTACAAGAAACTTGGTTTCTACTCATAATATACAAAACTATCAGAGTGAATGGTTTTGGGACCATCTTATTGGTCCTTCGGACAGGATACTGCAGACGGGGTGAGGATTGTATTTAACTCTTTTTCTTTTCATCTTCTAAAATTGGTGGATATCCTTCCAGGAAGAGCTTTGCTATTGGATGGGACATGGAAAAATAAGCATTATAGGTTAATTAATGTCTACAGCCCAAAGACTAAAGCAGGGAGAGTAGCACTGCTGGCGGCAGTCAAACCTTACCTAATGACCACTCAGAATATAATTTTTTTAATGGCGATTTTAATTACTAATGTTAAAACTAGAAAACCTATGGTTGAAATATATTGTGATTCCAATGCTCTGATAGATTTAATATCCTCAGCTAACTTGATTGATTGCAGTAAATTCAAGGAACGGGGTCCAAACTTTACATTTAGGAAGGGGAATTTAAAGTCCACTATAGACTATGTACTGGTGTCTAAGGCTTTATCTAGAATTAAAATGGTAAAATGTCCAGTGGAATTTTCAGATCATGCTTTATTAATAGTACGGATATATGATATCCCTGAATGTACATTTTCTGTTACCAGATGGAAATTGAATATTAAAGCCCTGGACGACCTAGGGGTCCAGCAAGGAATAAGAGCCATTATTAAGGCAAGATGTTCTGTTTGTTTTTTATATACAGATATAGGCCAATGGTGGCTAGACTCAAAAACAGATTTCCAAGACTGGTTAAAAAATATGGGAAACATAAGGTGAATGATGATTTTTTAAAGTATCTCTCCCTTCGACAACAATTATATAAACTGTACACTTGGGCTAATACTTCAGAAATTAATTATTCTGAACAAATCAAGAAAATTAAATCGAAATGTTAGTCTATCAATATGATAGAGCTAAAGCCATGAAAGTATTATTTCAGAATGGGATAAAAAAAACAAACAGTGGGCGATCCTTTTCAGGCATGTAAAACTATGAGAGAAAATATAGAAATGACAGCTCTGTTTGATTCTCAGAGGGTGTTGCAAAGTTCAGTTTATGACCTTTTTTCTATCATAAAAGATTATTGGGTAACATTATTACCAGATAGTTATCCCACAGTTCAGAATATTGGGGCTTACCTAAATTATATTCAAATTCCTCCTATACCTTCTGAGCTCCTATACAATGTCACGAGCATTGATTCTTCGGAAATAAAAATAGCAATTCAGAAAATGACTTCAGGGAAATCCCTAGGGCTGGATGGTTTGCCCATTGAATTTTATAAAACATTCAAGGTGGAATTATCTGATTGTTTAGCAGTAGTTTTGGGCTATTTTTCAAAATAACAGAATCCCCAGCTTTTTAGATGGTATTCTAATGTATCTTTATAAATTAGGTGACAGACAGCACATTTCTAATTGGAGGCCTATTAAGATACTTAATTTGGATTATAAAATTTTTACCTACATTTTAAACAATAGGTTGAAGTTTTTGCTGATCAGGTTATATCTCCAGCTCAATATTGTAGTTTACCCTCATTGAAAATACAATCAGCCCTAATGATAGTGAGAGATGTTATTGAACATCTTTCTCTTTCAGGTAAATTTGGCACTTTAATAACAATAGACCAAGAAAAGGCATTTGATCGGGTTTCCCATATATATTTGTTTTCAGTTCTGAAATATTACAGAATTCTGGAGTATTTAATCTGATTAATTAAATTAATTTATAGATCTACAACAGTTTACTCAATTATACAAAATCAAATTATTTATAATTTTAAAAACCCAGCTTGGCGTGCGTCAGGGCTGTCCCCTGAGTCCTCTTCTATATGTCTTCTCTTTGGATCCTTTTTTTAAGATTTACTGTATAACAAATAAACCTAAATGGAAAGGTATTCAGGGACTAGGCTTGCAAACAGCTATAAATGCTCAAGTTTTTGCGGATGATCTCTGCCTGTTTTTTTCAGAAATTTCACAATTTCGGAAATTTTCAAACATTATGCTGGATTTTACTAAGGCATCCAACTCTAAAATGAATATAGCAAAAAATCAAGGTTTATATATTGGGGTAGGATTCCGGAGGCTCAAATAGTACAGGGTTTCGATATATCCTCTGAACCATTGCAAATATTGGGTATTACTTTTGGACCCCAGAATATGGCCTTATTTAATTGGGAAAATCATTATTAAAAGTTGAAACCAAAGTATCCCACTGTAAATCATGGAGTATGTCAAAAATTAAATGCATACAGATAATAAAAAATTCCTGGTCCCACTTTTACTTTATGTAGCTATGTTGTATCCCGTACAAAACAGTTAGAGGTAAGATTAAATGGTGTTTTCTTTCAAATGCTTTGGGAAACCATTTAAACCTTATTAGGAGTGTTTTACTTGTCTTCCCCCCAAAAAAGGGTGGATTAGGTATGTTAGATCCTATTGTTTTTTTCATGCCCTTTTCTTATTGCAAACGGTTAAATGTGGTTTAGGATCATCATCATCACCACAAAGGTCATGGTGTAGATTAAGTTTAGACAGATATTTTAGGGCATGGGGGGTGGTGGCCCCAAGGTTAGGGTCTTTTTTACTTGTTCCTGATTTTTTTAGATCAGCTGTTTCCAAATTATATATTTGGAACCTCACAAAAAAAGAGATTCAGGTTCAATCTGGGAAGCAACTGTATAAAACTGTTTTAGATAAAATCTACCCAATAGAGCAGAGTTTTAAATTTAGTACCCTGAAATGTAATAAATATATTTTGGCTCAATTAGTAAACCCCAGAATCCCGCCTCAGATGTGGGAACACTTGTGGTTATCAGTTTATGGTAGAACCCAGGTAAGGGGGAATGCTAAGCATCAAGCTGTTGAGGAACGGAATTGTCCCTATCCGGATTGTATAAATGTGGAAGAAACCATGAAGCATAATTTATTTTTTTGTTCCTATTCTACACAATTATGGGGCTATTTGGCCAAAGTATGGAATATACCTTGGCTTGTTAATTTAAATTATGAGATATGCGTTATAGGCAATTATTCCTTTTTGGGCTCCAGCTTCCACTCAGAAACTCTTGCTATTTTCTTTTGTTGTTTAAAATTTTGTCTATGGCAGGCAAGCTGTAGTTGGGTACTCGTCAGAACAGAATGTCTTATGAGATGGTTAGGATCTTTATCTGTGATGCTATGGGTCAAGTATATGTTACTGATACTACACAGGCAATGGATAGGCAAGTCCAACGATGGTGGAAAGGTTTTTCATTTTATATAAAATGTAAATAAGGTGTTTAGAATAAATTTGGTTTAAATTATTTTAGGTTTTTTTTACTATGCTTTAAATGGGGATTTTAGGGTAAGAGCAAACACTAATGGTGAAATGTTATAAGGTGTATTATGGAAAGTTTTTTAGTTTTCAAGGAATTTATTTCTTATTTTATTTACCCTTCTCAAGGTATGACTTGTTATTGTTTTTTCTTTCTGTATTATAATTGTTTAATTATGTTTTCTTGCTCTGTTTCAAAAGTTGTTTATTGGATGTATTTATGATGTTTTCTTCTTAATAAAACTACCCCAACTCTTGTCAGAAGTGCCATAGGATCTTTAAAGTCCACCTGAGCAACCAACAGAACAGGCAGATAGGACCTTGATTTGACATCTCCTCTAAAAGACAGCATCTCTGGAGTGCAGCACTCCCCTCTTGATGCACTACAGTGTCAGTATTGGGATTTATCCCACATTCCCGGTGTGGGGCTAGAACCCACCGCCTTCTGATTTTCTGGCCTCAGAAGCGAGTGTGCTACCTGCTGAGCCACTGACACTGCAAATGTTAACACCTTTAGAATCTGGAATGTATTTTCCAGGAACAGATTAATCTTATAATCTCCTCCCTCATAAACCAGTTGAAAAACAGCCGGCCCGCATGTGACTTTTGAAATTTGACCTGATTGACTTCTCAGAATTTGCTGGAATCCATTTGTTTGCCCATTATTTTTTAAATTAAGTATGCTTTATTCATTTTCAATACCAATACAAACAATGAACCAAATAATACAAGCAACAACAAATAACAGTCCATGAAAAAATATAAATAAATCCAAAGAACAAAACAAGAACCACTCAAACCCCAAATCCGTCCCCCCATAGGTGCTGCTCAGAATAGGGAATTCCAAATAACCCAATATGCAGTGATTGTACAATAACAAAGAGGGAAGCCATATTCATTTAGCTCAATGCAAAAATGAGAAGAATCATCAAATCAATAATCCAAGCAAATGAATCACAATGCAATTAACCAAGCATACAGTAATCCCTATTTCATAAGAAAGGATTGACGTCTGCTTAATGTTAGCAATAGCAACTCTGCAGTTTTAGGCACTGTGGAGTTCAGCATGCCATTAAGATGAAGCCAGAATTTTATCATCAAACCAGTCATAGCAGACATAGCAGAACTATTTTAGTAGTAGCAGACATTAAAGTGATAAAACCTTTTCTACAATCTGGTGAAATATTCTTATAATAGCCCAATAAACACATTTTGGACACAAAAGCCTTGGACAGGTCAAATGATGGATCTAAATGAGATTTTAGTGGTCCAGATGGCACAGCCTTCTCACAAGTCCACAAACTATGATAAAGTGAACCAACTTCACGTTTTCACCTGGAACAGATGGGCTCAGCTTGCCTACCCATAATACAAAGTCTGTGATGGGAGAAATAAAGGTTATGTAGTATTTTAAATTGTGTCAGTCTATAATGGTCTTGTTCAATACATTTATAAAGATCCATCCAGACTCTCCACCAGTCTGCAGGAGTCCACTCTAACTGGAGACTGTATTGCCAGTAGTAACAAATTCCTGCAGATTTAAGTGGATCAGGGTTTGAAGAATGCTGTATAAGGGAGTAACTGCATGATTAGAATTTATAATCTGAATCATTTCTTCAAATGGTTGTGATGGAGTCCAGTTTAGGAGGGAACCAAGATGAGATAAGATTGCATAAGACAGTTGTAAATACTTAAAATAATACAGGGGAGCCATGCTGTATCTCAACTGAAAAGTGTTAAAATCTAACAATGGGTCTGTAGATGATAAATTGAGAATAGTGGTATTACTTTCCAGAGAAAGAAAGTTAAAAGGGATTGACCAATTTTGAAATTAGGAATAAGAAAAATTGGTTGAGCTAAACTGCGCGTGGCAGAAATATGAAAATATTAACAAAGTTGTGCATCGGCATTCAGGGACCAATAAATAGGCATTATTTTCAAGGGGTGAGGTAGAGTGGGGGTATATAGTAGGGCATGAGGTTAAATATTAAAACTCCTGCAGAGGGCTTTATCAAGTGTTAACTATTGCGGTTCATAATGATTGGTGAGAGCACCTGGGGTAGAGCATCCCCATTTAAAATACTTGGACCCTTGGAGAGCTAAATAATAAAAACAAACATTGGCAAGACGAAGTCCACCCTACTGTTTAGGAAAAGTAACTTGTGATAAGCCCTCCTAATGGATTTACCCTGCCATAAAAAAATGATTCAAGAGGGATTGTGCTTGTTGAAACCAATTGAATGGTCAAATAATATTTAGCATCCCCCAAGAGTACAAAATATGGGGTAAAATATTCAAATTAATTTTAATAATATTTACTCATGTCCATAAGGAGAGGGGGAGGGTAGTCCATCATGTAAATCTTGCTTACTAGAAAAAAGTAAAGGATCAAGGTTCAATTTACATAGTTTTGATAGATGTGGAATCAGAAGTCCCAGATATTGAAGTGCTTTAGGTTCCCATTGAAGGGCTAAGTCCGTAATGGTTAGTTTAGTGACACAGGAATTTAATGGTAAAACACTTGTTTTGCCCAGGTTTAATTTGTAGGAAACAACTTTCTCAAAGGTTTCAGTTTTGGCTGAGGCAGCAGGAATCGAAGTTGTTGAATAAGATAAGTGCAGTAAAATATCCTCGGCATAAACAGAGAGTTTGTACTCTGCCTGATGGAGCCAAATTCCTTGGACCCTGGGATTCTCCTTCAACCATAAAATTAGAGGTTACAAATACAAATTAAAGAGAAAGAGCAGCAAAGGACAACCTTGATGAGTTCCAGAAGTAATAGAAAAGGGCTTAGATAAAACCCCATTACATAATAAAGTAGCTGATGGGTGATTGTATAAAGGATTAATCCACCTGATAAATTCATCCAGAATAGTATATGCATGAAGCACCTCAAATAAATATGGCAGAGAAACCCAATCAAAGGCTTTCTCAGCATCCAGGGAGACCAGAGCCTTTGGAACTCTGGTCTCCCTGGAGGTGAAAAATTAAATTAACAAGTTACGGGTATGATCACTGGAAAGATGGCCCATGATAAACTGCTTGTTCAGGTCCTATTAAACTAGGATTTTAAAACGTATTAATAAGAGAAATGGGGAAAAAACTAGATGGAAGAAATTCATCTTTCTCAAGTTTAAGAAGAAGAGTAATGCACACCTGGGAAAGAGAGAAGTCAGTAAGATTGTGAGAGTAAAGGAAGTTAAATAACTCCGCCGAAACTGGAGTAAGTTAAGCAGAAAAAGTTTTATAAAAATTGGAAAGGAATCCATCAGGGCCTGGAGCACAGTCAGAGGGAACAGAAATGATAGCCCGGCAGACCTCTGTAGTGGTGATAGCACCTATAAGGGAGGCACTTTGTTCAACTGAAAGGAGTGGCAGAGGAACATCTTGTAAATATTGCAAAATAGAATTGTGAATATCTGGGTGGGGGGTTGACACCAGTCCATTCACAGAAGAAAGAGTCCTGAAAGAACTCCTAAAACTCAAGGTGGACAAAGCAATGGGGCCTGACGGGATTCACCCCAGAATCCTAAAAGAACTAAGGGAGGACCTAGTGACACCACTGACCACGCTTTTTAACAAATCATGGCAGGACGGGGCGGTACCTGAGGACTGGAGGAGGGCAGATGTGATTCCCCTTCACAAAAGTGGGAGCAAGGCAAAGCAGGAAACTACAGACCTGTAAGTTTGACCTCAGTGGTAGGGAAAATGATGGAATCACTTCTGAAAGAAAGAATTGTTGAGTACCTAGAGGCCAGCGTGGCACAGGACCCAAAGCAGCATGGATTTACAGCAGGAAGGTCATGTCAGATGAATCTAATTGATTTCTTTGACTGGGTGACCAAAGTAATAGACCAGGGAGGGACTGTGGATATGGTCTACCTAGACTTTAGCAAGGCATTTGACACAGTCCGCACAAGATTAATAATCAGTTAGCCAGCCTGGGAGTGGGTCACAGGGTGGTAGCCTGAGTAACAAACTGGCTGCACAACAGAACACAGAAGGTAATAGTGAATGGACACATCCTGAAGAGGGGGTTACTAGTGGAGTACCTCAGGGCTCAGTACTGGGTCCAGTCCTCTTTAACATCTTCATAGGTGACATTGCAGAGGGTCTGGAGGGAAAGGTATGCCTCTTTGCAGATGACACAAAGATCTGTAACAGAGTTCATACACAAGAAGGGGTAGAAAAGATGAGAAGGGACTTGGCAAGGTTGGAGGAATGGTCAGACATATGGCAACTTAGATTCAATGCAAAGAAGTGCAAAGTAATGCACCTGGGAAACAAAAACCCAGGAGAAGAGTACACAATAGCAGGGGAGGTACTAACAACAACAAAATGGAAAGGGACCTGGGGTAGTCATATCAGATGACCTAAAGGTGGGTAAGCAATGTGAAAAGTCAGTAAGCAGAGCCAGGGGGATACTGGGATGCATAGGAAGGGGCATCACAAGTAGAAAAAGGGAAGTGGTTATCCCTCTATACAGACAGTTGGTGAGATCCCATCTGGAGTACTGTGTGCAGTTTTGGAGACCTCATCTACGCAAGGACATAGACAGGATGGAAGCAGTCCAGAGGAGGGCAACTAAAATGGTGCAGGATCTGCAGCAGAAACCATATGAAGAGAAACTGAGAGAGCTGAATATGTATACTCTTGATGAAAGGAGGGACGGGGGGACATGATAGAAACGTTCAAGTACCTCAAGGGAATCAACATAGTCCAGGAGGGTAGCATCTTTCAGAAAAAGAGATGTGTAAGAACAAGGGGCACAATTTAAAAGATAGAGAGGGCGGCTCAGGGATAATGTGAGGAAATTTCTTTTTCATGGAGAGTGGTGGATACTTGGAACAGCCTTCCTGAGGTGGTTGGGTCTAAAACAGTGGGGAATACAAACATGCATGGGACAGACACAAGGCAATTATAGCGGGGTTGCAGGAAGTAGGCTGTTGGTTAACTAGATTCTGCAGCTTATCCAGTAGGTAGGGAAATGGGTAGACTGGGTGGGCCAAGTGGTCCTAATCTGCTATCAAAGTCTATGTTTCTATGTAATTGAAGTCATGGAGTACAAGTGCTCATACTATATTCTAAAGGCCTCTACAATATCTCATATTTTAGTGACAGAATCTGGTGACCCATCTATTTTAAGCCCACATACCACCCAAGCAGATTCCTGTTGCCTAAGTCGCAGTGCGGCCAATTTACCAGCCTTCTCTCCCTGCAACAAACTTTAGTTGAAAAAATAGGCGGTTCAGCCCTTTTATTCAAAAGAGTAAAGTATTTGAAATGGAGAGAGTTGAGGGACAACCAAGTTTGCTCTGGGGTGTGACAGGGAGCTCATGGCACTCTTGAGGACCTACCTTTTCTTAAATTTGTTGCAAGAGTTCTTCTATTTCCTAGTTTAATCTATCCTTTACAATTTCTAGTCCATAAGGTTAGCCACCTATTGGCACCCCTTCCCTTTCTTGACCATGCTATAGGGTCCTCTTTAATTTCTCTTTCCTCTCAGGTCCTTATACAGGAGGTTACTGTGGTGACCTCCAAGCATATGTAAAACAGGTTGTGTTTATCATTGTTGGATTTAGTATGTAATAGCACTATGTCATAAAATACCTTGATGTATATACCTTGTGTTTATGAAACCTGTAAATGTTGAAAATACAATGGCATGAGGTGTTTTTGATAATGGTAAAAAGTACTAGGTGACTATTATAGAAATTAAGTTAGTTGCGCCATTTAAAGTGCATATAAATTGCTGTAAGTCGAACAAGTCTGAAATGTCATGGTGATTTACATATATCTCATGAGGATTTGCATTAGGGAAGTATGTGTGATGTGTTTCTTTGAAACTTGGCTTATTGTCAATGCCCTTTTGGGTAACCCTTGTTTCAGTGCTTCTGCACTGAGGTTCTTTGTTTTTAGCTTGTTTTTTTTTTCTTTTTGAGCCCCACCACCCAAGCAAACAAGGCCCACATAGGGGTGGAGGCTGAATTTCAACTGCTAAGTTAGATCAGAGATCAGTGTCAGTAGGTGCTGGCTAAGTACAGAGAAAGGACATACATAGTCTGTTGCTGCAAACTGATGCACTGAAGAAGGGATATGCCATTGCTTAAGGTTTTCTGCTGTATTTTGAATAATCATCACACAGAGAAGCCGGCCCAGTGGCATAGAGGGCTGAGGCACTGGCACCTTACCTTGAACCACGCTGGCTACCCAGGTTCAGGAATGGACCCAGGATGCCGGGGGCTAGCAGGGGAAGGAGAGGATCGAGCATCCTTTGGACTGCTCTCCTCTCCTGAGGTGGGCAGTGTGTGACGTAGTGCTGCAGTGGCCTCTGGTGTGAGACCATGTGCACTGCAGATGCACCAGGAGGAGAAGCATCACAAAAGTGGAAATACCACTACACGTACAGCTGGATGGCTGCCTGGCTCTCTGATGCCATTCATGTCCCTGCAAGTCCTCCATCCCAGCAGCACCCAGGGGCCAAGTGTAGTGCTGGCCTGCCCTCCCTGGGGCTGGTGCATTCCACCTCAGAGGAGGGGGACCCATCCAGTGAAGGGTTACACCAGGCTACCCTTGGGGTGGCTGTCATATGGGAACAGAGGCTCGGAGGGCAGATGGATCAGAGGAGGCATTGGCAAGCCTGAAGGAGGGGCTGATGTGGCAGCATGTAGGAGGTAAAAGAAATAATACAAAAAAAAATCACACAGAGATTGTGTGTTGAACTTGAAGTGCGGTGTCTGGTCCATCTGTTTTCACACAGCCCCTCCACAGACTTAGTGTCAGAAGTGGGATAACGCTGGAAGCATCCGGACTGGCCAAAGAGGGATGTTTTTTGGTGGATATCACCCAGATATCACAGGTGAACCAATGCATCAGGAGTTGCCAGAGAAGAAAGTCCGTGGAGTTCTGAACAGAGCTATGGCTGACAGATGGAGAGAAGCTGCTGTCTGAACTGGACCTGGGAGCTCAGAGGAAGGCCAAGCCTGAAGACAAAGAGATGCAGGTCGAGGCAGACTAGAGGTGTGAGAGACAACACCCAGGAGGTGGAGACCCAGATGAGGATGATCCGCTGGATGAGTGGGCAATGACTGGAGGCAGACCAACTATACAGAGAGGTGGAACACTGGTGCCAGGTGCTCAAGAGGTTCCTGCCGGAGAGTTTGGATAAAGAGTCGGAGGAGGATTTTTCGTGGGCTCAGTTTGAGGAGGACCCCCTCACTGAGCAGGATATTCCTTAGTTTCCTGTGTTCCCAGGATGTTACCTGTTGGAGATCGGAGATGCAAGTATGGAACTTGAATATGAGACCCCAGGTAAGACCATGCCTAGTGATATTGTGCTGGGGTTGAAGACTCCAAACAAGCAGAAGCCTATGAGGCTGAAGGGACATTTTCTTGTATTGATGCAGCTAAATCTAGTAACAGTATTGACTGAGGTATACTGCAGGCTAAAGATGCTAATATTGCCAGAATGTTACAATATGTTAAGATCAAGGAGGTGGTATATGTGTTTTATGTTTTTGATGAAAAACCTACAAAGGAGGAAGTGGGTGGAAAATGGATAGTAACCTGTTTTGGGGTAACACCTAGAGTGTCTACCCTCAGGTGTCTGTATCAGTAGCAAGTGAAATGAATGAATCAAGAGACATAGTGGGTTTATGTAGAGGGGTTGAATCTAGGACTGGGCTCCTGCTTAAAACTGAAATGTCTGGTGGGGTTGGAACAGGTTATTACTCACCCCAGAGAAAGTCTTTCTAAGGTACTGGACTTTACAGTTGTCCAGATGTTTGGTTAAGAAATATGACAGACTTTCCCCTAAAAGGAGATGGGGAGGTACCGTTAGTCTCTACTGAAAAATGCGTTAATGCCTCAGGGTAAAGAATGATGATATCCACTATGTTTATAATAGAATGTTTATCGTTAATAGGGACCCTGAGACAGAGCTTCTAAAGATGGATGGGTGGAAGCTCCATCTCTTCCTGGGACAGGAATGTGGTAAGCAGTCTGCAATAACTGCTTCCCTCTTAAGGTGGGGGATATGTGACAGGGAGCTCCTGACACTCTTGAGGACTGACCTTTTCTTAAATCTGTTGCAGCAGTTCTTCTGTTTCTTAGCCTAATCTATCCTGTACAATTTCTAGTCCATAAGGTTGGCCACCTTTGGGCTCCCCCTTCCCTTTCTTGACTATGCTATAGGGTCCTCTTTAATTTTCCTTTTTCCTCTCAGGTCCTCATACAGAGAGCTTATTGTGGTGACCTCCATGCATATGTAAAACAGGTTGTGTTTATTGTTGTTGTATTTAGTATGTAATAGCACTATGTCATAAACACCTTGACGTATATACCTTATGTTTATGAAACCTGTAAATGTTGAAAATACCATGGCACTAGGTGTTTTTCATAATGGTAAAAAGTACTAGGTGATTATTATAGAAATTAGGTTAGTTGTGCTATTTAAAATGCATGTAAGTTGCTGTAAGTCAAACAAGTCTGAAATGTCATGGTGATTTACATATATCCCATGATGCGTTGCATTAGGGAAGTATGTGTGATGTTGTGTTTCTTTGAAACTTGGCTTATTGTCAATGCCCTTTGGGGTAATCCTTGTTTCAGTGCTTCTGCACTGAGGATCTTTGTTTTTATAAGCGACATTGCAGAAGGACTGGAAGGAAAAGTATGTCTCTTTGCAGATGACACAAAGATCTGCAATAGAGTTGATGCACAAGGTGGAGTGGAAAGGATGGGAAGGGACTTGGCAAGGTTAGAGGAATGGTCAAATGTATGGCAGCTTAGATTCAATGCTAAGAAGTGCAAGGTATCACCTGGGAAACAAAACCCAGGGAAGAGTACACAATGGGGTGAGATACTAACAACAACAAAATGGAAAGGGACCTGGGGTAGTCATATCAGATGACCTAAAGGTGGGCAAGCAATGTGAGAGGGCAGCAAGGAGGGCTGGGGGGATACTGGGATGCATAGGAAGAGGCATCACCAGTAGAAAACAGGAAGTTATTATCCCTCTGTACAGACAGCTAGTGAGACCCCATCTGGAGTACTGCATGCAGTTCTGGAGACCCAATCTCCACAAAGACATAGACAGGATGGAAGCTGTCCAGGAGGAGGGCAACTAAAATGGTGCAGGGTCTGCACTGGAAGACATATGAAGAGAGACTTAAGGAGCTTAATATGTATAGCCTCGAGGAAAGGAGGAGGGAGACATGATAGAAACTTTCAAGTACCTCAAGGAATCAACAAAGTCCAAGAGGGTAGCATCTTTCAAAAAGAGGTGTGCAAGAACAAGGGGCACAATTTGAAGATAGAAGAGGCGGCTCAGAGGTAATTTAAGAAGTATTTTTCACAGAGAGGGTTGTGGATGTATGGAACGGCCTTCCAGAGGGGTTGTGGAGTCAAAAACAGTGGTGGAATTCAAGCATGCATGGGACAGTCATAAGGCAATTCTAGGGGGTGGGGGTAGAAGAAGTAGGCTGCTGGTTAACTAGGACCTGCAGCTTATCCATCAGGTAGGGAAATGGGCAGACTGGGTGGGCCAAGCGGTCCTTATCTGCCGTCAAATTCTATGTTTCTATGTTTAGATTGTTTTGTTTATCTTTCTTTTTGATCCCCCACCACCCAAGCAGACAAGGCCCGCATAGGGGTGGAGGCTGAATCTCAATTGCTAAGTTAGATCAGAGATTAGTGTCAGTAGGTGCTGGCTAAGTGCAGAGAAAGGACATGCATAGTCTGTTGCTGCAAACTGATGTACTGAAGAAGGGTTATGTCATTGCTTAAGGTTATCTGCTGTATTTTGAATAAACATCACACAGAGATTGTGTATTGAACTTGAAGTTCGGTATCTGGTCCATCTGTTATTCCACAACCCCTCCACATGGGGTAGTAGAAGAGAAGGTACTGTAGCTGCCAGGGTTCTGATCTGACACAGCAGGTCATAAGTTATGTTTGGCATTCTTTTTGCCTTCCTGGAGGCACGTGGGATACATTCACCACAATTGCCATTTGGCAGCGCACAAAGTACATCATAATTGGGAACCAAGTTAACTTTTGCTTCAAAATAGTCCAAATAAAACATTTTAAACACCAAACATAGCCCTTATTTAATCCCCCTTGAATTATAAGTGCAAACCAAACAGGGGCATGATTTGAAAAGGATCTACGATGCCGGTTTGACAAATGTTTTGTCGGCCGACATCACTGCGATGTATTTATGTCAATCGCAAGTTACAGTTGACATAAATCTAGCAGGAGAATCAGTTCCTTTTCTATCAGGAGTCTTTGGCCCCTGCACCCCCTGAACTTATGGACGATCAACTCCAAGTCAGAGTTGATTCAGGGAGGGGATGCAGGACCGGGGGAAAGAGTTCCGGCGTCCCGGGTGGACTATTACAGCGAACTGTCGATGTTGTCGGCATCGACATGTTCACTGTAATAGTTTCGCTGAATGGAGGGAATACTATTTGAAAGAATTGTTTCCTGAATTTCACAACCCACCACCCCTGGGACATTTTCCTAGTTTATAGAAAAGAAATACAACATGGAAAATGAATGATGTGGGCGGGAATAGACAGTATAGCTATGTTCTGATGGGTGCAACAAGCACCAGGCATCTGTAAGACCCAGGAGACCAGTAAATTCTCATATGCCATGTTGAGCTGTTAAAAGACCTGTTCTAGGGTGATATGACCTGTCTAAATCAAGTTGAAGTACTATATTCCAATCTTCCCCAATAATGACAGGAACATGGGTATATGGAGCTAGCAAAGAAGAAAGATGGGCAAAACTGGGGATTATTAATAGTCGGACCATATACAGAGCCCAGTAAGACTTCATGCAAGCCTAGTCGTCCATGAATAAAAATATAACATCCCTCCATATTTCATACCTCTGATATAAATCAGAAGGCAGTCTCCATAGGCAATAATACTGGCGACAGGGTGGGCATTATTGGGAAATACCGGACCACTTCAGGGGCGTAATGAGGCCTGACACCACAGGTGGAAGGCCTTATAGCCCTTGAAGGTCCAGCATTTTCTCATAATGCCCATCCTGGAGGGTATTATTGCACTTAGAAAATGGCCATGTTTGTGAATTTTAATGAACAAGTAAAATAAGAGAGAACACAAGTGTAAAAAATTAATATAAGTATAAAAAAACATTTTATTTCAAAAAGTAGTCCACAGGCTGTTACAGGTTTGTTACTTCTCGCCACAGAGCTGTTCTGGTGGATTGTCACCCCCCCTCCCCCACCCATACACCTTACCAGCATACACACAGGAAGCATGCCACGTTAAGAAGAAAAGGACTGGGCACAAGAAAATCTCCTTGGCAGTGTTTGGACATTTGTTTGTTATGCTGCACTTTTGGAGCATTTTTTTTATTTAATTGCGATCTGAACGTGGAAGTTCTCTGTGAGCTTGCGACCTTTGACCCTAATGGATGCGAACTCAGCATCTGCTGCGAGGGAGAGGTGTGAGGTAAATTATTTCTTTATTTTATTTGTGAAGGCTCTGAATATGAGAAGGGTCACTAACTGTGGAGATATTGTGCCACAGTGGAGTTCTGTGCTGCTGCTACCATGATCGCGACTGACTGGCTTTGTATTTGTGGTTGGTATGTAGTGCAAGAACGTGGTTGAGAGAGTGGTGCCGTTGTAAAAGAAAGATGACTGTTTTCCACTCTTCCAGCCCAAAGACAATTGGAACTGGTGTTCTTTGTTTTTTTGTACAAAAGGAGCTGGGACTGAGGGAAACGGTGTTGCTGTTGGGGGGACATTAGTTCTCGCTAAGCAACAGAAAAACATGGCGGTGGGGTTTAAATTTTATCTGGTGTTTTCCAGCCAATGACAAAGCAGGCTGAGCATGCTTCTACAAGGGTATGTGGTAAGGTGGCATGAGGCTGGTACTTGTTGTTGCTGGGCATCTACTGAAAATAAATGCCCAGCTTGGAGGTGGTATTCGCCAGTCAGGCTTGAGAATCCATTCTTGCCATTTTCTAATTGCAATTAGAATACAGGTTCCCCTTTTCTTTTGCACTACTGCCAGCACCAAAGACCTAGCCGACCCAATCTTGTCTGAAAAATTAAGCTGTTCTTTTTTAAGTAGGATTCTTGAATGTGTGCAGTATCAGTACCCAGCTGTTTCAGATGTTTTAAGATAGCATATCTCTTTTTAACATCTTGAGCACCTTTCATGTTCCAAGTAATAAATACATAATGGCTCCCCATGTTGTTAACTGAATAAGAAAAATTTGCACAGATATAAACACTGCATAAGAAAAGACAGAACATAGCAGCAGCACCCCCTTCCTTCGTAACAATTACCCCAAATCTTGGAAATGAAATACAAACAAATCAAGTCAGAAACAATGAAAGACATTAAAAAGGAAAAACTGTAACAGCTAACAAATAACATAGAAAAACACTTAGTCCCATTCCCAAGGACCATTACTCCACTTCCAGAAGATCTGCAATCGAGCCCCACCATTTCTCCACTGTCAGCGGTCTCCGACTCCACCATCACAGAAAGAAAATGTAAATGTTATCCCTCTAAAGAAGTAAAAGAAGGAGGGGTAATTAAAGGAAAACCACAAACTGTGCGCTGACATTGGCAAGTTGAAAAAGAGTACCTTATCAAGGCAAGGAAATCCACGTGTCTCACACAGAGGTCTACCTTAACAAGAAATATAGGTAATGGAGAGAAATCACGCAGGCAAAATAGCATATTACTGTGAATTAACACTTTCTATCAGTGCCACGGTATAGGACAATCTGCCCAAAAAGCCCAGGAAAGCTGGTAATGGAGTTTAAAGCTATAAAGCTCTAACTAAGAACCATATCAACACCTAACAATAAGTAAAACAGCAAAAATAAATAAAACTGTGTCAAAATTCAACTTGTTTTTCAAAAGAGATCAGGAAAGATATTTGGGAGTAAAGTCTTGGATCGTTCCACAAATTGAAATAGTTTCTGTTCCCCACCTCAGGAAAATCTGTAGTTTAGCAGGATATAACAGTGTAAATGTAATACTGGCAACCGGAAGTTTTGCAATAAAAGGCCCATATGCTGCTCACTTTTGCCATATCTGAAATGGCAGATCCTGAAAGATAAAAATATGCTGATCTTACCACATAACCTTTTGCAAGCTCTGGACTTGTGCAAATATATGCTGGTGATCCAGAAAGTTGACAAGCTTAAAGATTAAGGGCCAAGGCTTCTCTACATCTGCAGGCATGGGCCGAAGAACTCAGTGAGCCCTTTCTGTTATTTACTGCGGGCCATTTGGTGAGGGTCTGGCAATCTTCTGGCAGAGATGCTGCACAAAAGCAATGATATCCTTCCCTTCACTCTTTTCTAGCAATCTAATAATCACTAAATTATTTCATCTGCTACGCCCTTCCTAATCATTGAGGCATTCTTCCACCTTGGCAAGCTTTTGCCACAGAAAGATCAGTTTGGAGTTGGTTTTACAATGCTAGTCTTCTACGGAACTTAGCCGGGCTTCTGCATCTCTAACCTGCCACGTCAGTTCAATGAGAGCTGGGCAGAGAACCTTCATGTCTTCTGATAAATGGATAATGGTGTTCTGTAATGGGACTAACTCTTGTTTTCAGTGGGCTTGCACAACTGGATGAGATGTATGCTTGTGTGACTTCGATACATTGTGACTGTTTGCCTCTCTGTGGGATATACCACCCTGTAGGGGTACGATGCAAGGAACCTTAGAGGAGGGTCCCCCCCCCATTGATGCCATGGGAATAATTCCCTTGGCTAAAGGTAGCTTAGGAAGGAGCCCAAAAGAATACCAGAAAGGGTGTCGAGCAAGAGGCGAGAAGTCAAAATAATCTCGAGAATGGATGATTATCAAGATATACTGATGGGTGGGATGAGAGAGAGAGAGAGATGGGAGGCAGTGAGAAGTATGTAGTAGAATGGAATCTGACATGATGAAGAAGGACATGACTTCCTAAGGAGAAAGGGCACAGCCGGGCCACCATCCGACTCCATCCAACAGTAGAACTAAACTACAGAACCTAAGGAAACTCCAACCCTATCTAACATTATGACCACTGGCACAGAGGAGAGGAAAAAAACCCTTTGAGGAGGAAACCTCTGGGGATCCAGGCCTAGGTCGCCTTCCCTCCAGGCTGAAGGATGTTTTGATTAGTGATGTCTCAGCTACTGCAATTTAGAGTCGAGATCAAGGGAGGAGGAAAATATTCCAATTTAGAGGAAGCTCTCACTCTGTCCTTCTAAAGGGACAGCTATTGAGGGTTGCAAGCGATGTCTCTGCAACAAGACGCTTAAAAGCAAGAGAGAGAGATGACTGCTGAGGCACTCAGCTGTCCTATCTGAGCCTCGAAACAGACCAGGTGAACCAGAGGGTCAGATAGAGAATGGCTTAGAGGTGCTTTTGAACCTGCTTGGGCAGCTAAAGGGGCCCGTTGATGAGAGGCCAATGCAGCCATCCCTGAGCCAAGGGACCATAGACACAGAAGGCATGTCTCCAGTGAAGAGCAGGTTGAGTTGAGGTAACATGGACCAGAGAGGTTATGCTCGGTAGTCGATGTGAAGGAGTAGACCCACAGAGAGGTCGGATGAGCGAGGGAGACCCAGATGCGGTCATGAGGAAACTGATGGTGATAATAACCACAGGAGTGCAGCAGTTCAATGAGGTAGCATAAAACCCAATGAGAGGTATTCTCAATTAATCGATGTGAATGAGTAGGCTCTGAGGTCGGACTTAGCAAAGGAGAACCAGACTCATGTCATGAGGAAGCTACCCGTGATTGGTAACCACAGGAGTGCATGCCATCTGGGTCCATTGAGAGCCAAATTATGAATGGATAGAATTGTATGAAGGTAGGAGAGAGAGCAGCTGGGTGAAGCTGGCAGCCGATGGTGGGTAGGCAGTACCAGGAGGACATCTGAATAGGTTTGACTAGAATGAGGAATAGGGTCAGGAGGAGGCGAATAAGGCAGGGTGATATGCAGGAGGAATATTAGGTGATGTGAATGAGTAGGGTATGGTGGTAGCAGGAGGGAGTAGTGAGTGCGGCAGGATAGGGAAGCCCCAAAAGAAAGCAGAGGTCAAAGAAGGAGAAGAAAGGAGGGCAGAGGAAATGGAGGAGGAGGCGAGTGTCCATCATGGGAAGCACAGTAAGAACGAAAATAAGAAAGTGCATCAAGTCAGAAGCAAGAGTAAGAGCAGCAAAGGCCAGAGCAAGATGAGTGATGGGGAGAGGGGAAGAGGGACAGAGCAGGATGTGCGGCTGGAGCAGAGGAGGCAGCCAGAACAGGCTGGTAATAGCACGATGGGAAAATATGACATACTGGCAGTGATGTGAACCAATAGATCCACTAGAGAGGTCGTCTAGGATGCTGGAGCACTCGGCACAATATAGTGAGGAGCTATCTCCACCAGCATATAGTACCACTATCCCCACCAGGATATGCTGGACAGAAGCCCCATTGCAATATACAGATTCCCGGTACCAGGTCACCAAGAGAAAATAAACGATGCAAGAGCAAGGGGGGAATTGAAAATGAAACCAAGGAACAAGGGAGAGGATATGAGGAGGAGGACTACGGAAGCACAGAAGGAGACAAAAGTCTGTCTAGCATGCAGAAGCAGAAAATGCTGGGCCCGGTGCAGGACAATGAACTAGGCATTCACTGAAAACAGGAAGATAGCAGAGTGATAGAATGCCAGCAGGTGCAGCTGGGCTGACAAACCATTGGTAAACATTGCGGGTGGGAACATACCAAAAAGTAAGAAATGAGAGTAGTGAATGTACAAGAAGATCCAAATCTCAGGGAACCCCAAAGAGCACACAGCAGAGGAGGCATGAGCAAACCAGACCTGTCGACGGTGGGAGAGAGAGAGACAGGAAGTGAGTGGAACATAGGAGCACTGCAGGAGGCCCAGAAATACATGAGGAGCAAAGAACCTGACGAGTAGGCAAGACGAGGCGAGGCGCACAAGATACAGGGACACAGAACGCACACTGGAGAGAGAGGAACAGAGAACTGAGAAGTGGACACCCGGTGAGGTGGCTGCCGGAAGCAGTGTGGCTGGGAGACGCACACCTGGAAGTGTCGGAAGGGAATTGAGGTGTGCCAGTGAAGAAGAGGCAGAGCTGCCCGGGAGGAGTGGGAGATGAGGTGGGAAGGAGACCAGCAACAGAGAAATGGAAGGCACGGAGAAACAGGAGCAAGGAATGGTAGACAGTAGGAGGGAGAAATGGCAGAATGGAGGGAAGCGACAAAATCGGAGGCCAGAGAGAGAGAGGCAGTTGGAGAAAATGGCAAAAGTCCAAACAGAAGAAAGGGAGGGGAAGGAGGAAGAGCGGCGCCTCTGGCTGCAACGAAGAAAATGAATGAGAATTGCCCAGAGGAGGGCCTTTTAAGGCCTGGCTGGGGCAGTGGTTTGTTGCTCCACCCATTGAACTCCGGCCAGTCCTTAGCCGTCAATAAAAAATGGCCCACAGTTAATAATCCGGAGTCATAAGTGCCCTGGAAATCCAGGTTGGAATCCTGCTTCAGTTTCTTTGGCCCTCAGTCCTTCTCAGGGGTTGGTGGTGGCATATGATGCACTTGTTGCAAGTCAGGGGAAATTTCCATTTTATCTGCCATGGCCGATACCAAACAAAAGTCCACAGTGAGAGGAGGCAACTACAGATGAAAAAACTGACCATTCGCTGGGATAAACTTTCTAAATAAAATACCAGGTGGGGAAATGAAGCTGCGCAGGAGAGCTGGCGTTACTGCTAGTGCATCACATGACTCCTCTAGTTTGCCCATTAATTGTATGAAACATAAAACTGTCATGCCAGAGAAGACCTGTGACCTGTAGGACCTCCACAGATGTAAACAACAGAGACCTAGCTTATCAAACTTTGGAACACATCAGTGAATCATACAGCAGCATTCCAGTTAGCTAATCATATATAATTAATGGGTCTTCCCTTTTTCCATAGGGAGACCATGCCATAATTTACCGTTATAAAGGAGCATTTATAATGACAAACACAGGCACAGTTCCCCTCACTCTGTGCATGCGCCCGCCGCAGTGTCTCCCTTCCTGGCTCGCCTCTTCCTTCTCACCCGCAACCAAGCCGTCAGAGAAACTCGGCCGTAAGTTACTAAAAAAACCAAAAAGTGTTCTTCTCTACAAATTATGGGATAGAAAAACATTTTAAAAACCTGTAAAACCTCCGAAGCTGAAAATCTGTTGACTGGCCGAAAACTGAACTGGAGCTTGGTGGCATGGAACTGCTGCTATTTTATATAATTGTTATGGCCAAAGGAGACCAGCAATTATATAAAATAAAAAAAGGGTGAGTGTGTGTAAACTCAAAGTTTACATACCTCAGGGTTAGATGCTTTGCACAAACCTTCGAGTGTTTATGTAGCATCTAATCTCTTGAGTGTGTGTAAACTTTGTTACACACACCACCCATACTTTATTCCATTTATATTACAAAACATAAGTACATCACACTGGGTAAGAAATTGGTTAGAGGACAGGCAGCAGAGGGTGGTGGTAAATGGAGTTCAGTGACCAGCAGGTACCTCAGAGATCAGTGCTGGGACCAGTCGACCGACCCTGCTTGATCCCAGCTCGGACCACCCATGGAGCAGCTCCCACTCGCCCGACCGATAGACCCTGCTAGATTTCAGCTCGGACCACCCATGGAGCAGCTCCCACTCACCCGACCGACCAACCCTGCTAGATCTCAGCTCGGACCGCCCGTGGAGCAGCTCTCACTCGCACGACTGACCGACCCTGCTAGATCTCAGCTTGGACCACCCGTGGAGCAGCTCCCACTCGCCCGACCAACTGACCCTGCTAGGTATGCCACTGAGGACGCTGTGACCGCGCTCCCTCTCCTTTGTTCTCTGAATTCGTACTTGGCACCTTTTCCAGTCTGTACCACCTGCTGGCTCTCGGGGCTTATAGGCAAGGGGACCTGATTGTAGAACATCTCTGGGACCTTTTAAGATTTTGTAATGTGCTCCAGCTACGCTAAAAGGCTGGGCTCATGTGCATTTCTGCTTCAGTTTACCTCAGTGCACTTTCTGCTGCCTAATTTGGAGCTCAGTCTGGCGGGCGCGATTGAAAACTTGAAACGCAGACTCAATTGTGCTTTTTCAGCTCCAGTTTAAAATGGAGCTCATCTTGGGGGGGGGCTGCTAGTATTTGGTGCCTGCTTAACCCCTGCAGTCACTTGACTGCTTCCTACGCCCCTCAATACCCTCCCACCCTTAGCTGATGTTACATTTAAGTGCTGTGCTCTCTCGTGAGACTTGCTGTGTTTTTCTATCTCCCTGGTTTCTCGCCTGCTCGTTATAGCAGTTCTCCACCAGAGGTCTTCTGTGCTCTACACCTGATTCAAAGCTTTCTGTTCTCTGCCCTAATGTTCTCCTCTAAGTAACCCTACACTGTTTGCAGGTTCTCTGACTGTCTGATCCGATTGAGCCCTTTTCCTCATTTTACCCTGTTACTTCACCCTCCTTCCCTGCCTCCTTCTCCCCTGATTCCTTGCTCTCAGTTATTCTCTCTGTTCTATTTTTATTCTATTCTCTCTCTTCCCTCTATTCTCTTTTTTTCTGAGTTGCCTCCCTAGTACTCTCTTCCTTCTCTTCCTCGCTCCATGAATTCTTGGGCTGTATACCCCCTCCTGCTATTATTTGGAACAATGTATTTTAGGAATTCACTACAGGAACGACTGAGTATCACTCCACTCGACTAGTATACTCACTTTATAACTTCTGCTACTCCAACTTACTGGCTGACCCATCCCTTTATCCATCACCTCCGTCCGGGCTTAATTTTAAACACCTAGGGTATTACTTAGGCCTTACTCTATGAAGGTACTCGATCTCCCTGGGGAGCCTCTGGCTTTTTGTCTGCATCTCTATGGATAATTTCCTTTCGCCACTCCTGGATGGGGATATTGAGTCTAATCCAGGTCCAACTCTAGCTAATAATACCTCCCAGTCTCACCCTCCAATTGCCTGCCTCAATCCTCCCATTTCACCTTTGCTCACCTTAACATAAGGAGCCTCACAACTTCCCGAACTTGAGGATTGGGTATGTTCTAATAAACCCGATATTCTTGCCTTATCTGAGACGTGGCTGAAACCCTCCATTTCTGACTCCCACTGCTCCTCCCCGGGCTATAATATGCTTGGGAGATCGCTCTACCTCAAATGAGGAGGGGTTTGGCTCTGTAGTTCAAGTCTCATCTCAATGTGGCTAACCTACATGGGCACCCATTTGCTTACTGTGAAGTGATTCATGCCCTTCTGTTGCTTGGGGGTGCAAAACAATATACACATCTTCTGTGTTTACATGCCTCCTAAAACCTCCAGGCCTGGAAGAATTTATTGATCTATTGCCGTCTGTGTCTGAGAAAAATGAAGTCATCTGCTTAGGTGATTTTAATCAGGACTGGGCCAGGCCTAGCTCCTCTCTCCTATCATCCATTACTAGTAAGGCAGACCTCTACCAACTCATCCAGGCCCCCACAAGGATCTCCTGTCAAGGTTCCTGCTCCACCCTCATTGACTGGATCCTGACTAACAGGAAGGAGAACTTCCCCTCTGCTGGAGTGCTACCAGACTCCGTAAGTGATCACAGTCCAGTGTATTGTATTTGGGACACCACCTCCCCCTCATTCCCCTCCAAAGTCTTATCTTTTTCCAACCTATCTATGCTTAACCCTGTTGTGTTCCTTCATGACCTAAAACTGGTTGATTGGTTGCCCCTCTACGCAACTGATGATATTAAGTTAGCATCTGAATATTTCAATGCCCTACTCTCTCTTCAGGACCAACATATCCCTGTCTTCACTCGCAGGATAAAAGGGAAAACAACCAAATGGCTCATGCGATCCCTACTCCAACTGCTAAAATGTAGGGGCCACATGGAAGTCCTCCACCCTCCAAGCTGACTTTGAGGCCTACAGGTCCTTACACAACACCTGTAAGAAGGAGATCCGTTTGGCTAAAAGCAAATACTACCGGAACCTTCTCGGTTCCTCTGTTTCCAACCCTAAATGGTACTGGTCACAAATTAAAGAAATCCTTGGGAACAACAATCATATGTCCTCAAATGAAATGTTAATAAATAACATGCACTGCAATAACCCTCTCACCATCGCCAATGCCTTTAACTCCCTCTTTTCCTCTCTTCCCTCCCCCCCTCCCTCACCCAATTTTTCTATGGTGTCCCCTACCCCACTAGGCACCTCTCCACCTGCTCTTGTATTGGCTCCGATTACACGTCTAGAGGTCCTTAAGCTACTAAAATCTTTGCCAGCTAGCGGTGTTGCTGGCCCTGATAATATCCATCCTAGGATCCTTAGAACAGTTTGCCTCGTGTCTGACCGCACCTGTATCCAGGCTTTTCAACCTTTCAATCTGCTCAGCCTCAGCCCCCTTGGTCTGGAAAGTTGCTAGAACCATCCCTGTGTACAAGAAATGTGACGTCAAAAACTTATTGAACTAGTGTCCCATCTCACTCCTGTCCATGCTCAGCAAGTTCCTTGAAAAATTGATTCATCGGCAGGTCTCTGCACACCTTCTTAACTCTAACCTGCAATCTCCTGTACAGCATGGCTTTAGGGCTGGACACAGCACAACTACTGCTCTAACCCAGTTTACGGTGATGTTAAGTGCAACATGGACAGGGCCTGCTTAGGGTGCAGTGTTCATAGACCTTTCTAAAGCTTTCGACATGGTACCACCCCTTCTGCATGCCAAACTGCATTCTATCGATGCCTCTGATACAACCCTATCCTGGTTTGGCAGCTACCTAAAATCTCACTCTCAGGCTGTCTCTTTCTGTAAAGTTCTCTCATCTCCGGCTACCATCTCCTGTGGAGTTCTACAGGGATCTATTCTCAGCACTCTACTCTTTTCTCTCTTTCTCAATGACATCCCTACTCCATCTACTCACTGTAGTCTTATCATGTACGCCAATGACTTGGTTCTTTATTCTGCCTCCAAGTCTATTAATGACATCAATCTACATCTGTCATCAGCCTTTCAGACTCTCCAAGCTTGGTTTTCCTCCAACTATCTAATCCTGAAAATGTCTAAGACCCAGGCCATGCTCTTTGGGTCCTCTAAAAAGGTGCCCTCTGAGTCCCCTAAGCTCTTGATCCACTGCTGTGATAGATCAACTGTCTCTGACACATTATCCTTCAAATATCTGGGGGTTTCCCTGGATCTAGTACTTGATTTACACCCACATTAGGAGGTATGCCGGCATGGTCAATGCCAAGATTAGTGCGGCCTACGAGTGCATCACTCTCTCACTCAGGCTGCTCGGATCTCTGTAGCGAGGAGTTCTACTCCCACAACTGCTATATGCCCTCCCAATACTCTCTCATGCTCATGCAGGGTTCTTCAACAATGGGACATATTTTATAACAATATCTGTAGATTTGCCTTATCGGCCTTACACATCACTACCAACTCTATTCTGCCTTGAACTGGCTGTCTCCCACTACCCTTCGGTCTTATACACTTGGATGTTTTGTTGACTCCCTAACCAGAACCCCATGCCCCTCCTCCCTAGGTGATATGCTCACCCTGGTCTCTCACTCCCATCTCCCATTCCCTTAGGTCCTCCACCTCCCCCTTGCTCACTGTTCAGCCCTGCTCCACTAAAATGGGGGAGCAAGCTTTTTCCTATTTTGCTCCCAGGTTCTGGAACTCACCCCCCCCCATGTTAAGAACTCCTCTTCTCACCTTACATTTAAGCAAGCTCTGTTCTCTTACCTTAATGCTCTAGATACCTACGACTGCACTTCACTTTTGCTTGTCTCTCAATTACAGGCTATCAGCTCAAGTTCATGCTCATCCTTATGTAAGCCTTATGTGAATGTGTGTCTACCTGCTTTTGTCTCCCCTAGCAAGGTTACTACTGGTCTATTTGTCACTGTTACGATACTAATGTGCTATGATGCTATGTACTTGTATTTCTACCACATCTTCACTATTCTTGATGTTAGATTGATGCTGTTCTAATTGCTGTAACTGACTCAGCTGATGTAATTGTTTGCATTTACTATTTATCTTCTTTATGTACCTTATTGTTGTCTGTGTTGTCTATTGTACTCTCCCGGGCCGTGCCTGAAAATAGACAGGTTTGTTTGCCTAGTGCACTTACCCAGTTACAAAAAGCAAATAAATTAATTAATTAATGTCCTTATAAGTGACATTGCAAAGGAGCTGGAAGGGAAGGTCTGCCTTCTTGTGGAGGACACCAGGATCTGCAACAGGGTGGACACTCAAAGGGGGAGGAAAGGATGAGCAGAGACTTGAGAAAAGTGTAGGAGTAGTTGAGGGTATGGCAGCTGGGTTTCAGTGTGATAAAGTGCAAAATGATGCACCTAAGGCACAGAAACCCAGGGGCGGAGTGCAAAATGGGTGGAATGGTATTAACAACAACCAGGCATGAAAGAGACCTGGGGTAATCATATCAGATGACCTAAAGGTGGCCAGGCAGTGTGACCAGGCAGTAGGGAGGGCTAGTGGGATGCTGGGGTGCATAGGAAGGGCTGTCACCAGCTGGAAGAGGAAGGGGTGTTGCTCCTGTATAGATCACTGGTAAGACCACACCTTGAGTACTGTGTCCAGTTCTAGAGGCCACATCTCTGGAAGGACATAGACAGAGTAGAGGTGGTCCAGAGGAGGAGGACAACAAAACTGGTACAGGGTCTGCATCAAAAAAACCACGAGGAGAGACTAAAGAACTTCAATATTACACCCTGAAAGAGAGGAGGGATAGGGGGGATAAGATTGAGACCTTTAAATACCTTGCAGGGGTAAATAAGATACAGGAGGGAATATTTTTCAGAAAAAAAGGAGCTGAAGAACAAGGGAACATGCTATGAAGCTGGAAGGGGGTGCAGTTTCAGGACAGATGTGAGGAAGTATTTCTTCTTAGAAAGAGTGGTAGATTCCTGGGACAGCATCCCAGCAGAGGTGGTCGGTGCAAAGACAGTGTGGGGGAGGGTCAAGAATGCATGAGACAGGCATAAGGATATCTTAATGAAGAGGAACAGGAAGGGAGAAAGAGCCAGAGATCAGTTAGGGTTCACGGTGATATTGTAGGTAGGGAGAAATGGGCAGAATAGGTGGGCCATGGTGATATTGTAGGTACTGTAAGGAGAAATGAGCAGAATGGGCGGGCCAAGTGGTCTTGCCTGCTGTCAAATTCTACATTTCAATGTTTCTATGTTTCTCTTTACTGCACATTCTGAGTCAGCTCAGAGGTGGAACGTGGTATGCCTCAGATATACTGGGGGCCTTAAAAATGCTCCAGGCAGGAAATATGTAATTTGTACCTTACTGAAGAGACCATGAACATTGCTGCTTCAGACCTTTATGCTTTCGTACACATCTCAGGAGACTAAACATACATCAGCTTCAAGCAAGTGGAAAGCTCTGGACAAAGTTTGGGCTCAGTATTCCTCTCTAAAAAATGCTCCTTTATGATGTCCTTTTGCTGCCATACCTATAATGAAGCCTGCTGTTAAAACAGTGACAAACTTATTACACAGTGAGGGAGTCTGTGACAGATATTTCATTTTGGATGAAGCAGAAGAGTGATTTCCTGGATATTCCCTCACCTATTCTACATACAGAGAGTCTGGACAGGGTAGAAGTTCTGGGTTGAACTAAATATGGGAGCAATGGGTTGATTCATTTACTGAGTGGTTTTTATGGCTGTGTGGTGGAGCTCCGCGAGATATTATGCTGTCATTGTAGGAGAACAGGGGTCGGCTCCGGAAAGTGACCTTGTGTTCCCTTACAGTGCTTCAGCAACGTCATGACAGCGCTGACTGTACAGCAGCTGTCCTCCGCGATGGAGCTCCCTCCCCACAGTGCACTGCTTTGTAGGTGCACTTCTGCATTCACTGTGCATGTGTGAGTATCGCACATGCGCAGTGTTGCTGCCGCTGCCATGTTTTGAAGGACAACCGCTCGCCGCTGCTCCATGACCGGCTCCAATGTTGCTGCCGGTGCTCCAGTGCTCGCTGCCAGTGCTCTACAGGCCATGCTGCCACCGCTCTTATACCGAGACAGTAAGAGCTCAGTGCAGCCATATCAGCTCTGACTAGATTTTGTTTTCTAGGTTGTGACAGATGGTTGTGCTTTTACCAAGGTCAGCCTCTGTCTTGCCATAAATGTGGGTCTTTGGCACACCACAGTAGCATGCATGACCAGCAACAATGTGGTCTTCATCTGAATTATGGTCTCAACAGTTCAACTTGCCCTAACCCATTTAAGTGCTATTTATGTGAGGAAAAAGGGTACTATTGTAGGAACTGCTCTGGGGCTTCTTACAACAGGTGATATGGCCTGGACCAAGACAATCTGATTGATGATGTCTAGCAGTTTCAGTCTCTAAAAGTAGCTTAATCCACTAACAGGTCCTTTCCAACCCAGCAGATGAGATATTGCCCTGCTGAACCCGACTGTCCCTGATAGTGTAAACCAGGTTGCACCCTAAACCCATCATCCATACCTGTGGAATCGTGCATCAGTCCTTGAAGCACAGAGACAACCTTCTGCCACTGGATTCAGCCACTAATCTGGTGGATACAGATACCGAGGCAACACCTGTAGAGGCAGCTGATTCTAGTCAGAACATGCCCCACCACCACTACTGCTGGTCTCTCCCCCTATCCCTATGAGTGCAGAAGAGATGAAACAGGTGACCAGGAAAAAAAGAGGGCATAGCAGAAAACCAAAGACCATTAAGGCCACCCCAATACTTGTGGCGAATAGATTTACTGTGCTACAGAAAAAAATGTAGGGGGAGATGGAAGAAAAGCATGATGACTCAGAGGTTTCCACACTCATGTCACAATTGGACTTATCTTCTGATCAAGAAGACTCCCTATCTGAATCATCCTCCTCCTCCTCCCAAAAAACAGAGGGGTAGGACTAGATCACAGTCCTTGAGGTTGAGAATTCTTTATAATGTGGTTATGTCATTTTCTCCTACTATTATTGGTAATTATGGATCCTTTACAACTGTGACATTTAATGCATATAGCTTAATGTCACAGAAAGTTATATCACTACTCTCTTTCAATTCAGCAGTTACCAGAGGCATCTTCCTGATTCAGGATACAAGGCTGACAACAAAGCATGATCTGAATCCTGCAAAAGCCTATTGGACCGTTGGTATTTCTTACTGGTCAGTTGGAGAGGACACCTGTGATGGGGTGGACATACTATTCAGAGGGCACAATTGACTCATTACTAAACTGGTAGAAATTCATCCTGGAAGGACTGCGATCAATGATGCCTGCCAGTGAAAAACAGCACTTCAGAATTTTCAGTATTTACCCCATTCAGACAAAATCATCTTGAATAGAGATTTTCAGAGATCCAGCCCTTTGATTTGAATCAGAAACAGTTGTGTTAGGTTGGGATTTAATTGCCATCTTATGCAAACTACTAGAATCACCCAAAGGAAAAAAAATATACAGCAATACATCTTTTCTGTCAGACATGTTGGGTACTGCAGGCTAAAAAGATGCCTATCATCTCTACTCATACACAAGGGGATTTAATGATGCCAGGGTTCCCTGGCTGCAAGGTTTTCTTCCTAACTCCGCCAAGTGACTAAGTCTAAGAGCATAGCTGTTGAATCCTTGGATCATAGACTTTGATGGCAGATAAGGACACAGCTGGCCACCTAGTCTGCCCAACCTACTGGATAAGCTGCAGATCCTAGTTAACCAACAGCCTATTTCTTCTACCCCCACAAGAATTGCCTTATGTCTGCCCCATACATTCTTGAATTCGCCCAGTTTTAGACCCCACAACCTCCTCAGGAAAGTGGTTCCATGTGTCCTCACATTGCCCCTGAGCCACCCCCCCCCATCTTCAAAGTGTGCCCCTTGTTCTTGCACATCTCTTTTTCTGAAAGATGCTACCCTCTTGGACTTTGTTGATTCCACTGAGGTACTTAAAAGTTTCTATTATGTCCCCCCTCTCCCTCCTTTCCTCAAGGGTATACATATTAAGCTCCGTTAGTGTCTCCTCATATGGCTTCTCTTGCAGACCCTGCACCATTTTCATTGCCCTCCTCTGGACTGCCTCCATTCTGTCTACGTCCTTGCAGAGATGGGGTCTCCAGAACTGGATGCAGTACTCCAGATGGGGTCTCACCAACTGTCTGTACAGAGAGATAACAACTTCCTGTTTTCTGCTGCTGATGCCTCTCCCTGTACATCCCAGTATCCCCCCAGCCCTCCCTACTGTCTTCTCACATTGCTTGCCACCCTTAAGGTCATCTGATATGATTATCGCCAGGTCCCTTTCCATTTTTGTTGTTGTTACTACCTCCCCTTCCCCAACACATTGTGTACTCTTCCCTTGGGTTTTTGTTTCCCAGGTGCATTATTTTGCACTTATTTGCATTGAATCCACGCTGCCATACTTCTGACCGTTCCTCCAACCTTGCCAAGTCCCTTCTCATCCTTTCCATGCCCCCTTGTGTATCAACCTTGTTGCAGATCTTTGTGTTATCTGCAAAGAGGCATACTTTTCTTTCCAGTCCCTCTGCAATGTCACTTATAAAGACATTAAAAAAGACTGGACCCAGTACTGAACACTGCAGTACCCCACTAGTAACCCCCTTTCTTCAGAGTGGACTCCGTTAACTATTACCTTCTGTGTCCTGTTGTCCAGCCAGTGTTTTACCCAGGCTACCACCCTGGGACCCACACCCAGGCTGGCCAATTTGTTTATTAATCTTTCGTGTGGGATTGTGTCAAAAGCCTTGCTAATGTCTAGGTAGGCCATGTCCACAGCCCCTCCCTTGTCTACTACTTTGGTCACCCAGTCAAAGAAATCAATTAGATTCATCTAACATGACCTTCCCGCTGTGAATCCATGCTGCCTTGGGTCCTGTGCCCCACTGGCCTCTAGGTACTCAACAGTTCTTTCCTTAAGAAGTGATTCCATCATTTTCCTGACCACAGAGGTCAAACTGACAGGTCTGTAGTTTCCTGTCTCTGTCTTGCTCCCACTTTTGTGAAGAGGAATCACATCTGCCCTCATGCAGTCCTCAGGTACCACACCATTCTCCCATGATTTGTTAAAAAGGGTAGTCAGTGGTGTCACTAGTACCTGCTCCTTGACCCCTCTGTGATGAGGAGGAAAGAGACCTGGTGATTGAATGCCTCAGTTCTGGAAGACAGACAGGTTATGGCTTGTTGGGGGCCTTATGGCATACAAGACTATTGGTGGTGTGTGCCTGTAATTCTATCTCCCACTGGTGGGAAGATTCCAAAAATGATTTCAAGCATTTTTTCTAGAAAAGATCCAAGGCAATTTACCTGTCCTTATGTTCCCACTTACAAACACTAATAGATAAATCACAAATGTTTCCAGGCCACTTCACTGACCAAGCCAGATGCATTAAAAACAAAATGAAACAGTTACATTATGACAGGGCAACCACTCTGATCAAAGAACTTCAGTTTGGCACATAAGGCTCCAAACAGATGTTTGACACCTTTATGGCCTGCCAGAATAGAGTAGAGAATAGGTTATTTTGTGTCTGCAGGACTTACAGGGGACAGTGTGCTCCTCTAAAACAGATATAGTTAAAGTCACAGAAACATATATTTCTGAGTTTTTGGGTAAATTGCAGTAGGTGGACCCAGATCCCATTCTACAATGAATTCAAGTCCCACAGTTACCAGAATCAATGTTAAATAAATCTTATTCTTCCTATTAATGAAGTTGAAATAATTGAGGCCATTAAGGCTTTAAACCTCAATACTGCTCCAAGGGAGGATGGTTTACCCACATAATTTTGTAAGTCCTTTTCAGAGACTTGGAGCATGATTTTCAAACAGCCCTTGATCACTGCATTTTGCTGTGATCTAGGGCTGTGACAAACACCGATGGACTAGGGACTCTGGGCCCAATTTTAGGATAATCATGGTCCCGGAATGCAAACTCCTGGTTTGCTGCAAGGGACAACTGCCCCAAAGGAACAGCGCACCAGAGGGAATGCAAAGCCAACGCAGGCTTGCAGCAGCTGCAGGAGAGATGAAACCCACCCTCTGGGCACCCTGTTTGCTGAAGGGTGATGTGTAGTCATTGATCACAATAAGAACATGCACCTGTTGGTGCACAGGGGGTGAAAATGTGTGGGGGAACAATATGGCAGAGGCCAGGTAAGAGACATTAATATAGCTAAAATGGAGGAACACACAAATGGAAGAAAAGCATAGATATCAATCACCAATGGCAATATGGCAAGGAAAGCTGTACCTGCTCCATCTCACTCATGGCCTCTGGGGCACCCCACCCATGTTCTGTCTGTCCCCAGCCCCCCTCCTGGTGGGTCCCTTCCCCCACTAGCAGCATGGTCCCCCATTGATGTAGGGTCCTTAGACTCCTCCTGGCAGGTCTAAGTGAAGCCCCCTGCTGCATCGATTGCAGGGCTTACAAAATTCCAAAAAAGGGGGTGTTGCAGCCCCACCGTGGTGCAATCCCCCTTGTGACCTGGCGTAATGAAGTGTTTGGTACACCCTTGTCACAAGGGGTCTTTGGTGCAGCTACATCAGGATTGATGCAGGTTGCGTTTGAAAATCACAAATGTCACAAATAGTGACACAAGTCACCTCTTGCATTGTTCTTTTGATGCAAGTCCCTTGCGTCGGTCTATCTCTTTTCAAAATTGTGCCCTCTGTGTCCAGCTTTGGTAACTCTTTATAATGAGTTATTGATGGACCAGTCTCTATGACCTTCCATGACATCTGCATTGTTAGTATTTTTATTTAAAAAGGGGATAGAACCGTGTTACAAAATTGGAGACCTATTAGTTTGTTAAATGTAGACGTCAAGATTTTATCAACGATCTTAGCCAAATGCCTAGAGAAGACAGCAGTTTGTGTTATCTCCCCCACAGCAGTCCTGTTTCGTCCCAGACTGCTCTATCTAGGAGAACCTTATAACATTAAGGGAGGTCTTTGCACCAGGAAACATGGGAAGATCAGATGGGTACATGCTCTCTGGTGACCAGGAAAAAACATTTGATAAGATTTCTGATGTTTTCCTGTTCAAAGTCCTTATGGTATACATGACCTATTTATTAAATGGGTGGAATGTCTTCATCAGCAGACCAAGATATGTCCAATAGTAAAGGGCTGGCAGGGAACACAGATAAAGATCTGTAGAGGGGTATGTCAGGGGTGCCCCCAAGCCCTTTGCTCTATGTCTTGGTATATATCCTTCCTGAGGTGTAACCAGGACGATAAGGATTTTAGAGAGATACTAATTAATCTTGCCTATCCACTCATTAAAATGTTGGTATATGCTGACGATGTCAGCTCTTCTCCAGGGTAAAGCCACAGGACTAAATTTAGAAAACATTCTGGATGGCTCTTCAAATGTGTCAGGGTCTGTAATAAATTATACTAAGAGACAGGGACCGCTCAAGTTCAAAGATGGAAAAAATGGAAACTGTCAAAAGAGAGTTTTCTTATTTAAATCCCTTCTAATTGAATGTGTTTTATATGTGAGTTATGTCCACCCTCCACGGTTCAATTAGAACCCAAATTGTACAGTTTGTTTTTCTTTTTTATGGGAGTGTCGTGTAAACCCCATTAAGCTTTGGTGGCATGCCAAAAGATAAAAGGCAGGAGATTGATATAATAGATACGGTAACTTTCTTTTACAGTCTGTTTTCATTTATAACTCTTAGAAGGTTTTGCAACAGACTGACAGATTTTGGAAGTATTAAATAATGGAATGGTTAGAACCTTTTACATGATTGGAAATGAGGCAAAATATGTATCTCTGGCAAGAACCACGAGGGAAGAGGCAGAGATTATTTCTTAGTGGCCCTTACCAAACTTCATCTGTCACATTTGACTCCTGCTTATAACAAATTATTATCCAGAAACAAGTTGTAAGACTGTATTCAGCATGCAGTATTTTTAGTAACTCCTGTTTTCCCAGAATGTCCAGCAGGTATGGAGAAGGTGATCTAACAGTATCTCAATAAGGATAGAGCCCCCCACCCCCACCACCACATGTGGGTTTTTTTATTGTTATGTATGCATGGGAAAGTGGGGGTCAAAAACTCCCTAAGGCATAAAAGTTTGGAAGAGAGGCAGAGTCCTAGATTTGATTGCTCTACAGCATTGAAAATCCAGAGCCACCTTTTCCTAACATGTCCATATATTCAGGAATTTTGGACCTTTATTGTAACCACTCTAACTTACCAAGTTTCAAAATTACCTACCAGGTACTGACATTGGCAATTTTGTCACAGGAATGGATGAGTTTTAACCCCATTTTTGGTAGTGTTGTTCACAATTTTAAAATGTTGTACCTGGCAAGCTAAAAGTGCCTTTTCCTTACAGTGAAAATGGTGCCTTTATCAGGAAATTGTTCTTCCACACAGCTTGCCTTGCAAGGAGTTTATAAGAGAGATGCTTATTTGACAAAATAAAAATGGTATCTTTAAGGAAAGGTTTTCCAAGCATTTTGTTAGTACTGTAGTTTGTTTTGGGTAGTGAGATCTGCTGTACACAGATGGGGATGTTTATGCCATATGGAATGTTTTCAGGAATGTTTCTCTGCTTGTATTGATTCAATTCACCTTTTGGATTTTACGTAATTCTATATTTAAAGTAGCCTATTTTTTGTTTCCTTCTTGGTTTTCTCTGTTTAATTTCTCCTGAAATTTTTATATATTTGCTTCTGTGACTTTCAAATAAAAAAAATCCCATACCGTTTTTCCGAGAAGTGCCATGGGATCTTTAATGTCCACCTGAGCAACCACCAGAACAGGTAGATGGAACCTTGGTTTAATGTTTCATCCAAAAGACAGCACCTCAGGAGTGCAGCACCCCCCCCCCGCCAGACTACAATGTCAGTATTGGGATTTTACACCATGTTCCTTGTGTGGGACTAGAACCCACAACATTCTGATCTTCCAGCCTCAGAGGTGAGAGTGCAATCTGTTCAGCAGCTGACACAGACAATTGAAGTTTATAGTTTAAAAAGTCCCTGTTCTCTGGCCATGCTCACTGTGAATACATTGAACATTTTGGAGGGGCGCTGGGGTGTTTACCAACAGAAATGTATGCTAGCATCCTATTAATGTACCCACTGATTTAATCTAATATGAAAAGTAAAAAAGGAAGCCATAAGGGGAAAAGATTTTTTTTTTATTTCTAGTGGCAGCCATCTTTATTGGCTTGAGTCATTATTTATACAGTATATATAAAAAGCTGTGTTAAAACATCTGTGAGAAATATAAATATACATACACTGATTGTGAATCTAATTGTGTCAAAGATATATTGCTGATAAAAACTATATGATAAATTTGTTGGCTGACTAACAAATACGGCTACTTAAAAATGTACAAATACAGTTATACCCTAGAAGAAAAAGCAACTTGGCATTTTAGATCAGGCTTTAGAAGTAGTGTGTGAAGTGTAAGTCTGATTGAAAATCCAGATGCATAGGTCCAGCACAGTGGCAGCCCATTGTGCCACCTTGTAAGCCACTGGGGAACACGAGGGAGGCACATCCAGCTGTCCAGTGACTGAAATGCTGCCAGTTGCAGCATCCTCTGTCTTAAGGGTGGAGGGGTGTAGTTACACCATTCTCATGGCAACTTCTGTGGTGGGCCAAAGAAGAATGAGATGCATCCTTCTTCCTCTGCAGGTTCATCATGTACATTGGACTGTCGGATGCACTAGATGGGAAAGGGAACATTGTTAAACCAGGAGTAGCACACTAAGCTGAAGCTTGTTTCCAGATGCAACCTGGGAGCACAAGGAAGTTAAGTGACTTGCTTAGGATCACACAGTATGTACCTAGGCAACTGTGGGATTCAAACCCAGGTGTCCAGATCTGCAGCTCAGAGCCTTAACTCACTGCGCTATACTGCCTCATGGGAGGGGTGTGTAGGTGACAGAATTATGCCTGCAAGTAATTTTAGTGACCCCACAATGCAGGTGGCTTCCTTTGAAGATACAGGAACAGACAGAAGAAGCAGCACACAGGTTGGGGTGCCTGATTGGCATCAACACCTCAGGCAGAAACAGAATAAATAAAAAGCAAAAGATAATTCAACTCCATAACTACAGGCAAACTAAGCATGTCTACAAAAAGGAGCAAGATAGAAAAACAAAGCCCACATATCTTTAATACTGTACAAAGCATGAAGTTTGCTGCCATGTAATGGAAGACTTATTTCACCCTTAGAAGTGGTCAAGTAACCCAGGGCCTGTTTTCCTTAACCTCTGTATGGATCTCAGAAATGTTTACGATCATTTGACTGACAGCTTGGCATACTGCGGAAGTTATTTCTAATTTATGAATTATGCATGGAATGTTCCAAAAATGAAAGCAATTTCTCTGATGAATCAGGTTTGACGTCAAAGGCAGAGCATTACAGGAAGGTGCAGCCAGCCACATGGTTCTTGACTGTGATTGTTGTAGTAAGCTGCCACTCACTGACTTGGTTTCCATTGTACTTTTGGCACCCACAACAGCATTCTCTAGGGACAAATCCCCATTAAACTGCAGTTAAAATGAAGCAGCCAGAATGCTGTGGCTGCTTGTTGTAATCATGCACCAGTGGCAACTGTGCCAGACCTCAAGGTTAAAGACAAACACAGGCTTTATCTTTGGTTTAATTAATTGGCAAGATTAGAAACATGGCAATAACGTTCTTTATCTGTTTGGAAATAAGAATCTCCAATCTCCATTCCTCTTAGCTCTGGGCCTTCTGTCTTGTCTGTGTGTGTGTGTGTGTGTGTGTGTGTGTGTGTGTGTGTGTGTGTGCGCGTGTGTGTTTGTCTAGTGAATTCATTCATTCAAATCCAAAGCCCAAGACTTTACTTACAAGACTATGTTGTGTAAAAAGAAACAAAAGAATACTGTAAAATAAGGACCTAAAGAAATGCTGTCCATTTTGTAAAATGTTCTCTGGACTGCATATGTCCCATAGTAATAGCTCCCAAACTTCCAGATCTGGTGGTGTCAAAATACAGCAAGACGTTGCTGCAGTAGTACACAATCTTGATTATTTTAACCCAAACCCCAATACAAGAAAGTTATGTTTACTCAGTATGCAAATGCACCCCCAACCTTTCATTCGGATCACTGCACCTGATGAGGGTGGGCATGCCCAGGGTACTCCTGTGTCTAAGGATATCTTTGATGAAAATCAGCTCACCAGTAGTCCCCTGCAAATAATCACCATTTTGACCAGTTCACCCTTCTCCTGACTATAGGAACTGCTGATACAGGCTTTAAACCATGATGGAAAAATGACTACTCAGACACCACTATTTGTCCTTGTCTCTACTGAGGCAGCCGGTACATGGGGCACAACAGTTAATTTTTACTAGGGATGAGCAGGAGATGAATACCATGAATAGTAGACCCCTTCCTGAATAGGGCACTATTTGTCCGCTTTTTGAATTCTGGAATACTATTGTTTAGAAAAATAGAAGGAAACAGGCAGCACCCTTCTCCCCCAACCAAAATTCAAATAAATATTACCCCTCGTCTCGCACCCTCTGTCAGAATACCAATCCTGCCCTCCAACCCTCATCACCCACAACTGTATAATTTGTAATATATTTGAAAAATAATCCCACGATGGGCGACTGGCACAACCCTCCTGCCTCTATAGCCAGCCACCCTGCTCCCACTATCTCCCCCAACACCCCATCCTATTAGAAGGAGACCAGTCCAACCAGTCCTTCTCCATGGCAGGCCGCCTTATCTTGAATGAAAGCACACACATGCTCTGTAATAGTAAAGCCAGTTAATCACATGATCAGCTGGTTTTACTATCAGAGTGAGCAAGTGCATCAGCATCTTCATTCAAGAGAAGGCAGCTGGCCATGGAGGAGGATGGGTTGTGCTGGTCGCCTTTTCATAACAGTTGGATGCTGGGTGGGGAGGAGGATGGGAGTAGGGTGCTGTCTGGGTGGAGGGCATTTAATAGTATTTTGGTAAGTGCAAACTGTAACAGGGTTGGGTTAAGAGTAAGACCCTGTCCCATTTGTTATGCAGAGAGAGTTAAAAAAGAAGCTATTCTGTCCTCTCTAGTCTTTCAGTTGTCTATCTCTTGCTTGTCTAATTGCACAGTCCAGTTTTCCTTGTGGCACCAAAATTAGCCACTCTAACAGTTCTAAAATTTCTCCATATTCTCCTGTCCTTCACTTGCTGTTTCTGTTCTTTCTTTCTCTCTTTCTCTCTTTCTTTCTTTCTTTCTTTCTTTCTTCCTTCCTTCTTCCTTCCTTCCTTCCTTCCTTCCTTCCTTCCTTCCTTCCTTCCTATGCTTCTCTGTGGTTAAAAGAATATATGTGAATCTTTATGTGGAACCGGGATCACTTAGTTTGCAATTGTATGTAATTACATTATTGAAATGTTTGCAGAAAGCTATTTGGGTTCATCTGGAACACAGGAGGTTACCCTTGAGGTGTGTTTTCGATCTCCACAAGCTTGTTTGCAGAATTATTAGCAGGAAATAAGCCCTGAAACAGGATGTCTTAATTGGCTGTACCTGTTAAGAAGACTAATACACTCTTCAGGCTGATCACAGGAAAAAATTGACAAAGTCTTCCATAGAGCACAGGTGGTATAATTTACAAGAACAGGATGCATAATTTAACTGCTAGGGAAAAACATCTTATAAAAGAGGAATGTTCTGTTGAGAGAGAGTAATTGAGATGTTAGAAAGAGACTCAGAGGAAAGATTTTTGTTTGTACTGCCTTTGTGAAGAGCTCTCCTGTACATTTTTTATTTTGTTGTTACTGATAATAAAATGCTGAATTTTATGACTTCTCCTGATTTGCCTATGCTTCCTAACTTATGACTCTATGATAGTTGGTGTTAGCAGGGAATTTATGTTGTACATATTCTAAGCCAGGAGTTTTGTGCGTGGGTACTAGACCTAGTTCCAGCTAAGCATAGAATACAGGTATGGACTCTGCAACAGCAAGCCCAGGAGTGATTTCGAAGAATGGCAGCCAAACTAGAAGCGGAAACAAAAGTCCAATTGAGATTGTACAGCCAGCACCAATGAAGGAAGAAGAAGAAGAACAGGCAGGGACAGTACTTAAAAGCATGTCTACCTTCTTCAAATGGTGGGCTATACAATAAAGACAGACCCAGAAGCAGAGAGGAAAACAGATGCAGCATCTAGAGGCACAGAGAAGAGAAAAGATGCAGCAACAAGAGCAGTGATGGTTGGATGCCTTGCAAGCTGTCAAAGCTGGAGGATCTGGTACAGGGCCACTAAATCAACAAAACACAAACACCTTAAAAGACATTAAAATTACAAAGCTGTGTCCCTGGGATGATACTGAAGCATACCTGACATCTTTTGAAAGGGTAGCTGGAGCTTGCCAATTGCCAAAACAGCAATGGGCAATCAGGCTGGTACCTAATCTGACAGGTAAAGCCCAACTTGCCTACAGCAATATGAACACTGTACAGTCAGAAAACTATGACATTATTATGAAAAGAAAATCCTTAAAAGGTGTGACATCTCAGGAAAGACCTACATGCAGAGATTCATGTCCCTAAAGTACAGCTCAGTTGACAATCCCTGAGACACCATCACCTGTCTCAGAGAACTCCTCATTAAATGGTTCCAACCAAAGGGCAAAACAGTCCATAGATCATTGACATATTTGCAGTGGAACAATTCATCAACATTCTTCCTACAGATGTGCAGCTTTGGGTAAAAGAATGCTGATCAGAATGTGGGAAAAAGGCCATTTCTTTGGCTAAGGACTATCAGATGGCCAGACAAACACCGCAGCAGCGAAGCAACAACCAAGGAATGGCAAGACCCTCTTTTTCCCCGATTTAACTCTAGCTTAGATAAGAACTCCGATGGGAGAAACAAATCTGCACCCAAAAACTTTATTTGCTATACTGTAATCAGTCAGGCCGTACTGCAAGAAACTGACATAAAAATAAGAAAGGTAGGGCCGGCCCGGTGGTGCTGAGGGTTGAGGTGCCGGATGCCACACCTTGCACCACACTGGTGACCCAGGTTCGGTAGCGGACTCTGGATGCCAGGGGTTGGCCAGAAAGCGATAGGCAGGAGAGTCTGACGACAGCTCACCTTCTCTGGTGGGAGGGATGGGGTTCATCTCGGTGTGCACTGACCCCTGGCGGAGGCTGGGGGCATGCCAGCACGTCAACACTTTGGAAGCTGGATTGGACACAGGTGGTGGTCTGTGGACCAATCCACTCTGGAGTGGCATAGTTGGGGGAGGGTGGAAGCTAAGGATGTCGACGTTTATGCATGACGTCAAGGGCATACAGCTTCCACACACAGAAAGACGAAAAAATGCCTCAGTAGAGCCGGGAAGATGGAGCACCAACCATGTCCTGATGTGCCACCAAGCCACCCACTGCCTGGAGACCTGATGCGATTGCAAGATTCGGGGGTTCAGCCCCCCTACCAACTCCGCCCAGGGGGGGTAAACCGAGGCAGAATGGAGGAATCCAGGTAGGGAGGTGAGCCGGTGGCAGGGAGGAGGTTCATGGGCGTCTCCTGATGCGGCGGATCCGCTGGGCAGTAGGGGAGAAAAAATAGAAATTCCAAAAAAAAAAAAAGGGTAACTCTGGAGCAAATTTGGCCTTAGCAAATTGGGGCAAGTACTTTTGTTTAACTCTCTTTATTGATATTTCTTATTGAACAATCAACCACAAACAATACATCATAGCACATGCAACATCCATATCTGATTTCATCCATAAAAGGTAAAAATGACTATATTATATTGAGAGTAAAATTCATATGAACTATGTACATGGGTCCCTACATAATACATAGTGCTTTAAATTTATCTGCACATCTGTAATCTGCGCTTATTTAAAGAAACATTCATCACCCCTAATTACTATATGCTTTAAGCTACCCAAGCATCATCTTGTATTCATGATCATCAATTCTGCAGCTGTTAGTATACTCATAAAAGGCGCCCATTGAGTCATGAATCTATCCACCCGGTCCTGCAGCTGGTACATTCTCTGCTCCAGGGCAAGAGCCCTTACGGATAGGGTGTGCCACTGTGTAACAGTAGGAGTCTCCCATGATACCCAGGCGTTCAGGATGACCTGTCTGGCCTGCACCAACAGTATCCTGACCCATCTCTGATACATAGACCACTGCTCGGCCTCCTCCTATGCTACTCCAAATAGCAGGCTGAGGGTGAGACCAGTATCACCAAGCCCAACATGGCACTCAGCTGCTTCCCTATCACCTCCCAGTACCCTCGGAGGCATGTACAGGCCCAAAAGTAATGGCAGTACATGCCTCTGTGCTCCTTGCACCTTCCACATATCTCTGACACCTCTGGGTGGAATCTGTGAGTCGCAGCTGGAGGGCAATAAAGCCTATGCACAGATTTATAGGTACTTTCTTTGTATTTATTGCGAGACAATAAATCTATGTGTGACTCCAGTATGAGGCCCCAGTTCCCCTCCGATATACCAGCACCCATGTCTCTTTCCCATAAGCTATGTGTTTTGTCAGTTATACCTCGCATGTTCTCTCTCTTAGGAGGCGTGCAACATTCCTCAGCATCCCTCTGGATCTTTCCTTGCTTTGCATATGATCCCCTCCACCTGCTCCAGATCTGCAGTTCCATTACCCTGCCTCCGTACCTCTTTGCAGAAAGTTCTGACCTGAAAGAACCTAAACAGATGGCTGCCCCGAACTCCTACCTTCTCCCTGATCTCCTGGAAGGAGGCCATATTTCTCCTACTATACATATCTCCTATACATTGCACCCCTTTTCCTTCCCACTCCAGAAAGGCTGGATCCTCTATACTTGGCCTAAAAAAGGGGTTTCTGGCAATGGGTAATAGCAAGGTTTCCTGCTCTTTGCTCTCCAGTGCTCCCTTGACATGTGCCCAGATATCTAGCACCCATATAACCAGTGGGCTCGGATGCCCCAGGGAGGCAAACACCTTCTGGCTCCTCTAGTCAGATAGGCAGTCAACTTGCCACCTGCCCCCACCTACTCCAAGTCCAGCCAACTGGTGATGCCAGCCCCAGACTCCCAGTCCTTTATTATATGTATCTGTGATGCCAGGAAGTACTGCTTCAAATCCGTGAAGTTCAGCCCTCCCCCCTTATTATTCGCCTTCAGTCTCCCCTAAGTGACACGCGCCCATTTCCCTTGCCACAGGAACTCCGTGAACCCCTTTTCCACTTTTTTATGTCCTTTTTGTTAAGGCACATAGGAAGCATCTGGAGCAAGTAGAGAATCCTGGGCAATATATTCATCTTAATTAGGTTTATGCGCCCTATCCAAGACAGGGGCAAAGACCGCCAGCTCCTCAGTTCCTCTGTCAGGGTCTTGATCATGGGTATGTAGTTCAGCTGATATAAATCTGCTATGCTTTTTCCTACAGTCAGTCCAAGATACTTGAAGGAGGTGGACACCACCCGCAGTCCTAAACTACTCCCTCCTGGTCCCATCCCTCCATTACCCATGTAAAGAACCTCCGATTTATCTAAGTTAATCCTATAACCTGAGAATTCAGCAAAGCTTGAGATAAGTCCCAAAAGGGGTGGTACCGATTCCTCCAGATTCCTCAGGTACAGGATCATGTCATCCAGATATAGTGACAGCTTATACTGAACATCTCCCTTCCCTTTACTCCCTGATACTGGGGTGCTGTCTAATGCGATGGCCACTGGCTCTATCACCAGGGAGAATAGGAGAGGTGATAGTGGACACCCTTGCCTTGTATCTCTATACAGGAAATCTTCAGACATCCTACCATCAATCAATACCAAAGCCAGGGGGGATGCATATAGGGCCCTCACCATTCCCACAAATTCCTTCCCCAATCCAAATCTGTCCAATACCTCAAATAGGTACCCCCACTCAATACAATCAAATGCCTTCTCAGCATCTAAAGATATAAACACCATGAGTCCTGGCAGCAGTGAGGAACACTGTATCATGTTAGGGGCCTTCCTCACATTGTGATATGAGTGTCGCCCCAGGATGAAACCCGTCTGGTCCAACTGAATCTAGGTTGGGAGAAGTCCATCCAACTGGGACGCCAGGACTTTGGCATAGATTTTTGCATCAGCATTTAAGAGCGATATAGGCCTATATGATGTACAGCTCTGAGGGGCCCTCCCAGGCTTCAGTATGACACATATAGTCACCTCACCCGTTGTGGGAGGCAAGGGCTTTCCTTCTCTGGCCTCTTTAAACAGCCCCCAAAGATGATCCACTAACCCTTGACCCACCACTTTGTAGAATTCAGCAGGTAACCCATCAGGGCCACTTGCCTTCCCTGATTTCAGATTATTAATGGGTGTACTGATTTCCTCCTTGGTGATCTCCTTACTTAGCATTTCCTTTAGTGGCTCAGGTATGCGTGGTATCTCAACCCCATCTAAAAACTCTTTCGCCCTATCTATCATGCTGTCACATTCTGCATGGTACAAGGCCCGGTAGAATTGGCTAAAACACTTCCTGATGATTTGAGGGTCCTTATGTAGAGTCCCCTGATGATCTCTAATCTCATTTATTCTCATACACCCTCTCCTTCCTTTAATCAAGTTCACCAGCAATGGCTCCAGTTTGTTGCCCCATTCATAGAACTTATGTTTCCAGAAGAAGAACTGTGCACATGCTTCCTCCATCAACAAACTGTTCAAGGCCTCTCTGTTAGCTGCCAGCAGGTGCACTGTCTCCTACCCTCCCTCTCTGGCTGCCTTGCACTAAAGATTCCTCACTTGCAGCCACAACTCCTCCTGTTTCTGCAACTTTCCTTTTTTATGCCGTGTCACATACCCAATTATGGCCCTCTGAGTTGTGCCTTCCCTGCGTCCCAGAACATTTGTATAGATGGTGCTGTGTCCTTATTTAATGAAGTATACAGAGCCATCTGATCCTGAAGGAAGGTTTTAAACTCTTGGGAGCCGAGTAAGTAGGAGGGGAAGTGCCATGAAGTGCCCTGTGACCACTGAATGCCCATCTCCAGGGCAGCAGTCACCATTGCATGGTCAGAGATGCAGATGGATCCATGCTTGACAACAGCCAATTTAGGGTACCACTCCCATATATATATATTCATTCCAGTCTATACCATGTCTTATGTGGGTTGGAGAAAAAACTATACTCCCTCTCTTTGGGGTTTGCTGCTCTCCACGCATCCAACATATCCAAATCCACCAGGCCCTCTTTCCATTTCCTCATGCACCCTCCCCCTTGCCCTTTCCCTTCTGAGTGATCCAAATATACATCTGGGGTGTAGTTAAAGTCTCCCCCCATCACTAATCCCTTGAACTGCTCCTTGATCAGCAGATTCAAAATGCTGCGGTAGAAGGCTGGGTCAAAAACAGCAGGCGCATAGATGCTCCCAAAAGTGATGGGCACTTCATATACTGTTCCCTCCAAAAAATATATCTTCCCTCCTTCCCATCCTGCACAATTCTAGACAGCTAAAAGGGAAGTCTCTTATGCAGCAATACAGCCACCCCCTTCATGGGAGGAAAAAGAGGCAGCATAGCAGGCTCCCACCCAGTTACGCACCAATTTCTGGTGTTCTGTCGGCATCAAGTGAGTTTTCTGAAGCAGCGCAACATGGATGCACGCTCTTTTCAAGGTCATCAGAACAGAGGTTCTCTTGACTGGAGAGGAGAAGCCTCTTACATTCCAAGACACAATAGTCACTCTCTCTTTATTAGCCATTACTAGAGTAACCCTTCCTTAGCAATTCCCCTTCCTCACGGGCATCCACCCCTCTCCGAACAGGACCCCTGAACCCCTCCATACAGATTTTGTAGCATGCTTCGGACCCTTGATTATAGCAGTAACACTTAAAATAAACATGGAACATATAACTATATAAACCAGTAATCACTGAACTATATACATTCACTCCTCTCTCATCCCACATCCCCCCAGTAACATACAACATTCCAAAACAGAATAGGTATGTCCCATTTTGTAAGAATATTTTTTTTACTGAAGGTTTGGTTTGAAATAACCAATCTCTGCTCCCTTCTCCCCCCAGTCCATCACATCTCAAGTTCTCTGTCCCGGTTATCTCTCTTTTTTTTTTTTTTTTGAATCTTCCCCAGCCTTCCCCATGAGTTTGCCCAGTTGCAGCCTATCGTATCAGCAGTGATTGAGCCCATTTCCCCCTCCCTGAGGAGGCGGCTAGCTTTTCTCATTGAGATCCACCCACTCTTCCTATTCCCATATCAGCGTGCATCTAACATCTTCCCCCTTCCCTTTCCCTGCCCTTGCACCAGCTAAACAGTGTGTACCACTGTAATGGAGAGCAGCCGCATGGTAGGCCCCGCTTGTCAAATCCAATGGAAGGGCCCACCCCATGCTGCTACTTATAGGCCATGGAATCCATGCTGCCATGTGGGTCATCCTTGCAACACACTTATCCACTCCCCTTGGCCATGTCCCAACATCAGTGCATCCCATCAAATGTCAAGGTTTGCTAGTCTTTGGACTGTTCATGAGGGATACCCAGTCACATCTTCATTGCCAGGCATATCCGGGGAGTATCTCAGAGCTAATTGCCGGCAGGCCTACACACAGAACAACACCCCTCCTCATATGGCAGTGGATCCTCGGGCACAGAAACAAATATGTCTCACTGCTGATAGGCCTCCCTTGTTCTTACAAGTTACTGTATAACATCATGTGGACATCCAGGGGAAAACAAATGAAGAGTTGAAAGTTAGCCATCTCCTCATTCGCAGGTTACACTCCACCAGCATGCTCACCCTATTTTCTTCTTTAATTCTGCTACAAAGGTAGTCGCCTTGTCCACCTCCAGAAGCAGTAGGAAGCACCTTACGTGCCTGATCCGAGTGTGCAGGAAAGAGCATGTAGCACTCCACTTTCAGGCACTGACATTCAATAGTCACCTCGTTGAATTCCGTCCTCTTCTTCCCTATTCTTGGGGAGTGGTCTTGTGACATGTACAACTTAGCTCCTTCGTACTTCAGCTCTGTCACCCAGCTCTAAGCATTCTAAACTTCCTGCCTATCCTGGAAGTTATGGAAGCAGAAAATTACTTGATGGGGTGGCTGCCACTCCAGCAGCTGCGGCAACACTGCTTGAAGCTCGCGCTCTAATTTGTATCAGCCCCCCTTTCGGCATGAGGCCCAGCAAGGCCAGCAACGTTATGACGCAGAATTCCAGGATGCTCTTCCCTTCTTTTCCTTCAGGGAGGCCCCTAAGGTGCAGATTAGAGTACCTATGATAGTTTTTCTGGTAGTCCAGGGCTTCCCGAAGCTCCAAGACCTCCTTTTCTAGTTCCTCAATGCATTTGGGGAGAGGGGCCAACGAGTACTCCGCAGCTGAGATATGGCCCTCTGCCTCCTCGATCCACTCTTGCTGCTGTGCAAGATGTGCATCAATTGCTGCCAGCCTCCAATCGATTTTCTCTTCCACCCTATTTAGCTGCGGGGTGAGCACATCCACTAGCTGCTCTTGCAGTTCTCTGCCAATGGAAGTCATTTCTGCAGCCGAAATTGATGTAGGCCCACTGGCCTGAAGCACCACTGTTTGCCTCTTAGAGATTTTGGCCCGAGCACTGCGATTTTCCACCCGCCGTAGTGATATACATGTCTGTCACACCGGTGTACAGTCGCTTTAGTATTTTAATCTTTTTTCCATTTGGATTACTGCAGAATACATGATTCTGATGGACTGGAGACCGGAGCTTGTTAGAGACACATTTCTATGCCATGAAGCAGTCACGTGACCACCCCTGGGGCAAGTATTTAACAGATGTTAAGCTGGGGGGGATAAGACTGTGAAGGGATTTATAGATTTGGGAAGCTGATAAACCATGGTGCATGCTGAAGTTCTGAAAAAAGACTATGCAAAAGGACCAGGTACTATGGTCATTAGTATCCACAGGGACATGTGATGATACTATCTGACCACTCAAATGACTCTGAACATTAATGGGGTGTCCCATCAAATGAAAGTGGGGGTAGCACCCAAGTTACCTTATTGAAAATGATTTTCCAGGATTTGTGAAGTTAATCACAGAGGTAGTAAATCCAGCTGTGTCAGCAGCTGTGATAACAAGAGCACAGGCAAAGAAAACTCAGATGCTGGGAACTCTTTTCCTTTTGGTGCATTTGATTCAAACGTGTTTGAATCCAGCTCCAAGATCTGGAAGTCCAGGAAAGAAAGAAGATACCTGAAAAAAGTGGCAATAAAAGACTGATGGACATAAGGGTAGCTACATGAAAATGCTGAAACTAAACTGATAACTGATTGTGATTTTTTTTTTTCTGAGCAGGCTAATGATGTTTCTCTTCAAGGTTATTTTAAGCAACTGGGTGAAATAAAATCAGGGTGAATCATTGTTTAAAAACTTTAATTGGCTACTGTACAGAGTTTGGGTTAATCCTCAGATCCAGGAACAGATACAAAAATTGGTCATACCAAAGAAATATAGAATTGAGTTATTACAGCTAACACATGATAGTCCTATGGCTGGTCACTCAGGGAGGGAATGCACCCTTGTCAGACTATTGTACAGATTTTACTGGCCTGGGATTCGTGAGGATGTTGCTACCTATTGCAATCCTTCTGCTCAATGTCAAAAAGTAGCTCCAGTAACTAAAAAAGAAAAGGTGCCCCAGTGCCCCTACCCTTAATAGATGTGCCTTTTGAGATAATTGCAATGGATGTGGTTGATGGCACTGGGTCCAAAGAGTGCCAACAAGAATAGCATTGGCATGGTGCAAGAAAAAATATGGGCACCAAATTTTCTTTTGTGGTGGGCTTTGCTCCCACACCCCCCGGACTTAGCGATTCCTACTCTGGGGGGAGCGGATAACGGGGCAAGTTAAATTTCTGAGGCAGTGGAATACTGTTTCCACAGCCCCTTGTAAAAATAACCAAGTCCCAAAGTGTGTAAAATTGTTTGGAGACCAGGATTAGAACACTGGTCTCCAGTGCTGCTGCCCCAGCCGCTCTATGCCTAGCCCTCCACACCATGGGAGCAGCTCAGCCAGCTTCCTGGAATCCAGTGCCCTTGTGGTGCACTAGCACCATGGACAGCGACCAGGGGCGCTAAAGCAGCAGTAAATCCCCTGCTGCTGTCTGTCTGAGTGCTTACCAGACTAGCACCATATAGTGCATCGCTATTCTGGTAGTGCTTCAGTTGATGGGGTACCATGGTGGACCCTTAGACAAAAGTAAAAAGAGTAATCGATTCATTTTGGTAGTATGTGACTATGCTACTCAATACCCAGAGGCAGTTCCAATGCGTCCTGTCACAGATTCAAAAGTGGCAGCAGAGCTTGCCAAAACTTTTAACAGGGTGAGCATACATAAAGAGATTATTACTGATCAGGGTAGTAATTTTGGTGTCGCATTACTGAAGGTGCTATACCAACTGCTAGGTATTACTGCCATAAGAACCTCCCATTATCACCTTTAAATAGATGGTCTTGTTGAGCATTTTAATAAAACCCTATAACTCATATTAAAAAGGTTTGTGAAAGGAGAAGGGAAAGATTGGAACCAATGTTTACCTTACCTGCTTTTAGCTTACAGATATGTGCCGCAAGCATCAACAAGGTTTTCACCATTTAGAATACTATTGTAGACAACCTTTAGGGCCACTAGATGTAATGAAAGAAACATAGGAAGATAATCCTGCTCAGAAAGAAACTATTACATCTTATAAGTGTGGACTGAGAAAGAAACTGGTAAGATATGCTGAAATTGCACACAGTAACTAGAAAGAGGCCCCAAAACAGCAGAAGGTGCATCATAACCATGGGGTAGAAGAAGAGGTATCTGTGCCGGTGAAAAGGCCTTGTTACTGTTACCCACTACAGAAAACAAACCATAAATGAAGTGGCAAGGGCCTTATAAAGTGCTTAGACGTACCAGTACAGTTAACTATGAGACTGAGACCCTGATAGGAAAAATCCAACCAAGACATACCACACTAACCTCCTGAAGAAATGAGTTGAAAAAACACCAAAGGTTGTATTGTTAGGATTACCAGAGACTGCAAAAGATGGTACTGATATAACTTACCGCATGTCACATTGATGTGTAAACAATTCTATTCTATGTGCTTTTATGGTGATTTCTTGTATAACTGCCATTTTCTGACGAAGGACTCTATTGTGTAGTCCGAAAGCTAACAACATTTTTGTAAATCTTCCTGTTGGTCCAATAAAAGGTATCAAATCATCCATTTTGCACACCTTGATGTAACTTATGACAGACTGGAACCAACTGGAACTTCTGATGCTATAGAGGTGAATGTTTCCTTACCCACAGAACAATCTGCAGAAATTGGCAACTTGGTAAAGACATTTAGAAGTACTTTTACCACAGTGCCAGGCCAAGTAAAAGGGGTGGAGCACTTAATAGTGACAGAGAATGCTTGACCTGTCAGACAAAAGACATACAGATTACCAGAGCAGTTAACAGCAGATGTGGTTAAAGAAATACAAACAAGCATTTGTCAATGCCGAATGTTGCTTGCTTCTATGTGCTGTTTAGGTATTTGGAAGATATTGGAGTGCAAATATTGAACATTTGTGAACTTCTGACGTCTTGTAGGAACTGTAGCATGCGCTCAAAAAGTCATTTGTAGGAATTTTTCACCAAATTTTCAACATAGCCATTTTAAGACCTCTGCTCATGAACAGTGTCACTGTGATTTTCTTAATGTGTCCTTGCATTGAGTTCGCACACCAACTGCGCCATTGTACGCTACATGGCGAGAAACACGTTTGGACATGATGTGAAAATGACAGCTGTACTGCTCATAAGGAGGCATGGTAAAATGGCAATGTTGAAAATCTGGAGTGAAAATATTGAAAATTAACAACTTAATGAATGTTAAGGAACTGCTAAATACATGCTTGTAAAATAGTAATTTTAGAATTTTTCACTGCTTTTCAACATAGCCATTTTAAGACCTCTGTTAATGAACAGTGTCACTGTGATTTTCTTAATGTGTCCCATACATTGATTTCACACCGACTGTGCCATTGTGCTCTACATGGTGGAAACACATTTTGGGCAGGATGTGAAAAATGACAGCTGTACTGCTCATAAGGAGGTGTGGTAAAATTGCAATGTTGAAAATCTGGAGTGAAAATATTTAAAATTCGCGAACTTACGAAAGCGCCATGAACCGCGCATAATGCCTGTCAGAAAGTCATTTTAGAATTTTTCACCAAATTTTCAACATAGCAATTTTAAGACCTTTGCTCATGAACAGCGTCACTGTGATTTTCTTAATTTGTTCCGTACATTGATTTCGCACACCGACTGCGCCATTGTGCGCTACATGGGCAGAAACACATTTTGGGTGAGGTGTGAAAAATTACAGCTGTACTACTCATAAGAAGGTGTGGTAAAATGGCAATGTTGAAAATCTGGAATGAAAATATTGAAAATTCGCGAACTTAGGAGCCTGCATAGAAACTGCGCAACACACGCTCGTAAAAGTCATTTTTTGGAATTTTTCCACCAAATTTTCAAAATAGGCTTCTTGAGAGCCCACCTTATGAACACTGGCAGTGTCGTTTCGTTAATCAGTCACAAAAGGTGATTTTGCGCAGTGACTACGAAATCACCCTTTGGGCCTGAATAATGCCATGACAGTGACATCATTCATGAGAAGGGGTCCCAAAAACCCCATGTTGAAAATTTGGTGCAAAAATTGAAAAAAAATGCCTGAGATATGCAGCAAAGTTGAAAAAACCCTATCTATCCCATTATATAGCTTACCGGCATTTCCTCAGTTCACAGTCGGCTTTGAAGAGTGCAGACGTGTTCCTGGTCCACCGATGATCATCGCGCTGAGCTCTGGAGGTAAGTATGGGGTCAGGGGGGTGTGGGGAGGCAAGGTGCGCAGCGAGTGGGTGCAGGTTGTGGGAGGGGGGCAGGGAGACTATGCAGGACCGTTTTTTTATTCACAGGTTTTTGTTTTTTTTAAAGAAGACAACGTGGGACGTTTGCCACGCTGGGGTGGGTTCCCAGCATGGCAGCAGGAAAAAGGTGTTCAGGATGTGGAGCCAACAGGGGGTGGGCACCCTGTCAGCCAAAGCTGAGATTTGCCACACTGGGGTGGGATCCCAGGTGGCACTGGAAGCTTTGGGGGCATGCAACCTGGGGAGCCGATGAAGTTGGCACCCCGTCGGCTATAACAGTTTTTGCCATGCTGGGGTGGGCTCCCAGCGTGGCACCTGGACAGCTGTTGGGGGGGCGTGGAGCTGACAGGGAATTGGGCACCCCTGTCGGCCATACAGTGTGTGCATGGGAGGGGCGCATCAGCACGCAATATGCATGCTTGCGCGTGTGTGTGCGTGGGGAGGAGCTCTGCTCACTGAAGCGGAGCTCTCCCTTTGAACTGTATGCCACTGCATTTTCAGCTTGTCATAGACAGCTGCAGCAATGATTGGTTAACTGGGGCCATGCCTGCAAACACACTGACTGCATTGGAAGACAGGCTGACACACCTCCGAAAACTCGGATGATAGCACTATGTTTCTTGCACATGCGTGCAAGCAACATAAAAATGAAAGAGCTGGTTATCATTGAAGAATCGAGAAGTACTTGGTCATCACCAATGGTGACTGTAAATAAAAAAGAAGGGAGTGTAAAAATCTGCCTTGATTTTTAGAAACTTAATCAAGTGTCCGATTTGATGGCTGTCCTATGCCCAGGTTAGATGATTCGATGGACAGACTGGGAAGTGCCAGGTACATTATTACCTCAGTCTCACCAAGGGTTACTGTCACATTCCTCTCACTAAAGAATCCAGAGACAAAATTGCATTTTCCACCCCAGCTGGATTCTATCAGTTCACCACCATGCCTTTGGTTTACATGGTGCACCCATTACATTTCAGTGGTACATGAATGTAATTCTAGCCCCTCACACTGGGTATTGTATACTTATCTGGATGATGCCATGGTGCACAGTCCAAACTGAAAAAGCCACCTGGAAAACATATGAACAGTTATCCATTCTATCAAAAATGCAGGTCTGGCCATTAATCCTACCAAATGTTCATTAAACATGCAAGAAACCAGATATTTGAGTTATATTTTGGGAAACAGAGAAGTAAAACCAGAGATTTCCAAGATAGATACTGTAGCTAACAGTCCTGTCCTAAAACAAAGAAACATGTCAGGTCATGTTTAGGTCTGGCTCATTACTACAGGTGATTTGTTCCCATCTTTGCCCAGTTAACTACTCCTATCACTGAACTCATGAAAACATGGTACCTGAATAATGTAAAATGGTCCCCAGAGTGTGATGAAGCTTTCAGGTCATCAAGGCTGCATTATGTTCAACCCCTGTTTTAAGAAGTCCAGACTTCTGTTATAGACAGATGCATCAAAGGTAGGCCTAGGTGCAGTCCTGAGTTAGAATATAAATGGGAAGGATCATCCATTTGGTGTATCAGTAGGAAACAGCATGACAGAGAGAAAAAGTGCTCCACTATTGAGAAAGATTGTCTTGTTTCAAAATGGGCAATGGAGTCCCTTAAATTTTATTTGCTAGGGGGTGACTTGGTATTTATGACAGATTGCAATCCCCTCAGTTGACTTAATCAAATTAAAGATAAAAATCCCAGAATTACAACCTGGCACCTGGCACTACAGTCATTTAAATTAAAAGTAATATACAAATCCGGAAAAGAAAATGTCAATGGAGAAAAAGAACAGGCTCCCTCTTAAAGAGGGAAGGGTCTGTGAACGAGTTGGGTTAAGACACTGTCCCATTTGTTATGCAGAGAAAGTTAAAAGTAAAGATCTATTCTGTCCTGTCCTATTCTGTCAAATGTCTATCTCTTTCCTGTCTGACTGCGTAATCCAATTTTCCTTGTGCCACCTAAGAAATGGCCAACGTGATGATCCCACAATTTCACCTTTTTTCTCCCTTCCTTCACTTGCTGTTTCTATTCTTTCTTTATTCTATTGCTTCTCTGTGATTAAAAGAATAATGTGAATCTTTATGTGAAACTGGGATCCCTTAGTTTACAAATGTATATAATTACATTAATGAAATGTTTGCAGAAAGCTATTTTGGTTTATTTGGAACACAGGGGGTTAACCTTGAGGTGCATTTTGACATCCACAAGCTTGTTTGAAGAATTATCAGTAGGAAATCAGCCCTGGGATAGGATGTCTTAATTGGTTGCACCTGTTAAGAAGATTAATGTACTCTTCAGGCTTATAATAGGAAAGGAATTGACAAAAGTGGTATAATTTACAAGAACTGGATACACAATTTAACTGCCTGGGGAAAAACACCTTATAAAAAGAGATGAATATTTTGTTGAGAAAATGAGAGAGAGAGAATAAGACTTTAGAGAGTGACTCAGAGGAAGAATTTTTGCTTGTACCGCCTTTGTGAAGAGCTATCCTGGACATCTTAATTGTATAACTTCTCCTGATTTACCTGTGCTTCCTGCTTTATGCCTCACGATGCAAACAAGTACTACTGTAAAATGGATGGCAGCAGGCTGTGAAGAGGGATGGTTATGCGGTTGCCTATCATGAGATTGTTTTTAAATACATTACAAAGTATCTAGTTGTGGGTGCAGGGGGAGGGTGGGACTAGGATCGTGACAGAGGGTGGGGTGATGCAGGTTATATTTATCAGGATTCGGCCTTGGAGATGAGGGTGGGAGGCTGTTTCTTTTTTTTTTCATAAGTTTTCCAAATACCAAGTGCCTTGTCCAACATATTTGACTGATGAATTTTCATGAAAAGATATTCACATACCTGTCATTCATACTGGTCACTCAGACTCAAGTAGATTTGTCTTCTACACAAATAATTGCATTACTCTGATAAGTATTCCTTGCACCAGCACTACAGCCATCCCTGACCTTTGACTGCTATTCTTAGAGCGATCTTGGTTCCTGTAATATTCTTTGTCATACCCAAACAAGCTGGACACGTTTCTTGTCCCACAATAACTACTGTACCAGAATCTCGTTCTTTTTGGACTAGTTCATTTAATTTTTGTCTGCTAATAATATGCTCATGAACATCAGTACACCACAACAAGGTGCCCAGATAGATTTTGTGTAACTAGACATAGTCCAGCATTCAGTATCCCTTCTAATGCAATCTGGCTAACTAGGAACTTCTGATGTATCTGCCTCCATGGTAATGCTGACACTTGCCAAAGCTCCACTTATGCTACAGCACCTCACAGACCGCTCTCTGTTCCAGCATGTTTCATATTGTAATTATAAGACATGACAATTACAGAGCCCTTGGCAACAATTTGTCAATAAATATTTACAAAATAAGATGAATAAATTAAAACTTTATGTAATGACCCACAATTAGTTCACCTTAATTAAAATGCTATAAGAGGTAAGCTTTTCACAATCAGTGTTTAGTTCAGATAATACAAAACTCAGTCTGGAGTTCCTAATATTTTATGAACTGCCTGATATCTTAAGGCACTAATCTAAAATTTATATAGAATTAGAGATTTAGTGTTACATAATGGGGTACATTAAGAGTTTATATACAGTGAAGTCCACCAGATTGAAGTCCTGTGTCATAGTTTCCTGCATGACAAAAAGGACCAATTCCCATTGAAACTGCATTGTTTAATGTAGTAACTCAGCTGCAACATGCTACAGAACTAGGATTAATTCTGGCAAGCTTCACTGTCGCTCTGCCAAGCTCTGTAAGCAGGAAGTGAGTGATCACAGAGCCATCAAAGACTCACCATCCTAGAAGGGCAAGAGTATCTCTCCAGTGCCCCCCCCCCAAGCTGCTGGAGGTCTGCCTCTGAGCAAGTAAGGGGTCTACTGAGAAATATAGGATCTTCTTGTCTCAGAACAGGACAATCAGGAGCTTAAAGGGCACAGAGGCAGTAAGTAAGTAGGGACAGAAGAAAAAAAAACAGAGGAAAGAGTAAGGATTCCAAATAACAGTGAAGGAGCCAGAAATAAGACATAATGGGAGTGGTGCAATGCAGTGGCTGTGGAGCAGCAATCATCTGGGAGATGTTCTGGAGGATGCGGTGTTGTCCCATCTGCAGCACCTCTCTGGGCTGAGGGAGGAGGTTGCTCATCTCCAGGCTGAGTTGGCCAGGATTTGTGGGACTTCCTCTTCCATCCAGGGACCACCAGGGTCACTGCCTCAGAGGTTGCCAAGAAAGAGGAGTGGTTGGACCACAGTGGGCTCAGGGAGGATGAGGGTGGTGGAACAGAGGTGCATCCCTCCAGTTGTACCTCTCCATAATTCTTATGCCATTCTGGAAAAGTGTGGTTCCTCTATGGAGGCACCTGCAGTGGAGACCAAGGAGGATGCTGGGTACCTCCACAGGAGGGAGACCCACAGGAGGGTGGCATGGGACCCCACAGGGGAAGGAAACAACTCCTGGTGAGGGACTCCGTTGTTAGGAAGGTAGAACGGGGGAGGAGAGAGGGAGGTAAGGTGCCTGCCTGGCACCATGGCTTGGAGGGACAGGGAGGCGAATCCCCAGGATCACCTTAGCAGCTGCACAGGAGAGGAGCTGGATGTCATTGTCCACCTAGGGACAAATGACCTGGCTAAGAAAGGGATCAGAGCAGTGCAGAAAGAGTTTGTGGAGTTGGGAGGGCCTTGACAAGTAGCACACATGGTAACCTTCTTGGAGGTGCTGCCAGTCTATGGCGTAGGTGAGGCTAGGGTGCTCCACACCATAGGATTCAATCAGTGGTTGAAAAACTGTGCAGAGCTCATGGATTTGGCTTCATTGGGGACTGGGGGTCCACCTGGAGTAATGCAGGCCTATACTGGCATGATGGGCTGCATCTGTCCAGGAGGGAAACCAGGATCCTAGGTGATAGGTTCAAATGCTTCATTGGCAAGCATTTAAAGTAGCCAAGGGGGGCAGCACTGGAAAAGAGCAGGGAAATCCTAGCCCCCCCCCAAAAAAGTCAGGGTAGTAAGTGAGGTAAACACCAAGATAGAGATGTCAATAGGGAGAAGGTCAGGGGTAAAGGAAGAATGTGACAAAGGCAATAAGGATAGGGATGGGGCAAAACGGAGTAAGGCCATCAGGAAATGGAGTGTAATGAGTACCAATGCCCATAGTCTGGGCAACAAGCTCCCTGAACTGGTGGCCTTGATGGAAGAGGGATGCCTGGATATCATAGCAGTCACAGAAACATGGTACACAGATAACCATGACTGGGATGTTAACATACCAGGGTATATAACCTACAGGAGAGACAAGGAGGGGAGAAGAGGGGGAGGAATAGCTCTCTATGTAAAGGAAGGGATAAAAGCAACTGAACAAAAGAGTAAACAGGGAGGAGAGGAGGCACTGTGGCTCACCTTAGAGACTGGAAATGGCACCACAATCCGCACAGGGGTTGTAGACAGACCCTCATGTCAGGGGGAAGAAATGGACAAGGATGTGATAGAAGACATTCTTAGGATGGCAGAGAAAGGAGGAGATACTGTTGATGGGAGAACTGAATATGCCAGATGTTAACTGGAGCATGTTTGCTGCAGCCACATCTAAGAGCAGGGCCATTCTCGATGCCCTACAGGTGGCATGCCTCAGACAGCTAGTTTTGGAACCCACTCCTGAGGGAGCAATCTTAGACCTCATACTCTCAAATGGGGATGCTGAGAGGATCTCAGATCTAGAAGTGGGTTGCCATCTGGGAACAAGTGACCATCAAACAGTGTGGTTCATGATAAACTCAGCTACAGAGTCAAGTCATACAAAAGTGAGGGTACTGGACTTCAGGAGGGCTGACTTTGGCAACATGGGAGAGTGCCTTAGAAAAGCCCTCGAAAACAGGCTAGAAGGAGGGGTGGAGCAACAATGGGGAAATATCAAAACTGTCATCACAGAGGCTACAAGCCTTTGTTTGAAGCAAATAAACAAATTAAAATGAAAGAAAAAGCCACTATGGTTCTCAGAAGAGGTGGCGGGGAAAGTCAGGGAGAAAAATATAGCATTCAGGAAGTATAAGGAAACACAGAAGGAGCAGGACAGAGAGCTGTACCAGTTAAGGCAGAAGAAAGCAGGGAGGGAAGTCAGAATAGCAAAGGCCCAAACTGAGGAAAAGATAGCCAACTTGGTTAAGAAGGGGGATAAAACCTTTTATAGGTATATCAGGGAGCGTAGAAAGACAACGGGAGAGATAGTGAGACTGAAAAGAATGGATGGTGGGTGGGCAGAGAGGGACAGTGAAAAAGCAAGGATACTGAATAAATATTTCTGCCCAGTATTCGCAAAAGAGGAGAAGGAGGTGCCTAATACAATTAACAGAAGCACTCTTGATAGTGGGGTCGATCCCAGTCCTTTCACAGAAGAAAGGGTTCTGAAAGAACTCCTGAAACTGAAGGTGGACAATGCAATGGGATTGATGGAATTCACCCAGAATTCTAAAAGAATTAAGGGAGAACTAGTGAAACCACTGACTACCATTTTTAACAGCTCATGGGAGGATGGGTGGTACCTGAGAACTGGAGGAAGGTGGATGTGATTCCCTTCACAAATGTGGGACCAAGACAGAGGCAGGAAACTACAGACCTGTCAGTTTGATCTCTGTGGTAGGGAAAGTGATGGAATCACTCTGAAGGAAAGAATTGTTGAGTACCTAGAGGCCAGTGGGGCACAGGACCCAAGGCAATGTGGGTTCACAGTGGGAAGGTCATGTCAGATGAATCTAATTTGAAGAAATAGGTTGTTGGATAAATAGGATCTGCAGCTGATCCTCTAGGTGGAAATGGGCAGACTATGGGCCAAGCAGTCCTTATCTGCCATCAAAGTCTACGTTTCAAATCAGCTTATCATCTGAAAAAGAGATCTTTAGCAGAATGCAGCTGAGGTCAGTTTTGGGACCTGCACTGTTCTCTTTTTTTACCTCTGATCTAAATAAAACTGTGTAGTGTCATTTAGTTAAGTTTGCAGAGGACACCAAATTAGAGGTAAAGTGGAAACACAAGCAAGTATTGAAATAATTAGTAAAGATCTACAAGAAATGGATAAATGGGCCATTAGAATTTTAGAATTCTATCTGGCCCCGTTGCTTTGTCCACCTTCAGTTTTAGGAGTTCTTTCAGAACCCTTTCTTCTGTGAAAGGACTGGGATCAACCCCCCTATCCAGAGTGCTTCTGTTAATTGGATTAGGCACCTCCCCCACCTCCTATTTTGTGAATACTGAACAGAAGTATTCATTCAGTGTCCCTGCTTTTTCACTGTCCCTCTCTGCCCACCCACCGTCCATTCTGTTCAGCCTCACTATCCCTCCCTTTATCTTTCTACGCTCCCTGATATACCTATAGAAGGTTTTATCCCCTTCTAACCGAAGTTGGCTATCTTTTCCTCAGTTTGGGCCATTGCTATTCTGACTTCCTCCTTGCTTCCTTCTGCCTTAACTGGTACAGTTATCTGTCCTGCTCCTTCTGTGTTTCCTTATACTTCCTAAATGCTATATTTTCTCCCTAACCTTCACCGCCACCTCTTTTGAGAACCATAGTAGCTTTTTCTTTCATTTTGATTTGTTTATTTGCTTCACAGGCTTGTTGCCTCTGTGATGGCAGTTTTGATATTTCCATTGTTGCTCCACCCTCCTTCTAGCCTGTTTGCTAGTGCTTTTCTAAGGCACTCTCCCATCTTGACTCTGACTTGGGATATATTTTTCAACCAATGTTTTATCCACATAATGATATTTGAATTTACTATTGCAGTCTGTAATTTATTTATTAAGATATTGGTGGAACCACATCAAATGCTTAAAAAAATCCAAATCAATAATGTCCATTGGAATGTTATTTAAATCTGTGTTTATTTTTTCATAGGAGACCAACACATTTGTTGTATATGACCTGTTTTCGTGAACCCATGTTGTGAGAAGTCAGGTCCAAATCATGTATATTGTTGTCTGATTTTTAATACATTTTTCCATGAGTGTGCCAACAGCTGACATCAGACTAATTGGTCTGTAATTCTCTACTAATAATTTGCTTCCTTTTAAACAATGAGAATAACAATCACCTTTCTCCAGTCACTAGGTACATCTCCAGTAATGTATGAATCATTATGAATATTTGTTAATGGTTCAACAAATTGATCTTTTATTTTAGTATCCTTGGATGTAGTTATCAGATCCAGATGGTTTAAGTTTTCAATTAATTTGCTAACATTTGATGTCATACAATTTTGTTCCCCAATTATATTTGAGTTAACTGTTTCTATGGAGTTTACAGCAGTATCCTTTGTAAATACTGATATTAAATCTGATAGAAACATAGAAAGATAGAAATTAAGGCAGATAAGGGCCTCCAGGCCCACCTAGTTTGCCCATTTTCCCTCCATGCTGCAGAAACCACAGACCCTACTTGATCTCTGACTTTAATCTCTTTCCTCTCACTAGGGTTCCCTTATGCCTATCCTATGCATTTTTTAAATTCCCATACCAAATTGGACCCCCCCAGCTCCACTAGAAGGCTGTTCCATGCATCCACCACCCTTTCTGTGAAGAAATACTCCATGTTGCCCCTTAGTCTACCTTCTTCCAGCTTCATGTCATGACCCCTTGTTCTAGAACATTCCTTTTTCTGAAAGATGCTACCCTTCTGTACCTTATTTATGCCCTTGAGATATTTGAAAGTCTCTTTCATATTCAATCTCTCTCCTTTCCTCCGGGTATACATATTGAGGTCCTTCAGTTTCTTCTCATATGACTTATGGTGCAGGCCCTGCATCATTTTTGTTGCCCTCCTCTGAACTGCTCCACCCTGTCTATGTCCTTACGAAGATGTGGCCTCCAGAACTGGACACTAATAATTTGAACAGAGGCATCACCACCTCCTTCCTCCTGCTGGTGATATCTCTCCTTATGCACCCCAGTACCCCACTGGCTCTCCCCACTGCCTTGGCACATTGTTTGGCCACCTTTAGGTCATCTGATATGATTACCCCAGATCCATTTCCTGTTTGGTTGCCGTCAGTATTCTCTCCGCCATCATATAAGTGACCCTGGGCTCCTGTGCTCCAAGTACATGATTTTGCACATTTTCACATTGAATCTTAGTTGCCACTCTCTTGACCATTCCTCTAGTTTTCCTAGGTCCCTCCTCATTTTTCCACCCCTTCCAGAGTGTCTACCCTGTGGCAGATCTTAGTGTCATCTGCAAAGAGACATACCTTTCCTTGTAGACCCTCTGCAATGTCACTTATGAAGACACTGTATAGGACTGGCCCCAGAACTGATCCCTGCAGCACCCCACTGGTCACCCTCCTTTCATCAGAATGAGAACCATTTACCACCACCCTCTGTGTTCTATCCTTCAACCAGTTCCCAACCCAGTTTACCACTTTTGGGACCCATTCCCAGGCTGCCTATCTTGTTTACAAGCATCTTATGTGTATTTACAGTATTTATTTAAGAACATTCAGAATTACATCCCTTTGAGCCATAGACTCCTTTACAAAGGCTGCACATCAGAGAACAGTGATGAAACTTAGACAATGTAAATAATATAGAGTTCAGGTAGGGGAACAAGGAGTGGAGTACAAATGAAATGTACAAGAGTTACACAACATATCAAAGAGCATCAAACATGTAACACAGTTACAGTATATAGAATCACAACCATTTATGAGGAGAGGTTATTGAGCAAAAGCCCTTCGGGGGTGGGAGCAGTAGGAAGGAGCGGTTTAGGGACAGTCACAAGTGGGGGAGTCTAATAAGAGGGCTTTTAGAATTGTCTTAAAGTGGCCAATTTTGGGCTCCAGGGAGATATAGGGAAGGAGGCTGTTTAGCCAGAGGGGGGCTTGGTAGAAAAGACTCTTTGGCCAAGGGATGTATGACAACTAGGGACTAGGAGGGAGATCCCAGTGGTACTACAAGAGACTCTGATACTCAGGGCAGGTCGAATGAGTCTGAGAAGGCTAGACGGTGCTTACCCAAGGTGGATTTTTTGGGCAAGAAGGCATGTGTGGTACCTAAGCTGGGAATCAAATGGTAGCCATTCGGCAGACTTGTACAGGTCACAGGAGTGAGTCCATCTGTCACAGCCAGTGACCAGCCTGCATGCTTTGTTGAGTGCAGCTTTGATACATTGCAAGGTAGTGGGGTCAGCAATACTGTAGATAACAATGCCATAGTCTGCCAGGGACAAGACAGATGAGGTCATGGCTAGATGTATAGCCATCGGGGGGAGAAGGTGTTTGCGGCAATAAAGCAGTCCAATCCTGGAGTTTATAGCAGAGGACAGTTGTTGGACATGAGTATGGAGGAGAGGGTAGTGTCAAGTATAATACCTAAATATTTGAAAGACTCAGCCTGTTCAAGAGGTGCTTCTAGAGAGTTGAGGATGGTCATAGGGGAGTTATGATGTGGGCTGTGGTGGCGGGCGAAAATTATAGTCTTAGTTTTCTTATAATCTAGGACTAGGTGGTGGGAGCTGAACCAGGTCTCAGCATCAGAGAAGAAGGCCTGGAGGGAGCATTGGAGAGATTTGGGACTCTAGTGACACCAGAAAATAACCACGTCATCTGCTGAGAACAAAATTTTTCCAGAGCTGGAGTTGGGGAGGGAGTTAAGGAAAAGGCTAAATATGAGGGGCCCCAGGATGGAGCCTTGGGGCACTCCAGAGTGGACAGAGAAGAGTTGAATTTCACCTGCTGTGTTCTGTCAGAGAGGTAGCTCTGGAACCAGCTGATTGATTCACCAGAGAGCCCCAGGGAGGGTAGGATGGCCAGAAGGATAACATGGTTTACAGTGTTGAATGCCTTAGTGAGGTCAGTGTAAACTGACCCCACAAGTTGACACCGTTCAAGGGCCATGTGGTTATAGGAGGTGTATTCTAAGAGGACAGTGGTGGTGCTGTGCCTAGGGTGGAAGCTGTGCTGTTTGGGGCATAATAAGTGATGCTTAGATGGATGGTCCATCAGTTGATCCACCACAATTTTTTTCAAGGTCCTTGGAGAGAGGAGGGAGAAGGGAGATAGGACAATAATTATTTGGGGACAGACGGGCACCACTTTTTAAGATCAGGGTGATGATGGCACGTTTCCAGAGTGTAGGGAATTATCCAAGGCAGAGGGAAATGTTCAAGAGTTTGGTGAGGGGTTGTAGGACCTCCTCGAGAGCAAGGCAGAGGAGCATAAAGTCAGTGGAATAACATACTAACATAGGACTTGGTGAGGGCAATGATGAGGTATCTCCTAGCTTCCTGGAGAGAGATGATGCAAAGGTGAAACAGGGGTGTTGGGAAATGAGCTGCGACCAGTGGAGTGATCTAGGGAAATGAAGAAGTCTGGGGGAAGTACACTACTGAGGTCTGAGAAAGTGGCATTTAGGGTGTCAGCAATGGACTGCGGGTCATGAGTTAAGTTCCCACTTACCAAGAGCTGGGCAGGAGGGAGAGAGGAAGTTTTCCCATTAAGTTCTTTTATGTTATCCCTGAATCTTCTTCTCAGACACCAGGTGGAGGAGAATGTCTGTTGATAGTGGGCTGCCTTGGCTTGGTGAACAGACCAGGTGCATTTTTTTCTGGCCTCTCAGTAGCGTTGCCTGTCTATCGAGAGTTGGGAGTTTAAAGCCTTGTGCCAGAGATTGTCATAGTGTAGCATTTGGTTGAGTAATTGTTGGGATATCCAGGTGGTGTTTTGGTTTTTAGAGATTTGGTTTGAGAAGAGGGCAAAGATATCGCAGGCAGCATTGACGATATTAACAAAGTTGGAGAGGGCAGTATCAATGGATTGGATGTTGTACACTGAGGACCAATCATAGTTAGCTAGGTAGGATTCAAAGTTTTGGAGCTTACCCTTTCTTAGGCACCTGCGATAGGAGACTATTGGTGGAGCTGTTGGAGTTTTATTTGACCATGTGCAGGTTACAGGACAGTGGTCACTAAGGGTGTCGGGAAGTACCAAGACTTTAGAGATGTTGTTTGGGCAGTTAGTGACAATTAGGTCTAGCAGTGTGGAGGAACCTGATTTGTCATTAAGCCTTTTAGGAGATTGAATAATTTGGGTGAGGTCAAGTGCAGCAACTGAATCTTTGTAGGGGGAGGATGATGGGGACAACCAGTTGACATTAAAGTCACCCATAGTGATCAATTCACTGTTAGAGGGAAGCTGGGAGATACAGGACATGACTGAGGGAATGCAAGTCTTGGTTACATGGGGAATATAGACAGCCATGACATAAAGGGTTTTACAGGTTTGCCAAGGAATATCTTGGCTGTGATAGAGTGGGCACTGTGTTCGGGGAGGAGGGAGACTGATAGGGATTGGAGGGTGTTTCTAATGTAGAGGGCAGCCACTGCCTCTTTACATAACCTGTCAATGCAGTAGAGGGAGTAATAGGGATGTGGTCACGGCTGTGTCCGTATGTTATTGGAGAGCCACGCCTTGAACAGGACCAGTATGTCTGGTGAGTGCTGGGCAAGCCAACCTTGGAGTAAGGTGAACTTTGTTTGAACTTTGTTTATAGACTACATGTTTATTGCAGCTAACCAGAGCTTGTGTATTCAGTCACTAGATGGAGAGCATGGGAGAGGCGGCCTGGGGTTGGGTGTATATTACCTGATAAGAGAAGAAGGAGGAGGGCATGCTTGAATAGGGCAGCTTTGCAAGTTTTGCATTTGGGGTGTGGGGTATTTAGAGAGGAGGAAGAGGAGGTAGGAGAGCAGGGATAAGAATGGAGAGGTTAAGTGAAGCGAGGAGGCTGGGAGGGAATGGGGAGCTATGGGAGATGTCATCTGAATGGGAAGAATGAGACAAACCTGTTTAGTGGGGCAGAAGATGCCAGGAGGTTCATGAAGGTTGGGACGAATAATTGGAGTGAAATAGTATTGTGGGGAAAGGGCGTTAGAGGAATGGAGGAGATGGGGTAGGCTAAAGATACGCAATAGTAGACTCCAAAGGAGAGGCATATTGAATGGTGTCTGGGGGGGGAGGGACTTGAGATAACAGAGAAAGATGGGCTGGCAAAGTGGTGCAGTGGTAGGTCCGCTGATTCGAGAGCAGAAGGATCGAGTCTCGGGAGGGGTGGAAACACAAAGGTCCTAGAAGTGTTTGCTGTCCCAGGTGGTGAGGTGAGATAACCTGTAGCAGGGGAAGTGAGGACTTAGACAAATGAGAGAGGGGAAGTGATGTCACAAGTCATGTGACCATTGAGACAAATAAGCGGAGAGTCACCATTGGGTGGGAGGGGTGGCTGGCGTAGGTGGGGAGTCGACACACAGTGTCAATGGGAACACACTCCTGTGGCAGGTCCTGTAAGTTACCTTTAGGACCTGTACCAGCCATCCGCTCCAGTCTGACGTCACTTGTCATGTGTGGTGTAGTGAGGGGGTGAGGAATAAAGCAAAGGAGAGGATCAGGTTACTGGCTACACTGGTGGAAAGCCCAGGACAAAGGCTTAATCAGTGTGGACTGAACTGCGCATGCACAAGGTCTTGAGCTCCGTCCCGGACAACACCAGCAAATTGTGAGTAAACTTCGGCTAGTATCCTAAACAGAACAAATGCAATCTACACAAGAGTGCAGTGCAAGCAATAACATGTACATCCATGCTGTATTAGGAGCAGGCACTTTCTAAGAATGAGCTGAGACCAACACCATAACCCAGAGAACAAAACAGTAGAGACTTAGATCCCCCCCCCAGCTAGCGGCCCTTACAGCCAAACTTCGATGCTTAAACCAAGTCTTAAAGCTCCATTTCAAATGGAGTAAATTGCCCGTAGGAAGCGGTTCAAATGTTACAGCATAAACAGTCTGTATAGATCTGCTGATGATAAAACACACTCCTGTGGAGCGTCCTGTGAGTTACCTTTAGGGCCTGTACCAGCCATCCGCCCCAGCCCGACGTTGCTTGTCGTGGTGTGTTGTGGTGAAGGGGTTCCAACTAGTGGCCTTTAGGGCCTGTACAAGCCATCCGCCCAGCCCGGACGTTGCTTGTCGGAGTGGTGTGGTGAAGGGTTCCAGCTAGTGGCCTTTAGGGCCTGTACCAGCCATCCGCCTCCAGCCCAACATTGCTTGTCATGTGAACAGTGCCACATCCACTGCCCCACTGATTAGATGCTCAAATGTTGATGATGTGTTCTAGCTAGCATGCTATGCACTTCCCATATTGAGATGTGCTCACTAGTTTCTGTGCAGGTACCCTGTACCTCCACAAAGGGTGGGACCTCATTAACAAGTTGAAGCATACCACGTTAAACTGTACTTTCTTGCTGGGGAAGGGGAACATATGATAGGACAATGTAGGAAAATGTGCTCTACCAGCATTTCTTTCATTGTGTCACTGGAAGACAATGATTTTTGCTGGGAGGGTGTTTGTTTTTTGGTATATTTGTTTTGCTTCTGCTATTGCATTTTTGGGTATATTTTGAGAACCACTAATCCCATTGCAATCAAAAGTGGTATGGACATTTCTTGCTACTATTTTTTGGCAGTGATTAAATTGGAAATGTTTGGAAGGTGGAACATACTCTTGAGCAACTCGAAGAGGAACCCCTTATGTCTCCAGCATCTTATTCCTCATGTTCAATGAGAGACTAAAGGCGCTGACTCTGCTCTCCTCTGTTTCAGCTTTTACTTTAATCTGTTATCTCTATATCTGCTCTCTGATGTGCTACTATGGCCTACTTCCTTGGCTAAGGAAAGCAGCATCTCTCCCAACCACAAAGGGTAGGGAGAGCCTGGAGTCTCCCTTGGTTTGTCCTGTCTGACTCTCCTCTCAGTTTGCCTTACCCAAGACTAAACCCTGCTCTCTAGCTCCCTCTTTTATGCTATTCCCTGCAGGGTCCTTTCAGCGCATAAACACTAAACACTGTGTGCCTTCAATCAGCTGATTCAGCAATCTGGCTGCAGACTAACTGGAGCCAGAAATTTTCCAGTCCAAAACTCTTGCAGCAGCTCTATTAACCTTTGATAACATGACTTGGGCTTAGTCAAGTGGAAAGAGGCAGGCTGCAAACTGAAATGCTTCACGCTTTAATTTCAGTTCTGCAATTTATACTTGCAACAAGCACCCCACCCCACCCCACTCCGCTCAAGTCTGGTTGCTAAATAGTTAAGATAGTGGAGTCCTGGAACCCTCTCAACTCCTCTACAGGAAGTAGCTTACACTGTTGAGAGTCACTTTGAATGTCTGCAAATGTGATCAGTAGCTATACTAATATAGGTTACTGCTTGCCCATCTCCCTTCCTTTATGTGCTTGTGTGGTAATCCAAAGGTGGCCCCCTGATGAAGACCTTTGCTGTTGAAGTGCTGGGGCTCCTTCTGCTTTTGTGTTTGGGCTCACAATAAAAGGAATTACTTACACTTAGCTTTGTTACCTCCTCCTTTCAAGTGCCACCTTTGGATTACATGTACTTTGGAAGTTTGGGCTGGCCTCTCTGATTGGCACTGTAACAGCATCCTGAGTACTCTGCTGAGTTTCTGTCTTAATCTATATGCTAAAGTGCACACAAGTTTTAGTGAGCCTCTAGTTCAGAGAGAAACGCAGAGTTCTGGAGGGGAGGGGAGTGAGAGAAACAGCAAGAGAGAAAGCAGTAGATTTTCCACATCCTGAGTGGTAGAGAGAAGTGATCTCTAGCAGGAGGCAGCAAACCCTAAACTCGAGAGAGATGAGAGACAGATGAAGATCAGAGCAGAAAGAGTAACTAAGGGAAAGTGAGAATAGGATCCAGCTAGCAGAGATCTGTGGGAGTGAGAGAATCCTGAGTCCACATGATCTCACCAGTCCCGAGGAGAATGCAGAGAAGTTCTGGGGTCTTCATTTAAGAGTTGACTGAGGTCTCTGAGTTCCTTCTTCAGGTTTCATGATGGCAGAGGAGATGTTCTAGGCCATAAGTCTGAACTGTAGGGGAGTCAAGGAGAAATCCTCTCATATTTGTTGATGCTGTCCACTCCATGAAAGGTCACGTATGTGTGCTGATCATGGCCAGGTATGTGTCTGTGCTCAGGAGGCTCTAGAAAGTTTGACCTTTGTGAGCTGTATCTGAGGGAAGCATATAATGGAGAGAGGTACCTCTTTACATCAGGCCTTCCAGGGGAAGAACAACAGCAGGACCCCACAGTATGTACCCTAGAGGGTGTGGTCTGTAACATTATACATTATGCCCACCCCCTGACCTGTAATGTGCTCATTGTTCCTAATGTTATATCTCCTAGCAATGTGTATAACTGTGTTGTGAGTCTGGGTGTGGTATTGTGATTGTACACCCTAACTTCATATTTTCATACTATCAAGGGCATGACAGAAACCCTAACTGGTGCAGTAATGAAGTTTTTTGCCTTTTCCATAAATATGTATATTTTTTTTATTTATTGAATTTTGTTGACCGGGTAGACCCACCGAGACTAGAAGTCCCTTTTTCAGGGGTGACCGGGGGGGGGGGGAGAGATGCAGATGGTAACCAACTGAAAATTAACAAGATTAAGCTGCTGGTGGTATTTTTAGTGAATGGGGGAAATTTGACCAGTACATCAGGGAAATTCCCCTACTCTTTTCAAGAAGTGCCATGGGATCTTTAACATGTACCTGAACAACCACCAGAACAGGCAGCTACATATATATATATTAGAGGCAAAAAACTCTGTTTAATGCATTAGTTAGGGTTGTTCCACAGCGACAAAAGTGAGGAAATTCAGTGTTAGGGTTGAAAGCCCCTTTGGATCCCCAGCCCACCCTCCCAACTGGCATTGGGGTGTGCAGTGGTGACCTAACTCTCATCCCATCACATGTGTGAAGAAGCAGAGGTATAGGAGAATGGGGTGGAGTTAGACCGACGACCCAATGTGCATCCCGCCGGCTGGTGGGGTGGGCTGGGGGTCCAAGGGGGCTTTCAACCCTAACACCGAATTTCTCACTTTTGTTGCTGTGGAACAACCCTAACTAATGCATTAAACAGATTTTTTGCCTCTAATTTCCTTCTTTGAAAATGATGATTAGAAATAGTGAATGTACGCGGCGGGAGTGCGAGGCCCTCGGCCCCACGCTTGCCACATGATGTCTTATGACATAATAATAGGAACAGCAACACAAACAGAAGTGCAAACAGTGGTGCACATGGTAACGCAAACATAAATGGCACAAGAAACGTTAATAGAAACACAAGCGCAAAGTGATGCCGAAGCAAACAGTGACGCAAACGGACATTGAAGTGCATACGAAAACACAACTGGTAACGTGAACAGTGATGGCAATGGTATTTTAAATGGAAATGTCAAGTGTCACAGCAACAAGAATGCGAAAGGGAACAGAAACGGAAATGCGAACGCAAGCGCACATGTAAACGCAAGCCGTAATGCGCACAGGCACAGTACCGCAATTGTAAATGCAGATGGTAAAGTTAACATGAAGAATAATGCCAAAGGAAAGAGAAATGGAACGGAACAGAAGCACTTACGAAAAGCAAACTGAAATGCGCACGGGCACAGTACCGCAATTGTAAATGCAAATGGTAACAGTAACAACGACAATAGCAGCAAAGAAAACAATAGCACAAAAGGAAATGCAAGTGCATATGGAAATGCAAACCGTAATGTGCACAGGCACAGTAACGCAATTGCAAATGCAAATGGTAACAGTAACAGCAAGGAAGACGCAAAACGAAAGAGAAATGGAAACGCAAATGAAAGGCAGTCCGTAAACACAAATGGCAATGCGCACAGTGATGCAAACAAAAATGCAAACAGAAACAGTAGTGGAAATGCAAATGGTAACAGTAACGAAAATGCAAGCACGAATGACAACGCAAAGGGTAACGCACTCGGTGGCGTACACTGGAACGGTAATGCAGACGGGGACATAAACACAAGTAGAAACAGTAACTTTAACAGTAGTGGAAGCACATTACCTGTTTTTGCCAAACAGGTGCATACAGAAACACGGTGTGTACAAAGAATGTATGCATTGTAATGGGGATCAAGCTTAAAACGAAAGCATTGAAGTACTTAATTGCTAATATCTCAGCAACCACACAACGAAAAAGAATTTAAATTTCACAAAAATCTTGATTTTCCTGGCTAGGTTTTTGTTGTTACATAACCCTGAGCTATGTAATTTGCAACAAAAATTCCGTATCTCGCACCGTTTTCAAGATGCGAGCCCCAAAAGGCACGGCGGACGCCACCATGTTAGTCTATGGGAAAAAATGTCAAATTTGGGGTACCGTAACTTGGCAGGTGTGCAATATTTTTCACCAAACCACCAAAAGGCACATTTGTGAGATGTTGGCTTCCTTTCCTCCAAATTTCATCTCAAAAGACAAAACCGTTTCTTTCACAGCAGGGTGGCAAAGAATTCTGTCATTTTGGCTAAGTCTGAAAAGTAGTGTCGCATTTGCAGCAATTTTGCAAAATTTCCATAAAGTGTCATCCTGGTAACACTACTTGCGACACTACTGGTTCCAAAATTTGAAAAATATATTTCTGGGTGTTGTACCACAAAATAAAGACACAGCTAGCATCTGCAGGGTCCGACTAGGTGAACACAAAGAATTGTCCCTAGAGGGTCCCAAATTTTAATGGCAAGCATTTTTCTGATTACCAACTGGAAAAAAATGGCAGATTTGTGACACTATTAGGGCCATTTGCAACACTAAAAAGTGCATTTGTGAAAGTGTTGAATATTTTAACTTTTCCCATTGACTTATAATGGGAACTTGTTTTTTGAATAACTTTTGAACCGTTCAATATCTTTTCACGAAATCTTCAAAAGGCACATCGGGGACACTGGCCACACATTCCCAGAAGTTTTTGGACTGGTCACAGAAACCGTGCGACCTGTAGGTGAGAGCAAAGAAATTGCAAAAAAGTGTAATTGCGCAATTGGTTGTCGCTTAATAACTCCGCAGTTGTAAATCAGACCAGTACGAATCTTGGCAGATCCCAAGATCTACTATGCCCAATTGTGCATGCCAAATTTCATGCAAATTTGTTGAATGGTGGCAAAGTTATTAAGGTGACCCTTTAACCTTAAAAGTGCTACTCTACCATAATATGTAAATATATATGTGTGTATGTGTATACATATATATTATATGTATTTTATAGGGGTGTGATTGAGCCCCTGTAATTAGGGTTGAGTAGGCAGTTTATCGTTAAACCCCAAATTTTGCACATTAATAGCTTTGCAGCCATTCAACAGATTTGCAAAATTTGGAATGCTTTGTCAAGTGGGGTAGATCTCTTGATATGCCAAGTTGCGTTTTGATTGGATTTGCGGTCTTCATGCAGCAAAGCACCAAAATGCATTTTTTCACTTTTTTTTGCAAATTTTTGCTGATTACTGATTATTGCATTGCGGCCACAATCATTTGGAATTTTGATCTGAAATTTTCAGGGTAGAATGAGGTTGCCCCAAAGAACAGTCCAGCATTAGTTTAGTGAAAACATATGAATCTGTTCCAAAGTTATTTAATTTTGAAGTTTCAGTTTCTGAGCATGCTCAGGTCAGTCTTTTGAATATATGTACGATTTGCAAAAGAGGATTTGCTCACGATCAAGGATTTTGTCACCGCAAACTGGGGTTTATAAAATCCCCATTCGTGAGGAAAACTCCTTGCACGAGCCGGCATCTTGTTTTCATTTCCCAGCAAATAAAATGTTGTAACTTGTACCACAGATGTATTTTTGCAGTAATTGAAGTATGGGTTTTGGTCAGGCGATGTCCTGTACAAACCCATGGCTTTAGTTTACTTCTGATTTTGTTAAGAAAAAGCCATTTTGAATTTTTTTAAATCCTTGTTTGTCACTTGCTTCCAATCCTTGTTCATGAGGTAACAAAATCCTTGTTCGCCATCTGTCAAAATCCCTTGATTGCGATTTCCAGACCAGATGGCTTTAACTCGCAAACAAGGATTGGCTCATGAAAAGGGATTTTGTCAGCTCACGAAAGAGGATCAGCTTGTGAAAGGGGATTTTGACAGCTCATGAAAAGGAATTGGTTTTTTTAAATCCCTTTTCACGAGCTGTCAAAATTCCCTTTTGCAAGCTGTCAGAACCCCCTTTAGAGATCCAATCCTTGTTCATGAGTTGACAAAATCCTTGTTCGCAATTTCCGGATCAGGTGGCCCTATCTTGTGAACAAGGATTGGCTCGCGAGCATGGAATTTGTCACCTCGTGAAAAAGGATCAACTCACAAAAGGGTATTTTGACAGCTCATGAAAAGGGTTTGTTTTTATAAATCCCTTTTCATGAACTGTCAAAACCCATTTTGCGAGCCAATCCCTTTTCGACAGCTGTCAAAATTCCTTGTTTGTGAAATCAGAAGAAGCCAGAAGGGGAAGGAAGGAAACATATTCAATTCAGTGCTTTAGAGTAACTGGTAATTGCTATTTTTCTTTTAAACTTAGATTGTGGGCTTTTAGTGACACTGTACTTTCTTTGTTGTCTTTACTTATAATTTTTTTTGGGCTGTTGAAAATTTGAAACATAGTGGTGGTGTAATTCTGTGCTCTCTTTAATTGCTGCAAATTTTATCTTGGCTTGTCTGACTGCCCTGTAGTTGGGTGAAGGGTGTTAATTGTCTGTCCTCTGACCTCAGCTACGTGATAACTGGAGGTTGGGCTTAGTCAGAGTTGAGGTAGCAAGTAGAGTTTTATTTTCTCAGAAGAAGCCAGAAGGGGAAGGAAGGAAACATATTCAATTCAGTGCTTTAGAGTAACTGGTAATTGCTATTTTTCTTTTAAACTTAGATTGTGGGCTTTTAGTGACACTGTACTTTCTTTGTTGTCTTTACTTATAATTGTTTTTGGGCCGTTGAAAATTTAAAACATAGTGGTGGTGTAATTCTGTGCTTTTTCACCCCCCTTCCCCCAACTCTTAATTATATGCCCTGTTAAATCTGATTGACAGGAGCTAAACACAGGGTATAGTAAGGGGTGTGAAGTAGAGGGCATAAGGGGAAGAAGCCCACCCTCAGCACAACAAGTGTTTTGACTCATTTATTTATTTATTGATTTCTTTTTTTTCTTTAAGAAAATTATCTGAGGATCAGTGGCAGGATTTTTAGGACAGTAAATTAATAAAAAGGGAACTAGGAGAGCTTCGGTAGCAGACAAGTAGTGAAATTGCAGTATACTGTGGGGAGTGGTGCAATGCAGTGGCTGTGGGCAAGCCATATTCAGGCAGACCTTCTGGACACTGAGGTGCTGCCCTATCTGCATGCATCTCTCTGGACTGCGGGATGAGGTAGCCAGACTCAGAGCGGAAGTAAACTGGGTCAGGAGTACCATCAACCCTATCCAGAGACCACCCAGTCCAATGCAACTGCCTCAAAGGATGCCGAGAACGAGGAGCACTTGGATGACAATGGGCTCAGGGAGGGTTAGAACGGTCAGGCAGAGGCACATCCCAGATCCTATTCTGTTCAAGAACTCATATGCCACACTGGCAAATGAGGACAACCAAATAGAGGTACCCAGAGAAGTCAAGGAAAGGATGTGGAGGTTAGCCAAGGAGGTGACCTCAGTGGGGAAAGCAGTGGACCCCAGAGGAGGAGGAAGTGAATCCTGGTGGGGGACTCCATCATAAGAGGGATCCAGCTAGGAATACAGGAGGGGGAGGACAGGGAGGTGAGGTGCCTACCAGGTGCCACAGCATGGAGGGATGGAAGGAAGATCCTGGGGATCACTGGGAAGGCAAGATGGGAAGGTGAGCTGGATGTCATTATCCACCTAGGTACTAATGACCTGGCAAATGGGGAGCCAAAGGAAGTTCTGGAAGAGTTTAGGAAATTGGGAGGTGTCCCTCAAGTGCAGCTACTGTCACTTCTCAGAAGTACTACCTACGAGAGGCAAGGAGAGATAGAGTGCATGCACCAGGAACTTTAACTCATGGTTGAAGAACTGGTGCTGTGGAGGAAGGATTTGATTCACTAGTGACTGGGGACCCACCTGGAGGGATGGAGGTTTGTTCAAGCCTGATGGCCTGCATCCATCATGGAGGGGAATCCAAGCACTCAATGATAAGTTTAAATGCTACATTGACAAGCATTTAAACTAGCAAAGGGGGGTGGCAGGCCAGCAAGGAGGGTACCTACTTGCTCATCCCCCACAGCTAGCAGTGGAACCAGTGAACCAGAGGAGTGGCTATCTCTGCAAAGCAGTGTGCAAAAGATGGAGATTAGTGCCCAAGAGGTGATAGGCAGAAAAGGGGCAAAATTCAGCAGAAGGGAAGACAGCAAGGAGAACCAGGGATAAGGACAACCAAGGAAGGGGCTGGAGTAGAACAGTGAAACAGTCTAGGGAGGTCAAATCATGGAAAGCCATGTGTGCAAATGCCAGGAGCCTTAGCAATAAGATGGAAGATCTGAAGGCTGTCATGGTGCAGTCAGACCTGGACATTGTGGCCATCACTGAAACTTGGTGTAATGATAACCACGACTGGGAGATGGCCATACCTGGCTACAACATATTCAGAAGAGACAGAGCAGGCAGAAAGGGAGGAGGAGTGGCACTATATATGAAAAATGACATAAGGGCCACAGAGATCCAGGAGGAACAAAATGGGGGAGAGATACTGTGGGTTAAGCTGGAAAGGAAAATGGGAACAGCCATCTGCACAGGTGTGGTCTATAGACCACCAGCCCAGGAGGAAGAAACAGATAGGAGTTGATGCTAGCCATCCAAAGGATGGCAGACAAGGGTGAGGTAGTACTGGTTGGAGACTTCAATATTCCAGACGTGGACTGGAGCATCCCAGCAGCAGCATCAACTAGAGCAGATTTATCCTGGACTCTTCAGGGTGCCTTCCTCAAGCAACTGGTCATGGAACCAACTCGGCAGAAGGCAATACTGGACCTTGAGCTCACAAACAGAGACAGTGTGATGGGGGTAACAGTGGGGGAGCACCTGGAGAATAGTGACCACCAGTCATTGTGGTTTGAAATCACAAAAAGAGCAGAACCAAACCACACAAAAACACGTATCCTGGATTTTAGGGGGGCAGACTTTGGGAAAATGGGAAGATACTTGAAAGAGGCATTAAGGGGAATGGGACAGGAATCAGGGGTTGAGGAACAGTGGGCAGTATTTAAAATGGGGATTACAAGAACAACAGAATTATGCATCAAGCAGGTTAGCAAAAGGAAAATGAAGAAGAGACCATTATGGTTTTCCGAAGAGGTAGCAAAGAAAGTGAAAGCCAAAAAGATTGCATTCAGACAATACAAAAAGACACAGGCAGAAGGGGATAGGGAGAAGTACCAGGAGAAGCAAAGGGAGGCAGGGAGGTAGGTAAGGGAAGCCAAAGTTCAGACAGAAGAACACATTGCAAAATCAGTGGGTAGAGAGGACAAAACCTTTTACAGGTACATAAGTGAAAAAAGAAAGACAAAGGGAGGGATAGTGAGGCTGATGGGGGCCGCGTGGAGGATGACAACAGTAAAGCTGACATATTGAACAGGTATTTCTGCTCAGTCTTTACTGAGGAAGAGGAGGGTAATGGGTCTGAAGGGAGTACAAGGGGTGAGAATGATGCAGAAATGGACACAAGTCCCTTTACACAAGAAAGAGTCCTGAAGGAACTGGAAGTAATAAGAGTTGATAAAGCAATGGGGCCAGATGGGGTGCACTCCCAGGATCCTTAAAGAACTAAGAGAGGTGGTCTGAACCTCTGGCTATCCTGTTTAGTCGATCACTGGAAACAGGAGATACCCAAAGACTAGAGGACTGCAGATGAGTCCCCTTATACAAAAGCGAGAACAAAGAGGAAGCAGGAACTACAGACCAGTCAGCCTCACCTGGTAGTGGGGAAGATCATGGAAGCGCCACTGAAGGTGAGATTATTGGATCATCTGGTTGTCAATGGACTACAGGACCACAGGCAGCATGGTTTCACCAGGAAGAGGTCATGTCAGACCAACCTCATTGAATTTTGACTGGGTGACTAGAGAGGTGGATCAGGGAGGGCAGTGGACATGGCCTATCTGGACTTCAGCAAGGCCTTTGACACTGTGCTACATAGAAGACTATTACACAAACTGGGGAATATGGGTGTGGCAGGACAGTAGTGTGGTGGGTAGGTAACTGGCTGGGTGGCAGGACACAGAGGGTAGTGGTAAATGGCTGTCACTCCACAGAGGGAAGAGTGACCAGTGGGGTACCACAGGGATCAGTGCTGGGACCGGTCCTATTCAACATCTTCATCACTGACATTGCACAGGACCTAGAAGGCAGAATTTCACTGTTCGCTGATGACACAAAGCTCTGTAACAGAGTAGACACACCAGAGGGTGTAGATAGTATGAGAAGGGACCTGCAGAAACTTGAAGAATGGTCAGGGGTTTGGCAGTTGAAATTCAATGCAAAGAAGTGCAAGATAATGCATATGGGGCACAAAAATCCTGGCACAATATATCAGTTGGGGGTGAGGATATAGCATGCACCAAGCAGGAAAGGATCTTGGGGTTATCATCTCTGATGACCTCAAGGCAGGGAAACAGTGTGACAAGGTAGCAGGTAAAGCAAATAGGATGCTGAGATGTATAGGCAGGGCATCACCAGCAGGAAAAGGGAGGTCATAATTCCACTATACAAGACACTAGTGAGGCCCCACCTGAGTACAGTATGCAGTTCTAGAGACCATACCTACGTAAGGACATAGACAGGGTAGAGAAGGTTCAGAGGAGGGCAACAAAGATGGTGCATGGATTGCATCACAAGTCCTATGAAGACAGGTTGAAGGAACTGAACATGTACTCCTGGAGGAGAGGAGGGAAAGAGGGATATGATAGAGACATACAAGTATCTCACAGGAGGAACAGGGTGCAGGAATACACTATTTTTAAGTGAAAAGATGTTCCAAGACTAGAGGGCATGGGATGAAGTTGGAGGAGGACAATTCAGAGGAAACATGAGGAAGAATTTCTTCACAGAACGGGTGGTGGACAAGTGGAACACCCTGCCAGAGGAAGTGGTGGGGCTGAGACAATAACTGGATTTAAGAATGCATGGGATAGACATAAGGAATTCTGGAGGTCAGGGGGTAAGGGGCAACAGACTTCTAGGAAAGCGTAAACTGAATTTACAAGCTCAAATGGCAGACTGGGTGGGCCATAGGCCCTTATCTGCCGACACTGTATATATATCTCTATGTAGGACCAGATGGCCAAAATCTGGCGAATGAGGAATTCTCATGAGCAGGGTTTGTGACAGCTCACGAACAGGATTCACCTCACAAATGGGGATTTTGACACCTCACGAACAAGGAATTTTAAAACTTTCCCAGTGTTCTGCAAATAAACGGTTTGGTCTTTTGGCTTGAGATTTGTAGGATACAAAGGGGGTGTCCCACAGATGTGAATTATGCTGTTTAGGTGCAAACATTTTCATCGGTTCCATAGGTATGCCATTATGAAGCTGAGATATTTCCCATATGATGACATTGTGGCACTGCACCTCCTTTCTGTGCCCTTATCTCAGAAACGATTCGAGATACAGATTTTTTTGCTCTGGGTAGGTCAGTCCATTTGTGGACTAGGCCAGGGTGGAAGTGTCAAAGTCTTGAATACAGCTGCAGTGGAATTTTTTTCATAGCTGGTACGGTTGCTGAGATATTGGCAAATTAGTGTTACAGGGGTTCCTTTTTAGCCCTATAGGACTGCTTTATGGCTCCAAAGTTATATGTAAGTGGGAGTGCAGGGCCCAGAGGGCCCGCTCTCCCACATACACATAATATTGTGCAGAAATGGGCAGCTCCCACCAACACATACCAGTTACCAGTTACATTGCACTTTCTCAAAAAGTAAGGAAACTAATTGCAAAAAAACATCGTTAATGCATCAATTAGGGTTGAGGCGACAAAGTGTGGAAATGAGATGTTGGGGTTAGCTCTACCCCATCCTCTACACCAACAGGCATAATAGTGTGTATGGGTCATTAGTCCTAACTTACCCCATTCTCCTATACTGTACCATGTCAGCCTGTTAACACATGGAATGGAGTGAGAGTTGGGACTAATGACCCCATGGCACACCCTAGTGCTTGTTGGTGTGGATGGGGTGGTGGTAGGTGGCTGGTTAGGGGCTCAACCCTAAAATCTCATTTCCATAGATTTGTCACTTCAACCCTAACTAATGCATTAACAAAGTGTTTTGCAATGAATTCATATGTGTGTGTGTATATAAATATACAGTATATATACACACACATACACACACACACACACACACACACACACACATATAATGTATATACAGTGAAGTCCACCAGGATGAAATGCAATGCTGCAGAATTCTGCAGTAAAGTTACTGCAGCAAACAATGTAATTTCAATGGGAGTTAATCCTTTTGTTATGCAGTAAACCTGAGATACTGCGCTTTATCCTTGCGGGCTTCACTGTGTATATATATATATATATATATATATATATATATATATATCCCACCAGGATGAAGCACAGTGTCACAAGTTTCCTGCACGACAAAAGGGATTAACTGCCATTGAAAGTGCATTGTTTTCTGCAGTAACTCACAGCAGAGTTCTGCAAAGACACACTCATAGACACACACACACACAAAACACACAACACTCATCATGTTTCACCAACTGTATCACTTTTGCTGCCATCCCAGTCTCTTGAGTGTGTACACCTTTCTGCATAACAGCATAATGTAAGTAGTAAAACATGTATTTGTGGGAGCACAGGACCCAGACCCCACCAACTTGCCAATTTCTGCATAACAGCATAGCCCCATGCTACCACCAACTTGTCCATTTCTGCATAACACCATAATATAAGTAGCTAAACACATGTATTGGCAAGAGCTTGGAACCCTTCGGGTTCCTGCACTACCACTAACTTGCCCAAAATTACCCATTTCTGCATAATAGCATACTATAGTAGTAAAACACATGTGGTGGGAGTGGGGCCCTTTGGGCCCACCCATGCTTGCCATTCTGCATAACAGTATAGCCCCATGTTCCCACCAACATGCCCATTTCTGCATAACCCCATAATTTAAGTAGGAAAACACACATATTCCCACCAACTTGCCCATTTCTGCATAACAGCATAGTCCCATGTTCCCACCAACTTGTCTGTTTCTGCATAACACCATAATATAAGTAGCAAAACACATGTACTGGTAGGAGCATCTCACATGCTTGTAGAGGATGTCGGTGTACACACCCAAGAGACTGGGATGGAAGCAGAAATGATACATTGGTGAAACATGATGATTGATGCCTGTTGTGGTATGTTTAAGAAGTTGTATTTTATTTCTGTTGCGTTATGGTGTGTGTCTGTGATTGGTTGTCTTGCCATGTACTGCCCCCCCACAGTTGTGTGTTCTCTGTGTGTGTGTGTGTCTCTGTGTGTGTGGCAGTGGGGGGGAGTCGGAGTTCAGGTTGAACACCCTAACGCCGAATCTCCTCGCTTTTGTCGCTGTAAAAAACCCTAACTGTTGCATTAACGCAGTTTTTTGCAAAGAATATATATATACTGTATATATATATTCACCTCTCTCAATGGCAACCCTCTAAAGATCATCCCCTCATACAAGTGTCTAGGAGTGTGGCTGGATCCACAGTTAAATTTCACTATCCACATTGATTGCATGTCCACTAATCTCGCCATAAGCTTGGTATACTATACCGTAACAAAGACACTCTCTCCCTCTCCCCCGACATAGGAAACTTCTAACAAAAATGATTATGCCAGTCCTTCATTACGCTGATATTGGTTACTGCACTGCACCCTCTACATTGCTCTCTTGACTTGATTCCCTCTACTATGCCTTCTATCCTTTCGCCTCCAACTCTCCATACAGATCCCACCACTTTTTCTACTGTACTCTCTGAACCTTCCTCAGCCTCACACCAGCGTGCCTCATCCACTCTCTATCCTTCATTTCCAAATTCTAGTTCACTCTGCTCCCCACATACATCTCTTCCTCCTCTCCTGCCCCAGCCTCAGCATACTCCCTACTTTCTAGGGACTCACGCTCTTTCTCACTCCCTACTCCATTCTCAAACATGGGCAAATCTGCTTTCCACTATCATCTCCCCTGTCTGTGGAACACTCAGTCTCCTCTCTTATGTAACTCTTCCTATCACTCCTCTGTCAAATCACTACTCCATCTCCTACTTTTCCCTACTTGCTTCGATAGCACCTCTTATCACTTAAAATGTTTGTCCCTTGTTGTAAGTACTCCAATCTGTGATACTTCATTCCATGTACAGTTGTCTCTCTGCGTAGCCTGTTTTGCTGTATTGTAGTCATTGAAATATTTTATTATGCTTACTATTGTGTAATTTTGTATTGAATGCCTTGTACTATATACTGTGATTCCCATGCTCCCTGTCCCCCGGATCACACCTGGAGACGAGCCTTGACTCAGTGTGCCTTTCCTGGTCACCAAATGTTTAAATAAAAATTATATATACTGTATATATATATATATATATATATATATATATATATATATAAAATGAGTGAGAAAAATCAGTAAAATGATGATGTCTCCTGATTGAACGAAACATACCAAATGACCGTGCATTGTCCCGAAATGAATGCATGCCTGCAGCCGTTCTATTTTCACCCCACCCCACCCCAAAAAGAATAAAAATGTTATATGACAGATAAACCACTACAGAGCATGTGGTCATTCTCTGATATGTGCATGGCTTGGTGATTGAACATAGTTGGCCTGCGGCCTTGTGCCTCACAATACACACCAAAGCATGTGTATATCAAAGTATGACCGCACACCCTATAGTGGATTATCTGTTACATATATACACCATGGAAGTGCAAATACATTTTGCAAATAAAACATTTTACTGTAGCTCAGAATGTACAGTAGCTATTAGTAAAATAACCTTTGGAGCACATCTTATTTTACTGGTAGCTATGTTATTTTACCACTTGTCATGTCACACAGTGAAGTAGGTTTTTCCAAATCCCATAGGATATCCCATGAGGTATCTCAAAATACAATTGTTGTTCAGCCACTTGTGCAAGGGAACAATAACATCAACATTCCACACCAATAACAATCATATTTTGGGCGACCTCATGGGATGTTCCCTATATATATATATAATCCCTTTGTCTGATCTTTGTACAGAACAAAATCACTTTTCTTGACCTTAGCACATAACCAAATCAATGGGAGAGCAACTCTCACAATGTCGATGCATCACAGTGGACCTGTGCTGCACTGAAGCCAGTAGTTCAAACCATAGGAAAACAGTCAAATCCTCAAACAGATCATTTAAAAAGTCATAACTGTTAATAAACTGATATTGTATAAATCAAATACGGAATGGCTTGACTCATAATGCACAGTTTATTTCCACATGTGAGGGGGCTAGACTTTCATAACTCACTTCTGGTTTCGCCACTCTTGAGTTATAGTGTTGCCCCCATCATAACTTAAGTTGTTGTTTAACCAGGTATAGCACACTAAGCTGAAAGCTTTTTTACAGGAGCGGCCTGGGAGCACAAGGAGGTTAAGTGACTTGCTTAGGGTCACACAGTATGCAAGTGGAAGCTGTGGGATTCAAACCCAGGTCTGGTCTGCTGGATGTCACCAGATTTGCAGCTCAGAGCCTTAGACCACTGCGCTATACTGCCTCATAAAACTGGAGATAAAGTGCACATTTTGAATCAGGCTATTATGTATCCCTAAGTACACACAGACTGGAAGTCTGTTATAACATTTGCCAATAATACATGACACAGGTGAGCCTCTGGGATATCATCATGCCTCGTTGCCACCTGCACCCAGGATGTGATGATATCCCATAGTATGTCATACCTTGGAGTGTATTATTGCTAATGTGAACTGGTTTCATTTTGTATCAATAGAATGCGTAAACAAATCATGTAAAAAATATTTTTCCAATTTTTTTTTAAATGTGGATGGGTATTTTGGAAAAAAAAGTTTGGAGCTTGGATTGTGTCCCCTAGATGGAGCTCTTGTAGTGAGTGCAGATTTATTTGTAGGTAGCTATGTGAGGACATTATCTCTGCCCTCCACTACTGGGCGTAGCTATGTAAGAACATGAACTCTGTCCCCATCACCTTCCTCCCTTTTGAAAGCAAATGTTGACTGAGAGGAGGGACACAGAGTAGGAGGAAGCATGTAAGTGAATCGTTATTCTTTTTTAACCTCTGTGGTGAGTGGCATTTCTAAAGGCTTGCTCAAGTTTCTATGAGCCACTTTCATTTACAGTTCTGGGAGGCTAATGGCAGTGATTGATTGAGTTGTGATTACTAATGCAATCAAAAGTAGTGAGGGTGGGAGAAATTGTTACAGAACATAGTGGGAGCACCAGCAGGTGGTAGGGAAGACAGAATTGTGATCCTGATCTGCAGCATAGAAACACAGAAGCATAGACAGTGATGATAGAAAAAGACCAAATGTCCATCTAGTCTGCTTAGAGTTCCCTATCTGTCTCAGGACCTACTGTTCCTGTGGGATTTTACCCTCCCAGTTCACCACCCTGATCCCTTTCCTACTGGTATTAACCTGAGCAACCACCAAACCCTTCACTCTGTCCCAGCAATGCTTAAACCATTTCTGGTCTTGGTGCCCACCACTTCCGCTGGTACACTGTTCCATGCCTCCACTACCCTTTCTGTAAAATCAAACTTCCCACATCCTCTTAACCCTCATCTACTAGTTTCCACCATGAATTGAAGTTCTCTTTATTCCCTTCAGGAATTTGAAGGTCTCTGTTATATCCCCCCATTTTGCCTGGTCTCCAGTGAGTATATGTCCAGTGCCTTAAGACAGTCTGTCCTGTTGGCTCTGAATCATTCTAGTCACCCTGCTTTGTACCATCTCCAACCTGTCCGTGGCCTTCCTTAGGTGAGGACTCCAGAACTGAGCACAGTATTCTAGGTGACATGTATAGAGGTAGTAGTAGTATCCTTTCTTGCTGCTGTCAGTGCCCTTCAGTATACCCCAACATCCTATTAGCTTTACTATAGGCCTTGTTTCACTGACTGGATTGTTTGCAGCAGTAACTAACAATCACTCGGTCCTTTCCTCTACTGTAGTGCACAGTTTAATCCCTCCACCAGTACTCAGCAGTTACGTTATGTTGGCCACAGAAAGCGATGCTTTCCCATGCGGGCAGCAGTTTTTATGTTGGTGTGACCAGGTTGAAGGCATGAATGGGGAGTAGTTCTGGAATACTGTTAGAGCAGCATGGCTTGTGTAAGAGAGTGACAGCGTTGGTGGCAATAGAGTTTAGAAATGTTTATACTATATGTGAAGAGTGCCACAGTAGCAGTGTTGTTTTTGACCACACTGTAGGCACAGAAGCAGAGTAATATGCAGTTCAGTAAACAAGCTGCTGTAACTACTTTTTTTTATTTAACTTGGTAATGTGAAGGGATTTAGTAATGGCAGAGTGGAGCTCTCAGCTAATCACATAACAAGATTATTTCTAACCAATTCATAATAATACTTAAATTTTGAGTCACATTTTAAAATGACAGCACAATTTCTTCATCATACTGTGACTGTGAAGGATTGGGTAATGCTACTTCCAGTTGATCTTAATGTTCTGTAATTGACTGTCTTTTATGATTTTCCAGATAAAACTATTATAAATCATAGATACATGGATACATTGGAGATAGCAGAAAAAACTGTTGTCCATCCACTGCCAATGAAATTTGCTATTATTTATGTATTATTCCATCTGCCTACCACCATATGGGACTGGCTTTTCTCCCACCTACTACCCCATCTGTCCTTATTAATTCAATAAATATGTCCCACCTGCCCTTGAACCCAATTATCATCCCTGTCTCCATCACCCCCTTAGGCACACTAGTACACCACTATCTCAGTAAAGAAAAACTTAAAGATTCCCTCTCACCAGTTTTCAATCAAGGCCTCTCATTCATTTATATTAAATGGATTAAACCATTCAGTAGAACTCATTTAAGATGGTGACCCATGGCATTTACAACACAAATATTAAACAGTTACAACATATAGAACATATAGTAATCACATAGATATATTACAAATATAAACTACAACTGCCTGCAATCATATACAGCACTTCATTGTGTTAACCACAGCAGGCCTCAGTTTGAGTCAACCTCACTCTTTTTTTCTGGTGGACAGCACCCTACTATCCACTTTAATTATAATACTCAGAAACTTGTACATCTCTGTGATATCCCTCCTCTCCCTTCTGGCCTCCAGCATGTACATATTGATGTCCACAAGACATTCCCCAAATGTCGAACCTTGCTGTCCTTGGCTCATCTTGGTGGTGCTCCTCTGCACTGCCTCCAGCCTGACCTTGTCCTTCATTTGCATACCCCAGAACTGGTCATAGTACTCAGCATGGGGCCTCACTAGGGTCCTGTACAGAAGCAAGATCATCTCCCCTTCTGCTGTTAAAGCCTTTGCCTGCATAACTCAGCATCGTGTTTGCCCTGGTGTAAGCCCTGTTGCACTGAACAGAGACTTCGAAGCAGTTACTAATAATAACTTCCAGATCTCTCTCTTCCTGCCTCTGCAAACTTTAACCTCCCCCCATCCAGTATTCCTTATATGGATTTTTTTCCTGCAAAGGTGCATTACCTTGAATTTCTTAGCACTGAAATGCAACTGCCGAATCTTTGACCATTTCTACAGCCATTCCAGGTCTTGGCACAACTCCCTGACCCTCTCTTCATTATCCACCTTGCCACATAGTTTCATGTTATCTGCAGAGAGGCATTTTTCCCTCAATATCCTTCCCAGTGTTCAAAGTTCAAGTCCAAAGAGATTTTATTGTTCAGCTAATATGTAATTACAATATACTAAAAACAAATACACATGTAAAATATAGATACACTTTGAGAAAGGATAAAATATCACAGTTATACACACTATAGCTGAATTCATTAAGCACAGTTATAAATTCATTAAACTGTACATACATACATATGTATTCAGCATTAACCAATTAACATTATTGCATCTCAGTTTGGAACATCCTTTATATCCTAAAGGTGTTAAAGACCAGAACAGCTTAATCATGTAATAATTATAGAGGCATAGGCAGAAGGCTATAGGCAAAAGGCTGTAATCACAAGATCACCATACACCCTTATAAGCATCATTCTTTGGACTTCTGTGTTTCCTCTCTCAGATTCTGCAGGAAAACACTAAACTCATTGCAGCCAGAGGTACTTCAGTTTGTACCCCTTATCTCATTAATCAGAACCACAAAGGTGGCTACCTATCTTTTATAGGTTTTCACTGGTCCTCTAGTATTGGCCCATATACTGTTTGAGCCTGCCATTTAGTGGCTATTTATGGCTTCATTTCAGGGCCTTTGTCAGTCCTCCAATAAAAACATTTCAACAAAGCTTATATTGTGACTCTTTGTCAAACCTGTATGGGTTTTCAATTAGGACTGTCCAGGCATACATTAAGGCCGCATTTCCTGCTAACAAGTTAGAAGTTTAACATTCCGAGTCACTAAGTAACTAACTTCAAAGGGAACTGTGATATTCAGCCTTTTCAAGCCATTTAAACTCCCACCTTGACTTAACTAGATTGTTTCAGCTGAGTTATTTCATCCAATTCACTCTCCATTTCTTGAACCCCACAGCAAAGCAGATAACAGCTGTTAGATAGTTGGCTCATGAGCTACTATACAGTATTTGATTAACTTAGGACTGGTTAAATAAGGTAATAGACAGAACTCCCAAATATGGCAATTTTCCTAATCAAATTACACATCTTATAGGGAATAGAATTTAAATAACTAATCCATAATAACAACAGCACTCTGGTATTTAAAAATTACAAAACTGCTCAAAGGGTTTACATGAAATCCAATCCCCCAGTTGAAATTAAAATGTACATTCCAGCTTAACAATTCAAAATGTCATAAATATTAATAATATCTTTAAGGTTTTGTAAATGAGCATCCTGAAATCCATTTAACTAAATATTTAAAATCTTTAAATCAAATTACAATAATATCCAAAGAAGTAAACATTTGAGAGGCTCCATTTGCTTCTGGGAGTCCAAACAAACTGCAAACTGAAGTAAAATGGATATGTGGCTCCTATGCTCTAGGGCGTCCATGCATTTAAGAAAATTCATATGTCAGCTGTCTGCACGCTTAACTCCGAATTAAACTGAGGCTAGTTTTTCAATAAACATTTTTAAGACCATTCAAAAGTTGAATACAACTCAGCAGGCAATATTTTTTTATGCTCACAAGGCCCTTTTTGCTAAAAGAAAGAGATGATTTCAGAGTATTTCCTGTTTCAACATACAGCTCCATATACTCAGTAGCATTCACCATTCATGCTTCAGTGAGCCCATAAAGTAAAACAAACATCTATCCCTTAGGGAATTGTTTCAACAGTTGTTTGGCTCCTCCAACAGGAGTCCTGATTCCAAATCAGTAGCTCTTTTCAGGTATGTGCTGTGTGTTAGCCAAGTGCCATGATAGTTATCCTCGACATCAATAAAACACAAGTACATAAAAGTGCTGGTCCCATGGTTGTAAACATTTTGCACCACAAAGCTCAATGAAACAGTATCAGAGCATTACTTTGAAGGAGACTGAACTTGCCTCAGGGAACGTTACCTTTAAGCAATGACTACCTGTTGCTGAGGCAGCACTAAATGGAATAAAATACATTGGGACAGGGTTACAGGCTACTTCTTCAGAGCTGCTAACAGTGTCCTTAGAGGAAATATCACAGCCACTGCCCAATGAAAGATTTACATTTTCCTGGAAACACATCTCCATGAGCTAGGAGTCCATTAGATGCACCAGTATTCCATCTCCTTCCTCTTCATGGCTGTTAGATTTTCTTCTTCCGGGGGAGGGCGGGGACATCTTCAATCTTGTTTCTCCATCTCTGTGGAACTCAGGCCTATCAAAGAAATAGAGAAAAAAAATGCTCCTCTGAGCATAATAACTTCAATAATTCGAGACCATAAAACAGTCCCAATCCTCAGGTAATGCTGGCATACCTTTTATAAATTGCAGTGCTGGTATATCAGCAAAGTATGCTACCATGATTCCAGTCAGCGTCCTTTTCTTTTGGTATCCTCCATGTTCCTGGTTTCATTATCAAATACTCAGATGAAGGCGCACGTCACCAGATCAGCTCAGCTTGAAAAGCCGGAACACCAAGCTCGAATGTCAGCTCAGCACTCCAGCCAGTTAGACCAACAAAACTGGAAGGCGCCCAACGCGGCTTACTGCGGCCAGCTGTCACCAAGTTCACTATTGCAGATCTGGCAATGAAATAGCAATAGTTTCATTCAGGAGTTAGTGGATTGAAACTAGAAATAAATGTAAAATCTACAAACAAGAGCTTACATGGTGTGGGAGTGAGCAGCTGTGTGGGCTGTCTTGTTGCTCCACTCCCTCCTCTACCCTTCCCAATGTTGCTTGTAACCACTTTGAAAAGTGCAGGCCCTAGTAACTCACTTGTACCCTCCTCACTGCAGATTTCCTCCCATTTATCACCACGCATTGTTGTTCCCCCCAACCAGTTGTTTGCCTACCTATTCAACCTGTTCCCAAGACCTACTCCATCTGTCTTAGTAGCCTCCTGTGTGGCCGGAGGTCAAAGGTCTTGCTAAAGTCAAGGTACAGTACATAGACAGCCATCACCCACAGCCTTAATGACCCACTCAGAGAAGACAATCAGGTCTGACACAGTCTTCCTGATACAAACTCATGTTATTTGATATCCTGCAGCCCAGTTGCTTCCAGATATTCCACCATGTGTTGGTCTTCATGAGCTTTGCCACAGTCAAGGTAAGGCTGACTGGCCTGTAGTTCCTTGGGTCTTCCTTGTCCCTACCCTTGTGCAGTGGCACTACTGCTGCCTCCATCCAGTCACCCCCCAATCCATCTCAGTACAGCACCTGAACAGATGCATTAGGGGAGCAGCCAGTTCTGGGCCCAGCTCTTTCAAGATTCTTGGGCATATTCTATTGGGCTGTGGTGCCTTATTCACCCTGAGTGCTACCAGGCCCTTCCCTACTCTGTCATCTGTAACCAGCCCATGCTCTAGTACTCTTACACTACTCTTGAAGACTTTTATGTGATTCTCTGGGAGGAGTCCCTTCTGTACTGTAAATACTGACAAGAATTAACTGTTGTGTACATCTGCCCTCTGCTCATCCTCGTTTACCCATTCCCTCTGTCTTTAGTAATCCCCCCTTTTGTCTTCACCTTTTCCCTAATATACCTGAAGAATTATGCCCTCTATTTTTATCCTTTCAGCTATTCTTAGCTCTGTATCTGCCTTGGCCTTTCTGACTGCCCTTCTTATCTCTTTCAATTTCTTTGATATTCTTCCCAGTTCTCCTCATTTTATGCACTCATACATTTTCTAAACTCCATCCTTTAGACTCCATACTGCTTCCCCTACTACTTTGGAAAACCAGAGGAGTTTCTGGTGCTTATTTTTCTTTTATACCTTCCTCAGGCAGCTTCCTTTGACTTCCAGGAAGCCCCACTTAATGTTTTCAGTTGATTAAACCATTCTCCTTCTGCCACCACTCTCAGTTTTTCTCCAGTTCCCCTCAACTTGCTGAAGCCTATCTTCCTTGATGTGGGGAGCCCTCCTTCCATGGCTATTTTAAACTGCACTAAATTGGGGATTCTGGACCTCGGTATATTATTTTTACCTCAATCCTTTACCAGTTCTGTATAGGTTGCTGCAAGGTTGAGGGTTACCTGCTCCTTCATTGGTGTCTGCATTAGTTGCATTAGAAAACTGTCCCTAGAACATCCAACAGAGACTGACTCTTGTGTTTCTGGATACTGGACTCCTCCCCCAGTCTGCATCTGGCAAGCTGAAATACCCTGATATCTCCACCACTCCACTTTGGCAGATGCAGTTCTAATTTCATCCCACAATATCCCTGTCATCCTTCTTCTTCTGGTTCAGTAGCCAATATGCCACCCTCCACCCTTAGCTTCTTCCCTTCAGATGTGAGCTAGATCCATAGAATTCCATCTTCCATCCCTTTAACTGAATAGTTTGGTAGCTGCGGTTATGCCACCCCACACATATAGGGTCACCCCACCTAACCTTACCTATCATTCTATTCCTCCTGAACAGAGAGTACCCAGAGATCTTGAGGTCTCACTCATGCTTAAGGATGTAAGTTTGTCATGGATGAGGTTTTAATAACTCATGAGTTGTTATAGAAATCATTAGTAAGCTTCTTGGCACTGTCATTATTGCTGTGTTTTGATGACAATAGTGAAAGTCATGGAAGTCCTGAATAAAGTACAAACGTTATGGAATCCATGATGTGTATGACTGTCATGACAAATTTACATCCCTACTCATGATACTCCAATGCCCAGGTTTTTGTCACTGCAATTATGTTGGGGTTAGCCTCTGCCAACACCACCTGGAGGTTGCTGATTTTTTTACACCTGGCATTTAGGCTGATACCTCTCTACTTGCCTTTCAGTGGCTTTCTCTGATTCTTGGGTCTGAGGTTAGTGCTGCTGCTCACCCGACCTTTGTTGTCTGGTTTCCCTCCATGTCTTCAGATTCCCCCACCATCTACATTTCCTTTCCTGTTCACCCTTTTCATTTCTTTTATTTTACTATTTATTCTGCTGAGCAGATGAACAGCAATTGCCTATTTTCACTCGTGACTGAATACATAAATACAAAATATGGAGATACAAACTTAAAAAGAACAATATATACAAACCGTGACAACAATAATCCTATCACAAATAGCTTCTGCAAAAAGCATGAGAATGTAACCACATTTTCAATCTGCTCTTAGAAGTGTACCCTCGAGGGCAGAGCTAGCCGTTTAGCTAAGCAGCAGCATTCCAAAAGAGATCCTGCACAGAAGAGTAATGTACCTCTTCTTCCTTTTAAAACTGCAAAAAAAAGTGAACTAACTGCAAATCTAAACAGCTGCTGCCAAGAGGAATCATTTACTGCCAAATCTGACCAATTCTTGAACTGCTCATGTATTGGGTGTAACCCACTCACAACCTGTGGAAGGATGCACAACATATGGTGCATCTTGAAGATGGTACTGCTTATACCTACGTGAAATGACAGTCTCGTTCTGCAGGTCACGGTCATGCAGATTGACAGAGCTTTGGCAGAGCAAGGGGATTGAAGTCTTGACACTGTGTTGCAATACTGCATGGTGTTGATGATTTGAGTTCTGCCAATACCTGGCCACTTCAAAATTTCTGAATTAGTCTCACTCTTGCAAATAAACTTTGCGAACACCTTGTTCATGCAAATTCTGTAATGTTTGTTCATCAGTCCCAAAGTTTCGCCTAACCAATAGGCTTCTTCCAGGGAACTATGATAGATTTATATACACCATATTAATCATATTGAAAAATCAGTTTTTTAAACAACGATCTCCTCATTTTGACAATCATCAAATCTTTTACACCGAATAAAGAAACTTAAGAAACTAACTTCAAAACTCATTATAAATAATAACTTATTCAAACTACTTATTAATCATTTTATATATTGATTATTTAACACCATACCAGTCACCAAGTTATTGTGCTCATTTATAAACATTGCCTTACTTCATGACTAAGTGCTCTAGAATGCTTTGTATAGCCAGTTCATTCCTTCGTTGTTTCAAATCTTCATATAATTAGCTTCAAAACCAAAATAAAATAAGAATCATTATTTTTCATTTCAAATTCAAATGTCTTCAAGTATCTATCCATTTTTTTTTTATTTTTACCTGTGTATAGCCATAAATTATCATCTGCTGTTGTTTTAGATTTCAAACCAGTCCTCATATCCGTATTTCATCTGCAAGCCAACAATATCTTTACTTTAAACATAGGCGGGTATGTACATATATATATATATATATATATATATATATATATATATATATATCACGTTAACTAGCTTTCATGAGTGAAATTACTTAAAGCGCTACAGTCTATTCAGCATATAGTAATGTTAAAATGTTTCACTCAAATCAAAATTTTCTGTGTATTTGGCGTGTAACCCAAATTTTCAAAAAATAATCAATCCATGCGCACCCACTGTTTACACATTTACAAGTCCCCACTTTAAGATTTACATTAAACGTCTCAAAATATACAGCGTGAAGTCAACGCTAAAAGTTTACTCAGAGGGGTTTCAAACTTCAATTTGTACACTTATATTCTTTCAAGAAATAGCTGACTGTCACGAAGGGCCTCACAGTGTGGATACTTCTAGTATTTTGACTGGCAGCAACCACATCCTTGTGCTGAAGACTTCTTTATGTCCATGGGGAGGGTCATATGATGGCTGAACGTCATCGCACTCCGACTAGTGGAGATGTTGCTAAGCAGCATAATGACTCTCCTCCATGGACATATTTCAGCTGGGTCCTAGTACTCAAGGCCATGAAGGAAGCTATTTAAAGCTATAACATAGTTATATGGAAGATTTTAAATAAGCGATCAGAACAGAGAGCCTAAACAATTATATTTAAATTCTCTTCACAAGTTTAATGCTATGTAGTAACTACAATGTTGAAATTGTATCCATTTAAATATTACCCTCATATTTTTATTCTGTTTACTTCTCTCTGGCTCTCCATCACATAGATCACTTAAATGGGACAAAACTGAAGAATCTAGAATTAAAGCTCAACAAATAGATAGACAGACAGGATCTGTTAAATACAAAATAAATAAATAAATAAGATAAAACTTCTAACCAAATACAAAATAATAGAATAGTATTTAGCTCAGAGCACAATAACATAATGAAACAGATAAGAAATATAATTTTGGAAAATTGGAGAATACTTCAACAGGATCCTGCAACAGAAAATATTTTTTCACAAACACTGATAGTGGTTTCAAAGAAAACCATGACCATCAGGGCTAAAATAGTACATTCACAACACAAAAAAACTGATAAACAAGGAATGCAATTACTCCTGGGACCTCTAAAAAATGGTATGTTTCCTTGTGGTAAATGTGCAGCATGTGGAAATACCAATTAAAAAAATATTTTTAAGCACCCACATACAGGTAAGGAGTTTAAAATTGCATCACACATAACATGTGCAAGTACTGGGAGTAATACATGTGATACATGTCCCTGTGACCAACTTTATGTTGGTAAAACATTGAGAGAGCTTAGGATAAGAATTTCTGAGCATAAAAGCAGAATTAGGAACAAGGATGAAAATTCTCCACTAGTGAGGCACTTTTGTCAACGAGGGCATACCCCAGTACAAATTAGATTCAGGGGGTACAAATTCCAAAAAGAGGTGGGGACTACAACAATTTATTGGAACAGCGCAAGTTATTTTGGATGTACAAGTTAGGCATAATAGATAGAAAATGGGGCCTCAATGAAGAAATTAACTGGCAGGTCTATGGAAAATAAAATATCTAATGTATCTTTAAATTAAATGAAAAGTATCAATTTTAAAATGTATTAATTTTTTGATATGAAAGATAGTTTGAAGTGATCTATGTGATGGAGAGCCAGAGAGAAGTAAACAGAATAAAACTATGAGGGCAATAGTTATATGAATACAATTTCGACATCGTACTTACTACATAGCATTAAACTTGTGAAGAGAATTTAAATATAATTGTGTAGGCTCTCCATTCTGATCGCTTATTCAAAATCTTCCATATAACTGTGTTATAGCTTTAAATAGCTTCCTTCATGGCTTTGAGTACTAGTACCCAGCTGAAATATGTCCTTGGAGGAGAGTCATTATGTTGCTTAGCAACATCTCCACTAGTCGGAGTGCGATGACGTTCAGCCATCACATGACCCTCCCCATGGACATAAAGAGGTCTTCAGTGCAAGCATGTGGTTGCTGCCAGTCAAAATACTAGACGTATCCACACTGTGAGGCTTTTCATGCCAGCCAACTATTTCTTGAAAGAATGTAAGTGTACACATTGAAGTTTGAAACCCCTCTGAGTAAACTTTCGGCGTTGACTTCACGCTGTATATTTTGAGACGTTTAATGTAAATCATAAAGTGGGGACTTGTAAATGTGTAAACAGTGGGTGTGCATGGATTGATTATTTTTTGAAAATTTGGGTTACATGCCAAATACGCAGAAAAGTTTAATTTGAGTGAAACATTTTAACATTACTATATGCTGAATAGACTGTAGCATTTTAAGTAATTTCATTCATAAAAGCTAGTTAACGCGTATATATGAGGAGTACATACCCCTTCTATGTTTAAAGTAATGATATTGTTGGCTTGCAGATGAAATACGGGATATGAGGACTGGTTTGAAATCTAAAACAACAGCAGATGATAATTGATGGCTATACAGAGGTAAAAATAAAAAATGGATAGATACTTGAAGATATTTGAATTTGAAATTAAAAAATAATGATTCTTATTTTATTTTGGTTTTGAAGCTAATTATGTGAAGATTTGAAACAGAGAAGGAATGAACTGGCTATACAAAGCATTCTAGAGCACTTAGTGATGAAGTAAGGCAATGTTTTATAAACAAGCACAATAACTTTGTGGCTGGTATGGTGTGAAATAATCAATATATAAAATGATTAATGAGTAGTTTGAATAAGTTATTTATAATGAGTTTTGAAGTTAGTTTTCTTAAGTTTCTTTATTTGGTGTAAAAGATTTGATGGTTATAAAAATGAGGTGATCGTTGTTTCAAAAATTGATTTTTCAATATGATTAATATATTGTATATAAATCTATTATAGTTCCCCAGAAGAAGCCTATTGGTTAGGCAAAATGTTGGGACTGATGAATAAATATTACAGAATTTGAATGAACAAAGTGTTCACAAAGTTTATTTGCAAGAGCGAGTCTAATTCAGGAATTTTGAAGATGATGTGCCTATTTATTGGCTTGCTCCACCACATATGACTGTTTGAAATATTTTGGCGATTTCCCAGAAGAACCTCCCTTCTTAATACCTGGCCGCTGCCATAGGTCACAGTGCATAGTGCCATCTATGCATGCTGCAGCGGATCAGGCAACCTAACACAGATACGGAAGGCAGCCATAAATATTATTAGGTGTCTCTATGTGCTCATGCTGTTGTCCACATCACCTGATTTTCTGCCAAACATTCCTGTATTACAACATGACTGTCACAACTCTCATTGTTATGTTCAGATCCCCCCACCACCATGGCAGCTGTCACGGTACTGCTCTTCACTCATGGGCCTGTCACTGTCCAGTCATCAGTCACTGTCTCTGTCATGCTCCTGTGCAACCAGCACCTACCAACCCAACCCTTGTTTTCCTCTATAGCCTCTGCCAACCACCTGGGCTCACATCCAATGGGTCTCTGTAACTGGTTGCAATGCCTCTCACCTGTGCTGCAGCTTCTAACAATCCCCTCCTGTGTACCATCACCTTGATGCAAGAGACTGCTTGTGGCATCTTGGGGATATTTGCTGCTGTGCCCGGTTTTACACCAAAATCTGGTGCAGGATCCCTGGTGCACCGGGCGTTGATGTACGGGGGTGTTCGGCACATCTTGCATCACTCCAACAGGCCTTTGAAAATTGAGTGCCAGATATTTTTGGCTACTTAACAATCTTTGGTCATAGTGAACAAAAAAATCCTTTTCTTTCAAGACTGGTCCTATGTGACAAGGCAGAGGTGCAAGGCCATTGATGGTGTAAAAGGCAAACTTTGAAATAAATTGATCCAGTTGATCTTGCTGCCTCCTGTCAGATTGCAAATCATGGGCCCTGTTCTCGAAAGGTCGAGATACATGAAAGAAAAGCATGCCAAAGTGCAAATTATGCCAATACAGTTGCGCCATGTGACATATGAATATTCTAGAAGAGTCACGATTTATGCGAAAGCGCAAATCCAATGATGGAAGCTGCGACTTTTGTCATATAAAATGGCACATGCTGCAGCAAAGGCAGATGCAATTGCACCCCCAGCAGTGGTGCAAGTCCCTGCGGCTGGTGGATAACAGGCAATGGAACGCACTGCAACAGGAAGGCAGAAGAGGAAAAAAAACCTTCAGTCATGAGGAAATAAACATCCTGCTAGACGCAATTGAGGCCAAGCCAGACCTGTTGCTCAGCAGGGGAGGTGACAAGTCCCAAAGGGACAAATTAAAAAAAGCATGGGACAAGGTGGCCAGGAGAATCAATGCTGTGGACCTCCAAAGACGCACCTTGAGGGACCTCCATAAGAAGTATAATGATATGAAGAAGAGGTGCAAGCAAAAGGTTGCACACGAAAGGCAGTGTGCCCAGGCCACAGGTGGCAGTCCCAACCAGGAACAGCCCCTGACAGAGCACAAGGAGTGGACAGCGGCCCACCTGAACTGCCACAGCATTAGTGGAGACACTGATATAGATGCCTTCTGGCTCCAGAGTGACAGAAGTAAGCAGACAGGAGTGGGTGCAACATGAACATGGATGTTTGTGGTGAGGTGTGTGAATACCACTGTGTCAGAGTGTTGCACAAGTGTCTGTGTGACTGCATGTGCATGCCTGTGCAGCACACAACAAGCCACAGGCATGTTCCAAAGTGCCACAGAGTAATATGAACAGAGCAGGCATGGTAATGTGTCGCATGAACAAGGAACATACACACCACCATGCATCGACAGAGCTGTGACTCTACATGGACAGCACACCCACGAATGTACTGTGTGTGAGACTGCAACTGCTGAGTGGCTGGCCCATATCACTGGCGCTTGTGATGGTGTTGCCAGTGGCGCCTAGCCCAGTAGCACACTGCTGCAGTGTGGGGGGAGGTGCATGTACCTGATGAAACATGCAGGGGTGATTTGGGGGGGCATGCACCTTAAGGCATTGCCAGTTAGGGGGGCATGCACCTGAAGACATTGCCTGTGGGAGGGGGGCATGCACCTGAAGGCATTGCCTATAGGGGGGAGCATGCACCTGAAGGCATTGCCTGTTGAGGGGGCATGCAGGGGGCATGCACCTGAAGGCATTGCCAGTGGGGGGACATGCACCTGAAGGCATTGCCTGTGGAGGGGACATGCACCTGAAGGCATTGCCTGTGGGGAGCATTCACTTGAAGGGATTGCCCGTGGGGGATGCACCTGAAGGCATTGCGGGGGGGCCTGCACCTGAAGGCATGTTCAGTGTGTGAGACCACAACTGCTAATTGGCCGGCCTATGTCAGCAATGCATGCGATGGTGATGCCATTGGCACCTAGCCCAGTGGCACAAAACTGGAGTGGGGGGACTGGACCAGAAGGTGGCTGTGGCAACAACCAGAGAACAGTGACTGGGATTGTGGCTGCATCACACCAGACAGCCATACAGAAAGCCCGTGAACAGGCTTCGAGCCACCTGTCTCACTGAGGGCTGCCATCATGTCCATGGACTATGACGTCCAAGGCCAGAAGGCTGTATAAACACATAGCGGGGGCAGATAGGCCATGGGTGACAGGAGTACATGGATAGCAAATGACTAGCCCCTTTCCCACACACAGAGAGCATGGAAGCACCTGGAAGATGCAGAGAAGGGGACCCACAAGCAAGTGGTGCACAGCAAGCCAGCCAGGAAGAGCTAGACAGCAATGGGGACAGTGGCACAGCCACATCCAGTGGCACAGCAGATGGCCAGGGAGGCTTCAAGGAGGAGGATAATGATGAGCCAGCGGAGGAGGGGGACACTGACCAGGAGGCATCGGCGGTTGAGGCGGAGTTTGTGGAACACAGAGAAACAGCACAGGGGGAGTCTGACAGGTCCATGGAAACCAGTGGCCACATGGCTGCCACAGAGGAGCAGCAGCAGGAGGACAACACATCAGGGGACTCAGGCATGTCACAAAGCCTGCATGACAATGTGGCTGAGGAGCCCAGTCTGATCAGTGTATCTGAGCTTGAGGCATGGCTGAAGGAGGCAACCCAGACCCTGCAGGAACATCTCAGGCCACCAGCCTACATAGGGACATATTGCCAGTCCATGGTGGAAGGACAGGAGGGACTATCACAGCATCTCAATGCAATGTCCACCAGTATAGCACAACACCACCAGTGACTGGAGCTACAGCTGGTGGACATCACACATGCACTGCAGTCAGGCCCCCACAACACCAATGTCATCCTCTTGGACATTGTGGTGGCACTGCATGGCCTAAGAAACTGCTTGCAGGTTCAGCTTGAGGCCCTGCAGCAACTTAACACCACACTACAGCACATGGCCATGCTGCAGCAATGCCACACAGAGGCCATGACAGCAGCACTGCTAAGGGCCAGAAGCGTGCCACCCCCACCATATCTTTCCTGGGAGGCAGTCCACACAGAGGCAAGAGCAGACACACTGAGCCATGCAACTGGTGGACACGTGCGCCATGCCACCACAACACTGGGCATGGATGCACAGCAACACCTGCCCACACGTGGTGTGTCCTTGCACACAAGAGACACCACTGTGTCAGACAGTGGCAGTGATGAGTCAGTCAGGGTGGACACGGTAGAGTCCACCAGGGAGGGACCATCCATACACACAGCCGCACTCACAGCAACTGCCACCACCATTACAACCTCCCCAGTGCAAAGCACAATGCAGGCACAGGTGGCAACAGTCAGCAGACAGCCTCCAGGTGTGCCAGCAGATGGAGCGGTGCAAGGCACAGAAGATGGTGGCCAACAGAGAACTGGGTTGCAAGAACAACCACAAGCCAGTGTCACACAGACCAGGGGTTGGGGCCAGAAATTATGGACCATGACCACCACTGACACAGAGGCTCATACAGGTGCCAGTGTCAGTGTAGTGGCAAGGCGAGGGAACATCAGGTGCAGTGCCAAGGTCGCACAGTCACAGGGCAAACAAATGCCCAGTGGGGCAGTGTCCATGCTCAGCGCCACCTTGCCAAAACATGGTAATACCCCCATGAATAGGGCTACCCTAGTTGGCCAGCACATGAGAGGCTGTAGATACCCATGTTCACATGGGGACTTCACAGGACACTGATGAAGGGCACACATGTGGTTGTGTATGGGGTGGGGAAGGATCACATGGTGTGCACAATGCAGGGGTGGTGCAAAGGGGTTGGGTGGTCACTTGTACATAGGTATTATTTGGCATGACTGGTCACATGTGTGATGTACACATTTGTCAGTTACAAGTTGTTGCACAGATGCGTTCACACAATAAGGAATTGTACCCCACACAATGTTGTCATTGTCTACATCATACTTCCCTTGCCAGTCCCATGTGGGTAGCAACAGCGCAAAAGCTTGCATAGGCCTGCAGACAGTGATGGGCGGGCAGTGTGCCATGGGTGCAGGTGCTGTACGTCAGGATGTGAAGGATGGTGTGGCACAATACATTGTGCAGTTATGGCCCACATGTGTACACCGTGTGGCACTGACATGCAACATGACTACATGAGCACATGCTGCACACACCAGTAGAGGGACAGCAGTGTGTGTGTGTGTGTTTGTGTATGTGCGCACACATTGTGTCAGAGATCCTGCCCACTATGCACCACACTGCACTGACACATGTGGGGGATGCTGGCATAGGCAGATTGGGGGGGCATGCATGTATCACTGCAGCCATGGTACTCTGGGAAGTGTGCATGATGCACATCAGTTGCCATGTGCCTATATGCTGTACTGTGAGAGCTGCACTGCCTGTACCATTCCCATGCCCACTGCTGGGCTACCGTGAACAGGCCATGCACTGTGACAGCAATCGCAAGGGCACCATCCTATGACATGTGATTGATCTGTGGACATGACGCCCAAAGATAGTGTCACCACTAATGGTTGCTGTGGCCACCAGGTACTACGCACTGGCCATAGCCACTGGGTTCTGTGTACAATGTTGCCATAACAGGTATGCAGCACATCACAACTGTAGGATGGTGCAGTGCCCCACCATGGTGAAGTGTAACCGGTGCCACCTGTAGGGTGCTGTACTCCCTCTGGTGGAGTGGTGCCATACAGGCCCACAGCTGTCCCATTAGTATGGCCGACAGTGCAGAGGAGTGTTCATGTGAACAACATAGTAGCATGCTGCCACCGCAGTGTCTCGTGGTGTCATATGTCATGCAGTGTGGTTCTTGCTGTGCAGTGTACAGCACACATGGGTGTTGGAGCAGGTACAGCTGGCAGTGTGCATACTGGGAGGGGACACCTTGCATGGTGTTTTAAAGGTGCAGTGCTGTGTGTCTGCAACACACCACAGTGACCTGGCACACACAACATTAGTACAGTGTGATGCACCAGTCATGCACACATGCCAGATTCACAAGGCACACCAGGCAAACGGTGACACTGTGTGTCTGTAACATCAGTTTATTTCATTAAGACAAATACCCTCAAAATTTTAACAATCAACAGGAAACAATGTCAAAGCCCCCAACACAATACTAAACACATGACAACGTAACCCTCCCCCACCTCCCTGGAACAACAACCCACAGAACTGTTAGACACCTGTCTCCCTCCCCGCATCAACAGTACAGGCATGACAAAGGTGACCCTCTCAACAACGGTGTGAACAACAACAGTATAAACATGTCAAGTCCCCCATGCAACAACAGTAAAACTATGTACAGGTTTACCCCCACCCCACCCAGCAACAGCAGTAAAATTATGTACAGGTAACCCTCCTAATCCACCGCAACAACAATAAAACTATAAACAGGCTAATCCCCCCTGCAACACCCCGCAACAGCAGTATAAATATGTTTTTTTTTTTTTATTTTATTTATTGAAGATATCGGAAAACATACCTTTGAGTCAAAGACTCCTTTACAAAGGTTCCACGTCATTGGGAACAGAGACATCAGTGACAATAGCAACAATTAGACACAATAGTTACAGAAATGGTTACAAAATGGTTACAGATAACACAGTAATACAGCTGGTGATACAAAGACACAGAGTGTTGCCAAGCATAGGTACATAGTACTGATGGTAGCAGGTAACAGAAACATACACTGCAGGGCGGTGGCGCCAGCCGTGCCCTGGTGGTTATTTGCAGACTAACACCCCGCCCCCCGAAACAACAGTGTACATAGTGCCCAGTAGTCATTCACATGCTAACGGTCCCACAGGGCAGACAGCAGGGCCATGAGGGAACCATGCAGCTGGGCAGTATCACGCATGATGGCCTCCTCCAGGCCAGCTAGTACCTGGTCCCTGTCCCATGGTTATGGTACTGGTTGCACGGGAGTATGATGCTCCTCAGCCAGTCCCACGTCCTGTTGCAGCTGCCTGTGGTCCATAGCATCAGTGGGCTCAGGTCTTTGGTTTGCTTCCTTGCCCACCATCTCTGCCATGGCCTTTGAACTGCCTGGCCCTTCCACTGAGTGGTTCTCCCACTGACTCATTCTCCAGCTCCGCCATGGCCTCATGACCACCTGCCACTTCCTGCTGCATGTCCACTGCTGCCTCTGCCATTTGCATCACACCCTGCTGGCCATCTGCAGGGGCATTGCCACTCCACAGGGACCCCCTCACGTGTGTCCTGAGCATCATCCCCAGGGTTCTGCTGGGTGTCCCCCATAGCCTGCTGTCCCTGTTCTGTTGGCTGGATGTCTGCCTACTCCTCAGCACCCACCTCATCCTTGTCCTGGGTTTCTGGTGTCAGTGGATGGGCCCTCCTCTGCCGGAGTCTGATCTGCAGCTCGTAGGCATGGGCATCCCTCTGCTTTTGGTCTGCCATGTCTCACAGGAGTGCCCTGTGGTGGTGGGGGGACACATGACGATGTCAACCGGTAACATGGAAACAGGACATGTGTCAGTGGGCTATCACAGTGGTGCCCTTGCAACAGTACAGGTGTAATTCCAGGGGGATAGGGTCGGGCACAGTCACCGCAAATTGCACCAGCCCTCCCACTGTTTCAGTGCCACCACGTCACCTCTGTGCTGCACACAGTGCCATGCTGCAATGCCCACATGCAGCCATGGTGCACATGATGTCCTGCAATCCCATATGCCACGTGTTACCTGGGGGAGCTACATGCTGTCCCAGCGATTACTGTCTGCCCAATGCAACACATCAGACATGGCAGCACTGTTTACAGTCCAGTGCCCGTGGTTGGTGGGCAGCACTTGGCTGTACATACACATTGGTGTGACAGCGTTTAGTGTGGGCCATTGGCATGGGACAGATGCGGTACATATTCACTCATTTGTGTGTTGCCATTTCTTTGCATCTGAATGCACGCACATCGCATATGCACATTGTACTTCATATGCGCCCTTGTTGTGGTATGTGTGTTGCTAACACCACAGCTGTCACTGCAGTTGTGTATGTCCTACATATGATGTAGCACACTACTTTAGGTTCTCTGCCCATCACAGAGACACACCCCCCTCCCAAGGTGACAATGCATGGATGGTGTGCCCCCTCATAGTGCACACCACAATGTGTCTGGCCACACAGTGTGCTGTTTGTCCTGGTATCTTGCCTGATGTGTCCTTCACACATTGCTTAGTTCACCAGGTGCTTCCACCTGACATGGCCACCGGTCGCTCCTTACAGTGCATCATGTCTGATGTCAGGCAGCATGGCTGTGATGTGGTCTGCTGTCAATAGGCTACTTGTCTACTGCTGCTGGTGCCACTTGCTGGTGGTTGTTGTCACTCAGCTAAAGTGGTGGGCTATCAGCTCACATCTGGCACATTGCCCTGCCTGGCTCAATTCTGCATGGTCCTGTGACTGTCTGTCGTGGTCGTCCCAGTGGTCTTCGTCAGCCCCATCTTCATTCTCTTCCTCACCCAGGTCTGGCAGTGGCACATGGTTCCTCAGTGCTAGGTTGTGCAACATGCACCACGAATATCCTGCACACCATCTCAGGGTTGTACTGCAATTCCCCACCTGGTTTCGAGCATTCTTGAGGACAGATCACAGAGGGTGGTGTCGGGAATTTATTCCTCGTCCCCTTGAAGTCTGCCCTGTGGGGTACCGCAGGGTTCTGAGCTTTCTATCATGTTGTTTGCAGTGTATATGCTACCACTGGAGGTCATTATAAGGTGCTACAGGTTGAGTTTTCACTGCTATGCAGATGATTCTCAACTGTACATGTCCTTTGTAACCGACCAGGAATCTGATACATTCTCAATGTTTAACAACTGCCTACAGGAGATACAGAACTGGATGAGTGCCAGCTGGCTGAGGTTAAACCTGGAGAAAACCGAGTTGTTGGTTGTGGACCCTGATCTGAGGATGGCCAGGGCCTGGGCAGGAAAACCTTCCATTCTAAAGCTTGGGGAGCCTGCTCAGTGCCTCGAACCAGGTGCGTAACCTAGGGGTGGTATTTGATGAAGGTTTAACCCTGAAGGCTCAGGTGCCGGCCGTAGTCAAATCCACCTTCTTCCATCTCAGAAATATCACTAGGGTGAAGCATCTGGTTCCATCAGAGGATCTGCCAACATTGGTCCACGCCTTTGTCACCACTCGGCTTGACTACTGCAGTGCCCTTTACCTAGGGCTACCGGGAGTGGATATTCGCTGACTGCAGCTAGTGCAGAATGTGATGGCCAGGTTGTTAACTGGAACCCCTAGATCCAGCCACATAACAACTGTGCTGCGCAAGCTGCACTGGCTGCCTATACAATGGCGAATCCATTTCAAGGTCGCATTGCTGACCTACAAAGCCTTACATGAGCAGTAAGCCCAATACCTGCAAGACCTCTTATCTCCCTATTGTCCCTCCCACTCACTCCAGTCCTCTGACCAGGGATTGCTAGAAGTTCCCAGGGTACACTTGAAGACGTTTGGTGGAAGATCTTTTGCCTTTATGGCCCCTACCCTGTGCAACTCTCTACCTCATCAGATACATGACAGCCTGACTGTGAAAGGGTTTAAAAACTCCCTCAAAACATATTTCTTTGAAAAAACATTTCCAGGAACATAACATTTTAGGACTTCTGTGTTGTTTAAGTGGATCATGGTTTGTATTTTAAGATGTTTTGTTGTACTGTCTGCAATTACATTGTAAATGCACTCTGAGCAATGGAGGGGCACCTCCTATAAATACAATTTTACTTACTTACTTACTGATCAGTCCAGGCAACAGAATCAGGCCTTCAGGATGCCGAATGTCCGCTCGATCACAGCACTGGTGGAGGCATGGGCCTCATTGTAGCACACCACAGCAGCGGTGTGTGTGTGTGCTGTAGTGGCATCATGACTCATGGCAGCTGTGGGTATCCACTGTCACCTGTGGGATGTAAGTGACACACCATTAGTGTGTAGGATGTTACACACACATGCATGCTGGATCTGCAGAGACTGGTGTGCATGTATGCAGGCCACTGGCACCTACCGCTGAGCCATCCACCTATGATCTGTCCCCTCTCAAATGCCTCATGTAGGGCACAGTTACAGAGGATGTTGGAGTCATGGCTGGAACCAGGGTACTGGGCTATCACATCCAGTATGCTGTACTGGCTGTCAGACTCCACCTGTGTATTCATGGACTGGAAGCCTTTTCTGTTGATGTACACCTCCGCCTCACCTGGTGGTGCCCTAATAGCTACGTGAGTGCAGTCAGTGGCCTCAAGCACACAGAGGAATTGTGCAACATCATAGAAGGGCTACTTCACTTCCTGCTGCTGTTGTGCATCCCTCAGAAACATGGTATAATTGTCCAGGCAGTCCATCATCACATCCAGGAACTGCCTGAGGCACTTGGACATGGCTGTCTGTGAGATGCCTACAGTGTCACCTGTGGGGGGTTGGAATGTTCCAGTCGCAAGGAAGCACAATGCTCCACTTATTTTAACTTCACAGGAACAGGGTGCGCTCTACAGGTGGCATTCTGTAGTTCTTCCCATAGGTCATCACACAGCTCAAGCAATGATGGCCTTTAGCAGGCAGTAGCGTGCAATGCACTGCTTCTCCATGAGGTTCAAGTATGAGGTCCTGGCTCTATGCACACATGGCGCATGGTGTCTGTTGGGTCGGTGCCACACTGGTTGCTGCCTGTTCTCCTGGTTCCTGCCATCACAATGCCTCCGGGTGCCTGTGCCACCTGTCTAGTAGCAATATTCCTAGTAATGCTGCTGGTGCAGCCATCAGGCTCTCACTATCAGCAGGAGTGTCTGCACACTGCTTGCTCCACAGTGAATCTGCTGTCTGTGTCACTGGGCCTCCTTTTATACTCTGCTGCAGTTTCACCTGCCCCCCGCTGGTGTAACTTATGCCTTTTACAAGTGATGTACTTTAGTCTTTGCTTGCTTCTAGAATCACACCAATGGTATTAGTGGTGCAATTCTTTGACACAAGTCGGTTTACACCACTGCGTATCTCAGTGTTTGGCACAAGTGCTGTGTATGTCTACTTTGACATATCGTGTTTACGCCATGGCGCATGCTGCTTTCTGCTTTCAAGAACTGCGCATGTCACAACTGTTTGACACATCTCACAGTTTGCACCATTCAGTTTGGTGCATCAGCGTTATGCCTGGCATAACTGTTTTGAGAATTGGGCCCTATGTTTGTAACAAACCATATGCCTTCTCAGACCCAAAGGACATTGTAAAACTTTTGCAGTGGCTGGAATGGGATGGCAAAAGTGCTATGAAGGTGGAGGAGTGAACAATAACCAAAGAGAAGTCAGATGACTCACCAGTGAAGGACAAATAAAAGACATTTTGCAGCATCTTTCTTACTTAATGTACTAAATTGCTTTTCCTCATTCACATGGTGAGGTTTGTTCACAATGTTGGTTATTGCTTAACTTGTTTACTGATTCCAGTGTTTCACAAATGCCTAGAGTTCAGGAGACAAATTCATAAATATTGATTCAGCACAATTATCACCCCACATCTTTGTGGTAATGTTGGACAGTGTACCACAAGGGGACTTAAGAAAACTCAAAAGGGCATGCGGGATAAAGATGGCAGCACCATGGAGGCTAGACTCATGCCCTGTCCACATCATGGACTAGAGAATGCATGCAAGTTGTGCAGTGGCTTGTGTTGTAGCACCTCACCACTTGACTCCCTGAACTCTGGTGAGGTCTCCTATATAACGGAATACTTGTCTGCGTTATACTAATTATTATTACATTGTGGACAACTTTTCCATTTCTATGTGTAACCACCATTTATCAACTCTGCATTTTGTATATGGCTCCAAGTATATGTTATAATCACACAAGCGTAGAAGGCTTTGTAGCTAAATGCTGGATAACATAATAGTAGTAATAAATTATGTTAGAAACACCTCTTTCTTATGACACATGTGGGAGAGGCGATTGCCTATCTATCATTATATTACTGTGCTACATACTGTTGTGCATCACAAGGAATTTATCTATAATTGTTTGTTGATAATGAATAAAAATACATTTTAAAAAGTGGACCCTCTTTACCACTTGACTGCTGTCTCACAATCCTGCCTTACCTCCCTCTCCTCATCACTCTTTGTCTGCTGTGCCCCCTTTTGCTTCCCCCCTTCCCCCTTATCACCTCATTTTCTGTCATGAGTCTCTCCACCTTTCTGGCCGACGCAGTCAGGGAGTGCTAGTTGTGTTCCTAACATCCTGTACCCTGCTATAGGGGCCAGCAACCTTAGTCTCCCCCCTCCCTAGTTTTAAAGCCAGTCAATGAAGGCATCGAACTTCTACCTCATTGTAATAACCCCCTCCACTGTCAGATGAAGGCTGTCGTTTCTCAACAGCCTCCTATCCCAGAAGTGCACCCATTTCCCTAATAATTTATACCCTGTCAATTACAGTATCAATCATGACATCATTTTTAGCCAGTCAGGATTGTTTATTTCCATACACTCTTAAAACCATAAGAGGGTCTCTCATGCAAACAGTTCTAAAATTCTGAAGTTCTAAGTTCAGCTGACATATAGAAGATTGTGTATGATCGATTGTACACAACAAGGCTGTGTTTCAGTTGAGAGATCTTCTGTTACCATGGAAACCTTCAGATGTAAACACCACCTTGTATGCCTATGGTTGCTCACACAGTATTTCATAGTATATGGGCAACCATTACTACAAGCCTGTGCCCAACACACATAAGAATTGATTCCCCCATGCTCTGCTAATTCCCTTGCTATGGGGCTCGGGTGCAGTTTCTGAGGGACTGTTGTGGTTCTTTCAGTCACCACTCACTTCTGGGGTCTGTTCTCTCAATTCCATGGTCACTTCATCGAATGCTGTGGTTTGAAAAAAGGCGATGCCTAAAGACATTCTGTGCTGTTGTGCTGCAGTAACAATGTAGGTAGTGCATCACAACTGCAAAATTACTTAGCTACTGCAGCACAACAGCATTGTTCTAGGGATGGCTTTCTGTGTATAACATTCCACCATATACTATAATCCATTTCTCAGACTGGTTTCTCTTATTTTCTATAAAAGGATAACATTTTGATTTTAAACTCAAATTCCATTTTGAAAAAAACAGAAATCTTTAGCATGATTTACAATATGTTTATATTTAGAATTCCTGTGTCTCTTATTGTTATTAGCGTTTCTTCTAAAGTTCTTTTGAAGTATTTTAGTGAAGTATTTTTTCACAGAGAGGGTTGTGGATGCATGGAATGGCCTTCCGGAGGAGGTTGTGGAGTCAAAATCAGTGGTGGAATTCAAGCATGCATGGGATAGTCATAAGGCAATTCTGGGGGGTGGGGGTAGGAAGAAGTAGGCTGCTGGTTAACTAGGATCTGCAGCTTATCCAGTAGGTAGGGAAATGGGCAGACTGGGTGGGCCAAGCAGTCCTTATCTGCCGTCACATTCTATGTTTCTATGTTTCTTTTGTGTATCAGGAATTGCTCAGCTTCACTTCACAGTTCCCTCACCTAAAGAACTCAAAGAGGCACTCTGTTAATCATAACAGATGCTGTAACTGAACATATGAACATATATTACTCAAGTTAATCTAGATATCTTAAAAGCCTTGTCTGATTGAGACGTGACCTACTACCTGGGAGCATGATAAACAACCTTGAACCCCAGGAATGCTCCCATCTTCTCTGAACTCTGAAACCTAAGAGGAAATATCCTGACAAGTGCAGTATATGAGAAGTGCTGTGCCTAATGTGCCCCTATCCTGAGTGCTCATACTTTATTCATTGCCTGTAACCTTGGAGACAGTGCTGGCATCTAGGTAGCCAAGCAGCTGACCTTCCCCTTGTCATTTCTGAGAGCTTACCTGGAACTAGATGGGCCTTGTATTGCTGATATCAGTGGCTCCCTGTGATGGTACTACCTGCAATGTACAGTACTGCCATAAACTGAAAGCTCTGTGAAATATGCAACTAGGAAATGGATGAAAGCTAATTAGTAGTTGGCCAGGATGAACATATTTTGCCTATGTCACTATTTAGTCTCTCAACTGTCAAGGCCCAAATTCTGATTCTGAGTTCTGTTGGAACATTTCCAAAGTTTAATTAAATGGTACTGAACCATTCCAGTTAATTCCACTTGTGTGCAATTCCAATGTATGCACATTCTGCTTGTATGCCATAAAGTGGCTTGCCCCAATCCCATCCCAATACTTGCAATGCAATTTATTCAATGTATATGCAGTTTCTGTTTTATGCACACTTTTTTTATACTGCTAGTGAACTTCAGATGTAATACTGCCCCAACCATGAACTTTTATCACTCCCCCATTGCATTAACTGCAACTCGGCTATACTTTTTAGATCCCTGGTGCCAGTGGCTAAGCAAGTTGCACACTGACCTCTGAGGCAGAAAAATTGGATGGTTGTGGGTTCTAACCCCACACCAGGAACTTAGGGTAAAATCCCAATACTAACAAATCAGTGCAGCAAAATGAGGTGCTGCACTACTGTGATGCTGTATTTGGGATGGGACACTAAACCAAGGTAGTTGTTCAGGTGGACTTTGAAGATCCCATGGCATTTCCCAAAAAGAGTTGTGGAATATTGGGGGAAAAGGGAAGTAAGATTCAAAACAGCAAATACAGTATATACAAGAAAGTACTGTAAAACAAAACAATACAATCACAACCAAAAACAACTAAATCAATGGAATATCAATACAGTAAATCAAACCCAGTGCCTAACTAAGTAAGTAAAAAATCAGAAAATCAGAATGGAGCTTAATGTAAAACAACTTCACATGCTTGCCAAAAACAATGTAGCTGACGAGGCAAAAAACATTTTAAATCTGCCTCATAGACCTGCTGAAGTGCTCCAGTAATCAGTAATAACAAAGAATCATATGGGACATAGCACTGTTGCAATACCCACTTGCACCGAGACTGCCAGAGGTAATATTTCAAAATAGCAAAAAGAACTTGAAAAGTGGAAATGGAAAAGGATTGCCAGGGTGAAGTTCCCGGAACATAAATCAGGTCCTGATAAGTAAGAACCCCAAACTGTGGTAAGTTCCAACGGTCAGCTATAAAATGCCAAAACTGTCGTGCATAATTACAGTTGAAAAATAAGTGTTCTTGAGTTTCGAAAAGTTGGAAACAAGAAGGCCATAAACAATACCGTTCTAGAACTGCTTTATGTCGATTATTGTTTTTAACATTTAGTTTACCATGCAATGTCAGCCATACCAAATCCCAAACAAAAACTGGCAATCTCGGATTTAACAATTGCGAAAACTTTTCTTGACTATCCTGCTCTGTACAATAGGGTAATCGAAGAGGTTCTAAACACTGAACTTTAACAATAGCATCATAAACTGCCCTCCGGGTATTCAGTGTCAGTAGACTAGGATCAACTTTCCAAAGAATAAGTTGTTGAAACATTTCCTTAACAACTTGAGGAACAATTTCTAACCTAGAAAACATTCTAGTATTTTATGTTCCCATGCCCTTAAACAGGGTGTAAGCCATTCCGTCAGTAAAGTAATCCAATTCTTACAATGGGGTCGATTAAGCTCTAAAACATTAAAATGAAGAAAAATGCTAAAGTAAAAAGCAATGGGATTGAGCATATCCAAACCTCCCTGTCTAATAGTCTGATAAGTAATATGCCTCTTAACAGGGTTCAATCTTCTGCCCCATAAGGCCCTAAAAAACAAACTATACAATTTAGTATATAAAACCTTCGGAGGGGGATAAATATAACTAACATAAAGGAAAAGGGGAACAATCAAAGTTTTTAACAACAAGATCCATTTACGTTTAGACAAAGGCCTGTGAACCCAACAGGTCAGTCACCCTTCAGCTATTGCTAGTTTCTTCTCCCAGTTTGCAACTGCCGGAGTATCAGAACCAAACTGCAGCCCCAAAATAGTAACTGGATTCATAGATACTGAAATACCTGCATATTGAACAAGTCTAGGAGCATCGGAGGGAAACTGATAACCAGAGCATTTAGCCATATTGATACTAGAGCCAGAGGCATTGGAAAAATCAGTGAGTTGTTGTGAAATAACGGCTTCAGGTGTACATTCTTTCACCAAAAGAACTAATTCATCAGCATAAGCAAGTATTTTCAAAGGGGGAAGGGTATGAACTAAAGATATGCCCATTATCTGAGAATCATTAAGGATGCAACATAAAAGGGGATCTATGCAAAAAACATACAACAATGGACTCAAAGGGCAACCTTGTTTGACACCCCGTCGGAGACCTATCCTATCCCCTTTCCAGCCATTAACTCTTGGTACTACGGTAGCATTACAATACAATTTCTGAAGCCAGGAAATAAAGTCAGCAGGTATCCCATAGCGACCCAAGACCAAAAATAAATAGTCCTGGGAAATTGAGTCAAAGGCCTTACGCTGATCCAGACTAATCACCAAACCAGAGATACACCGCTTCTGACCTCTATAAAACAATTCCCAAAGTAAAATCAGATTATCATGTATACTGCGATGGGGAACACTACAACCCTGTACAGAACTAATAAGAGTACGAGCACATTGTGACAACCGAAGGGACAAAATCTTACTCAAAAACTTGATATCAGAGTTCAACAAACAGATAGGCCTCCAGTTGAATAGTGACCTTTTATCATCCTTTTTATATAAAAGAACCAAATCTGCTTCCACCAACCAGTCAGGTATAGTAGGGGAACCTAAAAGAACATTAAATAAATCACATAATACTGGAACCAAAAGATCACAAAAAGTCTGAAAAAACTCCACTGGAAGTCCATCAGGTCCAGGAGAACAGTTAGTTTTAGCAGATTTGATAACAGCTCGAACCTCATCTTTAGTAACAGGAGCTATAAGCCGACGTACCTGTTCTGGCAAAAGAGTTTGGGGTGCTATCTGTGCAACATAAAAATGCAAAAAAACACATCTGAGGTGGAGATCCAAAAGAATCCTTAACATATGTAGAAACAAGACACAGAATAGAAGCTTTATCACGACACACCTTCCCATCAGCATCTCTTAATTCCTCCATACATTTCCTTTGACAGAGAACCTCATGATCTTTGAAAGGGCTAAACGTTTGTTTTGTACCCACCGTACCAAACTGTAATTCATGCTTAAGGGTTTTCATTCTATCATATTGAAACCGATACATAGCAGATTTAGCCTGTTGAATCTGGAAGCTAAAATCCTGACCAGTAGAATCAGCAAGGGAAATCAATCTATGGTAATGCTTCCTACACTGCAAATAACGGAAATAATCAGTTCTATGGTGCAACCCTGCAGTTCGTTGAAAAAAAGTCTTCAATTCTATCTTGGTCTCCCTCCACCAATCAACCAAAGAAGCATACATACAAGACACAGAAAGCCGGGCAGCCCAGAAAGATTTGCAAGCATCAATAAGATGGGCTTGGTTCAATAAAGAAACATTCAACTTCCAGGATGATTTCTCAAAAGAGAGACTCTCACCCCACTGGCATTCCAAATACACAGCTGAATGGTCAGTGAAGGCTAAATCAACAAGACCAGAACGAGTAACATGTATCGAGTTGGAAACCCAATGATAATCAATCCGAGTACGTAACAGGCTTTTACGAAAAGTAAAGCCTCCAGTAGCATGAAACAAACGGTAAGAATCCACTAAATGAGCAGTAGTAACAATATCTTTTAAAGCATTAGAGTCACAGAACATTTTTTCTGTCTGCAGACCCCTGTCGCCCTTATGAATACCACAATTGAAATCCCCACCCCAAATGACCATTCGGGCTGTGCAAAGAAATGGTTGAACCTTCCTAAAAAGGTCCACTCTAGAAACTTTGCTCTGAGGTGCATAAATATTAATAACATGCAATCTCCAAGTCTTATAAGAGATGTCCAAAATCATAGCCCTTCCAGGGTCTAAATCAATCAAATGAGAAACTTTTAGATCAGGATTGGTAAACAAAATACCCAAACCATCACATTTATCAGGGCCTAACGACCAAAATGTGGGTCCCAGAGTCCAAATAGAGGAACATTGTGCTATTTCCTTAAACGTCTTAATTCTAGTATCTTGCAGAAGAATTAAATCAGATTGAAAAGGTTGCAATTCTGAGAAGATTAAATCCCTCCGCAATCCACTCTTCATACTATTAACATTCAGTGAAAAAACAAGAAAAGCACCCATAAAGGAAAGAAAAAAACACAGAAAAAAAAAATTGTACAAATCACATCAACGTTGTGAGCGTGTCTTCCATTTTAGCTTTCCTGAGCCACCATCTTCCAATCCTGAGGAAGCACCTACAGAAGAGGCCACAGAAGAGGAACCTGAGGCCGAATCCTCATCATCCTCCTCAGTACCCCCTGACTGCCGTTGCTGTCGCAACACATCAAATTTATTGGACTGCAAAAGTTTTTTCTTCGTCCCAACTTTCCGTTCCTTCTCTCTAGGGCCCAGAATCCCACTCTTCTCCCATTGTCGTTTCTTATAAGAAACAGTTTGGAATGATTGCTCTACATCTAATACCTGGGGGGGGGCATAACAGTAGCATCTGAAACAGGAGCTTCAGAAGGAAGGGGAGGAATCAAAGGCTCTGGCTCTATCTCCACAAGCATATCCCCAGGTGGAGAACCAGAGTCCTGGGGAGGTATAGATGGTTGTTCCTGAGGGCCCACCAGGTCAGTAACAACCACTACCATCGGGGTCTCAGAAGGTAATATCACCGCTGTATCGGATGTACTGCCGGAAACAAAAGCAGGACGACAGTCTACCTGTAAACCTGACTCTGTCAGAAGAATAGACCCAGAAGCCAGGGGCTCAGGGTTAGGTAAAAGATCCCACATCCTCTTTTCAGAGGCCTTGGCACAACTCTTTTTCTGGGCCTGCGTAATAAGGGTATCATGAGATTGGACATCCACAGAATTATGGGAGGCCCAGGGACACTTAACATAAGAGTGGCCTTTTTCATCACAAAGATTGCAACAAAATAAATTTAAACAGGTGGCAGCTAAATGACCAGTCTCCAGACAATGAGTACATTTCAAAGAGTCACAAGCATTACTGAGATGCAATCTGGAGCCACACCGATGACAAGATTTAGGTTGCCCTGGATAGAACAGAGAACCCCTATCCCTCCTCCCAAAAAAAAAACAGCTAGGCAGATGAGAAACACCAGAGTTAGTCATAAATAATTTACACTTGGTTTTCCAACCACCAGTCCAGAATTGTTCAGAATCCATAATAGGAACTGGGTGCTCCAAAACTTCACAATGTTTCTTTAACCAAAACAAAATATCTGCTAATTCCACCCCTTCATTTCGAAACAAAACAGTAATAGTACGCACAGCGGGTTTAATAAGCGGAATAGCCAAAAAAGGAGTCCAAAGGGGAGTGTCTTTAAGGGAATTATATTTCACCCAAAATTGATCCAAAGCTTCCACAGTCTTGAAACTAATGTCATAATTATTACCATCGGTATGGATAAGAGCAAAAACCTCATATGCATAGAACTTCAATGAGTCCTTCAAAAGATGTCTCCCAATATACACCCTGTCCGGAGGGTCCAACAAACCACCCTTATAGAGCAGCCAGACAGCGTTGTGTCGAGGAGCAGGCTCCTTAAAAGCTGGTTTAAATAAATCAGCCATCCAAAAAGCAGGAGCAGATACCTTGGCTCCAACAGTAGTGTTCAAAGGGGCAGACCCCACTCCCATAGCTGGCATGTCCCCTATCTGGGAAATAGCCAGCCTGTCCTGGCCCGGGGTAACATTATGCACAGGCCCTGAAACAGACACAGAAGGAGGCCCAGAAACAGTCCCAGAAACCTGGGTTGAAACAGCCAGAGTCAAAGGAGATTTGCTTACCTCCCCACATGCTGCAGCCAACAAAGGCTGCTGTGAAAGTACAGGACTAACAGATAAAGAACCAGAGTCCTTTACAACCTTCCCAGTGTCCATGATAAGCAAAGAAGCATAATCCTTCACGGTCGCATCAGCGGGCTCAGGGGACCAACCACCCTCGATGGGGATCCAACCCGCGGCCCGTAAGACAGGTGCAACATCCATAGCAGCATCAGTAGTTGTAGTAATATGACCAGTCTCAGCAGAAAGGCCCCATTTACAGAGCATACCCAAATGCTTCCCTAATTTCCCTGGCAGAGATGTACCTGTCTCAGGAGCACCAGTGCTAAGTACAGCAGAGTCGCGGTGTGCAGCTCCAGTAGTCATCGGCAATGGCAATACCGATGCAGCGGTCGCACATCTGGGTCCTCCTTCCATAGCAACACCGGCTCTATCCTGTGTCTGTGGCGGAATATTCGAAAAGCAGGCAGAATCCAAAGTGGCAGACGTTTTCTCACCAGACAAAGCGGCAGAACACAACGAAGTAGGAAGCTCAGCAGAGTCAGAAAACAGATGAGACAGACCTTCCAGAGCAGACAAAGCAGGTGAATAAGAAATCGAAGCATTAACATGGGTCTCTAGCAAAGGCGAGGTCGGGGAGGAGACCCACTCCCCTACCTCCCGATTGTCTTCCTTCAACGACATCCCAGGGTGAAATGGTCAGCAAGCTCACTGACAGCAACTCCCCCTACCAGCAAGTAGGGGAATTTCCCCGGTGTCCTGGCCAAATTTCTGCCAATCACTAAAAATGTCACCAACTGCTTAATCTGATTCAAATTCAGTTGGTTTCCATCCATGCAGCCTTCCCTCTCCCCCTGGGATGAGGCTGGAAATAGGCAGAATTGCTTAGCCCTCCTTTCCTGGTCAACAATAATTAAATTAATAGAATCATAGAATCATAGGATCGTAGAAATGTTTTAGCAGAAAGGGACCCTTTTGCCCAACGAGTCTGCTGCTTATCCCCCCTTGTCCAGAGATTATATACACACATATATATATATATATATATATAAAAACTCACATACACATAGTGGAGTGTGTCCATTGTACATTCTAACTGTATTCTTTAGTTTATTTAATCTCTGAAAAACAAAGAGTGCAACATCCACACAACCAGCCACCCAGGCATGCTGCTGTATTGGTTGCTCAAGTCTGTTAGCGTTGCTTGCTTAATTAATCAAGTATAGAGTAAGGGCCATGCTCAGATGTTGGGGAACTCAGATGCTAATGGCTGTACTCTTCGTTCTTCACTACTATGCCACCAGTAATTAAACTAAGAAACAGTGCCTGGATTTCCAGTGGGCACACATCATAACATCAAGTACCTCAGAAAGTAATGCAGGGATGTGATTTATGGATCTGGTGAGTGTTCATGTCTCAGGTGGGTGTAGTATTACAACAAAAACTCACTGTCAGTGTAAAAACTGACATGCTGGATAAATGCTATTTCATTTGTTTGCACATTTTTGACATGTCCTAATGGTGTGCATACGAGTGGAAATAACTTTACATTAAAAGTGTTGTAACCCCCATGTCACAGCGTGTGGGAATAAACTTCAGACAAGACAAATTTAAAGGTTTAACACACCATGGTTTGATATTTGTTTTTCAAAGGTTAGAAAAATAATAAATGAAAACAGCTACAAAAATCGAAAGAGACCTAGGAGTAATTATATCAGATGACCTAAAGGTGGGCAAGCAATGTGAGAAGGCAGTAAGGAGGGCTGGGGGGATACGGGGATGCATAGGGAGAGGCATCAACAGTAGAAAACAGGAAGTTGTTATCCCTCTGTACAGACAGTTGGTGAGACCCCATCTGAAGTACTGCATGCAATTCTGGAGACCCCATTTCCGCAAAGACATAGACAGAGTGGAGGCTGTTCAGAGGAGAGCAACCAAAATGGTGTAGGGTCTGCGCCAGAAGACATACGAGGCAAGACTAAAGCAGCTTAATATGTATACCCTTGAGGAAAGGAGGAAGAGGGGGGACATGATAGAAACTTTCAAGTATCTCAAGGGAATTAACAATGTACAAGAGGGTAGCATCTTTCAGAAGAAGAGATATGCAAGAACAAGGGGGCAGAATTTGAAGATAGAGGGGGGACAGTTCAGAGGTAATGTTAGAAAGTATTTTTTCACAGAGAGGGTTGTTGATGCATGGAACACCCTTCCTGAGGAGGTTGTAGAGTCAGGAACAGTGGGAGAATTCAAGAATGCATGGGACAGGCATAAGGCAATTCTAGTGGGCAGACTAGGTGGGCCAAGCAGTCCTTATCTGCCGTCAAATTCTATGTTTCTATGTAACACAAATTGCAAAGAAAATTACTACTTAACATCAGTAGTTTCTTACATAATACAGTCCTGGATGTTAGAGCTCCTAAGAATCTTCTCATCTGCATTCAACAGCTTGTCTACAGTGGCACCTCTCTCCTTCACTTTCAAGACTGAACTCTACTGAACTGCCTGAACTGAACTCAGTGAAGAGGTTTTATATCTTCTGGTGGGGTCACCTGACTGAGCCCATTCTATTTACATGTCTGGACATGTTGTTTCAAAACTAAGGGTTTTTGTGTTTCAGGGGACTTCCTAATTCAGTTAAAGGTACAGGCCCAGATATTCAAAGGGTTTGCACTGGCACAACCCCGCATTGCGCCCCGGTGGGATATTCAAATGGCTGCCAAGTGCAGCACAAGTCCCAATGTGCCAGGGTGTAATGGTATCCTAAGTGGCGCAGATGCAGGGGGCATGCCCATGTATATGCGGCACATCCCGATATTCAGCCTGGGATGTGCAGCGCATATGCCAGCTGCACTGCGCCGCACAGGGGGGCTCAAAGTTGTGCCCCGAATAAGCAGGAACAAATCTCAGGCACCCACAGGCAGGCTGCTGAATTGCACGGTGCAACACAGCAGCCGCCAGCCGTGGGTGGCCATCCACCCACCCACCCAGAACACCGTTGCCGGGCACACATATTCCCCCGGTGGTCCAGTGGACCCCCCACCCCCCTGTATGTCCGATCGCAGGCGTTTGTAATAGGAAGAGATCCCTTGTGGTCCAGTAATACCCCCCCTCGCCCGATCGCGGGCTGTTGCAATATGAAAGGATCCCTGGTGGTCCAGTGGTATCCCCCTCTTGCCTGATCGCGGGCTGATGTAATATGACAGGATCTCTGATGGTCCAGCGGTAACCCCCTCTTTGCCTAATTGCGGGCTGTTGTGCAAAGAAAGAGTGACCTGGTGGTCTGGTGGTACCCCCTCCCCACAGAGGTCCCTGCCACCCAGAATGCATTCATTCACATATCGGGCCTGTGTAGTACAGTATGGTCTGCATGCCCATTGGTCCATGCCGTGGACCAATAAGTGTGCAGATCGTACTGTATGCTGTCCTTCGCCGGGCGGCATGCGGACGGGTGCTGCCACCCATCGCGACAGGGGGTGGTGCTGGGTGGTGGGAGACCCCTGTGGGTGGGTGGGAGGGGTACCACTGGACCACCAGGTCACTCTTTTCTTTGCACAGCAGCCCGCAATCGGGCGAGGGAGGGTTACCACTGAACCACCAGGGATCCTTTCTTATTACAACAGCCCGCGATTGGGGGGGCTTACCACTGGACCACCAGGGATCCTTTCTTATTACAACAGCCTATGATTGGGTGTACAGCTGCTGGGGGCTGCACTGGCACAACAGGGTCTCTATCCCCAACGGCTGCAGCTTGACAGGGCGCCAGGTGCAATTCACCGGAGATCGGCGCATCGTGTGCAGATGGGGCCATAATGACATACAAATGGCTCCATTTGCACCTTGCATGCATTATGTCCTCATTTGCATGCCCCAGGTTAAATATCATGGGTGATGCACTTAGGTCAACTGCATTTGTGCTGGCGCATCCCCCTGCTCCGTTTCTGTGTCTTGCGCTGGCGCAGTGCCACTGCGCCATGTGCAGTGTGTGCGCCCTCAGTGCCATATTCAATGGTGCTGGGCCATGGCACAGCACCGTTGAATATCACCTGGTCCATGCCCTGGTACAGCCCTGTTGTGCTGCGCCCAGGCTTTCACCACTGCCCTGCGCAGTCTGAATATCTGTTCCTCAGTATATATCTCCACAGATATTGACTTTATCTGATCCACAGTGACTAAACACTTTTATAAAGCATACCACCTTATACAGTAACAGGTTTATAGTGTGAATTTATGAAAATACCTTAAGCATTTCTTATAACTGTACTAATCATGAAATTATTATTGTTTTATATGGCTTCTGAATCCTTTGTATTTAAAAAGGCTTTATTAGCGGTATATATTCCTCTTTAAAATAGCCTTCATGTTTTTCGTACACAAAATGCACTTTACACAACACCTCTCCAGGTGTTTGGCATCATTCCAGGGACTGGGTGGGTGGAAGTGGAAAAAGAATGAAGAGAACTAGTAGGAAGTTTAGTAGGGTCAGTAAAGAGCTACACTAGGTGGCTGACTTAGGGTAGGAGGGAAAAGAAGAAAAGAGAAAAGCGTTAACTGTAGCTAGGAAATAAGGAGATAGAAAAGTGTTCCATCAGTCACAGTCGAAGGTGTAGCCTAACTCCACCACACCCTATAATATTGACAGTGAGAGTAAGCAGTCACATCTTCACTACATAAGCACTGAAACCTACATACTGTATCAAGCATCCTACCCATCAACCATCCTACCTACGTTAACAAGTATGCCACACCCAGTTGCCTACTGGACTAGTGAATTAGCAGTGTTATGTACCGTATGTAACCTGGGATTGTACATTTGACACATTTTACTATGGAATGACCCTAAAAGCTAAAAAAAAGACCCAAAACAGAAATAAAACTCGATGGTAAATGAAATCCCTGTCCTTTTTAGCATAAATGAGTACCTGAAGTAGACATGCAATGACTGGCACTGTTCCTGTTTAGCTGATGATTTCATAATCTTTATTTATTCAAGTAAATGATCCCATTTAGATAAACCACTTATGATTTAATAGTTGCACACAGGACATCAACTCAAAGACAATTAGAGGATATTCGTGCACTACAGCTAACGTTACTACAGACATCAAAATAATCACTACAGTTGTATGTTTTCATTTATTTGTTGATGACCAGATAAGCCCATGAACAAAATGCCAGTTTTTAAGGGTACCTCGAAGTGAGATGGTCCATACATACTAAAGATAACAACATACTATGCATACGTGGGGACAAATGAACTGGCAAGAGACAGGGTTGGGGTAGTACAGGGGATTTCAGGGAGCTAGGGAGGGGCCTCAAGCAGGCAATATGCATAGTGGCCTTTGCTGAGCTATTACCTGTGTATGGACAGGGAGAGGAAAAGGTACTCCACACCAGGGCATTTAAAATTTGACTGAAGGCTGGTGCATGGAGAAGGGCTTTGGCTACATTGGGATTGGAGGCCAACCTGGGAGGATATGGGCCTGTATGGGAGAGACAGCCTGCATCTTTCCAAGAGGTGGAACACAGTCCTTAGTGGATGTTTAAATGCTACTTGGATGAGTATTTAAACTAACCAGTGGGGAGGCTGTGCAACCAAGGGAATCAACAGTTGCCCCCCCCCAAGATGATGACGCAACAGTGAGAGAGAGAGCACAAGGGGAGAAAGCTCCCCAGGGCAGGGGTGTAAGAAGACTGGCGTGGAGTCTTGGTTGGGTTTAAAGCCAAGTTCAGGTTTGAGGTGTGGTAGTACAGTTAAAGAAAAGAATGAAAAGCAGGCATGCACAGTGCATTTCAGTAAAATGAGACACTAGCCTGGGGAGACTTCAATGCCTGGATCGACAACGAATCCTCACATTTTGGTTACGACCTCCTCCACTGATGCAGTCACTGGGCCTGGCACAAGCAGTTACTTCTGCGACCCACCAGCATGGCCACACACTCAATCTAGTGTTTCAGCTGAGTGTTAAGGGTTGATAACCTCAAGATAGATCAGGTCACTTGGTCTGACCACTGTACTGTGGAATTCATGTTTGGTGCCCCTCCCCCAGTAGTTCCCCCATGGAGATGGTCAGCTTTCACCTTTAAGGGGCTTTCACCCTGAGGGATTGTTGGTGTTAGCGGACCTATCTGTGGCTGATGCGGCATGTGCGATGGGTTCCGGAGAGGCGGTGGCCACTTATAACCAGGTGGTCTCCAAAGCTCTGGATGCTCTCGCACCAATTCATATATGACTCAGATCTTCTCACTTGAGGTCCTGCTAGTTTAATGGGGACCTCAAGGCGATGAAGATCAAAGGTCAGAGGTTGTAACGTTGCTGAGGAAGACCCAGCTGGAGGCCAATAGGCTGGCCTTATGTGCCTACTATGTGGAGTACCAGGGTGCAATTTCCCATAAGAAGGCAGAATTCCTGTCCAGGGAAATAGCCATGGGGAAAAACAGATCATCTTAGCTATTTTGGACTGTAGACAGGCTTTTGCATCCTGCCTGTCTGCAGCCCAGAAAGGCATTGTCATCCACCTTATGTGAGGAGTTTGCTCTGTTTTTCTCTGACAGAGTGTCGACCATCTGATCGGGGATCCTGCCAGGGAGGCATTTGCCTCACAGTGGTCAGGCTGGGGGTCTCGGAGGCACTCCACTTATCTGGGAAAAGTTTAGGCCAGTGGAGGTGTCTGAAGTGACTAGGGTGATCACAGAGCTGAAGCACACTTCTTGTGAACTGGACCCAGCCCCGATGCGTTTCTTAATGGGATGTGTCGAGGCTGTTGGCCCAGTGTTCACCAGGATTGCTAGGTGCTCTATGGCAGAGGGGGCCTCCCTGCAGTTTTGAAAGAAGCGCTTGTGAGGCCCCTCCTTAAGAAATCTTCCCTTGACCCTGATGTCCTGGTTATTTACTGTCCTATCTCCAACCTGCCCTTTCTAGGCAAGGCTGTTGAGAAGTTAGTGGCACATCAGCTCGAGGATTGCCTGGTGTCCTCGGATATCTATGAGCCATTTCAGTCAGGTTTTTGGGCTAGACACAGCACAGAAACAGCTCTAGTGAGGATGCATAATGACCTGCTCAGGGCTATAGATAGAAGAGACAAGACAGTTCTTGTTCTCCTTGATCGTTCCTCAGCATTTGACACTATGGACCACATTGTGCTTCTTGATCATCTCTGTGAGTTTTGTGGACTTGCCAGAACTGTCATCAAGTGGTTTGAGTACTATCTCTCAAACAGGGTGCAGCAGGTAGTTATGGGGAATTTCTCCTCCTCCTCCTCCTCCTCCCCAATGCCCCTGTCTTGTGATGTGCCATGGGGCTTGATCTTGTTGCTGATGCTGTTCGCAGTGTGCATGCTGCCCCTGGGTGAGATAATTCGACAGTACAGTGTGGAGTTTCACTTTTATGCAGATGATACCCAGCTGTACTTATTTTTTGCCCTCGGAACATCAGGAGCGGTTGATGTGCTCAACAACTGTCTGGCTAAAATCAATGACTGGAAGGCTTCCAGCTGGCTGAGACTTAACCTGGCTAAGACGGAGGTACTGGTGATTGAGCCTGGTCATGGACATGATGGGCCGCCACCTGGGGCTGCCTCAGGGCTTTTCCTGGGTTCTGCTGCATTGTGTGCAAAATCTGGGCGTGATCCTTGATAACAGATTGACTTTTGAAGACCAGGTGTCATCTGTTGTCAGTAGTGGTTTCTATCATCTGCAGAACATTGCCTGGATTAAGCCCCTCATTCCGTCTGAGGACCTGGCGACACAAGTGCATGCTTTCATGACCTCCAGACTGGTCTACTGCAACTCGTTATACTTCAGGGTCATGGGAGGGACCCTCCGCAGACTTCAGCTAGTGCAGAATGCGGTGACCTGGTTGCTGTTGGGCCTTTCAAGGTCCAGTCATGTGGCTCCTGTCCTGCGGGCTCTGCACTGGCTGCCGGTCAGGTGGATAGTCCTTTTCAAGGTGGGTCTTTTCACCTTCAAGGCCCTATAGGGACTGGGTCCTGGTTACCTGTCAGAACTCCTGACACCAGTGACCTCTGCTCGCTCCCTCCGCTCCTCTTTGAGGGGCCTCCTGGACATTCCCAGGGTTCGGCTCAAGACCTCAGGAGATTGGGTATTTAGTGTTTCTGGGCCGAACCTGTGGAACTCATTACCACTTTCTATCCAGGAGGCTCCCTCAGTAGAGGTGTTCAAGCAGAGGCTGAAGGCCCACCTCTTTGCCTGGCTTTTTCAGTTTTTTGAGCACATTCTGTGCTTGTCCCTGCTGTGTGACTCTGACCCCCTTTTTAATCCATTGCAAAGTGCCATATTTATATTTAGCATTATTATTGTATTATTTAGTTATACTGTTTTTATCATGTTTTGTCTCAACTATTGTTAGGCACCCAGAGCCTCCGGGATTGGGCGCCCTACAAATAAAATTACAGTGCCTTGCCTTTTAATTCATTCCATTGGTTGGTATTACATTAGGGAGAAGAAATTTGATTTGGAGATTATTCCATAGTCATAAGCTAGGTGACTTTTCTTTCAAAATAACTTTTTGCATGTGGGACTAATAAATTTAGAGATGGAGATCCCAGGCTGCACATTGCCCTGCTTGGGCCCAAAAACACTGTGTAGGTCAGAGTGACATACTTCTACAGCTGATATCCAAAGCAAACAAGGGACAGCTGAAGGCTCTACTCCAAATATGTAATCCAGTTTAATATATTTTATTGCTGTGCAAAAAGGACATCAACATTTCATAGCACACCACTTTGTTAGGTAGCTGATGGTATAGTTTTCTATTACAAACACATGTAACCACCCAGTCCCCTGAGTTTACTAGAATCCCCTCAGTGTCAGTGCTAGGTAGGGAAAGGCAGCTGGTGAATAACTAGTTAAATGTTTTTTTCACCTACTCACTATCTTGTTTATTTGTAGGGTTTCCGGTTTTAGGTGTTTATTTTTTGAAAAAAAAGGTGTTTATTTTCGACATTTTTCTCCCCCTTTCAGAAGTACCAAAAATCTGTTATTTTAGGTGTAATCAATTTCTCGGACAACAAAAATCTTTATAAATCAGTGTTTATTCAATCAAGTTAAAAAATAGATATTACACTTTTTCAAACTGTGTACCATGACTATTGCATGTTAGCACCATAGATATTGCACTATATTAATATTGCATTAGTTTTACAAAATAGTGCACCATAACTGTAGAACTATACGTATATAGATATATAGATGGTGATGGTGAGCTAGGAGCAGCACAGTATTAGAGCTCAGTTCCACCATATAAGTGAAAGGTGTAATATAAAAAAACATGATCCACCCACATATCCAGCTCACAGTTGGTCAGCTGGAAGAGTGGGGACACAATGAAATTCGGTGTTTTTCGGTTATAACTGATTTCCCGATTTTTCACCATGGTGGTGTTTTACCGGTGTTTATCGGTTGTAACCGGAAACCCTATTTATTTGGCCTCAGCTGAGATGAGAGAGATGAGGTCATTTAGAACTCTCACAGCAGCGTAAGCCACAGCAGCTGTGACTGGGGAGTTTTAGAATCTTGGGACAGTAGTTAGTAGTAGTCTGTGTAGTCAGTAGGAGTGAGTCAGTGGAGGGAGTTGGAGCTACAGTTTGAAGTGTGAGGAGAGTATACTTTCTGATCTTAGTCCTGGTATTCTCCAGTCTGCCAAAAGAAGTGGTGGAAACCGTTGTCTACAGCAGGCTCTCCTGATTTTCATCCCCAGAGGGGTGAAAAGGACTGCTAGTGGATGGATCCTAGGGACAATTCCCTTTTGATCCAGGACATTTTGAAGCTGTCTGTAATGTTCTAACAGTGAGTAAAATCTGACTTTGTGCTGCAAACAGAAAGTACCTGTGCTTTGGTGTTTCTCTGGCTAAGAGGGAAATGTACACCTGTTCTGTTCAGAAGTTTGACTGTTCTTAGTTTAAAGTTGTCTGACAGGTGTGGGGTCCAGAGAAATGATGAATTCACACTGTTCAGGACTTTAGTTCTCACACTACCAGTGTAGTGTTTCTTGAATGCTGGATGCGAAAGTTCATTCAATAATGCATTTACCCAAGTGTGTTCAAGATGTTTAAGGTGTAACTCTGAAAGAATGGCTGGGTATGGATTTGGGAGCAAAGGGTGGGCAGCCTCCCATCTGGAGTAACCAGTTCAGGACTACAAGTTCTGTAAAGGCACCTGGTTACTTTGGACATAGTGGCCAATGTCTAAAGAGAATTTTATCCCCCTGAAGTGGGATGTGCTAGTTATTAGCTGTATGTACGCTCAGTTATGGCTAGTGCTACTAGAAATATTTCCAGTTGTAGTCAGTGCCACTGGAAGAATGCAAAAGTCCTATGCCATATGGGAAATGTGTGTTCAATTGTGGCAAGTGCCACTAGAAGAAATGTTCACATTGTGGCCAGTGCCACTGAGTGTGTAAAAGTCCTATGCCATATGGGAATGCCAGTGCAAGATATACAGTGTCCTATGAAATATAGGAATACGTTGAGTTTCTGTCAGATTTCAGTTGTTTTGTTGTTCTGCAAATTCCTTGTGCCACGACGTGTAAACCCTGGGGTCCATCCTTGCTTTAGAGAACATCTTTTTGGAATAAAGCCACACTCTAGAACCCCAGCTCTGGTTTGGACATTTACGTTATTGCTTCCCATGTGTGTGGATTTACTGGGTACCCCTCCAGAAGTATAGGTCTAGCGTAACCCTAGAAAAAAGATTTCTCCCTAGGACCTGGTTTTTGTAAGTACGTTATAGGTCATAATACTTTTGTACACCCCCACCCCTTTTGACCTCTAGAAGTAATGAGCTTGGTATACATTCCCAAAGCTAGGGATGGTACCAATTGTCTAAATGTATTCCTGAAGTAGTCTGTGCCCAGTTAAGGGTGCCAGGGGATGCTAATTATGTAAAATAGTGAGGGGGTAGTTACACACACGTATACTAAAACAATAGAGAGATCTGCAACATTCAATTGTAGGGTACATCTCTTGACTTTATACACCATACATGAAGGTGTTCAGAATTTACTTTTTATTTATTTTATTTATTTATTTATGTCTTTGATAACCGGGTGGGTGCACTGATCTAAAGGACCATTTTCAGGCACAACCCGAGCCACAGCATGGCACATTAAGCAATGCAGGTGTGGAGAGCAACAGTAAACACAGGCCTCAACATGAGGTGCAGGAAATTACAGAACAGGGGGTCATTACATAAAGTGCAGTTACATAAGAATATAAGGTGTCAAAGAAGGCCAGCGTACAGGTACAAAATACATAGTCACAGGCCAGGCAACAGACTGAAATACAAGTCACAAAACACAGATACCAAACTTAAGTCTCAGATATGATACATAAAGTGCAAAATGCATTCAGGTACACTAATAGTGCACAGGTCAACGAGAATTCATTGCTGGCTGACATTGTTAATAGTTCTTGATTAGGAACTTTTAAATCCTATTTAAAAAACGAGGTCATTCAAAAGCATGTTTGTAACCGTTTTGAACATTACTGACTGTTAACTATGCCTGTTAAAAATGTTTTATGTATACTGTTTTTGTTTATAAATGTACTTGCTGCAAGTGTAAATGGGCAAATTGCTCATCTGCTTAAAAAAAAAACAAAAAAAAACAAATATTGAAATCTTATCCCAAATGAATACTAACAGACTCAGCTGCAATGTGTAAATTATCAAGTCAGTTCATGTGAAATTTTTATAACAACTCACAAAAACATCGAGGTAATGCCATCATGCAAATTAATCAAAAGTTTTAAAATGTATTAGGCATTATACATTTTTCACTAGCGACATGCTATAACAAGCAACCATATAACAATATCCTAAGGACCCCATATTCAGAGCCAGCTGGCTGCATGCGGCAAACAGTGCACCACACAAAATAAATGGGCCAGCTGGCTCTGATGCCATATTCATACAGAATGTGTTATCCGAACTAACCATGCATTCTGTTTGAATATTGGACCCTGGTCATGTGGCACACAGCAAGGGGTCACCATGTTTGCACAACACAACCATGGGGCTGATGACTGCCCATAGGGGTACTGTGTGGTACACACTGGTGTACGCCACATACCCATTGGTGATATTAAGCCCAAATATGTAGATAAGCTCATTGGGCATGTACGGTGCAGTGGGGACATTTGCATACCCATTATGGGTTCATCTGCATGCCTGCACTGCTGTGAAGTGTGCAGGCCCAGTCTCCCCAGCCCAGATCCATATATTAATAATACAGTCCACAGTCCCCATATCCCTGGTGGTCTAGTCGTTCCCTCCTCCCCAGCCTTGTTTCATATATTAATAATCCAGTCCCCGGTCCCAGTATCCTTGGTAGTCTAGTGCTTCCTCCCTCCCCATTCTCAATCCATAAAAAGTAAAAACATGTCCAGTCTCTGGTAGTCAAGTGGCCCCCCAACCCGTTAGGCAGTGATCCACCACCCTGCTCTCTCCCCAACCCGACTGTAACTGGCAACTGGCACAGCTCACCTCACACTGCACCGGCCAGCCGCCGACTTGAACTGTACAGGAGCATGTATAGTAGACAGTACCCACCCACTGGTTGACCCAACCAATGGGCATGTACTGTCTACTGTATGCGCTCCTGTACAGTTCATTCGGCAGCTGGCCAGTGCAGTGTGAGGTGGGCTGTGCCAGTCCTCAACTACAGTCAGGTTGGGGGCAGGTAGGGGTCACTGCCTGACAGGGGTGGAGGGGCCACTTGACTGTCAGGGACTCGACACTTTTTACAGATCAGGGCTGGGGGGGGGGACCACAAGACTACCAGGGATACGGGGACCAGGGACTGTACTATTAATATACGGGTCGGGGCTGGGAAGGGGGGAAACACTAGACTGCCAGGGATATGGGGAGCAGGAGAGAGTTTTACTATTGTCATAGTGCTCTGGGCTAGCGAGGGACCGCTGTACCACCAGGGTTCCCTGCCCTAAACAGTGGGCAGCACAGTCTGCACACTAGTTAGGGCAAGGTTTCATGAGCATAATTCTGCACTGCTGCTGGGGGCCGATTTGCACTTCTAAAACATTTCAATATTGTGCTGTGCAGCATATACATGGGGGACCCTTCATTTGCATAGGCGCAGCACACTATTGTGCATGCCTGGGCTGTCAGGGGTGCACTGCACATCTGTGCCCTTTGAATATGGGTACACTCCTGACAGCTGGTGCTTTTCCAGGTTTGTGCGGTGCATCCTGGGATACGCCACCGAAACCTGTTGAATATGAGGCCCTAAGTGTCTTGACTTTAGTTTCCGTCCTAATGTCCAAAATCCATTTTCTAACTTTCACAAACCACAAACACATTTATACATTCTTCATGTATGATATACTCACAATTTAAATACATTTCATATTTCATCAGGATATTTTTTTTAGTACTATCTGTTCTTGGTTCCAGATTTTATGTTGTATATATCTGCATGTTATACCAAAGAGTTCATATCAACATAAATGTGTTAAAATCAGGCTAATAAAATATTTGTACAGTACTTCTGCTGAATTGCCTCTTGGAGACTTCCTTGGGTGTCTTTCCCAGATATCAGTTCTAAAAGGAAGTACGTATTCTAGTGCATGCTAAAGCCCGCATGATTGTAAAAAAATTTTCTCGGCACAAGCATTTGTATATTACAGATTAATTTAATGAAATTCCTACCTTAAACAAAGAATAAGCTGATCCTGGCCCCTACTCTGATTAGGAGAAAATATTTGCCACCTGTGCTACGCTGAAATGTTTAAAAGGTCTGATTTAATAATATTATGCCGTGATACTTTATATGTGGGAGTTCTGTCAAAAGTATTGCCAATAGTACTCACAGCAAGAGGGAAGGTGTGTGCACTAAGTTGCAGGATGAGGTGTAGGTAGGGGTGGGAGATACCAGGTCAGGGATTCAAACAACAAATTCAAGGAAGTACTGTATTCACCAGAGAAGTACAGAGACACCAATAATCCATAGCAGGCAAAAATGCTGCTGGTGAAGTTTTATTTCAGTACATCTGAAATCCAGTGGAAGATAAATTCTTAGTGGTGGTATGATGCAAACATCAGCTCAAACAGTCCAAAAGCCCCAGTGCTTTGCACATTGGGTGAGTGCAATACTTTCCTTGACTTCAGGTGTTGATGTGAGATATAGCTGCCACCACACATTCAGTCACTTCACTATCAGTCTAGCATTGCTTGTACAGTGGTTTGGAATATATTGTGTATGAAAAATGCTATATAAGTGCTGATTCTTCTTCTTTGCCAATAGTAATACATAAAGCAAACACAGACTACTAAATTAATAAAGTAATATTATTTCTTTCTCTGGTGTACAGAATTATCTAAACAAAATGATTTCAACTCTATTTTAGCTATAGAAAAACACTTTATATTAGCAAAGGGAGGTCAGCCTTATTATGAATTATGCATTATTATACCGGTTGGCTCCATTAGCCTGCTCTAAATGCCTGTTCCTCCCTCATTCAGGATCATTTAGAATCTAGTACAGCTGAACTGGAGCCCAGGCTCTTCTTTATACCTTGCTCTGTATGACACTCAACGATGTCTACAAGTGACAATTGATCAGAGCTACAGTAACAGTATGTACTAAGCCCTATTTTCAGAGGTTAATGTTTATATGAAATTATAGCTTTAACAGAGAGAGATGCATAATGTCTGGAACAAAGAACATATGTAAAAAAAATTTTTTGATGAATTTGAAATGTATTTAATTCGTGTGCATAGTATTTATAAAGACTATATAAATGTGCTTGTGGTTTGTGAGAGTTACATGGAACATGGATCTTGGCTATTCAGGACAGAAACTAAAGTCAAGCCCCTTAATTTGTTATACAGTTGTTTGAAATAGCATGTCACTGGTACAGTATTTACAATTTTTTTTTTTACATTATTGATTCATTTGCAAAATGGCATGATCTCGAAGTTTTTGGTAGTTGCTATTCATAGAACTGACTAGATAATTACAAACTATGGCATAGTCCATTAATATAAATATGGATAAGATTTTTTAATTAGAATCTGAGCAGCTACATGTATTTAAAGTCATGAGATTTGCCCTAATTCTGAATGTTCCTGGTCTTGTTTTTTTTTCTTTCTGTGTGCTTGTAGTAGAAAACTGTACCACTGTCTCTCTGTCAGAGTGGTGGAGCCTCAAAACATTGGTATACTTTTGGCAGAATAATAAAAGTATGTTAAACTAAATTATATACTTTAGTGTGGAGTCTTCTGTTTTGTCTTCTTACTACAAATTTAAAAAAGATTGTTATCTGAAACTATGGAGGAATTTAAAGCAGGAGTGCAGCAAAATCGGGCATAAAATTTTACCTTTCCTCACTTTAACTGTAATGTGTCCCTCACATCTTCAAGAGTAAATTTGCTGGTAAATTTGTCAAGTTCTACCAGAATTTAGGTATTTTATACATTTTTTTAATTACTTTTTTTTTCTCAAGAAAAAAGAGGGCTGCTTCATTCAGCTTAGAAATAGCATTGTAAAACTGTTAAAGAGTTAGGATCTAAAAATAAAAAAAATATATAATGAACAAAACAGGAACATCTAGAAAATTCAGTTTAACATGTGTGCTAATATTTGTAGAAAATTGAAATTAGAAAAACTAGGCTTGTTGGGAAAATATTTTTCATTTCACTGCTGTTTAAGTAACTTGGGAGTTTAAAGAGCATGGTTTGTAAACCAATGTATATTTCTCTGAGAGCAGCATTTTCAATGTCCTGCATCTGTGGGCCACCTGATGCTACTTTCAGAGATGGAAGCTGCATCTGCATCATCTGTAAGTGCCAGCACTTGTGTCTGTCTACCAGAATTTGCATCTAAGAAAAGGCAGATGAACAGCTGGCACATGCAGTTGGATGCAGGCCATCGCAGATCATTCAGTTGCGTCTGTACTTGCCCCTTTTGAAAAACCTGCCATAGTCTCCAAGGAAGTGAGTTTGTACAAGTCACAATCAATGCTGAACACAGTTTTCACATTTAGAAGGAAGCTTACAACTAACTGCATTATCCCTGATGCTGCTGTGGCAATACATGGGTATACTATCTTTCGGCAGGATCGACAATCCAAAAAAGGGGGCAGCTGTGTCCTTTATCTAAAAGATTCTCTGACAGAGCATGCCCTGACCCTGCCCATTAATGGTGATGAGCTTCAGATCCTTGCCATTAAAGTCATTCTTGAGGCCGATAACAAAGCTCTGATGATAGTCTCTGTATATACCCCACCCAAACTGACAACAACAAGCCTGAACCCATTTCTTTCCTGCATCCGTAGTCTAAAGCTTAATTGGAAGTTATATTCCTAGGGGACTTTAATGTCAACTGGCCTGCCCCCAGTGCAAGCAACTACAAGGATGCCTTGGCAGCTGAAAATTTTACACAGCTAGTTACCTCACCCACTAGGATCAACTATAGAACATGGCCCAGTACCTTAGTGGACTGGGTACTCTCAAATCTCCCTGACCATATTAGCCACAGTACAGTTCTCCCTAATGCCATTAGTGACCATTCCCCAGTCCAGTGCATATGCTAAAATAAATTCAATAAACCCCCTGTGGAAACTATCAAGAGTTGGATGCTAATTAGGGAACACCTTGCACAACTTAAGGCACTCTTGTGACAACAAGACTGGTCCCTTATTGACACCGTCCGGATGTTGATGCTGCACTTTAATACTTCATCTCAAAGTTCATTGCAGCATGTGATATCCATGCCCTCTTTAAGAAATGCAAAATTAAAAGCCTTGACAACCCTTGGATCTCAGGCAAACTCCTAGACCAACTAAAAGCTCACGACCTTCTGTGGGCTTGTGCTACAGCCTCTGGTAACCAGGCAGACTTTCAGGCATACAGGGCCACCATGAATGCCTGTACCACAGCTATTCACACTGAAAAAGCCAGCTACTACAGGAGCACCCTATCAAACTCATGGTCAGATGGAAGGAAATTATGGTAAAGCCTCTCTGAAGTTATAGTAAAATAGTCCAAAGCAACTCCTAATATGCTAAATGTTGATGGCAGCAACACCCTGGACCCCACCACAATTGCCAGTACAGTACTTTCAATCTGGCATTCACTGACCTCAGCCATGTGCTTCCCATTAACTTCTTTTACACCAACCAAACCACAGCCTCTCAATATCAACAGACTCAGTATACAAATCATCCACATTTCTATTTCAAGGCAGTTACTGAAAGAGATGCCAAAATATACCTCCTCAAGGTGCTTGGAAAATCCAGATCAAGTGGGGACACACGACTTGAAGCTCATCACCCTCACTCTTGACGATGTCCTGCACCCTCTTATCGAGATTATTGTGCTCTCCCAGTTCCTGCTCAAGTGGAAGTCCGTCCTAGTGAACCCAATACACAAGTCTGGGGATAGGGCATTACACTGTAACTACAGGCCCATCTCTATCCTACCCCCTTTATCCAAAGAGTACTTGGAAAAATACGACTGGCAATGCCCACAGCAACACGGCTTTTGCAAAGGACATAGCACCACCTCTGCCCTCCTTGAATTTACAGGCCACATTCATCTAGCACTAGAACAAGGACAACTTGCCGGTGCCACCTTTATAGACCTCTCAAAAGCCTTCAATACAGTCAACCATCCATTACTACTGGAACAACTTGGAAACTTAGGGCTCTCCCATGATACTCTACAATGGTTCAACATTTATCTCTCCAACCAGTCACAAGTTAAGATTGGTGACTCCCTCTCCTCCAAACTACCTGTCCAGGATGGTGTTCCCCAAGGGTCAATATTGGGACCCCTTCTTTTCAGCATCTTCCTGAACAATCTCTCTTCTGTCTGTGTTGAAAACATTATCCTGTATACTGACAATGCAGTGATTTTCTCTAAGAATTCTGATCCCTCCATCTTGGAGAAACAACTGCAGGAAAGTTTCACACAAGCTGAGGCCTGGAATGTCTCAGAGAAACAAGTGCTAAATTACAAAAAAAACAAAAACTATGCTATTCCACGGCACACATAACAAACATAAACACCAACAGTTGGCTATCAAAAACAGTTTGGGTGTTACCCTGGACCAGACACAGACTTTCAAATACCTTGGTGTAACCCTGAGCCCTACTCTGTCCTTCTCCAGCCATATTGATTCAGTTGTGAAATCTGTAAATATCCATGTAGACCTTCTCTATAAATATAGACAGTGCCTGAAACATGATGCTCTTAAACTAGCAATACACAACTCTATTGTCTCCATCATTGATTATGGGCTTGTTATCTATGGAGCAGCCACAGCTACAGCACTATGGCGAATCATTACAGCACTGAATAGGGCCTGCAGACCCCTTACTGGCGCTGCCCACAGCACACATACTTGTGATCTCTACGAACAGTCAAACTGGCTGGAACTTCAGGGAAGGAGTACTTTCCAAACCTGCCTACTAGCAAAAAAGTAATTGATGGGACTCATGCCCCTGGGGTTCAGTCTTTCTTAAGCCCAGCCAACTGCTCCCATTACACAACAAGCTCTGACAACTATTCTCTATCTGTTCCCCGCTGTCGCACCGCCCAAGGCCAGTGGTCTTTTGCAGGTACAGCCCCTAAGATGTTTAACTCCCAGGGCAGCGAACTCACCAACTTAGGCACCCTCTGCTCGTTCAAACACAAGCTACATCAATCGCTTGTGCCCAGAGTCACCTGTGACTGTTTTTCCTAACCTCCCTGGCAGTCGCTCCTGTTTGCACCTCTCTACTATCCCCACCTCTGCCTGCCACCACCCCACCTCTCTCCCTAGCCCTGGTCCACCACCTTCCTCTCTTACCCTCCTTCAACTCCCTTCCTCTCTCCCTTTTCTAATCTGCTCACCCCATCCACTGTTGCACAAGTTTCCCAATCCTTGCCTCCCAGCCACCTCTCCTTCTACCTCCCTCTCAGTTACCCCTCTATGCCCACTCTCTCTTCCCACTTTCCTACGCTACCTGGCACAACTGGCAGCAACTCAATTTTTCCACTCCACCTTTCCCTTTGACAGTGCCCTTCTGGCAGCTGTAATTCATGTAAATATTGTTTGCTGTGACACGTCATTCTTAAATGTATGCTTGCTTGGTTGTGTTGTTCTGTTAGTTATGTTGCCTGTAGCTTTTAGACCATGTATACCCTGTATTGAAATTTGTATTTCAACTGCTTGCCTGCTAATCTCAAACAAATTGTACTTCTATTCTTTGTATACTGACGTGGAACCTTTGTAAAAGTGCCACTGGCTCAAAGGTATTTATCCGAAATTCTAATAAATAAATAAACAGTATGGTAAGGTGCATTTTATTTTTACAGTTTGTAAATAATAAATGCACCATACCATGCTGTTTTAATTTTTACAGTATGATACTGAAAGCAGCCCTGTAGACTATGTCACCAAACTTTAGGATCACGAATTAAAGTCTGACTCCTCAGCATAAGATGCTCTTGTGCTAGTACAGGGAATCATGATTTATTTTAGAAGAAAAGTACTAGGCTAGCTTTTCTCTTCATTTCTTGACAAAATACTATAATCAGTACTATATCTAGTTTGAAGTCCAGATGGCTATTTAGCATTAGAAAATGGATAAAGATAAACTCGTATCCTGATTGGCTCAAACAGCCTGGCACACGGGCTGTTATTTCTTAACAGCCCAATTCAAAACAAGTGCCAATTCGGGATGCCCTATTACCAAGAGTATCCTTGGGCACCCTGAATTTTCAATCTCGCCAGAGCCATTTCTCTGTTGCTTGCTAAGCGAGCGGCTCCCCGACATAGCCCAGGTTGTATTCTGCCCACGCTCACCTTCAACAGAAACCACAGCAAAAAACAAAATAGTTTTTTTTTTTTACCTGCCTCACATATTTCCTCAAGGCAGGTCTCCACTTCTCACCCACCAACAACATTTTGGGCAGTCCACCGACTGCGCTCACTCATTGGGCCAGATATTCAAACTGCGCCATTCTGTGGCGAAAGCCCTTGCGCTGCTCAAAAAAGTTGCGCTGGGGTGTGGCCAGGGCGATATTCAATGGAGTTGTGCTATTGAGCAACTCCTTTGAATAGTGCCGCCTGGCCACAGCCACTGTGCATGGCGCAGTAGAACTTGCGCCACCGCAAGTCGTCAGAGTGGAGCATTCAGATGCGGTGGCGCAAGTTCCATTGCGCCATGCGCAAACCTGCGATATTCAAAAGGTGACATGCAAATGGGGCCATAATTTATGCAAGGCGCACGGGGGGCCATTTGCATCTAATTACAGCCCCATTTGCATGCCATTAGCATGCAGGTGCGCCGATCCCCGACGACTTGCGCCCTGCCAGGCAGCAGCTGTCGAGACCGATGCCTCCTGCAGCCTGATCATGGGCATAAAGTAAATATCCCCCCCCGACAAGCCTGATCGCAGGCATAATGTAACACCACCCTCCCCCCAACTAGCCCGATCATGGGCAAAATGTAATACTACCCTCCCCTGACTAGCCCTATTGTGGGCATAATGTAACACCACCCTCCCGCCTTGATTAGTGCCCGATCGGGCATAATGTAGCCTACCATCTCTCCTCGACTAGCCCGATCGTGGGCATAAGTAATATAAACCCCCACAAGTTTTCGATTATGGCATAATGTAATACTATTTTCCGACTAGTCCGATCATGGGCATAATGCTATTACCAAGATCAATATCTCTGGTGGTTCAGTGATCGCGAGCCGAACGCTGGCATAAGGTCAGTCTCACTTCCAAAGTTCAGTATCTGGTGTCATTCACTGCCACGAGGAGCTTCACCACTTCTCCTCTCCATCAACCGCGGTAGTAGCACTTCACCTGCCGCCTGACTTCGCCACCGACTGACATTCCTTGGTAGCTGCAAGCCCATTGGTTCAGATAGTAAAGAGCTAATGGTGTTTGTCAGTACAGCAGTTCCAGATATGTGAATGAATTAATTCATTCACATATCTGGACTGCTTTGTAGGTGCAGGCTGCACGCTCATTAGCTCTGCTCTGAACCAATGGGCGGCAGCCCTACTGAGCTGTCAGTGGCAGGCGGTAGGGCAGCAGACGGTGGGTGCTGCCACCCGCTGGCGACGGGGAGCGGGATGGTGGGGCTCCATGGGTGGGTGGGTGGGGCCACTAGATCACCAGGGATATTGGACTTTGGGGTGGGTTTGACCTATGCCCGTCATCGCTTCGCGTCCACTGACCACCAGGGATATTGGTCTTTGGGAGGGTAGATGTTATGCCCACGATCGGGCTAGTCGGGGTGGTGTTACATTATGCCCGTGATCGGGCTAGTCGGGGAGGGTAGATACATTGCGCCCGTGATCGGGGCTAGTCGAGGGCTAGACATATTGCGCCCGGATCGGGCTGTCGGGGCTGGGGTGAATTCTTTATGCCCGCCATTGGCTGCTGCGTGAGGGAATACTCTGCTGCCCGATCGGGCTACGGGGTTACTATTATGCTCACGATCGGGCTGCATGGGGGGCACCGAGTGGAGCTCACCCACAGGTGGAAGTTGCTGTGTTGCACCCTGCAATGTGGCAGCTCACCTGTGGGTGGCCCTGACTATTGATCCTTTGTTTTTGGCTTGAAGTTGTGTGGAGCAGGTAGAGTGTTATGCCTGATAACTTCCTGCATGGCCCAGCTGAATATTGGGCTGTGCAGTTTATGCATGGTTCCTCCCCCTTTGATTGAGCATGCCTTCATTAGCATTGCACTGTTGCTCAGCATGATCTGGAGGGGCGCAACTGCCTCCTGCTGAATATTGCAGAATGGCGCAATTTTGGACTTGCGCAGGCGCAACCCTCTTGCGCATGGCTCAACTCTTTTGAATATCTGGGCCTTTTACTTTCTTTTACCACTCAATCCATTTCTAGGTCGCGTTCATTGTGTCCACAAAAGAAACAGCAGCAAAAACTCCAAACTACGACTGTTTTTTTTTCTTAAATGAAAAATCACTTTCCTGCCTCATATCTGTGCACCTCTTCTGAGTTGCCAATGGCATTTCAAGTCAAGTCTCCCGACCACATTGACATGCATTTACTTCCTTTCCCTATTCCTATTCCCTGGTACTCTCAAATGGGGACGGAGAGAGGGTCTCTGATCTTGAAGTTGGTAGCCATCTGGGAACAAGCGACCACCAAACAGTGTGGTTCACAATAAACTTAGCTGTACAGTCAAGCCACACAAAAGTGAAGGTACTGACTTCAGGAGTGCTGATTTTGTCAAAATGAGAGAGTGCCTCAGAAAAGCACTAGCAAACAGGCAAGAAGGTGGGGTGGAGCAACAATGGGGAAACATTAAAACCACCATCACAGAGGCAACAAGCCTTTGTGTGAAGCAAATAAACAAATCAAAATGAAAGAAAAACCTCTATGGTTCTCAAAAGAAGTAGGGGGAGGTAAGGAGAAAGAGATAGCATTCAGGAAGTATAAGGAAACACAGAAGGAGCAGGACAGAGAACTGTACCAGTTAAAGCAGAAGGAAGTGGGGAAGGCAGTCAGAATAGCAAAGGCCCAAACTGAGGAAAGAAAGCCAACTCGGGTAAGAAGGGGGATAAAACTTTTTATAGGTACATTAGGAAGCAAAGAAAGACTAAGGCAGGGATACCGAGGCTGAATAAAGAGGAAGGTGGTTGGGCAGAGAGCGACAGTGAAAAAGCAAGGATACTGAACGAATACTTCTGTTCAGTATTCACAATGGAAAATCAGGGGGAGATACCTAATCCAGTCAATAGAAGCATTCTGGTTAGGGTGGTTGATATTAGTCCTTTCACAGAAGAAAGGGTTCTGAAAGAACTCTTAAAACTGAAGGTGGATAAAGCAATGGGGCCTGATGGGATTCACCCCAGGATTTTAAAAGAACTAAGGGAAGAACTAGTAATACCACTGACTACCCTTTTTAATAAATCGTGGGAGGATGGTGTGGTACCTGAGGACTGGAGGAGGGCGGATGTGATTTCCCTTCACAAAAGTGGGAGCAAGACAGAGGCAGGAAACTACAGACCTGTCAGTTTCACCTCAGTGGTAGGGAAAATGATAGAATCACTTCTGAAGGAAAGAATTGTTGAGTACCTCGAGGCCAGTGGGGCACAGGACCCAAGCAGCATGGATTCACAGCAGGAGGGTCATGTCAGACAAATCTAATTGATTTCTTTGACTGGGTGACCAAAGTAGTAGATCAGGGAGTGGCTGTGGACATGGCTTACCTAGACTTTAGCAAGGCATTTGACACAGTCCCACACAAAAGATTAATAAACAAATTAGCCAGCCTGGGAGTGGGTCCCAGGGTGGTAGCCTGGGTAAAAACTGGCTGGATGACAGGACACAGTGAGTAATAGTAAATGGAGTCCACAGTGAAGAAAGGAGGGTTACTAGTGGGGTACCGCAGGGTTCAGTACTGGGGCTGGTCCTTTTTAATGTCTTTATAAGTGACATTACAGAGGGACTAGAAGGGAAAGTATGTCTCTTTACAGATGACACAAAGATCTGCAACAGGGTTGATATGCAAGGTGGGGTGGAAAAGATGAAAAGGGACTTGGCAAGATTGGAGGAATGGTCAAATGTATGGCAGCTTAGATTCAATGCAAAGAAGTGCAAAATAATGCACCTGGGAAACAAAAACCCAGGGGAAGAGTACACAATGGGGAGATACTGACAACAACAAAAATGGAAAGGGACCTGGTGATAGTCATATCAGATGACCTAAAGGTGGGCCACCAATGTGAGAAGGCAGTAAGGTGGGCTGGGGGGATACTGGGATGCATAGAGAGAGGCATCACCAGTAGAAAACAGAAAGTTGTTGGCCCTCCATACAGACAGTTGGTAAGACCACATCTGGAGTACTGTGTACAGTTCTGGAGACCCCATCTCCGCAATGATATAGACAGTGTGGAGGCTGTCCAGAGGAGGGCAACCAAAATGGTGCATGGCCTGCACCAGAAGACATATGAAGAAAGACTAAAAGAGCTTAAGATGTATAGCCTCGAGGAACGGAGGGAGAAGGGGGACATGGCAGAAACTTTCAAATACCTCAAGGGAATCAACAAAGTCCAAGAGGGTAGCATCTTTCAGAAAAAGAAATGTGCAAGAACAAGGTGGCACAATTTGAAGATAGAGGGGGGACAGCTCAGAGGTAATGTGAGGAAGTATTTCTTCACAGAGAAGGTTGTAGATGCATGGAACAGCCTTTCTGAGGAGGTCATAGAGTCAAAAACAGTGGGGGAATTCAAGAATGCATGAGACAGACATAAGGCAATTCTAGTGGGGAGTAGGAGGAAGTAGGCTGTTGGTTAACTAGGATCTGCAGCTTATCCGTTAGGTAGGGAAATGGGCATACTAGGTGGGCCATGCAGTCCTTCTCTGCCATCAAATTCTATGTTTCTATGTTTCTTATTGCTTTCAACACTCTCTCTCAAATGGAAAACCATACCTAGACACATACCGCAATCACATAATGAAGGCACCACAACAAACTTAAACTAACATTTCCCTTACTACCAATACAAAATTGACACTCCACTACAAACAAAACTTGCATCAAAAACAACAGCACCCTCTAGTGGCAAGGGACTATTTTATACAACACACATTTCTGTTCATTTTTAATATTTAAACACTTTTTTAAATCAAAACATTATCTAAAAAAAATAATGTAAGCCCATTTTCTAAGTGTAATAATACCCTCCAGGGTGGGTGTTATGGGATATAACGGACCTTCCAGGGGTTATAAGGTCCTCCGCCTGTGGTGTTGGGCCTCATTAAGCCCCTGGGTAGTCCGTTATATCCCAATAAAACCCACCCTGTTGGGTATTATTACTCACTTATTGTTGGATAAGATACTTGCAGTAGTGTGCTGTACCTGTTTCACAGACTGACCACACTAAGTAGTCTCTTATAACACCAGTGGTGATAAATTTGCTCAGATAAATAAGGGATATGCATTGATTAGACTGAAATGTACAATTTATTTCCATAAGGGAGGGAGTGGTACCATAACTCATGACTGGCAAAACCTCAAAGAGATTTATGGAAACACCACCCCCTCACAAATGAAATAAATGGCATATTTTCAGCCTACTCATGGCATGTTCAGTTTATCTAACTTAATTCAGCTTACAGACTATTCATTATTTTCATGTTTTTGTGTGCATTTACCCCTACACACTCACACAGTGATGTCCTGAAATGTGAGGAAGCCACCCCTCATAAACAAACACACACACACACGCGCACGCACGCACACACACACACCGTGATATCCTGAAATGTGAGGAAGCCACCCCCTCATAAACACATATACACACACACACAGACACGCACACACACACCGTGATATCCTGAAATGTGAGGAAGCCACCCCTCATAAACGCACACACACACACAGTGATATCTTGAAATGTGAGGAAGCCACCCCTCATAAACACACACCCTGTGATATCCTGAAATGTGAGGAAGTGATTTTTTTTTAGTTAGTTTGCTTTGAAGCATTTGGGAGAGGAATACAGGTTCAATTACAGGACTGGAGTGTTTTGTCACAGGAAGAAAGCAGAGAACTACAGCCCTGTAGAGTGTGGCCAATTTTGGTATGTTGTACGCATAGTGGGCCTGATTTTGATTTGTAGCAGAAGTCCAGAACACCTTTCTGTACTGAAGCATGCGTAATCATTTTTTTTATGAATGAGTGCAGTGTGAATCAGAGTTATTTGTAGGTGCCAGCAAGTGTAAGCTTGTAAGCACCTAGTGTGCTCATGCGTATTCTTTTTTTGTCAGATTCAAAGGTACATACAGTATGAGTGATTTGGCTGCATGATGTCAGTGGTAGGGCTTTTTGATCTTGGTGCATGGAGTTATACCTACACAAACTTGGGATCGAACTCTAGTGGGGAACATTTTTGCTTTCTCACTGCGGTTTATGTAACATGAGAGAAATTGTTAGATGTCATTGCTGGTGTTCTTGATAAATAATGAACTGACAGATTGTTCATTACTAAAACCACTGCAGCTGTGTGTGAGGGGTCTGCACTTCTTTCTCGCTACATTTGATGCAAGGTTTGAAGTTCTATATTGTTGATAACTTGAAAAGTGACAGCAGAGGCTTTGAGGTTTGAATGCAGCTTGGAAAACATTACTTCAGATTGACAGACTGTTAATTACTAAATTCCACTGCAGCTGGGGGGTAAGGTGGGGGGGTACACTCACTGCTGGATGTCCTTTACCATAGCATGCATCTCCTGTAAAGGAATCTTAGTACAGTGATAGAACTACCGGCTACCAGTCAGTAATGTGTAGGGGACCTGGGTTTGATTCCCAGCTCTGAACATTTTTTCCTTCTTACTGCAATTTATGTTGTTAACACTGAACTGTTATATATACTGTATGTTACAAGTTTGATCTCCAGTGTGGAACATTTGTTTCTTTCTCATTAAAATGTGTGTAGTATGACAAAATTGTTAGATGTCATTGCAACTTGTTGGGAAGCATTACTTTATACTGGCAGATTGTTCATTACTAAAACCACTGCAGTTGCGTGTGGGAGAGGTCTGCACTTTTTTCTCACTACAATTGATGTAGTATGAGAGAAACTGTGAGATATCATTACTCATGTTAGTGGTAGAGTTTCAGCAAGGTTTGAAATTCTATGATGCAGATAACTTGAAAAGTTCCAGCTGAGACTTTGGGATTGAATGCAACTTGGGAAACATTACTTCAAAATGACAGACTATTCATTACTCTTATCCACTGCAGATGTGTGTGTGTGTGTTTGGGGGTGGTCTGCACTCACTGCTGGATGTCCTTTGCCACAGCATGCATCTCCGGTCAAGGAACATTAATATGATTGTAGCGCTACATGCTACCAAGCAGTAGTGAGCAGAAGAGCTGGTTTCGATCCCCTGTGTGTAACATTTTTTTCTTTCTCACTATGATTTATGTAGTATGAGAGAAATTATTAGATGTTATTGCTGATGTTAGTGATAGAGTTTTGATGGAAGAACTACAACTAGTAGAACAACAGTTGGTAGGGGACTGGGTTCTATCTACAGCACAGAACATTTTTTTTCTTTCTCATCACAATTTATGTAGTATGATCTTTCTCACCACAATTTATGTAGTATGAGAGAAACTATTAGATGTCATTGCTGATGATAGTGATAGAGGTTCAGCAAGGTTTGAAGTTCTATCTTGCTAATAACTTGAAAAGTTTCAGGTGAGACTTTGAGATTTGAAAGCAACTTGAGAAAAATTACTTCAAATTGACAAGAAATCATACTGACTCCAGAGGCCCTAGTGCAAGAACTGATCAGGTTAAAAGTTCTGAGTTTGTCTATTATGTGGGGTATGCGTCTTTATTTTTTTAGATGTATGTATGTATTTACATGCGTGTATGTGTCTGTACTGTGCAGCATCTGTGTGTACATTGTTTAGCACATATATATATATATATATATATATGGTTACTTTACTAGAAAAAATGATACATCCATACCTTGGCACTGATAAGTATTGTTGGTACTTTGATTTTGAAGCTGTTAAGCAGTAAAGTTTGTTTTTTTTGTGTTCATCGACTGGGGTTAAGTATTTCTCATGATCACTGTGTACATGTCCAGCGGCAAGACTCAGGAGCAGGTTTTGTGTGGTGGGTGGTATTTATTGTGAGGGGGGTGATTGTTTCTTTGGGTTTTAAGCTTTGAGGGAGAGGGAACATTGTTTAACCAGGAGTAGCACACTAAACCAAAGCTTGTTTCCAGATGTGACCTGGAAGCACAAGGAAGTTAAGTGACTTGCTCAGGATCACACAGTATGCACCTGGGCAGCTGTGTGATTCAAACGCAGGTCTCCAGATCTGCAGCTAAGAGCCTTAGTCCACTGCACTATACTGCCTCCACAGGTTTATTCAGGGTTTGTAGGTTTTATCATTTAGAAATTGTGATTTTGGGATAGCTATATTTCTGACACATGTGTTATGGTGATACAGCCCGTGTACATCTGCACACCTGGACTGCTTCTCCAGTTCTGCTCTTCTGGAACCCCATCCTTCCTAGGGACAGTTTACAACCACCGCAAGAGGCTAGGAATCTGAAAGAGGTGGAGTAAAGGCTGGGGCATGACCAGTGAGTAGATGTAGGTGCAGGTCAAAATGGGGGTGTTTGGTGGAGCAGGCACCCTGGGTTTAGGAGGGCCACAGAGAGGGATTTTCTCTGCTGTGTTCTCATCCACAGGGAGCCCCTTTGGAATGGTGGCTGAACAGCCAATGGCCAATCTCCTCCTGTTCAGTGCATGTTGTATAGTACTAGATCCTTTAGGAACAGGACCTCCGGATCTTGGATTGGATTGCAGATTCCTTAGGGGATCTGGTATCTCTAGCCAAGACCTAGTTAGGGAATGACTCTTGGCCTGTCCTAGTGGTGACCATCCCCACTGGATACTTGGTCATATATTGCCATGTAGTGAGTGTAGGGGTGGCCATCTGTTTTAGATCCTGCTTAGGGCTGCTGGTGTTCCTTGTAAGTCAGATGAGGTCATTTTTATGAGTAGCCTTGAAGGGTAATGCAGGAATTAGGTGTACAATACTCCTGGTTTACCAACTTCTGAGTAGAGGACAGGAGTTTCTATGAGAATCTGTAGACTTCATCAACAGCCTTTCAGTAAATGCCTCCAGTGGATTTCAGCGCATGGGTTGATGATGAATCCTCAAAATTTGTTTAGCAGTTCTTCTAGTTGATGGAGTCACTGGGACTCATACAGGCTGTTTTCACTGCCACCCATGAACAATGCCACACATTGAACCTTGTTTTCTCACAGGGAGTTAAATCACTGATGTCAAAGTGGATCCAGTGGGGTGCTTAGATAACTATAGTATTCAGTTCCTTACAGGGGCCCCCAGAAGAATTATACCCCCACGGAGACGATTCATTGTTGGTCTTTACATAATGTAGAGAGGAATAGGCTCCTGGGTGTGCTGGACATCTCGGGTATGGAGATAGCATGTGATGGAGGTACAATGGTAGTCATCAAGGGCTATAATTTGCCCATTTCAACATCACTGGGCTCCATCGCACCAATATGTGTCTGCCCGCTGACCTCCCACTATAGTTCACCGTGGTATAATGATGAGCTTTGATTGTTGAAAGCAACAGCAGAGAGGTAGGAGCATTCCTGGAAAAGGTCTGGCTCTGTGGATAGTAGGATGACTCTGAGGTCTCACTTTAGAGACTATCAGAGGGCAGTAACCCTGAGAAAGGCAGAATTCTTGTGACAGGTTATTACCTCAGGTAACAATAGGTTAGCTCTGTTCTTCCACACCATAGGCACGCTGATTTACCCAGCCTGTCCGGGAGCCAGGGGAGATTTGTCACAGGAAAAATTGTACAAGATATCCAATTCTTCCTTGACAGAGTGCTCTCAGTCAGGACCAGTATCAGGCAAGATGGCCTGTCAGGGGCCAGCAGCATTTGGGAGGAGAAGTATGGGAGCACTTTGTGAGTCTGGAACAAGTTTCAGTGAATGATGTTCTCAGGGTGATCTCAAGTCTGCATCCCACATGCTGTGAGTCAGACCCAGGGCCAACGCAGTTGTTTGTGAACTGCCATGAGGCCCTGCATCTGGTGTTCATGGGCATTGTAAGGTGTCCCCACTCAGGGTTATTTTACTGAGGCTCTTAAAAAAAGCCTCTGTGAGATCCCTCCTGAAGAAGCCATCCCTGGACCTATAGGAGTTAGGGAACTACTAACATGTATCAAAGCTTCTTTTTCCATGGAAAATTATCAAAAAGGTTGTGGCAATATAGCTCGAGGCTCACCTGGAGTAATTTGATATGTATGAGTCATTTTAGTTAGGTTATGGCCTTGACACATTATGGTGATCAAATTCATAAAGGTGTTTAGTGAACTGCTCCTGGTGAGAGATGGGGTAAATGATCTGTATTTGTTCTCCTTGATCTCTTCCCAGCATTTGATACCTTGAACCATGGGGTATTAATGGAGTGCCTTGTGAAACATGGGGGACTTACTGGGACAACTTTGAAGGGTTTCAGTTTATCCTTTTTTACGTTCACTTGCACACATGTGCAAGGAACGTTTTGGGAGAGTAGCACACTTCGAGGTGTGCCTCTCCCACCCAATGCACTGCTCCCTTGAGCACGCGTGGTGGTCCTGCACCAATGGTATTGTTGGTACTTTGATTTTGAAGCTGTTAAGCAGTAAAGTTTGTTTTTTTTTGTTCATCGACTGGGGTCAAGTATTTCTCATGATCACTGTGTACATGTCCAGCGGCAAGACTCAGGAGCAGGTTTTGTGTGGTGGGTGGTATTTATTGTGAGGGGGAGCTCAGTATGACAGCGGTCTGCTTCAAAGGAAAACACCGCTGCCATACTGGCGCTGCCGCCCGTCCCTCATCCACGCGCTCCCAGCGCGTCATACCGACCCCACCAAAGCTTTCCTGCCATGCTGAGGCCCACCCCAGCATGGCAAATGTTGTTGTTTTGCCGACGGGGTGCCCAATCCCCGCTCGGCTCTGCAGCCCCCATCATCTGCCACGCTGGGAGCCCACCCCAGCGTGGCAAGCATCCCTCGCCGTCTTTTTTTCCCTGTAAACCAAACGTTCCTGCTGCCTCCCAACCCCTCCCACAACCCGCACTCATCCACTGTACACCCAGCCTCCCCACACCCCACACCCCATACTTACCTCCGGACTCTGCGCGACGATCTTCGGTGGACCGGGAACACGTCTGCACTCTTCAAAGCCGACCGCGAACTGAGGAAATGCCGGTAAGCTGTATAATGGCTACATAGGGGTGTTTCAACTTTATTGCATATCTCAGTCATTTTTTGGAATTTTTGCACCAAATTTTCAACATGGGGTTTTGGGTCCCCTTCTAATGAATGATGTCACTGTCATGGCGTTATTCAGGCCCGAAGGGTGATTTCGCAGGCACTGCACAGTCACGGCGTGAAATCACCCGCCCGACCTAGAATAACACCATGACAATGACATCATTCATGAGAAGGGGTCTCAAAAACCCCATGTGGAGAATTTTGTGCAAAATTCCAAAAAATGACTGTTTTACGAGCGTGTGTTGCGCAGTTCCTACGCAGGCTCGTAAGTTCGCGAATTTTCAATATTTTCACTCCAGATTTTCAACATTGCCATTTTATCACACCTTCTTATGAGCTGTACAGCTGTCATTTTTCCCATCTCACCCAAAATGTGTTTCCGCCCGTAGCGCGCCAATGGCGCGGTCGGTATGCGAAATCAATATATGGAACACATTAAGAAAATCATAGTGACACTGTTTATGAGCAGAAGTGTCTTAAAATGGCTATGTTGAAAATTAGTGAAAAATCCTAAAAATGATTGTTTCACAGGCGTGCGTTGCGCAGTTCCTATGCCTTTCGTATGTTTGCAATTTTCAATATTTGCACTCCAGATTTTCAACATTGCCATTTTACCACACCTCCTCATGAGCAGTACAGCTGTCATTTTTCACATCCTGCCCAAAATGTGTTTCTGCCCATGTAGCGCACAATGGCGCAGTCGGTGTGCGAACTCAATGTATGGGACACATTAAGAAAATCACAGTGACATTGATCATGAGCAGAGGTCTTAAAATGACTTTGCTGAAAATTTGCTGAAAAAATTCCTAAAAATGACTGTTTTATCAGTCTGCGTTGCCCAGTTCCTTCGCAGGGTCGTAAGTTTGCGAATTTTCAATATTTTCACTCCAGATTTTCAACATTGCCATTTTACCACACCTCCTTATGAGCACTGCAGCTGTCATTTTTCACATCTTGCCCAAATTGTGTTTCCGTCCATGTAGCGCACAGTGGCACAGTCGGTGTGCGAACTCAGTGTATGGGACACATTAAGAAAATCACAGTGTCACTGTTCAGAGCAGAGATCTTAAAATGGCTATGTTGAAAATTTGGTGAAAAAATTCTTACAAATAACTGTTTTACGAGCGTGCGTTGTGCAGTTCCTATGCACGCTCGTAAGTTTGCGAATTTCTAATATTTTCACTCCAGATTTTCAACATTGCCATTTTACCACACCTCCTTATTAGCAGTACAGCTGTCATTTTCACATCCTGCCCAAGCGTCTTTCCCCCATGCCAATTGCACAATGGCGCGGTCGGTGTGCGAAATCAATGTATGGGACACAGTAGGAAAAGCACAGTGACACTGTTCATTGAGCACAGGTTTAAAATGGCAATGTTGAAAATTTGAGTGAAAAAATTCCTAAAAATGACTGTTTTACAGTAACGTTGCACAGTTCCGCACTTGCCTTTCGTGAGTTTGCGATTTCAATATTTCCACCCAGATTTTCAACATTGGCATTTTACCACACTTCCTTATGAGCAGTACAGCTGTCATTTTTCGCATCCTGCCCAAAACGTGTTTCTGCCTATGTAGCGCACAATGGGGGTAACAAAAAGATCATGCTGACAATTTATTGTGCAAATACCAGCAATCGCACAGGGCAGTAGGATAAAGCACCATACATGCCAAACACCACTGCAAATACCTGCAAGCGAACTTTCAGCATTGACAAATACTTGTTTAATTAGAGTAGTGTTATTATTATAGAGTTTTTCAGTATAATGACAAATAAAAATAGCAGAGAGTATATATACAAATTAAGCAGGCAGTGGTACAGGATTAAACATGCTACAGGTACATTGTCATGAAATCTTTACATCCAGGACAGAAAGATTCAATAATGCTCAGCACATGGGTGTATCTGTAAGGTGTAACATTCACTCCATAGCTAAGGAGCCAATGATAGGTCAACCTCTACTTTTTGATGGCTCCATCTACCCCAAGTCTCCTCAAATACTGATTCTTATGTATTTGATTGTAATGCCCCCCCCCCCCCGAAATATGGCGGCTTACCTTATGGCCGTTTCTCCCGTTCCTACTCCTGTTCAAAAGCACCTCCTGGTTGTCTGCCATTTTTCCCCCCCAGCTCACTGCTGCAGCCCCGGTGCCTTAATTCAGCCAGTTTTGTGCTTAATTTTAAACTGTGACTCACTGGCATTTCTGGAGCTGCCAGCGATTGTGCATGCACTAACTGACACCTTTGGTCTTCTGACTGCCAACTTTGCAGTCAATCGGGAGATGCTTCTCCGGTCCTGGTGTCCCTGTTTGCCCAAGTTGGGACACAGTGACCTTAGCTGGGGCCAAAACATCCCTCTTGCTATTTTAAATAAAAAGTGTCATGTGGCATTAGGATCAGGGCTCATGAATATTAATGAGCAGAGCCCCAATCCCTTATAAATATTAATGAGGGAGTTGTCTGCCCCTGGGGAACTGTATGTTTCAGTGGCTGCTGCAGGGACAAAATGTAAATAAATAAAGCTATTAATCACAGCAGCTGCCAAGGACATGAAAGGGGCTAAAAGTTAAAAGGGGGAAAGCTTAAAATAAAATATATTTTTCCTGGCTGCACCAGATACAAATGTTGGGACTCAAATAAACAGCCTGCCTGCTGCCTAGGGGCACTTAATTCAGCAGCAGTGACAGGCAAATGGACTGAGCAAACTTCTAAAGCTGGGCAGCATTCTTGAGGGCACACAAGCAGCTATTAAACTGTGGGGCAAGTGGGCAAATATAGTCATTATTCTGACTGCACCAGGACTTTTATTTGGGACTGTGTAAATCTGCTACAGGGAATGTGTGTTCAGCAACCATTTTTAAGTAGCAACAGCCAATCGAAAGCTGGAATTTCAAGCCAGGACTTGTGGGACTTTTGCCAAAAGCTCATGGGGCATTGCAAAGTGCTTATGGGGGAAACTGCAGGGACCTAAATTCAGGCACCAAAACAGGGAGCTTGTAGTGCATCAAGGGAGGTTAATGAATAATTCATTATTGTGATCGACAAGCACTTCAGCCAGTCATAGTGGGAGCAATAGATAGCTTCAGCCAATAGGGAGCCTCAGAGGAGCCCCGTAAAAGACAGTGTTTTCTGGCTGTGCGAGCAGTTTGAGTGGGAGCCCACACAGTGGTGGGGGCTCAGGCCCTCAGCAGAGCAAAATGGGCCTAGTGATCCAGTGCAAGCCCCTCCACAGGGAAAGGGGCTTTTCTCCTTCCAGCAGAGAGACAGGTGGCTGCCTAAAGCAGAATTCGCTAGCCTGGGAGTTGCCAGAAAATGTCCTCCAGGGGCTAGCCCAAGCCTTTCCATATTTAGGAAAAACGTGGGCAGCAACCTGATACCAAGTCAGCCATGAGAGGGCTGAACCTGCCTCAGCAGTGAGAGTGCTGATGTCTTCAGGAACCTCTGATGAAGGAAAGCCATTCCTGTGATGATACCTGAGTGAGTAAAACTGCATCTGCCAGGTGCAATTTAAAGAAAAGCTTACAGGGGCAGCGAAGCACATATTGAACTGACTGAGTGTCTGTCTCTCTGCACCCTGCATTTACATTAACACTAAGAGGGTGGACATCTTCCAAGTGACCAGAAAGGGTCCAGTTATTATATATAAATGTGTCTGAATTGCTAAGTGCCTTCAGGGCTGGAAGGAGAGTACTCCAATTCAGGGTTCTTTCTGACTTTGCCTGGGAGGTCCAGTATTTTGTCCATGGGAGCTGCAAGTGCGAGCAAAGAGCCACAAGGGATTGCATGTTGTATTTGAGCTTAGAGAGCTTCAGAAATGGTTTACTGCCAAGTACAAGTTTATATTTGTAAACCGTTATTGCTAAGAGCAAAGTTTGCATCGAAAGAGACTACTGCGTCTGTTGCCAGTGAGGAAAAGTCTAGAAGATGATAGTGGGCTTGGCCACAAGCCCAGCCAAGTTTCAAGCTTCTTAAATGGTAGCAAGCCTAGCCTTAAGCTCGGTCTGTTGTGATAATGAACATTGTGCCTTAAACTTCGGCTCTACCCAGTGAGAAAAATGAAAGATTTCCTACAAAATGGATAAATGTGCTAAATTTGGACTTAAAAAAACATAAATGTGCTGAATGTGGCAAAGCGATTTCAGCCCAGGGAGGGGTGCTGCTTCAGAAGTTAAAGTGTTGTTCCCATCACCAAGCTTTAAAATCCTTGTAGTCTGTTTAGGCATGCCTGGGCTGTTGGCTTGCCTGCAGTTTAACCTCTGGGGATAGTGCCCACTTGCTGAAAACACTCAGACTTGACCTGCCTATGCCTATGAAGATGTGTAGATGTAAGTAATGTAGGGCCATCCCTGCACTCCATGAAAATGGACTTGTAAATAGTTCAAGCTTGTAAATCCTGCCACCTGCAGTTAAGTAAATGTTCAAGAATTCAGCCTAAACCTAATCATCCTAATTCTCCTAAGGGCCCCAACTAGCCGGCCAAGATACAGCTGCACTGTCCATCAGGCCTGCACCATTTGAGAACTTAAATTACTGGGCACCCTGGTTAAGGTGTGGGATTGCAGGGTCTCATACCAAATGTGGGGACTGGTATATGTGTAAACCTTGTAAATATGTTTGATAATTATGCAGCTAGATAGGTAGTCAGGGAATTGGCTATTACAGAGGTTGGTGGGTGGCCATTAAGAATTACAACTTATTTAAAATGCAAAATGTTGATTTAAACCAATCAAACCAATTTCTAAATGTAAATGTTGTAAATAGCCTAACCTCTGCTTCCAATTCACCCATCCTAACCCTCCCCATGTAAATAAACTTCTTCTTGTTTGTTTTTGCAGATACCTGTGTCATAAGCATATTATTAGTAGTAAGTCATTAAATGCAAATGTCTAAATTGTGGGGTTTTAAATATTGGGTCATGTCTGGGGTGGCTTTATGATAATGGGGGTGGGTACAGCATCCCAGGGGGTTGTACCAGGTTTTATTCTAGCCCACTTAAAGCTAAAATGTGGGCGGAGGCACTGTACAATGTACTATCTTGGGTAATAACCATTTTAAAGTCAATTTTGGGAACCCAGGCCCTTCAGCCTTGTTGTGGCCAGGCAAGGCAGGGGTAGTAGCCCTAGGAGTAGCGCTGCCTAGGAGTTACAATAGAAAGTAAGCCTTTTGAGGTTATAGATATTATCTACTGTGTAGTACCATTTCTTCAGGGTGGGACAGTAGGGGTCAGCCACTGCTGTGTGAGGACCTTCTTGTCATATGTAAGAAGTATCAATAACAATTTGTATGTACACCCCTTTAGTCTACATTCTGGCAGTGAGATATATAATAGTGCCAATGAGGGTGTTAGCAGTCTTGGGCTATCAAAAATATCCTTCAGCACCTGACCCACCTCCCACCAATAACCCACCACATGAGAGGATGAAGCAGCATTTTTGAAAAATGATTTCCCCATAATTCCCACAATTTATGCTCTCCACAATATTCACAAAAATACTGCAGAGCCACCTAAGAGGCCCATAGTCTTTGGTTTAGGATCGCTAACACAAAATCTCTCACAATTTAATGATTTCTTTTTACAACCTTATGTTTTTGGTCTGTGGTCCCATATCAGAGGTACTATGCACCTCTTGCATAAAATGGAGACTGGTTTATGGCAACAAGATTATTATTCGGTTACTATAGATGTTACCAGCTTGTATGCTCGTATACAACATGAAGAGGGGTTAGAAACTGTAAGACCCTTTTTTGACAGGTCTGCTAGTGGCGGCACTGTTCCTAAAACCTTTTCCTACAAACCATTGAATTTTTTTCTAAATAGGAGCCATTTCCTTTTCATTGGGTCATTTTACAGACAGAAATGTGGCACGGCAATGGGGGCCTTTATGGCCCACTCATATGCTAATATGTTCATGGGCCTGTGAAAGCAAAGGTATATATTTAACAATAATGTCAACAAATATCACAGTAGTGTGGCAACATGGCATCATTGTATAGATTATATCGTTCGTATCTGGCCTGGCACTAAAAAAAGAAATTCATGATTTTTTGAAATACCTAATTTCAACAAGCAGCAGTTTGAGATTCACTTATGAATTTGATAAAAATCCAATAAATTTGTTAGATATCATCCTGAGTGCCATGCCACAACAACAAATCATCTCCACAGGCTATCATAAACCAACAGTGCTACAGGCCTGGAGTGCCCATCTGCATACCATGCAGCCAATTATTTGCCGGAGGAGAAATTATTCAGAAGACAAGATATCTGAACAAGAAGCCTGTGAAATGAAAAGCAGATTCCTGGAGAGGGGCTATGAATAGGCAGTTTTAGATACTACATTGCAAAAGGCTTGAAACACAAACAAATCACCCTTATTATCACCCCAAAAAACAGAGCTCAAGAAACAGATCCCCAGATTACTTTTTTAACTCATTACAATAATTTAGCAGGGAGGGTGAGCAACATTATCCATAAATAGGTCAGGCATAAGTAAGTCAGTATCCAGTTTTATCCTGACACTCATTGATTACGGCTTGGTAGTTTATAGTGCAGCTACTGACACAGCTCTAAAACGTATAGAGACAGCCCTTAACAAAGCATGTAAACTCACCCTAGGTGTGGATAACCTAGCACACACCTGCTCGCTGTACGAGCATTCTAATTGGCTGAACCTTAAGAATAGGAAAAAATATCTGACGTGTCTTCTTGGTAAGAATGTCTTGCTAGGCCAAGCTACCCCCGGAATAGGGGACTTACTGCAGGTTAACCTCTCTAGTATCAGACGAGGGGCATGGCCCATGTCCCCTCACTGTTCCCTTCATGAAAACCTCACTGGGTCAATGGTCCTGTGCGTATAGGGCCCCACTTTGGCTAAATGAAGGCCCCACAGCCATACTAAACATTGACAGTCTTCCCTCTTTCAAAACTGATCTGAAACACTTCCTCGCTGAAACAGGCTCTTGTGAGTGCAGGACTTGGCCTGTCAATGCTGTCCATACTTGGCCACGAATTAACCCCCCATCCCTAGCCTGAGACATATGCTCAGCAGGATCTGAATCCACTGAACTGGTGCCTAGCCCTCTCAGTGTCTTGATGCTCTTATAATTTCCACCACTCCCCTAACTGCCTTGTGCTCTTCCTCCCTTCTGCCTAAATCCTTACCTTGCTACTATCAGTCTCCCCACCCTAACTCTCTTTTCATCTGCTTTCCTCCTTACCCATTCTTCCCTCTTATGCGAAGTCTCCATCACTCCTCATATTTCCTCTTCATATTCCTCCTATCTCCCCCTCAAAACCACACCTCCCTTCACACTTCTCTCCTCTCTCATTTTACGATCTTCCCATCAGCCTTGCCCTCCACTTACATTTTTGTCCCACTAGCCTTCCCTCTAATCTTCTCCTCCTCCTCCTTCTGCCCCTCCTCCTCGACTAAGCCCTCCACCTTCTAGACAGAGCCTACCCTCTAGGCTGCCACCCCCAGGACAGAGCCTACCCTCCAGGCTGCTTTGCACGTGTTATGTGAAACTGAATGACACGCTTTGCTGTTTAAGTGGAACTACGAACTGAGCATCTGTAAGTTGGTCATCAGGTTAGAGGTACCCTGAACTTGAGCACCTGCTATAAGATAACCTGTTCAGTATATGAGCATTGCTGAGTTTGTATCATCTCTTACAATATTTTTGGAATTGAAGTTCTTCTAATGTTTGTATGTATAAATGCATGTACGTATTGTATAACACCGATGTGGAACCTTTGAAAACAAGCACCTTGCTCAAAGGTTATATCTGAAGATTGAAATAAATAAATAAATATGTAGTGGCCAATATTACAGAGGGACAGAATACTAGAGCACACTTGGGGGAATAAACCTAGAACCACATTTAGAAAGGCCGGTAATTTGGGAGATTTACTAACTAGCAATCATTTTGCGGCCACAAAACAACATTTAAATTGGCTACCTGTCAGACCAATAGGCTTTCATAAATGTGATGACAGCAGTGTTTGCAAATTATGCCAAAGAAGGGTCATCATATGCACACCCCAGGAACAACCATAACATTGAAATCAGGCAGTTTGTCTCTTGCAGTAGTACTCCTTCACTGTTTACATGGCATGGTGCCCTAGTCAAAAACATGTGGACAGGATGGTCCATCCTCTTACAGTGTGCACCCAAGAGCACATCAAGGCCATCATAAATGGTAATGACAGAAGTGTCCTGGGTGTGCACTGTATGTTAGTACATAATTCAGATCAAAACTCTTTGTCATTTACAGCAATTGAACATGTTCCACAATTGAGGAGTGCGGGGACACAGAACCACTTGCCTACTACAAAAAGAAACTAGCTGGATAATATTGAACACTGTCCAACCAAATGGTTTGGAAGAAGAAGTAAATTGTGTTCCTTCCTAAAAATCCCTAAAAATAGTAATTACAGTTGCTTAAAATGAGTTGTTATTTACAAATGTCTATAACCGTAAGGATAGTCTCCTACATGTTTTTACAGTGCTCAGTATGATGGATTCCTTCCAGGTGGTATACAATTCCATGATACCAGTGTCATGTCTGTTATTAATTTGTTTTGTCATTGATTTCCAGTATCCAAAAACTTGGATTCTTTTGGAACAATATAAAATATTCTTTAATCTTCAAAATGATAAATCAATATGTGACTTTCACTCTTCTGCATCCATGTATCTGCACTTAGAAGTAACATTTATTTGTAACATGTAGCTCTCCCCTTTATCCTGTTGCTGTATTCCTTCATTTTATAATAGCCCCCTCTGGCCCCCTTCCTGTCCTCATTATACACAAAATGTTTCAGAATTTGTCTTGATATATAAATGTTGGTTTGGGATTATCTAGTCCACATTTTTTTCTTTTGGGGTTAATACTATTGCCTTACCTTGTATTATTGTGACACTATCAGCTTGTAAATATTTTTTTGTATTTGAAATTTAATGAAATTGGTAATGTACCTTAAAATCAGATGTACAGACAGGTAAAGACTCACCCCCTGACAAAGACTAGCACTGGTTGAAGCGCCGGGGCAGTCTTAACTTGCTTTTTACTTTTGGCAATCAAGCCTTCTGAACGATTTTGTCTTCAGGGTGCAGTTACCCATCTTTTTTGCTGAGATTTTGGGGCTAGGCAACCCGAACTGTACCACAACAAACTCCAGAGATGCGCTGCACCTAGTGCCTGGCTAATGAGGGTGTCAGCAGTCCTGTGCTATCAAAAATATCCTCCTGCACCTGACCCACTTCCCACCAATAACCTATCACCTCATTGTGGCTCCACAAAATGTGGAATTTTTCCACTTTGTGTTCTCCTTAATACCTCTAGCACTGCCCTGCCTGAGGTCCCATATAATGCATCTGGACTGCTGGGGTTCTAAAATGCCTCATACAAAGTTTCAGGAGAACTCGCTCAGATATGGGGCCATGGTAACTTTGTTAGCCAATAAAGCATGTTTAAATCAAATGTCCTCTGTGTGTGGTGTTCAATTCTGCATTTCATTTAGCCAATATCTTGTCTGAGGATACTGTAGTCAGATCCATGAGTGTCCTATATAGTGCCCTGATAATATTATGGTGCAGCTCTAATTTCTGATGTCGCATGAGTACTACCTTTAGACTCCAGGTTTTCAAAAAGGCGTGGTATATCAGTTTTTAGAGTTCCCACACATGATCCAACTTGTGCATATCTAAAATGATCCACCTGAGGCAGGCGATATTGGGAATGCAGGTTATGGCAGGACTGTATTCCAGAAATAGAGGTCAGTAAGTAAAGCCAAATCGTTGCCAAGATTATAAAAAGGAGTCATTTCTATTTAAGGGACAATTCGAATCTCAAGCCAGAGCTGTAGTCCAGGTTACCAATGGCTACGTTTCTGTCTTGTTTTGGGGTTTCCATTTATGCTCCCTGCTCTCTGAGTGGCCCCTTATCCTCCAGAACTAGCCCCAGCCCTATCACACTGGCAGCCCTTAGGGCTTACCTGTGTCTCCCTATTTTCTCACAGAGCTTTCCTCCTCTCGAGGGGGTGGTGTGGCCCCCCTTACCTCCACTGTGACAGGACCTGGTGTGGGAGACTGCACCTAGGTAGCTAGGCACAGGGCCTGCTACCTAGTCAGCTTCATCCTGCCACTCAGTGTGTTTTCCTTCTTTTTCTTCCAAGTTCCCCAGGAGGTCGGTGTCAAGGAAATGCCAAACATGATTACATGCAAGCATGCATCATGCAGTGCCTGCTGATGTACTACCACCCCTTAGCTACTCCACTGCACTGCCCCCTGTGGTCACCCAGGTGGCAGTATAGCGGCAGAGCTGACTGCCCTACCTCCCCAGAGGAGGAGAGCATCTCTTGGACACTCGATCCACCACCCCCTGGCCGACCTGCTGTGGCATGAGCTCATACCTGAACTTGGGTCACTGGTATGATGCGAGGTAGGGTGTGATGCACCTCAGTCCTCTGTACCATGGAGCCGACTGCATTTCAGCCTTTTTTACTAAGCCGATGCCACATTTGCAATGGCACAGCAGTGTACAAACTAAATTTAGAGGTGGGGAGGTAGCTTCTTAGGAAGGCATATAATATTTTGTCTATCCAGTGAAGGTCATTGAGTGTAAATTCGATATTTACCAGTGTGCATGGAAGTTTGCAGATGTCCAAAGGCATATAACCTCAGCTGTGTTGCCTGTGAGTAAAGACGAAGATGGGGCAAGTTAACCCCCCCATCCTTCTGCTGAGCTAGTAAAGGAAAAGAGATTCAGGGCCTTGCTCCCACATATGAATCTTAAAATCATGTTATTTCATTAATTAGAATACATTATATCGGAAAATAAGGGCAAGGTCTGTAAATAATAAAGAATTCTGGGGAGGATATTCTGTCGAATAAGCGCTATCTGTTGAAAAAAAAAAAAAAAAATTAAGTGGTGACCAGCGATTGGGTTTCAATTTATTCTGACCAGCAGATCACAGAAGATCATGACAGGAACTTTCTTGTTGCAGTGGGTCATTGTCAGTTGTGGGGTTCCACAAGGGTCACTTCTGTCACTCATTTTATTCGCGGTGTACAGTATACGTTACCATTGGAATGGGTCATTAAACAGTGTGGTATGAGTTTTTATTACTATGCAGAAAACAGTCAGCTGTACCTGACTTTTACGCTGAATGAAACATAGAAACATAGAAGCTGATGGCAGATAAGGACCGCAAGGCCCATCCAGTCTGCCCATTTCTTTTTCTACCTTATGAATGTGCCATCGGCCTTTGCTCTGTCAATGGCCTAACTATTCATACTCATCTGTATTGCTCCATTATGCCTGTCCCATGCCTGTTTGAATCCCTGCACTCTATTCATATTCACCACTTTCTGAGGTAGACCGTTCCATGCATCCACCACCCTTTCTGTGAAAAAGAACTTCTTCACATTACCCCTTAATTGGCTTCCCTCTAATGTCATGCAGTGTCCTCTTGTCCTGCTGTTTTTCTTATATTGAAACATGTTAGACTCTTTCACCTTGTTAATGCCCATATTGAGCTCTGTTAATCTGTGCTCATATGTTTTCTGATGCAGTCCCTGTACTATTTTAGTTGCCCTTCTCTGGACTGCCTCAATTTGGTTAATGTCATTGTGAAGGTGTGGCCTCCAGTACTGCATGCAGTACTCCAGACGGGGCCTAACCAGTGTCTTGTAAAGAGGGATTATTACCTCCCTCTTCTGACTTGTGATACCCCTACTAATACACCCCAACATCCCTCTAGCCTTACCTACTGCTTTAGTGGTCTGCTTGGATGATTTCAGGTCATCGGTGATGATGACGCCCAAGTCTCTTTCTTTCCTTGTGACTGCCAGCAATTTGTCCCCTCCCAGCCTATAGGTGGCTTCAGGGTTTCTCTTCCCTATGTGCATGATCTTGCACTTCTTTGCGTTAAACCCCAGTTGCCACTGTTCTGACTATTCTGCTAGTTTATTCAGATCTCTTCTCATTCTGTCCACCCCATTTGGATCATTTACTCTGTTGCAGATCTTGATGTCATCTACAAACAGACAAACCTTACCCTCCAGTCCATCTGCAATATCACTGATGAAGATATTAAAGAGGACTGGCCCCAGGACTGATCCCTGAGGTACCCCACTTGTGATTTGCATCTCCTCTGTATACCATTTACCACCACTCTCTGTTTTCTGCTCATCAACCAGTTTGCCACCCAGTTGACCAATGTCTGACCCACCCAGAGTCTACCCGGCTTATTAATCAATCTTCTATGTGGAACAGTATCGAAAGTTTGCTGAAGTCAAGGTAGGCAACATCAACTGCTCCCCCTTAGTCCACCACTCTGGTTACCCAGTCAAATAAATCTATGAGATTAGTTTCACAGGACCTTCCTTTTGTAAACCTATGCTGTCTTGAATCCTGTGCTCCTATGGATTCCAGCTCTTGCACTATCCTTTCCTTAAGGAGTGCCTCCATAATCTTGCCCACTACTGAGGTAAGACTGACTGGTCTGTAGTTCCCTGCTACCACTCTTGTGGAGCGGGATCACATGAGCCCTTCTCCAGTCTTCTGGGACCTCTTCTGTGCTCAGAGACTCACTAAACAGTTCTGAAAATGGCTCTGCTAGTTCAACCAGGTCCTCAGGAGTCAGTGGTCAGATGAGATGTCACCATATGGCTGTCACTAAATGGCACGACTCTGGCAGCCATGGATCAGGGAAAAATCTGGGAGTCATTATGGACTCCGAGCTGACACTTGAATAAGTATCACACGGAATTTTGATTAATAAACTTAACCATTTAGGCTTTTCGGCACCTATTATATCTTGGATAAACAACTGGTTGAGTAAAAGAACACAGAGAGTGAGGGTGAACGGTGCATTGTCAGAAGTGGGTGTAGTGGCTAGTGGTGTGCCTCAGGAAACTGTTCTGGGCCCAGTGTTGTTTAATTTGTTCATCAGTGATATGTACCTCTCACCAGATAATATTATGGTTAAATTTGCAGATGACACCAAACTTGGGGGCAAGGTTAATACCCTTACTAATTGTCATAATTTAAGATCTGATCTTGCCTTAATTGAGTAATGGGCATATACCAATAAAATGCATTTTAATATATCTAAATGTGCAGTACTTCATTTGGGAAAAGATAACCCCAAACAAGAATATTATTTAAATAACACTATCAGTAGGACATCTTGTGTAGAAAAAGACCTGGGAATTTTGGTAAACAATAAATTATCCTCAACTTCTCATTATTCCAGACTTGTAAATCAAACTAATGCACTATTACGTAGAATAAATAAAACATTTATTTCCAAATCTGAAGAATGCCTGTTAACTTTGTATCAATCACACATAAGGCCTTACTTAGACTATGGATCTCCATTTTGGAGTCTTTATCTAAAGTCAGATATTAATAAAATGGAACAAGTCCAACACAGAGTCACTAAGCTAGTACCCCACCTTGCTCACTTGGAATACGATACTAGACTGCAAAAAACGGGTTTACATTCATTTAAGTGAAGATGCACTAGAGGTGACCTTCTGCAGTTGTTTAAAATTCTTAAATCCCCAGTCCAAATGGCTCAATGTGGCATTGTTTATTCATTAAGGAAAATTGTGCCAAGACTTCATAATAAACAACTGGAAGTTCCAAGGCAAAAATATGGGACCCATTGATAAGATGGCCAACAGAGTTAAGCTAGCCCTGGCACAAAGAAACACAGGTGAGGGGGTACAGGCAAAGTGGGCAAGCATTAAGGATGCAATACTTGAAGCAACATCCTATTGTGTTAGGCAGAAAAGGAAGTGCACAAGAAGGAGGAAACCACTTTGGTTCTGAAATAAAGTAGCAGAAAAGGTCAGAGCCAAAAAGCTGGCCTTCAGGAAATAAAAGGGAACCCAGCAGGATGAAGATAGGGAGGCATACCAAACTGCCCTAAGGGAAGCAGGGAAGGCAGTAAGGCAGGATCAAAGTCCCAAACTGAGGAAACACTAGCACGAACAGTAAGAGAAGGTGACAAGACTTTCTATAGATACATTAGTGAAAGGAGAAAGTCCAGAGGGGATATTGCTAAGCTCAAAGGAGAAAAGGGGGCATGTGAGGAGGAGGAGGACCCTGTAAAAGCATGTATTCTAAATAGATACTTTTGCTCAGTATTTACTGAAGAGAAGGTAGGACCGGGCCCACAGCTCAGCACCACGGACATGGGGGAGGGAGGTGAGCACTGCTCCCTTCACAAAAGAAAGGGTCCTACAAGAGCTTGGTAAGCTCAGGGTGGACAAGGCAATGGGACCTGATGGCATACATCCCAGGGTACTTAAGGAGCTAAGGGTGGAACTAGCAGAGCCATTAGCAGAACTGTTTAGTGAGTCTCTGAGCACAGGAGAGGGCCCAGAAGACTGGAGAAGGGCTCATGTGATCCGGCTCCACAAGAGTGGTAGCAGGGAGGAGGCAGGGAACTACAGACCAGTCAGTCTTACCTCAGTAGTGGGCAAGATTATGGAGGCCCTCCTCAAGGAAAGGATAGTGTAACACCCGGAATCCATAGGGGCACAGGATCCAAGACAGCATGGGTTTACAAAAGGAAGGTCCTGTCAAACTAATCTCATAGATTTCTTTGACTGGGTAGCCGGAGTGGTAGACCAAGGGGGAGCAGTTGATGTCACCTACCTTGACTTCAGCAAAGCTTTCGACACTGTTCCACATAGAACATTTATAAATAAGCTGGGTAGGATCGGGGTGGGTCAGAAGTTGGTCAATTGGGTAGCAAACTGGTTGATGGGCAGAAAACAGAGAGTGGTGGTAAATGGTATACAGTCAGAAGAGATGCAAGTCACAAGTGGGGTACCTCAGGGATCAGTCCTGAGGCCAGTCCTCTTCAATATCTTCGTTAATGACATTGCAGATGAACTAGAGGGTAAGGCTTGTCTGTTTGCAGATGACACCAAGATCTGCAACAGAGTAGATGATCCAGCTGGGGTGGGTAGAATGAGAAGAGATCTGGATAAACTAGCAAAATGGTCAGAAGAGTGACAATTGGGATTTAATGCAAAGAAGTGCAAGATCATGCACATAGGGAAGATAAACCCTGAAGCCATCTATAGGCTGGGAGGGGAGTTGCTAGCAGTCACAAAGGAAGAAAGAGACTTGGGCATCATCATCACTGATGACCTGAAATCATCTAAGCAGACCTCTAAAACAGTAGGTAAGGCTAGGGGGATGTTAAGGTGTATTAGTAGGGGTATCACAAGTCATAAGAGGGAGGTAACAATCCCTCTTTACTAGACACTGGTTAGGCTCCATCTGGAGTACTGCATGCAGTACTGAGGCCACACCTTTACAGGACATTAGCCAAATTGAGGCAGTCCAGAGAAGGGCAATCAAAATGGTGCAGGGACTGCATCAGAAGACATATGAGGACAGATTAGGAGCTCAATATGTATACCCTTGAGCAAAGGAGGGAGAGAGGTGATATGATCGAGACATTCAAACACCTTAAGGGCATTAACAAGGTGAAAGAGTCTAACATATTTAAATATAAGAAAAATAGCAGGACAAGAGGACACAGCATGAGATTAGAGGGAGGCCGATTAAGGGGGAATGTGAGGAAATTCTTTTTCACAGAAAGGGTGGTGGATGCATGGAACGGCCTACCTCAGGAATTGGTGGCTATGAATACAGTGCAGGGCTTCAAACAGGCATAGGATAGGCATAAGGGAGAAATACAGATGAGTATGAATAGATAGGCCACTGACAGAACAAAGGCTGATGGCACATTTATAAGGTAGAAAAAGAAATGGACAGACTGGATGGGCCTTGCGGTCCTTATCTGCCATCAACTTCTATTTTTCTATGTTAATGAGAGGTTACATTTCTTTACTATCAGATCTCCAGGATATGGAATACACTACCGTAGGACATTGTTGATTCACAAACTATCACAATTTTCAAGAATAAATTAGATAAATGGATGGATGGACAGGATGTGGGTTAATGTTCCATTTATATGGAGGACAATCGCGATGGAAAAATTGCCTCCTTTTGTCCTATAAACCAAGTAAAACAAGTAATCATAGGTCAGCCATGGTCTGCAGTGGATTTTTCCAACTCCGAAGTATTTCCTGTGTTAAACCCTATCTGGCGTAAGAGGACCTCGTGACCCTAGTACATGAATTTGTGACCTCAGGGCTAGACTACTGCAGTTCTCTTTACCTAGGGCTGTCAGGCATTGCCAGCAGCTGAGGCCTAATGCTGCAGCCAGACTGATCTCTGGATCATTGTACATTGTACATTGTACATGGAACATATTATGCCCATGTTGTGACAGCTACACTGACTTTCAGTCAGGTAGAGCACCACCTTCAAGACTGTGTTGTTAATCTACAAAGCCCCACATGGTTTGAGGCCTGACTACTACTAGGAATACTCAGAATCAACCAGTTCCAATCCCATTTTAAGATTAAGACTTTTAGGAACTTCCAGATCCTAACCTGATTCCATTTCAACTCCTAAAAGGACCTACACATTGAATTTAGGATTCGGATTTGAATTCCTAAATCCTAAATGCTAAATGCCTATGTGAAATAGGTTGTGGGGTTCAGTTTAGGATTTAGGATTTTCAGACTGCAAATTTAAAAATATTAAATCCAAATATCAGATCAGAATCCAACAAATCCGATTCTGTTCAGTGGATTCAAAGCTATCCTGCAGACTACTTTAAAGGTGACAGGAAACTTGTGCTAACTGGCAGCGGTTAGTAATGTCCCGATTTACAGAACTGAAATTGATAATTCCAAAGGATTCATATTTAACTGTACCTGAATAAACACCTGATGTGAAAACTGTTTTTTCAAATGTTTTATTTTGTTTGTTTGTTTTATGGACAGCATTGTGAACAGTTCTCCTCAGGAAACCAGTAATGTTAAGTTTTTACAAGGACACAGTTTTCTGTACAGAATGCTAAGAATGAGCTGTTACTTTATCAGAACCATGATTAGAGTTCTGTACACAAACCATTACATAGTTAAAACTCCAGAGGCCAGATTCACAAAACGTTGCCCTGATGCAAACCTGGTTTGCATTGCACAAACCCGGTTCTAGGGACATGGATATGTTGTTCATCCACACTTATTGGCAGGTTCCTTGCCGCTTTAAATCTTGCCGGAAGGTCTTCAAGCTGGCTCCTCCCAACCACCCGGGTGGTAAAACTCTCGGCTCCGCCCCATGGCGCTAGATCTTCCTTACCGCTTGGAAGCTCAGGTTCCTCCTTAGCGCTCTCGCGTATAAGACTGGTTCCTAACTCTTGGTTTTGAAATTAATCTCTAAGGTTTCTAGACTTGGTCAACTTTTCCCTCTGGCTGCGATGGACAAATCGACTCGGTTTCTGGAGATGCCCTTGTGGGCAGAAAGATGTCTCGACGGATCCGCACTCCACGTGCGTCTGCACAGAGGCCTGAGCACGACCCGCAGGCTTGCGACCTGTGCTCTTCTTTCTCCAGACCTACGTCCTGGAAGCCGTGCTGCCGTCTGCAACTTGGGCGACCAGCGTTACCCTCCGGTAAAGTCGAAAGAGGCCCGGTTGGCGGTGTCCGCAGCGGCGGGCTCGGCGGATCAGCTAGAGCAGATGATCGCCCTCGAAGAGGAGGCGGCGCGGACCGCATCTTCCTCGCCCGCGGCATTTATCCTGCTCTCTCTGGGATCCTCATATTCTGCTTCCTTTAAGGAGCTTTGTCTGTCTCTCTCCACTAAGGGAGAGGGACCAACATCTGCTGGACCTTCCTCTCAGTCCTAAAAGAAGGACAAGGGTAAGTCCCTCCATTGACGCTCTTGGGAGCGGGAGAGGTCCCCCTCCCCGAGTGGTCGACCATCGACTTGGGTCGATCCTTCGGCCTCGGCCACTGGCTTCACGGTGTCCCCGTCAGGTCAGTTGACCGAGACTCCCATCGACGCAGTCGAGATCTTTCTCGACCCGTTGGACGGGTTGTCAACCGGCGCAGCCGAAAATCCTCTCTCCCCGGTTCCCCCGGTGGTGGTTGAGGATCCCATGGGCTTGCCAGTGCCTCCGGTTCCGGAGCCCTTGGGTGTTCCCTCCGAGCCGAGGGGAGGGCGGGTTTCCCCTGCTCCTTCCCCGCACCCTCCTCGGAAAAGCTGAGGTTCGCGGTCTCAGTCTCGGACTTCTTCGCGGTCCAGCCGATCCTGCCACCATAAGCGGTCTCGGTCTTGGCACCGCGACAGCGCCGCTCGCCCTTCCTCGGACGAGGAGGCTCACGATGCAAGCTGCGTCGATGACACGAGGACCTCATGTGGCAACAGCTTCTGCTGGCTGGGAACAAGCCGACGATGTCGCCTTCCCCAGCCATTAAGTGGCTGTCACCGGAGCGGCCGAAGCAACCCCTCACTTTAGCCGAGGTGCCTGTTTCCAGGCCTGTTGCTCAGCCAAAACCAGCTGCTCCACCGATTATGGTGGAACCTCTGCCTTCACAGCCGTTGTTTGGGGCTCCGACCAAGAACTCTCGGTCGGCTCAGGGTTTACCCCATAGGCTATCTGTCACCCTCACTCCCGATCGCCCTCGGCAGGTGGAGGGTGGCTCAGGCCCGAGGCAGCTCTTTGCGGACTCTTCTGAGTCCGATGACAATTCCTCCCTTTTCTCCAGGCGAGTGGACTTGGAGTCCTCTGGAGGTCAGTCGCTGGATGATAGCCATACGTCCTTTCTGGGTTTGTAGGCTCATCTCAGAGTCCACGGGATGCAGCTCGAGCCCCATATCCAAATGGGCCAAGTATCCCCTCACGGAGATATTGGACTGAGGGGATTCCCTTACGGAGGCCTTTCCTGTGGCCGAGGCCATTGTGGGCCCGGCCTTGGAGCTCTGGCAGCGCCCTGCTTCCTGCCCTGCGCCTTCGGCCAGGATGGCCAGGAAGTATGCGGTCCCTACCGGTTCCCTGTCCGGTTTCTCGGAACATCCCTCAGCCGAGGGGTTAGTTACCGACAGCGTTTTCTGGCTTGCCGGAAACGCTAGGGACGTGGACAAACCTCCCGACAAGGAGTCCAAGAAATTGGACTATGCTGGGCGAAAAGTCTATGCTGCGTCCTCCCTTGGCCTTCATCAGGCCAGCTCGGCCGTGCTTATGGCACATTTCTCCCATGCTCTGTTGGGCTCCCTGGATGAGGTAGTCTCTTATCTCCCGGCTGACCTGCAGACCACGGTTAGGCAGGTGCGGAACCAGGGCAGGGCAGTGGCCAAGCAGCAACTTCAGACTGCTCTGGATATTGGAGACTCATGCGCCAGGTCAGTCGCGGCCGCAGTGGCTATGCGCCGTCGGGCATGGCTGAGGATATCCACCTTCACAGCGGATACCCAGCACAAATTGGCGGATGTCCCTTCCTGGGGACCGACCTCTTCGGCTCTGGAGTGGAAGGCCACCTCCAGAGGATCGAAAAGTCCAATGCCACTTTGGACTCGGTCTCATTCACTCAGAGGGACAAGGGCCGCAGACCGCAACCCAAGCCCTTTCGTCCGTCTGCGCCCGCGGCATGTCCGACCCAGCAGCATCAGGGCCAGCAGGCTCGCGCTTGGCGTCCCAAACCCAAGCCCGCGGCTTCCTCCTCCAGGAAGCAGGGAAGTAAAGGCTCAGGAGGTCCCTCGGCCGGTCCCTCCTCCAAGCCTGCACAGTGACGGGTTGAGGGGTGTCGCCCCCAACCTCGTCACCTCACCCAAGTTCCCCAGAAGGGCAGGCTCAATACTTCCTTTCCACCTGGTCTGCTGTTACCACAGACTGGTGGGTGTTGGAAGTGGTAGGAAAGGGCCTGCCTCTGGAGTTCGAGCAGGCCCCGCCATTCAGAGCCGTCGCCCCCAGGGGGGCCTCGGGGTCTGCAGCCTCGCTGTTGGCTCGCCGAGCCGACATCGCTCTGCTCCTCGAGAAAGAGGTGATCAGAGAGGTGGCGGACCCTCCCTCAGGGTTTGTGGCCAGGTACTTCCTGGTCCCAAAACGGACGGGGGGGGGCTGGCGCCCCATTCTCGACCTACACGACCTAAACAAGTTCCTAAGGTCTAGAACCTTCAGGATGGTCACTCTGGCTCAGATAATACCATCCTTGGAACGCGGCGTGTGGTTCTGCTCTCTGGACCTGCAGGACGCATATTTTCACGTCCCTATTCGTCCATCTCACCAAAGATTCCTTCACTTTCGAGCGGAAGGATCCCTTTTCGAGTTCTGAGCCATGACCTTCGGCCTGTCTCCTGCACCCAGGGTCTTCACCAAATGCATGGCAGTGGTGACAGCATTCCTGCAGCACCGAGGGGTCCGGGTGTACCCTTACCTGGATGATTGGCTGATAGCAGCCCCCTCCATACAGGAGGTGGAGCGGTCCAGAGATCTGGCCCTCCAGGTTTGCTCTCAGGTCGGCCTCCTCATCAACGAGGCCAAGTCGGAACTTGAACCAAAGCAGGTGATTCTCTTCATCGGGGCAGAACTCGACTCTCTTCGAGCCAGAGCACGGCTCCCTGTGGACAGGGCCGAGGTTCTTTCCTCCTTTGCCCAATCATTTCTGGTTGGGCAATTGCGCCCTGCCCAGGCTCTCCTGCGCCTCCTGGGTCTCATGGCAGCCTGCACCAGCGTGGTCCATTGGTCCCGCTGGAACATGCGCCCCCTTCAATGGGGGCTGGCCAGCCAGTGGTCTCAATGCTGCGATCCATTGGACCAGCTAGTGACGGTGACCCAAGGGATGTGGAGCGCTGTCCTGTGGTGGATCGTTCCAAGTCATCTGCGGGAGGGCATCCCATTTGTCTGCCCGGCCCGACGGTCTCTCTATTGACGGCGCCTCTCTGATGGGTTGAAGTGCCCATCAGGGAGCCTAGGCGCATGGCCTCTGGTCCGGTAGAGTCGATGCCATATCAACCTGCTGGAGCTCCGAGGCGGTCCGCCTAGCTCTCCCCGCCTTCACTCCCGTTTCCTAAGGGGGTCAAGTGGTTTGGGTCCAGGCGGACAATACCACGACCATGTACTACCTAAACCGCCAGGGGCGGGGACGCGCTCCATGCCCTTGTGCAAGGAAGCTCTCGCATTTGGTCACTCGTGCGCAGCCTGGAGGTGGATCTCCTAGCCATTCATATGGCAGGGCCTCCAACACCCTGGCCGATGCCCTAAGCGGATAGAGGCTGTGTCCCATGGTGGTCTCTCCTGCGAGGTAGTACAAGATCTGTTCTCCCATTGGGGCACACCTCAGGTGGATCTGTTTGCCTCCAGGAGAGCCGAAGCTGAGGCTGTTCCATGCCCGCCCCCTCAGCGGGGCTGCTGCAGGGGATGCCTTCGAGGGCCGTGGACCCTGGGCCTCTTCTCGCCTTTCCCCATTTCCTTGATCCACAAGGTGCTTCTCAAGGCGAGGAGGGACAAGGCGCAGGTGATTCTGGTAGCCCCAGGCTGGCCCCGCCAATGCTGGCATCCAGATCTCCTCAGCCTCAGCTCCAGGCTCCCGAGGCAGCTTCCAGCTTGCCTGGACCTGTTTTCAGTCAATCAGGGGAAGGTGTTCCATCCGGACCTTCAATCCCTGCACCTGATGGCCTGGTTCCTGAGCGGCTAGAGTTCCAGGTCTTGGGTCTTTCCGATGAGGTCCTCAATGTAGTTGAGGCGTCCCGTAAGAAGTCGACCAGGAAATGCTATGCCTTCAAATGGAAAAGGTTTTCCATTTGGTGTCAGGGCAAGGGCCTGAACCCTTCCTCCTGTTCCTTGGCAAGCATCTTGGACTATTTATGGTCCCTTTCTCAGGAAGGGCTCAGGTCGACGACCCTAAGAGTGCACCTTGCAGCCATCTCTGCTTAGCGGGCGCGGGCCGGGAAGCAGTCGGTGGCGCAGGAGAAGGTGGTCTGGCGCTTTTTCAAAGGCCTTGATCACATTTCCCCTCCGGTGTGAGAACCTCCACCTCCATGGGATCTACTGCTGGTACTGGCAAAGCTCATGGGCAAGCCATTCGAACCAATGCACAGGTGTAATCTCTCTCACCTGTCATGGAAGACCACCTTCTTGGTGGCTATTACGTCAGCCAGAAGGTTGGGAGAGTTCCAGGTGCTTTCCATCGAGTCTCCTTACCTGGTCTTCCACAGGGACAAGGTTGTCCTGCGCCCCCACCCGAAATTCCTTCCGAAGGTGGTGTCGGAGTTTCACCTTAACCAGGTGTTGACTCTGCCAGTGTTCTACCCCAATCACACCTCGGAGGCCGAATATAGGCTCCATACTCTGGACCCTAGAAGGGGGCTCGCTTACTATAAGGAGCGCACGGCTGAAATTCGGGGAGAGGTTCGCCAGCTGTTTGTCACTTACGCTGAAGCCACACCTGGCAGACCTGCAGCCAAGCGGACGATAAGCAGGTGGGTCACCTCCTGCATAGATCTCTGCTATAGGTTGGCAGGCATGGAGCCTCCCAGAGGGATAAGAGCTCATTCTACCCACCATACCGCTGCATCGGTGGCTGCTTCCAGGGATGTCCCTATCCAGGAAATCTGCAGGGCTGCTACCTGGAAGTCAGCACACACCTTCATCACCCAGTACCACATCGACCTTGAGTCATGCCGGGATGCTGGTTTTGGGGCCTCGGTTCTCCAGTCTCTTTTCCTAAGTAGGGGGTGTGCGCCTTGCCTCCCTCCTCCCGGAGAACTGCTAGGAGTCTGCCAGTAAGTGTGGATGAACAACATATCCATGTCCCTAGAAATACAGGTTACTCATCTGTAACAGGAGTTCTAGGAATGGTATATGTTGTTCATCCACACGACCCACCCGACCTCCCCGGCTTCGACCCACAACCTAAGCTTCCAGCGGGCCAGATCTGGCGTCATGGGGCGGAGCCGAGAGTTTTACCACCTGGGTGGGTGGGAGGAGCCAGCTTGAAGACCTTCCGGCAAGATTTAAAGCGGCAAGGAACCTGCCAATAGGTGTGGATGAACAACGTATACCATTCCTAGAACTCCTGTTACAGGTGAGTAACCTGTATTTTTGCGCCGAGGTGGTATTCACAAAAGCCTGGTTTGCATGCAGAAACTGGGTTTGTGCTGAGACAGAGTGTGGAGGGAGCCACAGAGGGGAAAGGACCTGTATATTGGTGCTGTCTCATTCACAAAGAATTTGCTCTATACAAGGGTCTTTTGTGGGTCTCCTTGTGTGGAGCAAATATCACCAACTTAGACCTTGCTTTACTCCTGCACAACCCTAGTGGTTGGTGGAGGAACTGTCGGGGCCCCTCTCAGTGCCAATCTCCATCTGTTAAAAAAAATAAAAAAACTCCCTGGTGGTCTAGTGGTCTGTCCACTCCCCCAATCGCTATCCTGTTAATAATAAAATAAGTCCTTGGTGGTCTAGTGGTCCCTTGACCTCCCCCGATTGCTGATTGCCATCCCGTTGATAATAAAAAATACGTCCATGTTGGTCTAGCGGTCATTCCCCTTCCTCAATCACCATCACCAAGATAAAAATAAAAACATCTCCCTGGAGGCAAGTGCCCCCCCATCCACGATCCTCTGGTTGTATAAGACTTAACTTTCCCTGGTGGTCTAGTGGACCCCCCCACCCTGGCAAGTAATGCCCCACCACCCTGCTCCTCTCCCATCCTGAAACCAAGACAGCGACCAGCACAGCGGGTTGTCTTGAAGTGTGTACAGTACAGTACGCTCCGATTGATTAACATCTCAGTGAGTGAGCTGTCAATCAGGGGGTGTGTACTGTATACAGTATGTGTTCCAAGACAGCTCAGTCAGTACTGGCCATGGTGTAGAGAGCAGGGCTGTGCCGGTCACCGGTTCAGTTTTAGGATTAGGGGGTGCAGGGTAGTGGAGCACTACCTGCCGGGGTGGGGGAGTGGGGGCCTTAGTAGACCACCTGGGACAGTTAATTCTCATACAACTGGCAGATTGGGGATGGGGGACCACTAGCCACCAGAGAAATGTTTTCAGTTTTATCATGGGGATGGCGATTGGTGAAAGGGAAGGACCACTAGAACACCAGGAAGATATTTAAAATTATCAACGGGACTGCGATCAGTGACGGGGGAAGGGGAAGACCATTAGGCCACCAGGAAACTGTATTTTTTTTAACAACAGGCCAGCGATTGGCGATGGGGGGAGTCAGTAGTCACTATGGACTGTTCATTTATTAATTTCTCAGAACAGCAATTGGCGATGGGGGGGTGTTACACTCGCTTCAGCCTATACAAATGAGCCCATAATAAGCATGCAAATGGCCACCTAGTGCCTTGCATGCCCAATGGGCTCACTTGCATAGCTTCCTTTACGAACAGGAAATAGCACCCCTGCACTATTCCTCGAAGCGCCATGCTCCTGGCTGCATGTTGGGGTGGCATTACAGGGGTAGCACTGGCAGCACTGGGGTTATGCTGCCTCCGACTACCCCTATGCACAGTAGGATAACGCAGAGCGCTATCCCACTGTGAACAGCAGTTTAGGATGCCTGGGCAACTGCAAAGTGTAATGCAAAATGTTGCTTTGCCTTTGTGAGTTTTTGTGATTTGGTGCCCAGATCACTGGTTCCATGAAAAAAAACTTTAAAAGAATGCTGCCCATATAAACAAAACAATGCAAAATACAGTTTTTCACATCACATTTTATTCAGGTCCAATTACTTATTTATTTATGCATGTATTTATGTGTTTTATTTATTTGTTTGTTTAATTAATTTATTTCAAAAGTTTTACTAGGAAAGACACACTGACCCAGTAACAGTTTGTGCAAGAGTAACAATTCATTAACTGTTGTGTGAGTACAAGTACAGTGTTAGGTAAAACAGTGCAAAGAAAAAGTTACAAAGAACAGTGCATTCACTTTATTTATTTAGATTTTATTGACCAGGTAAGCACACTAGATAATTAAATGCCTATTTTAAGTACGACCCAGGAGGTTACAGTAGGGCAGTACAGACAGATAAATTACAATACAAGATAAAAAGCCAACAAAACAAGTATTACATGAGAGAACAAGAACACAGCAGAGTACTAGATATACTGTACATGAGAGCATAAGGCAGGGTACATGACCAAAACACCGTACAGACTAGAACCAAATGTAACCATGGGATAGAAGCAATTAACCACAAATTCACCCAGATTGAAATCAGCCTGTCACCTTGGACAGCTGCAAGTTAATGAGTCCTTCAAGTACATTAACAGATGTGCAATACCAATATTCAGTGTAAAATCAAAATGTCCAACAAGGGGCCTAAGATAGCAGTGCAGTTACGCACTCCTTAGATTGAGGCTGGCACTAAGATCAGGAACAGTTGCAGGACAGAGATGTAAAGTCACAAAGATGAGACTTAAACAAGAAGGAGGAAGAGGCAGAGAGGCTGGGCAGGAGAAGGGAGGCCCAGATCAAGGGAAAGGATTATGAGAAGGCAGCTTGGCCACCAGTAGATTTTCTCGGGGGAGGAATTGAAAGAGAAACAGTATTTTTGAGAGGGTGGGAAAAGGGAGAGGGGAAGTAGGGAGAAAGGGAGCCAAGCCAGCATTTGTATATAAAGGAGGCAGAGTGGATGAGGTGTCTGACTTCAAGGGAGGGGGGGAGAGTGAGGAATAGAGAGTGTGTGGGGGGTATAGGGAGCACAGTTCAAGGCAAAATGGCAGGAGAGAAAGAGGGGGTCTAGTCTAGCAAGGGTGGTCTTGGGAGCAGCTCTGTGGATAATGCCAAAGATAGGGAGGATCGTCTTGAAGACAATCTGGTGGCAGGCTGGCAGAGTGATACTCACTTTGATCCTCTAGAGCTCGCACAGTTTGGGTTGAAGCTTGTGACAGATGGCATCTACTTGCACTGGGAAGTTGAGATGGCAGTCAAGCCAGACTCTAAAGTACTTAAAGGAGGAGACATCTTCAATCTCAGTACCCTGGAGAGTATAGAAGGAAGGGAGAGGGGTGAGCCTGGCAATCCTGTACTGGGAGCCAAAGATCATGAAAATCTTTCTCTTAGCATTGAGGGACAGATGGTTTGTCTGGAAACAATGCTGGGTGTTGTCAAAGTCTAGCTGCAGCTGGGAAGGGAGGTCAGGGGCAGAGGAACAAGAGGCAAAAAGCACAGTATCATCTGCATACATGCACAGAGAAATAGACAACAGGGAGGTCATTTAGGAAGATGGAAAACAGTATGAGGTCAAGGACGGATCCTAGAGGCACGCTTGAGCAGATAGGTTAAGTGTGAATCATTTAGGGATGAGATATTATTTCAAAGCTAGGAACTTTATAAACAGCTACCAGTAAGACATAATTTCCTGTCCTCTTGAAAGACCTCTTAGAGTGGTATGCCCCCAATCGATCACTCTGCTCCACTGAGGAGTTCATTTTGGCTATCCCATGGGCAGGTCTTAAACTTTCTGGGGAGAGTGCAGCCTTGTTGATGGCCCTGTTTATTTGAAGGTCCCTGCCTTACTGTCTTCAGAGTTCCTTCTTGGTGGAGGCATTTAAAAAGGGGATTAAAAGCTGTTTGTTTACTTTACCTTATAATCCGGATATCTGATATCGAACAGAGTCCCAGTGTTGAAAATATTTATAGTTATTGTTTTTATTATCTTATGTATTTCTCTTGAGTTTATTGTTAATCATGTTCTTATTATGTCGTAAAGTGCTCTGAGACCCATCCAGTCCAGTGGCATAGAGGGCTGCAGAGCTATGCACCACGCTGGTGACCCGGGTTAGAGAATGAGCTCAGGTTGCCAGGGGTTGGCCGAGGAGGGAGAGGATTGAATGTCTGAAAGACAGCTCTCCTCTCCCAGGGTGGGAGGTTTGTCAAATCAGCCTTTGGCTGCCCCCGGGTGGAGGCCTGGGGGTAGTGCTGGCAGCCCAAGTGACACTAAGGGAGGGGCTGTGGTTCCATAGTGTGTGTACGCCTCCATGTGTGCATGTTTACATGCTGCCACGGCAAGGCGGGACAATGGGAGAAAATGGAAAATGGGCTGGCACAGGCTACATGAAGCCCTGCCTCCCTGCCAGTCTGCCTGGTGCACAGATCTGGATTATGTCTCTGGGTGGGAGGAGGATGGACCTCCCCTTCCCAGCCCTGCCACGGGGGGTGCATGGGGAATCCATGGTGGATACAGGGCTTGGTGGACTGGGTGGTGGATGCTGGGCGAGAGAGGGCGGGGACAAGGCCAAGAGCCCCACCTGTGCCAACTCTCTGAGAAAAAAGCTGTATGGAAAAAAAAAAGTGCTTTGAGACCTGCGGATAGGAAGCTTTATAATAATAAATGCCTTGCCTGGCCTAAGGTCCACTTGGCCCAATTGTTAGTTCCTATGTGGACTACCATGAGTGACTTCCTCCTTGCTCCCTATCTAACTTGTATACTCTGGCTAGCACCATATCATCTACCACCCCCAAGAGACAGCACTCCAAAATACTCTCTGGGTCTGTGCCACAGACCACCCTCTCTGTCCCTCTAACTATGAAGTTCCCAGTTACTATAACCTTCTTACCCGGTCTTCTAGCACCCTCCTAACTCCCATGCTTCACTTTTCTAGCATCCTCAGATGCCCTGGTTATAACAGGTTCATTGTCCCTCGGATAGTTTCCTCTTATTCTGCATCAGCACTAACTGACTCTGAAGCAAATGGAGCCTGTGCTGGCTGCACTGTGTGGCCCCAGACACTCTCCAGATTACCAATCATAGTTATCCTGGTACTTTGACTGTGCTCATCCTGATGGCATCTATCAAGTTAGGAGTGGCATTGCATCTGTCCGTAGGTCCTACTGCCTATCTGCAGGCATCACTGCATAATTTTTGCCTAAAACAACATGTCTGGTGTTTTCAGCACTGAGCTTTGAAATGTGGGATCCCAGATTTGAATCCCACCAGAGGTGTATCACTTGACCTCTGTCTGCTTCGCCATGAGACTGGGTGGAAGGAAGCAGGGTCCCACCAAAACTATGACACCACATCTTAGTTTAGTTATCCTGGTCAAATACAGTAGTGTATTTATTTAGACACTGGTGACTGGGAAAAGTACACTGAGTCTAGGCTTGTTTCAAGTTATGTCTCGGGGAAGGAGAACAAAGCAGAAAAGTACTCTACAGCCAAATATATAATCAGAATTCAACAATACCTGTACAGTGCACACAAAACAAGTCAAAGCACAGCCAAATTAAATTAACAAGCGTGAACAAAAAATGGCAGACACAGCACTGCAAATTAGAACTCGTAGTAGAGTAAGTTCATTAATACAGATATGGCAATATTCTGTAATAAGGCTGCAAAATAAAAACAGTTAAAGAACAGGTATGGGCTTCAGCATACCATTGTATAAACATACCCTATTCAGCTAATGCAGTATACTGGAGAACCTGTTTTGTAATATTCACTTGTCTTTCTCAGGTTTTACAGTACATTTTGGCCAGCTTTGGAAGCAACATGGTACAGTGGTTAGAGCATGAGTTTGGGGACTAGAAGACCCATGTTCAAATCTGACCAGAGTCATTTATTCCCTGTGTGATGCTCAACAAGTCATGTAAGCTCTCAGTGCTTCAGTCCCCCAACTGTAAAAACAGGCAACACTAGGACCCCACAGAAAAAGACATACTTCTTCACAGATGGGTTAAAATTATAGAAAACTGCATAAAAGCTGCTTTCAAAGATTTTCTGACTTTATAAAGATGTAACCCTTAGGATGGCAGAAGATTAGGAACATATAGGGTTTTAGGACGTGTATACATGCCAGTGGTACAGCAAGGGATAAACTTGTGACATTTTTAAGTATTTTGGGACCTGCATCTCTGGAGACAGAAGAAGAAATCTTAGTTTAAAATGCTTTTTGTGTATGTATTTTGATGTAAAAACTACATGTGTAGAATTTTAGCCATGTGTATGGGCTATAATAGCAGTATTTGCATTTGATTTCATTATTTTACCAGGTTAGTTGGCTGGCATATTAAAAAAAAAGTCAGCAGCCAGCCTGGTGGCACTGAGGGTTGAGGTGCTGGACACCATACCTCATGCCATGCCAGCGACCTGGGTTTGGGAATGACCTTGGGTCATTGGGGTGCTAGCATGGGAGGAGGGGGATGGAGCAGGATCAAACAGCCTAACGGCAGCTGTCCTCTTCTGGGGTGGTTGTCACCCCCTATAGTTCCACTGCCACTGGGTGGAAGTCCGGTGGCAGCACAGGAGGGAGGGGGTGGCAAGTTGGGAGGGCACCTCAGAACACGGTGCATGCATGCTTCCACACGCGTGCGTGCCTGAGGAAGGAAGCAGATGAAAAAATGGGGAAAAAACACCAGATAAAAGCATAATAGAAGAAAAAAATTTCAGCCAGCTTTGACAACAATGAAAACATTACTGAACAGCATGGTTATTACAGTGTGTGACTAAAGTAGATACTGTTAACATCGTACTGTTACTTTTTAAGCTTACATTTATTGGTTTGAAATACAATATAAAATAATGTATGGGCAGCAAAGTGTTGCAAGTTTTTTTATATTTTTACACACACGAGGTACAGTATATTGTATGATGCACATAAGCCATGAGACTGAAGATTGAGGGGTTTGTTTTGGCTGGCATATAGCACCTATTGGTTTCAGATGCTGCCTTGAACAGTGCTGCAATGAAGTGCAGAGTTAGTCAGCATCTGTTAGTTTGTAAACAAAAAATGTACAATATAGAGGATAATGTATGGTTCTCTGTCAGTAATCGGACTGTTAACCGTCAAGAGGTCACCAGGGCGACCGTGTAAACCTCAGGAGCGAAGCTCGAGAGGTTTACATCGCCATGGCCACCTCAAGATGGTTAACAGTAACCGGTTGCCAATAGAAGGACCATACATTATTTTTAATAGTGTATGGTCCCAAGAAAAAATGAAAACGGCTCCTTACTTTTGAAAATATAGTCACTGCCGCGGCTGTTCAGTCTTTCCCTTGTGAGCATCTGTCAGTTCCCAAGTGAAAAAAAAGGCACGCACATGCACAAACTGATCCCTGTTGTTAACGTATCAATGTGACGTAGCATCGCTAGGTTAACAACATTTCTATGTTACAGCGATGATATAACAACCTTAGGAAATGGCAATTTCCTAAGGTTAACAGCATTCTACCATACATTATATGTATTATACAGTAGGCACCTAAAATACTTAAATATTCTAGATTAAGTGACATATTTAGCTGTGAGTAAATCTCACAACAACCCATGCATAAAGTGCCAGTCACCCACTGCACCAACCCAAGTTTAGATGTATCACTACATTCTCTAATTCAAAACATGTCAGCCACCGTTTTTTTTTCCAGTTTTGCTCACTGCTAAAACCAGACAAGATCCAGAGAAATGACCAGCATGTGCAGCTCCTCTTCAAAGTAACTAAAACATTCTCTACATAATTGTTTTATTTCTGTTTTCCGATAACCCTACCCTAGATAGCACCACCCCGCCTTATCGATATATCTTTTATGCTAACCATTCGCTCCCAGCTTACTTTCAGTGTCCTGATAGCATGACTTCTAAACAATTGCTGGCCCGGTGTTTGACTACTTTTACAGCTCCTATCACAACTAGGATCCCTTTCACATTAAAAAAAAATTGACTCTGACAGAACTCCATTCTCAACACTGCACACTTTCAAACTTTGCATCACTCTTTCACTTATTTTTATTTTATTTTATTTAGCTATTGTTGACCGGGTAAGTGCACTAGACAAATCCTGCCTATTTTCAGGCACGACCCGGGGGGAGGGGGATACAGATGAATGGTAACTGACCTTGAACTAGATTAAGCTGTTGGTGGTATTTTTAGTGAATATGCAGTATTCACACTGAAAAAATACACATTTTACATTTTCATACTACAAATTATGCAATTTCTAAAATGGCCCATTACATAATCACAATAAGGCAGTCCAGGATGTGGGTTATTGTGGGATTTACTTCTTGTGGTTAACGTCACTCAGATTTCAGCCTTGTGACAATCACACAAGGCCTGAGTAAGTCCCACAATAACCCACACCCTGTCATTCTTTATTGGTTAAGTAATGTATGGGAAATAGTGCATAACAATTTGTTTTACACATCAAAGGTTTGGGTTTATGTAAGTCATCACACACTGAGAGTAATAAACAAAAATGAGATTTGGACTACTTTCCAGATTTTAATTTATATAATTACACATACCAAAAATCCTCAGACTATTAAAGATTTAGCTTTCTTACTACCAGTGCTTGCTTCGCTATGCTTAGAGATCCTGAACATGCTTTTATAGCACTAACAAGGCATGTAAATTAAACTGAAAGATTTTGTGAAAAGTACTTTTTTAATATTTTTTATAACTTTGCTAAACAAAAGGATACAGCAGGTGATTTTAATATTGTTGATAGACTAGTCAGTGATACTTTACTAGTACCATGAATATTCTGAAATCAGATTGCGATGGTAGTGATCAGTTTCTGTTTTCTGTATTTTATTTCAGTAACTGCAGAAACCTGGTGATGATGTCATATATTTTAGAAAATGGCGGTTTAGTGTAACAAAGCTGTGTTTGATTTTTTTAGCATTATAAAAATTTTGAGTGGGGGTACAGGTATTTTAAAATCTGAATGCAAAGCAAACTTCTAAATACTGTACATGAGTGATAATACACACATATGTTATGACTTGCCTATTGTAGAGTATGAAAGTGTTTGACATCCGTGCATTATCACTAGTAATCAATAATTACATAAAACAATAAATATAATATAGTTACTCATGTGAAACATAAACATTGGTCAGTTGAAAGAAATATTTCAGAACAGCGATGCACTCTGGCAAAACATCAGTTGGGTATATAACATCACAGCATATATTTTAAAAACAAAGTTAAGAAATATAGCAAGCCTTGTCAAGGCTCAGGAACCCTTAAAGGGAATTGTAAAATGGCAAGAAAAAATCTAGAAATCTCACTGGCCAAGAGACATCAGCTGACTGTACATTAAATCTCTATATACACACAGTCATCTTGGTCCTAAACCACATTACACAATAAGCAAATCAGTCCTCCCACAACCAGAGCTATCTTCCATCAGTCCCTCTGCAACTAGCACTGATCTTCCATCACAAACATGACTGCTACCTTTACACTGTAAAAACCTTCAATTGGGCTCTAAAAATAAAACTACCTAAATAAAAAATAAAAAAAGTTAATTAAACGTTGTTTTCCTGAGCATCACAATCTTCTTACACACATAAATTTGAAAAATTAAGTATTGTTTATAGTTTTCAATACAACTATAATGTATGGTAAAACGCTGTTAGCCTTAGGAAATCATCATTTCCTAAGGTTGTTATACCATCGATATGACGTGGTAATGTTGTTAACATATTGATGCTACATCACATTGCTAGGTTAACAATGGGGATCGGTCTGCGCATTTGCGCGCCTTTTTTAACACTCGGGAACCAATAGATGCATGCAGCAGTAAGGGAAGGACTGAACGGCTGTGGCGGTGACTCCGTTTTGAAAAGTAAGGAGCTGTTTTCCCTTTTTCTTGGGACCGTACACTATAAAAAACAACGTATGGTCCTTCTATCAGCAACCGGTGTCTGTTAACCATCTCGAGGTTGCCATGGCGACGTAAACCTCTCGAGCTTTGCTCTCGAGGTTTACACAGTCACCCTGACAACCTCTCGATGGTTAACAGACCAGTTACTGATACAGGACCATGCATTACCCTCTATGTTTCTTTACTAACAATGAAAAATCCCCCTTCTGTCTTTACCTGCTCATCAGGGAAATCTCTTTTGCTTGCCCTGTCAGTGAAATAATTGAGTCATTGGGTCTAAAGCAGGCCTTTGTTGTCTGTGTGTACAGTATGTTAGTAGAGTAACATTCTACTAGCGGAACTGGATAGAATTTTTAATCCTGTATTCTATAGTAAACATTAAAGGAATAATGCCCGACAGGGTGGGTGTTATGCTGGGATAACATCCCACCTTGGGTGGTTGGGCCCGAGGCCAACGGCCGAGGGCTGCCCAACACCCAAGGTGGGATGTTATCCCAGCATAACACCCACCTGAGGGCATTATTCCTATTATACAATGGTTGGGAGTCAGAGAAGAAAGAAAAAGATGAAAACATTTATTTAAAAGTATATTTTTAGTGTTTTGAAAAGCGTAGGTTTACTTTTTAAGAAATAGATCCTGTTTCTTCTTTTGGCCAGCAGGTGGAGCTCCTGTATGATAACTGTGGCTCTACACTGGTAAGTACTGACAAAACATTTTCGTGTTGTCTCCTGTCTTTCGTGCCATCTGAAACTCAAATGATTCACTGCTCAGCCCCCCTCCCCCCCATGCCTGTGTGTTTCTATTTTATTTGACCTGTATCGGCCTTTGTTTCTGTTCTGTGGTTGATGGCAGTATTTACTTCTGGTTGCCCTACTGACACTCTGTTGACTTGTTTTTTCAGGGTTGCCGCCAAGCTAGGAACGGAGCGCTGCTGATCCACGCGCACAGTTGCCGACCGGATTTTAATTTTATTTCTGTTTTATGTTCTCCCGGTAGTTTTGTGGCATTTATGATGTGTACCAGGAGAAACCTATGGACAACATCGAAAGTGCTAGGTGCAAGGATGAATCGAGGGAGGTAAGGGTTCTGGCCGCTTCTGTTAGTTTGAGAAGCCGCTGCGTAAAGAAAAAAAAAAACCCTCGGTTTGTTTTATCGGTTTAAAGTTTTAATTGTAGCGAGTGAAGGGAGTTGTGCTGCATTTATGAAAAGCTCGCTGCTGACTACGGGATAGATTTTAAAAGTGGCTAGCGGCATGAAATCAGTATAGTGCACTGATTTTTTTTAAGTGGTTTGGTCATTTTCTGTACTGGGACTACAGCCGGGATATTATGCTGGGATAACATCCCGGGTACAGTCTCAGTTTGACCAATCACAGACTAGGATTAGTACTTGCCATTGTATAATCCATGATAAATATTGTGTGCCTTGAATGAGGGGAAAACAGAAAAAAAACAGGATGAAGAAAGTAGGGAATACAGTAATACTTTATAAACAAAGAGAGAAGGTGGGAAAACACAGTTACATAGGTAGAGGCAGACCCAAACAGCTCAAGTAATACATTGCTGTCCCTCCAACACACTGGTTTAGCATTTTTCAGTGAGTTGCTGTTCAGTCAGTTTTACCACTCCTCTACCCAAGTCTGGGAACTATTTTTCACCATATTTAAATAAAATAACATGCTATTATTAAATCTTTAATAATGTGTATAGAGTTTTGTTTAATTGTTATACAAATAGTTGTTACCCATTTTGTAAGAGCAATAAGACACTTCAGGGTGTGGGTTGTTGATTGATAAGAGCATTACCCAGCTGCTGTAGTCACTCGGTGCAAGCACCTCGTGCCTAACAATGCACCTGGGGGTGCTCTTATCAATCAACAGCCCACACCCTGTCATGTCTTATTGCTTTGATGTCCACTTCCCCATGCCCCATGCTTCAGTGTGGAGCAGCCCCCGATTAGCATTTTCACACAGTGTTTATGATTTTTACTTACTTGCTTTTTTGGTATTTATATCTTATATGGTTGATCCTGCCATCCCTCCTGATGGTATTCTGATTAAAGTGCCTCTAGCAGAGCAGTTCATAGTCTCCCAGGGAGGATCCACAGCTAACATCAGAGTAGGGGAGCAGCTGCAGGAACATATATAAAGTGCAGTCCTATGGATGGAACTATTAAAAGCTCCAGTTTGCAAGTTAACGATCCCAGTGCCATACCATGACCAAGTATAGATTGGCAGTGAACTGCCAGCCTCTTCCTAGTCTCCGTATAGCACCAGGACCTCTAACTCACAAGTGAAAGCTATTAATGGATCTATCCATATGATTACACAATACGCACTCTATTGGCTGCTTCCCAGCTCTGACATTAGCCGCAGAAGATTGTGGGATGTACTGCTAGAGGTGCTTTATTCAAAATGCTGGCATGAGGGACAGCAGAACCAACCCACTAAAATGTAAATATCAAAAAAGCAAGTAAGTAAAAATGATAAACACTGCCAAAATGCTAGTTTGGGGGAGGGGAGGCGGACCACATTGAGGTGTTGGCATAGGAATATGAACTTTTCCCTTTAATGACATTTGAGCAATAGATTCCATTCTCTGCATTCAGAATTAACCTTGGGCTGTGAACATGTATATAATGTGTAGACTTTAATGTTGTTATGCACACCATGAGTTTGGAATGCAATTTTTTTAATTACCAGTTCAGACAAAGCATAATTACTAAGCTGCTTTCCACGTTAGCAACCAAAGTAAGAAAAAATGGATGTGACAACAAAAAAAAATGCCTACATTGTCTGTAAGGTGAGTGTCCTTCCAGATGCCTTCAAATTGTGTGCCCTAGCAACCTTTTTACGTGCCAAATGGACCACCATAGATGTCAAGGTTGCTCCTGGGCTTGTTGAGTGTCCCTTGTAAAGCAAAGTGGAGGAGAGTTCATCATATCCATTGATAAAAGAAAGTAGCACAGAGCCTCCACCCAGAGAAGGATTATAACACGCCTGGCAAAACAGTGGTACAAATCCCAGGGATCCTGTACCACTACTTATCCATCACCCACTGTAATCACCCCAACCATGGACCAACACAATAGCTGTACAGTCCCCAATAAGCATGCACAATAATAGTGGACATTTTTCACATGTCCTACATAGGTACAGCTAAATTAAACACTGTCCTGGGCTGTATCTAAAAAAATGCCCTCCTAGGCACAGCCCTTGCAAGCCCCCACATCACAGTGTGCAGTGCAGTACTGATCTTGTTGCCCTGTACTGGAGGGGGATACTCTCTCCTTGCTAGTGCCAGCGTAATTCTTCTTTAAACCATTTAGGCCCATATGGAAGAGAATTACTATTTGTTAATATTTAAACTATATCTGACAGTGTCTAAATATATCTCAAACATATTTCAGATATACTGCATGTACATTTTTCCAGATATTATATAGATATTTGCAGAATTCAGGGAGATGGGGAGAGAGAGGACATGATAGAGATGTACAAATACCTCACAGGGTGAACAGAGTGCAGGATGGGAGTCTATTTCAAATGCACCAAAACAGCTAGCATGTTATGAAGCTGGAATGGGGAAGTTTAAGAGAGATGTGAAGAAGTATTATTTAACTGGAAGAGTAGAGAATGCCTAGAATGGTCTGCCAGCAGAGGTGGTGGGAGCAAAAACAGTTGGGGGGCTTCAAACATGCATGGGATAAGCATGAAGGAATACTGGTAAATAGGCAGGAGGGAGGGTAGACGGAGACCAGGTAGGATCTATGGAGACGGAATAGGCTAGGAAAATCTGGGCATACTGGGTAGACCAAGCGGTCCTTTTCTGCTGACAATTTCTCTGTTTCTAGATACATCTTACACTTGAAACAGATACAGTATACTAAATATATATATATATATTTTTTTGTTATATAGTACTATGAATAAATGAGGGTTTTTTTTATTTTATTTTACTTTTTAATGCTTTTATGGACTGTCTAATGAAACATTCTTTACAGTTGTAATTTTACACTATGATTTCTAAAATCAGTATATGTTAACTAATATATATTTTAATATATTTGCAATATATATTCTGAGATATATTTAAAATAGGTCTGACCTGATATACATCTGGAAAATATCTGAAATATATGTGTTACATATCCTTATTATGTACTGATAATAAATGTTGGTCTATGGTATTTACCGTCTGTGTATCCTCATTTTTTGTAAGAATTGTGAAATCTTTTTTTCTATAGAGGTTGCATACTCCTATGTTGCCCTAGGTTGCCCCCTTCTGACAACCCCCCACCCCACCCCATCACCTAGCTTCTCCGAGCTTGCCTTTCTTCATTTTCCTCTGCCACAGGAATGTGGGGGTTGCCCTGTTGTGGATGTGTGGCCTGCAAAGGGTCAGTCATCATCTTGCAGCATGATTTTCTCCCTGGGCCCACAGGGCATGCAATGGGCACAATTTGAATGCTATGCCTCTGTGGAGATGCCCCAGCACCCTGAACATGTCATCCCCACCCTGTGTGTGTGTGTGTGGTTCACCTGTGCTGTCACCTTGACACCTTCAGGTGGCATTCAAGCAGTGAGGCATGGTACCCCTCCTCCCCAAGGAAGGAGAGCAGTCCTAGAGATGCTCAGTTCTCCCTCGCCAGTCATCCCCAAGTGACCCATGTCCATTTCTGAACCTGGGTCGCTGGAGTGGCAGGAGGTGAGGCACCCAGCACCTCTGCTCTCCATACCAGTGGGCTGACTATGAAATCTTTTTAACCTTTGCTCTAAATGTTTTAAATGGTGAATTGTACATGACAAAAATGTTTTAATGCTTTCAAATTTTGCAATGACCAAAAGTCGAACAAATAAACTTAGCTTGAACTTGATAATAAATGTTAAATTTATGTTTTATTTAACAAATTAATATATTTTATAGTGAATTAATATGGTTGATATATTTTTTATATATATCTTTATGCTATATGTAGACTGCATTTTGTGAATATTTACTGAATGCATAATTTGACATATCTTCTTATGTTAATATATGTGTCTTGTTTTCATGCAAGATACAGTATGTGTAGAATATATTTTGAAAGCTAGGTTCTTTATATATGTTACATTTATCTTTTGTAAATGCTTACGTTGGCACTGTAAATACATCTGCATAACTAATCAGCATATTTCAGAAGTGCAGTTAATCAACCAAAATACTGGCAATTTCTATTATTTTAAAATAATTTTAATTGACAAAGTTAGCTTACAGGCCTGAGGGAAAAGTACAGAGCATAAATCAAGTACAGGTAGGAACTCACCCTGACCTTAAAGGGAAACCAAAAGGGGTAGAATAAATACCAATTTTGTTTATGCTTTTCTTTTTTATTATTATGGTAAGCCCCAAAGGGCTTATTATATCATGTCCAAACATATTGATCATACATCTTATACATAGGTACATAAGATAAATCTTGATGACAACATACTGTGTACCTATAGAATAACTTTCTACTAAGTAAAGCATATGATGATCAAATTAAACAGGTCTGACAAATCCTAAAGATCTAGCAGGTAACTTTATAAGTATTTCTAGCTACTCAAACTCGATGAAGAAACTTTAAAATATGCACTACACCAGCTGAGGTAGTTGGGGGGGAGGGATTAGAGAGTAAGAGTCTAAGCATCTCCATCGAAATTGGTCTCATACAACAGCCACCTGGCCCACCTATTCTGATATAAAGGGGTTTGCTGACAGAGGCCAAAGTAATTCTCGCCATTAAATGAATACTCTCTATAATAGCCCTCCAGTTCTCCAACAGGGGGGCGTCCTTTGCCCCCATTTCCTAGTAATTGCCTTAAGAGCAGCTATTGTCAAAACTGACCATAAATATATTGCTTCTTTTCCCCTCACCTCCATAGGCCATAAACCCAAAACAAGATGATCCAGTCCCAGAGGGGACAGTAATTGCAGGCAGTATAGCGCAGTGGTCTAAGGCTCTGAGCTGCAAATTTGGTGACATCCTGCAGACCAGACCTGGGTTTGAATCCCACAGCTTCCACTTGCAGACTGTGTGACCCTAAGCAAGTCACTTAACCTCCTTGTGCTCCCAGGTCGCTCCTGTAAAAAAGCTTTCAGCTTAGTGTGCTATACCTGGTTAAACAACTAAATAATTGAAAAATCTCATAAGATGATGCTCTATCTCCATCCAATATCCCCAAAGGACTTGGCGTGTCCAAAAAATAGGGGCCTGGGAGGCTGGATCGTGGTCACACCTTCTCCAACAAGCTGAGCCAGCTGCTGGAGCATAATGCACCACCTATGCTGGGACACAGAAATACCAGGACCTCATCTTCCAGCCATATTCTCACCAAAGCAGGGCCCCTGTTGTCTGCCATGTAATGCGCCATTTGCCAGCCCACTGTTTCTCTGCAAGAGTAATCACCAGGTCTGATTCCCACTTGAGTTTGAGTTGTTCTGTGGGTAGGGACATATCCAATAAGAATCTTTGATGTAATAAGGATATGATCCCTCTACCTCCCCCCGATGACCAAATACCTTGAAAAGGGGGGTCCACAATGTCCTCCCACACTCGAGTATAAATTCTCTGAAGGGTATGGACATAATCTCTGATTTGGTAAAATCTCAAATTATCCCCTAAATGTAGGCCAAATGTCTGCCTGGCTGCCTCAAAAGAAATAGGATTATCTGTTATTAAGACATGGTAAGGGGCGTGGAATCCTTTCTTGGCCCATTTCTTAAAGCACGAGTCCAGAGCAGCCACCAGAAACAGAGGGTCATGAGCCCACCACCAAAACTTCCACATTTGGTGTCTAATAGGACCCCGAATTACACCTCTCCGCCATCCCTCCAGGATGGCTCTCATCCCCGTATAGCACACATCTGGAAATCCAGCACCACTCTGGAACAGGATAGCCTGGAGGAGTGATTCTGCCCTAACTGCCAAGTCCATCGTTTTCCAATGGGAATCAAAGCCTGGACTGCCACATAAGAGTGCCACATGCTTTTGGGCTGCTGCCCAATAGCCCTGTCAGTTAGTAAAGGCCCAACCTCCTTGGGCCTTAAGGGCATGGAGAAGAGCTCTACGTATCCTAGGTTGGTCTCTAGCCCATAGAAATTTAAAAAAAACATGTTCTGCCATAGATTTAAATCTTTCTGTGAAACCAGACAGGGTACACATTGGAATAAGTAAAGTAGCCTAGGTAAGGCATTCATCTTCAGTGCTTGGGTCTTAGAATATATAGACAATGGCAGGATGGCCCATCTCTGAACATCCTTCCTTAACTGTGCAATCAAAGGTGGTAGTTAAGATCCCACAACTGCTGATTGCTGATACCAATCCTCCCTAAATAACTCATCTGGTCTAGGTCCCATCTCATAGGATATCTACTCCACAAACCCGGGGGGGGGGGGGATATAGTTACTACTAAGTACCTCCATTTCACTGAAGTTCAGCTTATATCCAGAAAGGGAGGAATATTCCTCCAACTGCCCAAACAGGGCAGGGAGGGAGGAGTCCGGCTCTGTGAGATACATGAGCACGTCATCCGGCATATAAGGCCAACTTATGCTCAAACCCATCTATTTGTATTCTTCTTATATTCCTATTCTCTGTGATAGACTGAGCAAGAGGCTCTATATATAAAGTGAAAAGCAGCAGTGATGGTGGATACCTCTGTCTCATGCCTCTACCAGGTTGCAGAGGTCGGGAAATATGGCCATTTGCTCTAACATAGGCGGTCGAGGAGTCATACAATTTAGTATAAGTTGTGTAAATTCTCTCAGGAACCCAAACTGAGAAAGGACCGCTCCCAAAAAATTCCAATCAACTCTTGTCAAATGCTTTTTCAGCATCGAGACTCATTAATAAAGCCGGGGTACGAGAATTATTGATATGGTCAATGAGGTGGGTGGTCCTTCTTAAACTGTCTTGTGCCTGTCTTCCTGGGATAAACCCATTCTGGTCTAATTGTATGGCTTGGGGGAGGTAATGTTGAATTCTTTTTGCCATAATGGAGGAAAGGATCTTATAGTTGGTGTTTAGGAGTGAGATTGGGTGATAAGAGGCATATCTAGAGGGGTCCTTCCCCAGTTTGGGTATCACCTATGTCAGTGTTGTGGCCCAGGAGGGTGGAGCCAGACCCCTCCCCCCACGATCTCTGAGAATGCTTTCAGAATGAGGGGTTGAAGGTGATCCCTAAAACATTAAAAAAAATTCCCCAGGGAGCCCGTCTGTCCCAGGGCATTTCCCTGTCTTCAGGGCTCCCACTTCTACCCTGAATTCCTCTACAGTTAGTAGGCGCATCAGCTCTTCAGTGTGGTCTGGAGATAAGGTCGGTAGTTTCAGTTTTTGTAAGAAATTTTCTATTCTTCCTTCAGGTGGTTGGGTTCCTTTCTCATATAATTGTTCATAAAACTCCCAAAAAGTCTCGGCTATCTCAGTCGTTTTGTACACCACTTTCTGGTGTCCAGGATGCCACAAATTCATGATTGTGGCCCTGGCTCTTTGTGCTCTCAATCTAGCGGCTAATAATCTAAGTGACCCTGGACCAGCTTTGTAATACTTCTGCCTTAAAAATAATAGTTTCTGTTCTACCTGATAGTTCAATAACTGTCCCAATTCCCCTTTAAGAGTCTTAAGCTGCTGCGCTCTTGCCCTGGTAGACTTCTGTTTTTGCATTTCCTACAATGGTTGGATTTATTCAGTAAGTGTTTTCTTTTTCCCTCTCTCTTGCTCTCTCTTTCTGGGCTGCCAACTGAATAAACCTCCCTTGGAGAACAGCTTTGGCCATATCCCAAAGGGTGTCACTTGATGTGCCCTGTCCCTCATTCTCTGCCAAAAAGCGGTGGTATGTGTCTACAATCTGATCTGTAACTGCCTTGGCTTTGAGCAAGGAGACATTGTGCCTCCAAAAGGTGTTTCTACGGAATCCCCCCACATCCAGATGCATATAAAGTGGGGCATGGTCCAAGAGGACAAAGTCCCTAACCCAAGTCTCCTGGACTCTAGAGACCTCATCCCTCAGAACCAGGAAATAGTCCAATCTGGAGTAAATATTATATGTTAAGGCGGAACAAATCCTAGTTGGGGACCTTAACGTAAATTGGCTCAGCACCGCCTCTTCCGCGATCAGAGACTCATTTGCCGCCCAAGACCTTACGCAACTCGTCACCCAGCCCACGAGAATAAACCCTAAGAGAGGTACCAGCACCCTTCTGGATGTTATTATAACAAACCGACCCCAAAAAATCCAAAACATCCAGGTCCTACCAGACTCCCTAAGTGACCACTCTCCTATCCTATTTCATTGGGCAGTCCCCAATCACAAACCCAAAGCCCAGACCACCCTCCGAAGGCGCCTCCGCCCTGGTGGGCTGCAAAATTAAACTATTCCTCACCCAGATAAACTGGTCCCCCATTCATCGTGCAACCGACATTGACACTGCCCTCACCTTCTTCACACACACCTTCAACATGGCCTGTGATCTCTTTGCACCCTTCACCAAAATCCGGTCCAAAAAGCAGAATGCACCCTGGGTTAGCCCTGCCCTGCTACAATTACTAAGAAATTGGGATAACCTCTGGCACCTTGCCACTGAAGCAGGTCGGCTGTCTGATAGAGCAGGCTTACAATGCAGCCGGAATAAGTGCTCTTGGGCCATCCAGAAAGCCAAGGCGACCAATACCAGGCCACCCTTACCTCCTCCTGGGGCTCGGCCCAGACTTTCTGGGATAATATTAAACAACTAAACGGAAAATCTCGCTCCCCTGCCCCATCCCAGCTCACTAGCAATGGCACTACCACCACCGAGCCTGCCACCATAGCTAACTGGCTCAACACCGCTTTCACTGACCTTAGCTCAGTGCTCCCTGGTAATTTCTTTGACCCTCCCCCCAACCAACCTCCCCCTGTCCTCCAGCACCCCAGCTTCCACCTGCGCAAGATTTCCGCCCGGGAAGCCAGACCCATCTAATCAAAGCTTTGAATAGCAACAGTCCGGCAGTGTCTCACTGGACCCCAGTATCCTCAGGCTGGTGCTAGATGAAGTCCTTGCCCCACTCACCAGCCTAATTAACCGATCGCTCTGCCTGGGACAATTTCCCACGGCTTGGAAAACAGCCATAATCACACCAATTCATAAAGGGGTGACAGTTGATAAACCAACAACTACCGACCAATCTCCATCCCCCTCTCTTAAAGCCCTGGAGAAAGTGGTGGCCATTCAAATCACTGATTATCTGGCTAAGCATAACATCTTATGCCCAGAGCAACATGGCTTCCGTGCTGGTCACAGTACCAGCACTGCCCTAATTGAATTCTCCAACTTTCTACACTCCTCTTTGGATACCAGCTCCCTAGCTGGTGCAGTGTTCATCGACCTCTCAAAGGCTTTCGACACCGTCTCCCATCCTCTTCTGCTGAATGCACTCTGCCACACTGGTCTCTCGGCTGGCCCCCTAGCATGGTGCACAAGCTATCTAGCCGCTCAATCACAGTGTGTTAAAATCAATGGGATAATCTCTGATACCCATCCCATTCACTCTGGGGTCCCCCAAGGCTCCATCCTGGGCCCCCTTCTCTTCTCACTCTATCTGAACACCCTGCCCAGTGCATGCCCTGGCAAAATTCTCCTGTATGCAGATGACGCTGTCCTTTTTGCCACCACCGCAATCCCGTCTCCCTTCAGGACACCCTACAGCAGTCTTTCAATAATGCCGAAGCTTGGTTTAAGGAGCGCAGACTCATCATCAATCTTAAAAAAACCAAAGCTATGCTCTTTTCCCACCCCCAAAACAAAGCTAGCAACCACCCACTCTATATCCTTCCTAGTACCAAACAGCCACTGGAACAAGTCTGCTCCTACAAATACCTTGGGGTTACCTTCGACTCAGCCCTCACATTTCACAACCACATTGATGCCCTAACAACAGCCACTAACACACGGCTTGGCATCCTCTTCCGCCATAGAACCTGCCTTCCCCCAAATGCGCTCCGGATCGCTGTTACGTCCTCCGTTTTGTCCCTTGTAGACTATGGTCTACCAGTCTATGGTGCTGCTGACTCGACTGCACTCAAAAAAATTCACGTAACCCTGAATAAAGCCTGCAGATTGATTACTGGTGCCCCCAGGCTCACACACACCTGTCAGCTGTATGACGAGGCTAAACTCCTTACCCTGGATGAACGGCTCCGATATCAAACCTGCCTCCTCACAAAAAAAACCCTACTCGGGCTCTCCTCCCCTGGGGTAACGGCATCCATCCACCAGATCCCACCCACTATTGCAACGCGGTCATCCAACAAGACCACTCTAATGGTTCCCAGATCAAGAACCAGCCGTGGCCAGAGGTCCTTCTGCTACAGAGCCCCATCCTGGTTTAACTCTCTCCCTGCCCCCATCACCAATGCCACCACCATCTCCAAGTTCAAAAGCACCCTTCGAAACCAACTCTTCAACAGTAGCTGCTCGCCTTTCTCTGAAAGTAGCCTCCACCTCGACTTCTCAAGACAAGCCCACGGGCATCTCCCACCTAGCCATCCCCGTCACAGCCTCTCGGCACATTGCATCTATGTTCAGCTCTGGCCAGTGCCAGCTGTTTCATTGTATACCTACTAGATTGCTCAATGTTTGATACCAACTTGTGTAACACCTGTTCTCAATTACATGTACCCTGTAACCTAAATGTATTTTGTCTGACCTCAGTGTGACGTGGCGCCTCTGTTGAACGCCTATTGTTTTGCAAACCTATGCTATGTAACCTAAAACTCAATGTATGTCTTTAATGTGATGAGGTACCTTTGGAAACGAGCCTCTGGCTCAAAAGTTGTAAACTGATTTCACAAATAAATAAAATAAATATGTGGCAGAAAAATAGGTATAATCCCTCTGCCTAGGCTGTTGGTGTTGCCAAACATCAAGGATACCCAATTCTCCTAGCAACTTTTGGACCTTCCTTGCCACCTAATGTGACTTTCTGGGAATCTGGGAAGTCATGTCCATGGCAGGATTAAAAGTAAGGTTTAGGTCTCCCCCACAGACCAAAATTCCCTCCACCCATTCTTGAAGTAGGAGGAAGAAGGATCTATAATCCTGGTATGGGGTGTCCGGTGGAAAATACACTGATGCAAGTGTTATTAATTGCCCCTCAAGTTTGCCCTTCATGAGAGCATACCTACCCTCTTATTTAGTCAAGTTATTTCTTGTACTGACATGACAAGCAATTAGCCAATCGAGCCAGTACTTGTATTAAGAAGTGTTGAATAAATCAACTGCATCCCAGTCAGTAGCGAGGGAACAATAGGAAATGCAGTCACACCCCCCCCCAAGGAGAACAGTAAACTGGCCCCGAAGCAGGCCCTGAGTTGCCACCTGAGCCCAGGCAGGGAAGCCAAGTAAAAAATTTTAAGTGTTGTAGTACGAGCAGCAGTAGGCCCCCACACTTACCATGTTAGCTAAATCTTAGTCTAGGAATGGGAGACCAGGCAAGCATGGCCAAAGCACCTTTGAAAATTTTAAGGGACTGAACCACTGCAGCACCCCCACAGAGTGCACCCCAGCCAAGCCCCCTTAAGTGGAAGAAACTGTCCACCCAGAAAAGAGCACAGCCCCGAAGACACCTCCTGGGGGACCACCAATAAAGGCCCAATGAGTCCCTCACAATCATCTGTTTAAGCATATAGATTATGTGCCATATTCAACCATGCCTTAGCCCAGATCACCCCACTGGCATTTCCAAATTATGTGGAGGTCCATGATTGTTCAGAATATGGCTTCCTCTCCTGAACACAGCAACCCCAGAAGGCCCCAGAGACACCCTGCAGCTCCACAGTGAGGGAGGTCCGCATCCCCCCAACCATCGACTCACAGGCTTTAGAGATACCAAAGGTATATTTATTATGTATACATACTGTCAAGAAATCTCCCCCTTATTTGAGAAAATTAAAAAAATTAATTGTCCATTTTTAAATGTTCCAGATATTAATAGAAAAAAAAAATCTGTCCTCTGCTTCGGGTGGGGCCGTGCTCTGAATCCCATTAAGCACCCTGATAAGGCCACAACATGTGCCCTCACAAAGACAGAGAGGAGGAAGTCAAGATAGTCAAATTATTACTAGAGATAAGAGATACTGTGCCTGGCATTGTTCAGGTAGTTTGAGAGTTTGATGCTTCCTCCGTGGACTCGCCTCATGCCATTTCAGATTCTGCCTATATTGGCTCGTTGTTCTGGCCTCCCGAGCATTTCTGACTGCGTAGGGAGTCACACAAAGTGGAAGAGGCTGTGTTGCCCTTTATACTTTGCCTTTTAGTTCCACCAGAAGCCCAGCCTTTGGATTCTAACTGTCTGCGCTGTGGAACATTGACCTCCTCAGTCGAAAGCTGTATGCCCAATGGTTTCAGAAAATCTTGTGCAGCTTGTTAGTCAGGAAAACGTTTCAGGCCCTCGGCCAGCTGAACCTTCAGACGTGCTGGGTATTTGACAAAGTCCCTAATGTTCTGCTGCTGGAGTTGTTTAACTACTGTGAGTACCTGTCTCCTTTGAGAGAGCAGCCGTGGTGTAAAATCATGGTCAATGTATAAGCATGTGTCCCCAAAATGAACTGCTTTTTTACACCATGCTAGCTGTAATATTTCCTCTTTTAACCTATAATCCAGAAAAGCAAGAACTACAGATTGTGGCTTCAGTTTGGGGTCCCGAGGTTTTGGGATCAGTGACCTGTGAGCCCTAATGATATTAAAAGCTTTGTCTTGGGGGAGATTTAGGATCTCATGCAGGAAAGAGTCACTAAAACTAACCATTGCGCCAGTCTCAGTGCCCTCGGGGAGCCTGTGTATCCAGAGGGTGTTCCTCTAATTTCTGTTCTCTAATTCTTCAAGGCGGGCTTCAAGTTGTTGAGAATGGTAATGAAGGTCCAGAAGGGCTTTGTTGTGAATATCCGTGGTAGTAGTATAATCCGTTAGAACCTCCTCAATCTCCCCAGTCCATTTGGTTAATGTAGTAATTTCTGAACATTGATCTGAAACCTTTGCTTCTATCCTTTGAAGGGTTTGGTTAATTTAAGAGTTTGTCAAAGTTCTCTAGAAGTAATCGTACATTCGGTTTCCTCCATAGGAGCCTCCACTGTTTGTCCGGGCGCAAGACTAGTGGACTCCAAGGCCTCCTCGCTGCTGAGCGAAGCTGGCATTTTAAAACTTTTATTCAGCTGGATTGAGGAATTATCCCTCCATCTGTGCTTTGGAGGCATCAGGTAGTCAAATATTCTTCATTTGGTCGACAGGATGGTGGGTTTATGTCTCGATTCCCCGTGGATTTTTAAGGTCAATCAGTGGAACGAGCTGTTTAGGCTGCCATTAAACGGGTGTCCCAACCGGAAGTCAGTATAAATACCAGTTTGAGCCTGTAATGACCACCAGGTTGAGAGGTATGCTCTATGTGCAAGTAACTCTTTAAACAAAATATGAGAATTAAAGGTACATTATTAAGTGATAATTACAGTACAGATATCCAAAAAGAATTGAAAATGTACAGAAACAGATATGTTACATCACAGTTACTTTGTGTTCTTTCTGTCTGGGTATTTTAAGGTATTTTTATAATGCATATATTTGCAAAATATTTTAGATAGATGTCAACTACATAAAAAGTATATATAGTAACTATTCAGGATGTATCAGCAGATGTATAAAACGTACAGTGCATATATAACATATGGGACTATATATATAATTTATATTAAATATATGTATCTGATTTATTTTGCACATTAATAATCAGATATTTCGGATCAGCCAATTTGAGATCTTTTGTATATACTTCAGACATATAAGGAGAATACATTTTAAACTTGAATTAAACATATATTTGAAATATATGGAAATTATATTTATCATATATTTCTTTTCCATATGGGGGTGCTTTGGGTATCCAGTTGCTGAACTGGAGTAGACCGGGTGGGTTGCATGTGGTTGGCAGGTGTTGGTGCACTTTACATTAAGAGCAGCAATGCTCAAAGAATGCTGTTAAACCCCAAACCCAAAGGCCATGCAATTGCAAAAATGGCTAAACCTCAAACGGAGGCATTTGTTCATTAACTCCTCATTATGTTGGCTTAATCCAATAAACCTTTTAAGGTAGAAACATAAAAGTTGTCAGCAGATAAGGAGCTCTTGGTCCATCTTGTCTGCCCTATTTTCCTTACCTACAGTGCCACCACAGATCCTACTCAATCTACGGTCCCCCCCTCACCATATTTCCAAGGTTCTCTTGTGTCCATCCCATGTATACTTGAATCCTGTTATCACTTTAGCACCCACCACTTCCACTGGGAGGCTGCTCTAGGCATCCACTACCCTTCCCAGGAAAAAGTATTTCCTCATATCTCCTCTGAGTCCCCTCCCCCGCTTATGGCATGACCCTTGTTCCTCGAAAGCATCTTTTTCTGTGCACAAATGCTAACCTCATGTACCTTATTAATACCTGTGGGGTATTTGAACATTTTCATCATGTCACCCCTTTCCTCCAGAGAGTACAAATTTAATTCCTTGCGTCTTTCCTTGTAGGGCTGTTGATGCAGGCCCTGCACCATTTTGGTTGCCCTCTTCTGTACCACCTCCGTCCTGTCTATATCCTTCTGGAGATGGGTCCTCCAGAATTGGACACAAAACTCTACAGTAGGTGATGCCTCACCATCAATCCATACAGGGGTATAGATCCCTCTTTGTTGCTGTTGATACCCTTCCTTACACACCTAAGTATCCTGCTAGCTTTCCCACTACCTTATCACACTGCTTTGCTACCAACAAGTCAGAAAGGATTACCCCCAGGTCCCGTTCATGTTTTGTGGTTGCCAAGACCTCCCTGCCCAATTGGTATGTTGCCCTCAGTTTTCTATGCCCCAAGTGCATGATTTTGCACTTTTTCTGCATTGACACCAAGTTTCCAAACCCTTGACCAGTCTTCCAGCTTTTCAGATTGCCCCAATATTTTTCCAAACACCCCGGGTGTGTTCAATCTGTTACAGATTTTTTTGTCATCCATGAACAGGCTTACCTTCCCTTCCAGCCCTCTTGCAATGTTGCTAATATAGACATTGAAGAGGACTGGGCAATGTACTGACCCCTGTGGCACCCCACTGGTCACCTTGTCTTCTTTAGAGTGAGCACCATTTACTGCCACCCTCTGAGTCCTGTTGCTGAGCCAACTTCTTACCTATTTTACTACTTTTGGACCCACTCCTAGGCTGCCCAGTTTGTTCACTATTCTTCTATGTGAAGCGGTGACGAAAGGCCTGATCCACTTCCCTGGTCACCCAGTCTAAGAACTTGATCAGGCTTGTCTGGCAAGGTCTCCCCCCTGTGAAACCATGCTGCCTCAGATCCTGTAAATCCACTGGTCACAAAGTATTCCCAAATCATTTCCTTCAGTACTGATTTCATTATTTTACCCACCACCAAAGTCAGACTGACAGATCTGTAAGTTCCTGCCTCCTCCCTTTTACCTCCCCCATTTATCTAGTGATAGGTTGAACAGGGCTGTCAGAGGTGCAGCCAGCACTTACTTGATCTCCCTCAGTATCCTAGGGTGTATCTCGTTAGGCCCCATTTCCTTGTCCACTTTTAGTTGTGCTAGTTCCTTGAGGACTCTCTCCTTTGTAAAAGGACTAGAGTCCACGCCTCTTCCTTTAATGCCCTTGTCCTTTATCCGTGACCCATCACCTACTCCTTCCTTCATAAATACTGAACAAAAGTAATTGTTCAATATGTCTGCTTTTTTTTTTTTGGTCCTCTTCCACACAAACCTCTCCTTCCCATTTTAGCCTTACTATTATCCCTCTTTTGGGCTTCCTCTTTTCGCTTATATACTTAAATAATCTTTTCTCCCCCTTTTCTCCCACTTTATGCTGACTTGGCAACATTCTTCTCTGTTTGCACCTTTCCGCATCTAACTGCTTTCCCTGCCTCCTGTTATTTCTCCTGATATCTCTCCCTGTCCTCCTCCTCCTCTCTGTATCATCATGTACTTTCTAAATGCTAGCTTTTTTGCACTTACTTTCTCTGCTACTTCTTTAGAGAACCATAGCAGTCTCTTTTCACTCTTGCCCTTATTAACTTGCCTGACACAGAGGTTTGTTGCCTTCTCACTGCCTTCCTTTATTTTTGTCCACTGTTCCTCAACTCCACCCAGTTTCCCTATCCCTGCTAGGACATCCCTGAGGCATTCTCCCATTTTTTTTAAAATCGGCTGTCCTGACATCCAGGACCCTCATTTTAGTGCAGTTTGATTCTTGTCCAGTTCTCATATTGAACCACACCGCATGATGATCACTGGTCCTCAGGTGGCTACCCACCATGATGTTAGCAACTCTGTCCCTGTTTGTCAGTACCAGGTCTACTATTGCCCCCCACATGAGTGGGTTTCTGGGCTACATTTCCCACCTGATGTGCAGCTCCCCAATTGCAGGGGCAAGCCCTATTTTACTCACAATTCCATTGCACAGGACTCTCTCTTGCTAGGTATGGTTCCGCAATCGCATCTTACAGAGATCCTTCACAGGCAGCCAGTCCGCCCTTTAATTCCTTCTCTTTCAGTCTTTTACTGAGCATCAGTACATCTGATGCAGGCTGGAAGTACAGCTATCCTCCAGTGAATCAAAACACCATACAATTGCACTGTCCCCCATATCTTGGCTTTCAGGCCTTCTGGGAGGTAATAGCCTGGTACTAAGCTGTGGTAACAGCTGGCGGGTCCCACAGCAGCCATAGAAATTGTTGGCAGAAAAGGACCGCTTGGCCCATCTAGTCTGCCCGTAAGCCCTGTACTTGATTATAGCTTCTGACCCTCCCTCTGCTTTACCTCTATGGTTCCCCTATGCCTGTTCCATGAATGTTTAAATCCAACCACAGTGCTTGCTTCCACCACCTCCTGTGACAGACTATTCCATGTGTCCACCACCCTCTCTGTGAAGAAGAACTTTCTCACATTCCCTCTTAACCTGCCACCTTCAAGTTTCATGTCTTTTCCCCTCGTTCTTGTACTCCTCCTGTATTGGAAGATGTCTCCCCCTGCACCTTGTTTATGCCCTTGAGATACTTGAATGTTTCTATCATGTCCCTCTCTCCCTCCTTTCCTCCAGTGAGTACATATTAAGATCCCTTAATCTCTCCTCATAAGTTTTCTGGTGCAAGCCCTGTACAGTACCATCTTAGTTGCCCTTCTCTGGACTGTCTCCAGCCTATTAATGCCCCTTCAAAAGGTGTGGCATCCAGAATTGCACACAGTACTCCATGTGAGGCCTGACTAGGGTTTTATGTAACGGCATCACTACTGCCTCTCTTCCGCTAGTGATACCCCTGCCTATGTACCCCAGCATACCACTGGCCTTCCCTACTGCCCTTGTACTCTACTTTGACATTTTCAGGTCATCTGAAATAATAACCCCCAGGTCCCTTTCTTCCTTGGTGACTGTCAGCAACACCCCGTAGCTCTCTCCAGGTTTCTGTGCCCCAGGTGCATATGTTTGCACTTCTTTGAATTAAATCGCAGTTGCCACTCCTCAGACCATTTCTCAAGCTTCCCCAGGTCCTTCCTCACATTCTCCACCCTTTCTGGAGTAGCCATACTGTTACAGATCTTGGTGTCATCTGCAAACAGGCAGACCTTTCCTTCCAGCCTCTCTGCAATGTCACTAATGAAGACAACGAACAGGACTGGCCCAAGGACCAATCCCTGAAGTACCCTGGTGGTCACCCCCTCCCCAGATTGTACCCCATTTACCACCACCCTCTTCCTCCTGTCCATTAGCCAGTTCTTAACCCAGTTTACCACCTTGTCTCCCATGCTCAGACTACCCATCTTGTTATCAGCCTCTTCTGTGGGATGGTGTTGAAGGCTTTGCTGACATCTAGGTAAACGACATCCACCCCATTTACGTCCTTTGTCACCCAGTCAAAGAAATCTATTAGATTTGTCTGACACAAACTACCCACTGTGAAACCATGCTGCCTAGGGTCCTGGGCACCAATGGCTTCTAGATGTCCCAACATCCTTTCGTTAAGCAGTGTCTCCATGATCTTTCCCACTACTGAGGTGAGGCTGACTGGCCCATAGTTCCCCACCTCCTCCCTACTGCCTGATTTGTGTAGAGGGACCACATGTGCCCTCCTGCAATCCTTTGGTACCACTGAAGTGTTGCATGTATGTTGAGTCTATGAATAACTCGGTGAACAAGGCTGCCAGAGGTTCTGCTAGCTCTCTACACAGCTCCCTTAACATCCTCCAGTCTATGCCATCTGGCCCCATCATTTTGTCCACATTCAATTTAGTGAGCTCCTGCAGGACTCTCTCTCTCCTATGAATGGACTGCTGTCCACCACCCCCCCATCCCTAGACATCTGTTGCTTGGCTGTGGTCCCTGTCCTCCCCTCTTCATAAATACTGAAGAGAAGTATTTATTCAGTATGTCTGCCTTATCCATGTCTCCCTTCTTTCACTCCCCTTCCTCTCTTTCAGCCTAACAATTCCCCCTGATTTTCCTTCTTTTGCTGATGTACCTATGGAATGTCTTTTCCCCTTTCTTTACTGTCTGCACTAATTCTTTCTCAGTTCACACCTTTGCTCTCCTTACTGCCTTCCCCACTTCTCTTAGACACTCTGGGTACACCTCTTGGTCCTCTTCCCTTTGGGTCTCCTTATATTTCCTGAACCCTGTCCTTTTAGTCCTTACTTTATCTGCTACCTGTTTCGAGAACCATAGTGGCTTTCTCCTTCTCTTGCCTTTTGATACCAATCTGATACATTGATTTGTCACTTCCACTATGGCTTCTTTTATATGCTCCCACTGCTCTTTCACCCCCCATCCCCCTTTCTCCAGAGCTATTTTGATACCTCTTCCCATTTCAGCGGTCTGCCCTTTTGAAATCCAAAACCTTTGACCTAGTGTAACTTGCCCGAGTCCTTGTCCCCATGCTGAACGACACTATGTGGTGATCGCTGGATCCCAGTTGCCCATCTACCCGGACAGATGTGATTCTGGTCATCACTAGATTCAGAATCACCCTGTTCCTGGTGGGATCAAGCACAAGCTGCCTGAGTTCTGCCTCCTGCAGGGAATCTAGGATGCCTCTGCTTCTGGCTGAAGCAGCTGACTGGGTGATCCAATCCATGTCCGGCACATTGAAATCCCACATCAGCAGAATTTCACCTTTCATTGCCATCTCGTGTATTTCATCCACTAGCTCCCTGTCCATTTCCTCCCCCCATTCTGGAGGCCTATATATCACTCAGACAGAAATTCACCTTCCTCTCCCCCTCTGGCTCTGCGCTGGTGATGCTCAACGTCAGTGGCATGTTGGCTAGCACATAAGTGCCTCCATTTCTATTAAGTAAATCTGTTTCATCTCACAGCTTGCCAGTGGCAGATGCCCAGTCTGTCACATCACAGCTCTTAGCTTCCAGATAGTTATCCTGTTTGTATGAGATCACACTTAGATCTGCCCATAAGGCAGTTCAATCCCTGCATGTTGCACGGATGATGGCAAACTTGATTGCTCCATTCAGGCTGTCAATCAATGCAGGTAGTCCTGGAGGTCTGTCACACAACAGGTGACTGACCACTACAATGGTGTCTGAATTAATTAGGTCTTCCTGTAGCCCATGAGCCTCTGTGGCTCCTCGAGATAGCAAACATCCCTGATTGGAGGCAGGGTAGGTCAAAGGGCATCAACATGGCTGATGTTTTTGTAGTCCCAAAGACAGTTTGCACACATATCCTGATTCACATACTGTAAAACTCACTGTCCAAACACTGGATCACACACTTGAACCTGCCCTTTACATTTGCACCCTCAAGCCTGGGGTAGTCAGTAGGCAGACTGGGTGATTCCAAGCTCAGCTGCTGTCAATGTAGTATTGGCTTCATTGGCAGTGGCAAATGACTTTGATGTCCAGGCAAACAAAGGTACCTTAAAGGTGCAGTAACCCACAAGTGGGTTACACATCCATATTGTTAAAAAACATATTTGTGTAAGACATTTTATGGAATTTCGGGTATTGTGTTACCAGAATTTGTTATGCCATTACTAATGTCTGCATTGAGGAATGATTCAAGGATTGATCACTCAAGTCTGACAAGACAGATAATAAAGGGACATCCTGCAGACCTAAGAGATGGGCCGAGGAGGAGGAGGAAAGTGCAAGTAGACAAACTGAACTAAGTGACCTCTATCTGTTGTAATCTGGGTATGAAATTTGTGTAAAAAGTACATGCCCACTCTGGAATGTAAGTCATAAAAATACATGCCCGACACATTATTTACATGTTACCCATTTATATTACAGTTGAGCAAGCTTGACCCCCAGTTGCTCTTAGAAGAGCTTTTCTCTTTAGATTTGTTTAGATTTCAGCAGTAGTTCTTAAAAGAACTTTTTTTAGCTAGAGTACGGCATGACACACTGAGTCCCTCCCTCCTCTCACTCTGCTGTACCTACTGCACTATTTCTAAGGCAGCACAGTTATTCTTATGAGCTGCCTAGTACAGCCTGCTTCTGTAATTATTCTGCACAGAGCTTTTAATATCTGTGGGCAGCACTGGTTGCTCCCCCCACTCCTTTGAAGGGCTAGTGGCCTGGTGGTGCCTATCTCACTCAATCCCTCCCCATCTCCCAGCTCACTCCCTCCTTTGTACCTTAAAATTTTAAAGAAAGGTACAGTAGCTCTTAAAAGAGTTTTTGATTTTAATATTTTTCATGCTGCCATGTTGGCACATGAAGAGGGGGTAGACTTGTGAACACAGACGTGCATCCAGTCGGATGCCTGACCTGCCAGTTGACTGGATCCCCTGCTCTGCACACAGCATGGGATTGTGGGACAAGGAGGGGCCTCCAGACCCATATGGAAATGAGCAAGTGCTCAGTGGCTGCCTCCAGCCCTCCCAGCATGTCTGGAGGGCTGGGGTAGCATGATAACATGGCAAGGGGGCTCCCTCACCCCACCAAGCCTGGCTGCATGTCTCGGAGAGGATGCATTCTGACTATGTCAGAGTCCCTGCTTACGTAGCCTGTGCCTCCCTCCACTGGCATTCCATGCTATAGTGCATGGCATGGAATGTAGCAACACCCCTGGACACTCCCCCAGTCCATTTGCACACAAAGATCCCAGGACGGGCAGGGGATCGGGTGTGGAAGGGGCCCATGCTACTTTCTTGAATGCTGAAGGGGTCCGCAGGACCAACGCATGGCAATCAGACTGAGGGAGGCAGTACATAGGCTTAGTGCATGGACCCTGATGTGACTTGCCCTCCCCGATAGGATGTTGCTGCATGCTGTCAAGATTTCATTGACTTTAGTGCTATTGTTGCTACTTCTGCCATCCATGTATTTGTTCTATGTCCTTTCTGAGCAAGCACAGTTCCCTAACAAGGTTGTAGCTGGCTTCTGAGCTTGATTCGGTGGAAGTTATAGATGACAGCAGAATAACTGAATACATACACAGTACTTGGACCAATGGACCAGGTAACAGCCCCACTCATTGTGCACATACAAAAGGATTACGCACAGTAATTTAAGATTTACCTTACCTTAATTCTGGTAAGCCCTTTATTTGAAGCATTTAGTACAGACACCATAATGTATCCACAAAATACTATTTAAATCCTCAGTACATTACAAATATATCAACTCTCCACCAGATCAGCGGGGCACCTGGTAAACCTTAAATTACTGTGTGGAATCCATTTTTGTATGCACAGCCAGTGTGGTTGTTGTCTGGTACATTGGGCCAAGAACTGTGTATGTAACTATCCCTCTAGCTGCACCTACAGTAGGATTGCTCTGTCAAGTGAGCATGAGCACCAGTACTGTCTCAGTTTTCAGAGTAACTGAGTCTGTGTTCAGGTTAGTGTCTACTTGTGCACCTCAAGTATTTTCCAATGGTCACTTCTGTTGTATACAACAGAAAAGAATGAGGTTTTACAATGCACCTTTCATACACACTGTGTCTCAAAGTATTTACCTGTAACAAAGCTATGAGAAAGATACTGGTAATGCAGGGACAATATGCACTTAATATGCAGCAGCCATTAAGTTTGCAAATACCACACACAGCCATATTGCATCAGAACCTCAGTTACTGAGGGAGAGGGTGTCTTGGCCAGGACCCTAGGTATAATCCCCCCACTCTTTAAAAAAGCAGCGTGGACTCTTTAGCTTCCACCTGAAAATATACCACAGATGGGCAGAAAGGATCTCAGTCTGTCTCAAGACCAGAGTTCTGTTGCTGATACCCTCCATGGAGTTCTGTTGCTGATACCCACCATGGAGCTACAAAGGAGGAGGACCTAGTTATTGCGGAACTCTGGTGCAAACCCTTAGCTAAGCTATCCTCTGCCATCCTGTATCTTTGGGTATGTAATAGCCGTAATCCAATAAACCTCCACTCTGGTGATGTTCTGCAAACTGACACCACCAGAATTGCTGTTCAGGTCCCACCTGAAATGATGGGGACCTTTTCCTGTAACCATTATGGTGTGTTCTGAAGGGACAATAACATAGTTATGTCACCGACAGTCAGGGACCAAACATAATCCATTCCAATTCATGGGTGCTCATGACTTCCACCCAGAGTACCCCAGTTCACTGGCATTCAGAATTAGTCTGCATTTCAAGTGTCCATGTAAATGCACAATCCTGAGAATCTCCAAAAGGACGATTCTTGCTATTCATCCCATGGAGAAATCTTTGCAGAGTGGGGTGAGGGATACTAAGCAACTTCATTACTGTAGCAAGCAAACAAACAAAAAAAAAAATCTGCAGCACTAGGGGCTTTCTGAAAGATATATTTAGCACTGTCCTCATGTGCCATCATATTTTCCAAACCCATTCAGAGGTCCATTGTAAAACTTGAGGCTCAGGTTATACATGTACAGTCTGTAATCTAGGGTTCCAAACCACTGGCTGCCCCTAGTGTTGGCTGCAACCTTAGTGCCTTGGTGCCTCATCTTGTCAGATGTCAGAAGCTAAGCAGTGTTGGACTTGGACAGTAGGATGGAAGACCTCAAGAGAACATCAAGTTCTCTACAAGATGTAGTGTTGGTAGCTCTGCAGTTGGCACTCTCTCATTGGTTAAAAGTAACATACTGATGCCCTAGCATTGTGTTAGGGGGATGCTATGTTGATGTGATGCGCTGTCTTTCAGATAAGACATTAAAATGAGGTCTGATCAACCTGTTCAGGTGGGTATTAAAGATTTCATGACATCTTTCAAAAATGCTGGGGAATTTCCACATTGTTCTAACTTCTGCCCAGATTTCTCCATTCACCGTAAACCACTAACAGCTTAACCTGGGTTATACCTCTCAACCTCAGGACTCTGAAATGAGGGACACCAACCCTTGAAATGAGGGACAACACACCCTGAAATGAAGGACTCCACAAGGGTCAGAATTATGGCACTTTAATGATTTAACGCCCTGTTTAAGAGCATAACAGAGCCTGAAACTCAATCTAATAGCACTAAAGAATAATCTTGTGCATGAAATTTGTCATTTTAAGTGAAAAAACAACAATTTGTAATAAAAATAAAAAGTCCAATTTTTCTAATGATCATTGTATTTTGTAGCTGCTTTCCTTGCAGACTCCAAGATTTCTTTTGGCTGATGTGCCTCAGAGTAATCTCAGTCTTCATTCATTTTTATAGCAAGCAATGAATTCAATGTTTTTATGTTTAGACTTTGCCTCAACTCAGTTTTTACTTTTGTTACCATGCTGAAAGCACGGTCAGCCTTGGCATTCGAGTGTGGCAAACATAAGACTGTCATCACAAGTCTTTTAAGCAGGTTTATTTCTTCACAGGCTGCATTCATTCTTGTGAGCACAGTACCCCAGTACCTGGATGCCAATGGAGGATCTTGAATAAGATCATCTGTATCTTGGAACTGATACATGGAGAACTGGTCCATCAGTTTGCTGGCTTCCTCAGCACTGTTTATAATTCCTGCAGTAGTAGCAAGATCAGCTACAGCTTTCGCTGATAGCGGGGGCTTTGAAGCAGGATCTAGAAACAAGGTAGCATTTTTCCATAGCTGATCTCTTAAGGGGAACTTTGTCATCATTTTCCTCAGCACAGTGCCATAAAATAATATAGCCTTTTTTGTAAATATTTGTTTCTACTGATGCTTCACTTATGCTGTCATCATGTTGTTGAAGGTAGTCCTCAACTTCTGGACCAACACATATGTAATTATGTGGCAGAAAATTAGCTTGGTCCAGTACCTTGCAATCATTTTCCTTTATGAGTTTGATTGCAGTCTCTGGTTTTAGAAGTTGTCCAGCAAATAACTGAACAGTCCTGCACAGATCATTAGGTAGGGTCAGCATTTGGTTTTCTTGTGCTTGCATCCTAATATTAAATTGACAAACAGGCTCTAGTGCATATTTCAGAAGAAGAAACATGGATTTAATTTCATGATCACGTAGGAGCTGACAAATAAGTTTGACTTTGACAGTCTGAGATTTCACTGATAAAAAATATGACTGTAATGCACCCCACGTCAATCATTTGCTTTATCACCTTGTGCAGGCTAAGCCACGTTGTGGGGACATGCTTTATTATTTTCATGCATTCCACAGGCAGGGCAAACACTTTGAGTAGCTGCTGTCTCTGGGAGCTAGATGGAAAGTGACAATACACATCTGAAATCAGCTCCTCAACAGGTATCTTTAAAGCCTTTATGGATTTACTACAGATACAGCATCTGCCAAATGGCAGAGACGACCCATATTAACAACATTAGAGTTGATTTGTTTCAGTCTGGACAGCACAGAGTTATTTCTCCCAGTCATTGATGCTGCATTGTCTGATGAAAAGGCAACAAGATTGTCAAGGGGAATGCTGAATCTGCTTAAAGACTCCAGTAAACAGTTAAACATTGCCTTTCCAGTCCCTGATATGCATTCTGGTACGTCCAAAAATCATATACTGTTCTTTTGCAGTAGATCCAGATACGCACAGAATGGAACCTTTTGACACATTTTGGCAACATCAGTTTGATATTTGAGACCTAGAACATCTCTGGCAATGCAGCCAGCTTTTGTAACTCCACAACTCATCTTCTTCACAGCAGTTTGAGCCAATCAGACTGCGTAGCAGCATCTTTAAGATACTCCTCCTGCCCTACCCCCCCTTGCGATCATGGCTCCTAGACTACTCCTACTACAACTCGCTTCATCATCGATATGCAAATTTTAGCAGGTACTGTTATAGTAGGATGCACAGCTGCCCATTGCAGGGGGGTTGTCCTATTGGTTAACCAGGTTTAATCTTAGTGGCCCCAAGTCATAAGCAAGGATTGTGGCAAGGGGGAGTGCCAAAATTGATTTTGTTTGGGCATGCAGGGAGGGAAGGGTTAACATCCGTCTGTCTGTGTGAGCTTTTAAATTGTTATGCAGTTATGTCAGCTCCTGACAGTGTGCCAAGGCCAGCGACAATATGTCAGATGGCAGTTTGTTAACTTTGGGACATGGGATAAGGGGGAGGTGGCTGGGAGACCTTGTAAACTTTAAATGGATAGGATGGGTAGCCAGGAGACTATCCATAGCCACCTGTGTGGAAGTTTTTCTTTTGGGGGGTGGCAATTTCCTGAATACGAACACCTCATGAATAGTGACATAATTCATTATTTGGATCCAAATAACCAATAGTGCATTATTCATGGTATCCCAGAAATACTATTCATTACTTGCACACTCCTAGTAATTGCCAGGGGTGGATGAATACCTTATTTCGAATATTTGACTGAATATTTATAGTTGGGGCTCCAAATATTTGGAAATTCACTATTTTGTATTCGTTGTTAATGTACCTGTGGGGGGAAAAGAAAAGTAATAGAAGCTGCCCCCCACCCTCCTCCCTGGCCCAATAATTAAATTACAATCCCGCATTCCCGCACCCTCAGCAACAAGACCAAGTGATCAGCTGTTTTGTTATGTGACCAAGCACAGGAGGCGCTTCCATTCACAAGAGGGTGGCCATCCATGGAGTACTGTGGGTTGTGTTGGCCACCTTGGCTGCACCTGGTGGGGCTTCTGACTGTTTAGGAAATTCAGGTGTTGGGGGGGAGGAGGGTGAGAGTTGGGTGCTGCTGCCAGGGTGGGTGGGAAATAAATCACGTTATAAATGGAAAAGCGCTAGACAAGATGGTGGCCAGCTGTGGAGGTGGGCGGGTTGTCATGATCACCCATCATAGGAGTTTTTTTTTTTTTTATTAAAAACCTTAAATTGTGGATGCTGAGGGAAGGCAGGTGGGATTAAGCTTGTAGCAGAGGGTGGAAGGTTGTAGTTTAAGTAATTGGACTGGGGAGGAGGGTGGGGGGACTGCCCGAATACCTATAGGCAGGAATAGTGCCACTGTTCATTATTTGTACCTGAGTAATGAATTGTGCATTATTGTTGGTATTCAGAAATACTATTCATTACTGGCACACCCCTATTAATTACCACACCCACACCCCACGAGGCATGAGGTGATAAGTATATTATTGCGGTTATAAAATGGCACCAAAATAATAAAAAAAGACTAAATAAATATTTAAATTAAGAATATATACATGTTCATCATTGGTAAATTGGTTCTCACAGCAGACCGTTGGATTTGCCCCATAAAAGAGGTCAAATTTGCTGGCAGGTAAGTCACTCATGTTATTAGTGAACCTTGTTTGTTTTTCCCAACTGTCACAGTTACGGAAAATTCCAAAGCAGTGTAGTGCTAGTTCTATGCAGTTAGGACAGCTTACAAAACATGTTTCAACACTTGCAAGGCACTTTCCAGACCCATGTGGTTATTGATCAATTACCGTACAGGTTTGGACAGCTATTGACCAATCAGATCACTGGATTTTTTTTTTGCCCATTTTATAAGTAAGCCATAACACATGACAGGGTGTGTGATACTGCTAAATTACTGCATGCCTCAGGTGGTTTGGGAGGTACAAGGTACAGCCAAGTGCCTTCAATCACCTGGGAAGTGTTAATTTATGGCATTACAGCACACCCTGGAGTGTGTTATTGCATTTATAAAATTGTTTTAAAAGTTAAAAAGCTGTAAAAGTTGAGCTGCATGGTAACTGAAATTAAAGCATGGTCATGTGACCAGTTCTGGCCAATCAGATTGCTTGTTTCAAGCATTTTATAAGCAAAAGTAGAAACAGACTGAGTTCACGCAGACCCCTGAGTTCTACAGTACGAGGAATACTATTCTAGAATACTAAGTGTGCTTGTCAGTCTGGAAATAAACATTTTGAATTTTTAGAATTTGGATTAGAAAGTATTTTACAAATAATTTGGTCTGTGAACCATCATGCATATTGCCTGTGCACGTGGATCAATGATGCATAGCCAATCCTAAGAGATGATGCCACGCACTGGTGATCACATAGACCCCTGCATGCATGCACGGAAGGGGTGTGCATCCCTTCCACACTGAGTCCCCAGGCCAGCCACGTAGCTACATGCATGGCTGGTCCAGGGGCATGTCTGGAGATGCACAGTGCCAGGCAAGTGGGGGTGCAGGATACCTAGGCAGGGACCCTGTCATGTCTGTTGTGTGTCCTACCTGTATTTCCACCACCAGCTGCAACAACTAGACACAACCATCCTCCTACCATGCTACCCCAGTCCTCTGGGCAGACAGAGAGGGCTGTGGATAGCCATTCAGGCACTCACTTTTATACATTCAGTTTGTCCCTCCTGTGCCTTCCCACAATCCTTTACTCTGCACAAGCAGGGGGTCTACTCTGGGACCCAGGACAGACATCCAGTTGGATGTGTGCTTCGATCAGCGCCCCCCCATCCCATGCAGCATCATGCCAGGGGTGGGACTGCGGACAGGCACCCAGCGGAGGTGTGCAATAGTGCATAATGCATAATGCACAGTGTGCACCTATCCACAGATGCAGAGCTTCAGACACTGGGTACACACAAATCATGTGTACATGGCCTTATATTGATGCATAGCCCCCAATATTTTTTTACAACAATATGTGAGTAAGTGTCTGAACTGTGGTGGTGATGGGACCTAAGCAGTGCAGCAGGCTGGCAGTGCTTAAGTCCTGTCTGTAGTACACTGACAGAGGGGGAAGTATGAGAATTTGAGCCCAGTAGGATGAGCAGGAACATTACAGGAAGAGGATCTTAATAACTGAGTATCAGGCTTGAGGTGTTAGTCCTGATCTAAGGTATGCTGATTAAAAAATTCAAAACAAGGGATTCAGCAATCAGGGAGGGAAAGTTAAGAAGAGATAATACAACTAAGAAAGCAGAGAAAAACTCAAGAGAAGAAGTAAGATGGTCCGGGGTGTGTTTTTTTTTTGGGTGGGGGGGCGTTGCAGGGCAACTGTCATTAGGAGTGTGCTTATGGGAGTCAGCTGCTGCCAGGTATGTAGGGGACTGGCAGCACTCACTACAGAGCCATTCATGGTTTGTGTAGAGATGCACCTGTTGCAGTGTAGGTCTGAGTCTGTGCTGTGGGGTGCCACAGGCATCCCCTTCCATCATAGGACCCCAAAGGTTCCTGAAGGGAATTGGGGGCCATGGGCAAATGAATGAGGGCAGAAAGGTTTCTCTGGGAGGAGGAGGATGCCAAACAGCTGAGATGCAGCACTATCTTGCTCTATTGAGTGACAATGTTTGCACAACCACTCCAGTTATGAAGACCATATCAGTTGCATAGAGGCCCCAGAAGACTTCAGAAACTGCGCAACCTGTGAGTGGGGGAAGCCCCCATGGAAGTAGACCATGTAAGGGGACTTCTGGTGGTGGGAGACTCAATAGTGAGGGGGATGGAAATGGCAGTAGGAGTTGGTGGAAGGAAGGGAGACATGTGCATTGCATCCCAGGGGAAACAGTCAGGAAACTAACCTAAGGGCAAGGAGGCTGGTCCATGAAGCAGAGGATAAACCCAATGTACCTTTCAACCTCAGGACACTTGATCTGGTGAGCCACATTATAAAGGAGCTAAAAGCTAGTTTTTCACATTAGGTAGGATTCTGTGGGAGGCCGTGACCGCTGACATTTTTGGATGTACTTCCATTCATACGAAGGGGAGAGGGTAATAGTAAGCTGAAAATCTCTTATTTTCAACTATTGGTTAAAGGACTGGTGCAGGCAGGATGGATTAAAATACACAGGGGACTGGGGCACATTTTGGCAGGACTGGAGGCTCTTCAGGAGGGATGGACCTCAGGCAAGTGAGGAGGGGACCTTAGCTTTAGGGCCGAGGTTGGATGCCAAAAAGTTAACAACACCTTGACACTGCAAACAGATATTTGTTCAGTAAGTTTGCTTTCCCCTTCTTGTCCTCCTTTTTCACCTCATCACTCTTTCCTGGTTTTGCTTTGCTGTCACATGCATCATAAGAACACTTTGTCACCTTCTTTTACCCCCTCCTACAACCTCAGCTCTGTATTTGCTTTCATCTGTCTCACTGATCTAGTGGCCACCTTCAACCTCTCCTGATAATCCCACCTGCCCACTTCTGTCTGACTTGTTTGTACCTCATGAATGCCCTTCTTCATGCTGTCACCATCACTGCTACCCTCTTGGAAAACCACAGTGGTTTCCTCCTCACCCTTTTGCCCCTCCCCATCATCCTTGTGCACAGATTTTTCACCTCCCATAACCCCCTTTCATCAAGTTCCATTTGTGTTGCCCACTCTTGCTGCTGTTTCTTTCACACCCCACCATTTTCCACAGCACTTACCATATCTTCTCAAAATCCACCTTCCTAAAGTCTAGAACCTTAGTCCTGAAACGTACAGTGCAGGGCAACTGAGATGGTCCACTGACTAGGAGGCAAGATATATAAGGAAAGGCTGCAGGACTTAAACAAATTAAAATAAATAAATAAACAAACACGTATACCCTTGAAAAAGGGAGGGAAATGGGTGACATGATCAAAACATATAAGTACCTACATGTCATAAATAGTGTGGATGCCAGGTGCATTTTTCCTTGCGCAAAAAAGCGACAAGGGGGAATTCACTGAAACTCACAGGACGAAGGTTCCTAAGGGTCACCTACACACATTGTTTCACTAAAAAGAGGGCTGGACAATTGAAACAAGCAGTCACATGAAGAGGTACAGGCCAAAACAGTGAGCAGTTTTGAACAGGGATGGTACTGACATATGGGATTAGTTGGAACAGGGGTAGCAGAAACAAAGTGGGATGGCCACTTATGCCAGTGCAGCGTAGTTGGGTAAGGTGGGCAGACTGGATGGGCCTATGGGCCTTTTTCTGCCATCACTATCTGTGCATCTATGCACCCTATCTGCTTGCAGCTTGATCTCCACCCATATAGTAATGTGACTACGGCATTCCACTGGTTCCCCCACCCTGATCTCTCCCATATTGCCATGTTTGGCAGGACTAGATCCAATATGGCTCTTTCCCTAGTGGGTTCTGTGGCCTTCAGGACTAGAATGCCTCTTGCCTTCCATCCACCTGACTGATTGGCTCCTTGTGCTTGCTACTATTGAGATATGCCAGTCCACATCTGACATTTGAACTCCCTTAATATCAGTACCTCCCCCAGCTCCAACATCCCCATGAGCTCCTCCCCTATCTCTTTTAGCTTTTTTCTCTTTGTTGTCAGTGGCCTGTACACACCCTGACCATGATTACTCTACCTTTCCCTGCAATTACTTGGACCCAGACCATGTCAGATTAACACACTGCCTCCTGGCATCCAGTTCGTAATTTACTGTGACAACTAGCCCCTGAATGTGGTGTTGGATGGGTGACTTCCCAGAGACAGAGCTGCTTTGTGTTACAGATATTTGATAGAAACATTGAAACATAGAACATAGAATTTGACAGCAGATAAGGGCTGCTTCACCCACCCAGTCTGCCCATTTTTCCCTACGTACAATATTACCGCAGACCATACTCGATCTGCAGCTTCCCCCCCCACTATGATTCCCATGTGCCTATCTCATGAATTCTTGAACACCACCACTGTTTTGACCCCTACAACCTCCACTGGAATGCTATTTCAGGAATCCTCCACTCTCTCTGTGAAAAAGTACTTCCTCACATCTCCCATGAATCTACCCCTCTCCAGCTGCATAGCATATCCTCTTGATCATGAGCACCTTTTTGTCTGAAAAATACTTCCCTCCTTTACCTTATTTACCCACGTGAGATGTTTACAAGTCTATCATATCCTTCCTTTCTTCCAGGATGTACATATTGAGGTCCTTTTGTCTCTCCTCATAGAGCTTTTGATGCAAACCCTGCACCATTTTAGTTGCCCTCCGCTGGACCACCTCCACTGTATGTCCTTTTGGAGATGTGGTCTCCAGAACTAGACACAGTACTCTAGGTGGGGTCCTACCAGTGATCTATACAGAGGGAACACCACCTCCCTCTTTCTGCTGGTGATACCCCTCCCTGTGCATCCCAGTATTCCACTAGCCCTGCCAACTCTCTTGTTGCATTGCTTGGCCACCTTTAGGTCATCAGATATGATTACCCCCAAGTCTCCTTACTTCTTGATAGTCGTCAATATCACTGCACCCATTTTGTACTCCAGCTCTGAGTTTCTGTCCCCTAAGTGCCTTATTTTACACTTTTTTGTATTGAACCCAGCTAGTATCTGCTCATAATCTCCCCCCCCCAACGGAGTGTCCACCCTATTGCAGATTTTGGTGTCTACTTTAAAAAGGCAGACCTTCCCTTTTAGCTGTTCTGCAATGTCACTTAAAAAGACATTAAAGAGGACTGGTCCCAGCACTGATCCCTGAGGCACTCTGCTTGTCACCCTCCTTTTCTTAGAGTGAACTCCCATTTACCACCAATTTTTGTCACTTAGCCCCTAACCAGTTTTTACCCAGTTTACCACCTTTGGACCCATCCTAAGCTACCCAGCTTGCTTACTTGTCTCCTTGTGGAATGGTGTAGAAAGCCTTACTGAAATTTAGGTAGGCTATGTCCACAGCTCCACCCTGATCTAGTTCCTTTGTCACTCAGTCAAAGAAATCAATCAGATTCTTTTCACATGACCTCCCCTCATGAACCCATGCTGCCTCAGGTCTTGTTATCCGCTGGATTTAAGATATTCCACAATCTTTTACTTCAGCAGTGATTCCATTAACTTTCACACCACCAATGTCAGACTGAGTGGCCTGTAATTACTGGCCTCCTCCCTGCTACCACTTTTGTGTAGTGGGACTACATCCACCCACCTCCAGTCCTACAGAACCACCCTTATTTCCACTGAGATGTTAAATAGGACTGTCAGAGGTTCAGCCAGTACCCTTCTGAGCTCCTGAATACATTTGAATGCACCCCATCTGGATCCATTGCTTTGTTCACCTTCAGATTAACATGTCCCTTCAGGATTGTCTCCTCTAAAATGGACTAGTGTCCACCTCCCTCCCTCCAAAGCTTCTGTTACTTTTTTGTGGCCCCTTATCTTCTCTTTCCTATGTAAACACTGAACAAAAGTATTTGTACAGGATGTCTGCCTTTTCCTGGACCCATTCTGCACAGTCCCCCCTTTTAACCTTACAATCCAACCCCTGGTCTTCCTCTTTTCACTTATATGCCTAAAAAATTTCTTGTCTGCTTTTGTTACCTCCTGGGCTAGTCTCTCTTCAGTTTGCACCGTACTGCTTTCCCTGCTTCCCTCTATTTCCCCTGATACACTTCCCTATCCTCCTTCTTCTGTCTCCTTATACCTTCTGAATGCTACCTTTTTAGCCACTACCTTTTAACCACCTCTTTTGAGAACCGTAGCGGTCTCTTCACTCACTTGTTTGAAGCAGAGGTTTGTTGCCTTTACTATGCCCCCTTTTAGCTTCACCCACTGTTCCTCCCCCCACCCAGGACATCCCCCCCACCAGGTCATCCCTGAGGCATTTACTCATCTTTATAAAATCTGCTGTCCTGAAGTCCAGGACCCTCACCCTTGTGTGGTTTGATTCTGCAGTTGTTCTTATATTGAACCACACTGTATGGTGATAACTGATCCCTAGGTGGCATCCCACCTTGACATCTGTAACACTGTCTCTGTTAGTGAGAACCAGGTCCTGTATTGCCCCATCATGAGTGAGTTCACTGGCTTATCTGAGGAACACCTCCTGCAGAGAGTCCAGGATGTCTCTGCTTCTAGCTGAAGCCACTGTTGGGAGGCTTCAATCTAGATCCAGCAGGTTGAAGTCCCCCAGCAGTAGCACTTCCCCCTTTTCTGCCATCTTGCCAATGGCTTCACCAGTACCTTATCTAATTCATTCCTCTGTGCAGGAGGTCTATAGATTATTCCAGTGCAAATAGTGGCTCCATTCCCACTTTTGTGTGATGTGCTGCAGTAAAAGTTACTCTGAGTGCCTGGCGAGTAATCACAGGAGGCTTACCCTCACTATCTCCACTCCTGATTTTCCTCAGAAGTATCTCACATTGCCCTGTATAAGCACACAGTGACCTCCAGTTCAATGGCTGAAGAAAACTGTTTGATCTGGCAGACACATGGTCTGTCTCCTTCACACTCAGCTCTGTGAGCTGTCTCTTTTAACAGCTCTGCACAGACTGACTCAGTTATAGAACAACACCTGCTCTTCACTTCGCTGGGCTGTCAGTCACTCACAGTAGGGCTGAAAGTTCATTTCTTGTCGGACAATGAGCTAGTCTAGGGGTGCCTGTAACAGCGAGGTCTTTCTCAAGTCCATTAGCCCCTTGTAGCTCTTTCAACAGACTTAAGAGCCTGATTGGTTGTTAAGTCATTCTCTGACCCTATTGCCTTGCTGTCACATATGGTTGTTAAGTCATTCTCTGACCCTATTGCCTTGCTGTCACATGTGGTTGTTAAGTCATTCTCTGACCCTATTGTCTTGCTGTCACATGTGGTTGTTAAGTCATTCTCTGACCCTATTGCCTTGCTGTCACATGTGGTTGTTAAGTCATTCTCTGACCCTATTGCCTTGCTGTCACATGTGGTTGTTAAGTCATTCTCTGACCCTATTGCCTTGCTGTCACATGTGGTTGTTAAGTCATTCTCTGACCCTATTGCCTTGCTGTCACATATGGTTGTTAAGTCATTCTCTGACCCTATTGCCTTGCTGTCACATATGGTTGTTAAGTCATTATCTGACCTTATTGCCTTGCTGTCACATATGGTTATTAAGTCATTCTCTGACCCTATTGCCTTGCTGTCACATGTGGTTGTTAAGTCATTCTCTGACCCTATTGCCTTGCTGTCACATATGGTTGTTAAGTCATTCTCTGACCCTGTCGCCTTGCTGTCACATATGGTTAAGTCATTCTCTGACCCTGTCGCCTTGCTGTCACATATGGTTGTTAAGTCATTCTCTGACCCTGTCGCCTTGCTGTCACATATGGTTGTTAAGTCATTCTCTGACCCTGTCGCCTTGCTGTCACATATGGTTGTTAAGTCATTCTCTGACCCTATCGCCTTGCTGTCACATGTGGTTGTTAAGTCATTCTCTGACCCTATCGCCTTGCTGTCACATGTGGTTGTTAAGTCATTCTCTGACCCTATCGCCTTGCTGTCACATGTGGTTGTTAAGTCATTCTCTGACCCTATTGCCTTGCTGTCACATGTGGTTGTTAAGTCATTCTCTGACCCTATTGCCTTGCTGTCACATGTGGTTGTTGAGTCATTCTCTGACCCTATTGTCTTGCTGTCACATGTGGTTGTTAAGTCATTCTCTGACCCTATTGCCTTGCTGTCACATATGGTTGTTAAGTCATTCTCTGACCCTATTGCCTTGCTGTCACATGTTAGAAGTGACAAAGATGTCTGCAGTCCACAGGCGGACTTTCTCAGATGTCAATATTTGCACCATTTCTGCCATTATTTCTTTGGGCCCTGGAAAATCCTTTGCATGTATGCTTCAGTACCCAGTTCAGTTGGCTCACAATGCGGGGAGGGGATTCCTGATTCAGCCAGGAACTCTGCTGCATTTGACTGACTGGCAGTGGTTGAAGCTGCTGATGTACAAGCTGTGTGGAGCCTTCCGGGGAAGCCCCACACAGGGGAGTTATAATATAAGGACTGGAAAGAAGGAAGAGAGCAAGACATGAGTCTAAGTTTTCATCATTCACATTGTTTTCTCATCTATCCAGGCATCATGAATGGACCAAATATTGTGATTAAAAAAACAGAAAAAAGACACCCAGAAACAACAAATCATGATACAAGGGATGTGCTCAGAAATGCAGAAGAGTTTCATAAAATGCCCATAAAGTCATTAAAAATAATAATAACTAAAAAAAAACTTGCGCTGCAATATACTAAGTTGCCTCTGCTAGCAAATGGAATGCACTGTGTTTGTTCTATCAACAGGAGGTGTCTTTCTCTCTAATAATTTTGGTGCTTAAGTTCATAGATTCATGTTTAATCATACATCAGAAGCAATCTAGTGCCACTACTGTATCCAACCATTTTTACCATAAACTCTTCAATTCAATTCAGTTGTAATCCAAATCACAATTCAAAACATATGAAGACATCACCATTTTAATTTTGAAACCATGGTCTTTTCTCCTTCCATAGTTACACTATCATAGCAACGTCTTCTTTGGGACACACCAATAATTTTATGGACTCTAGGGGATGTCAGTATAACCTCACAGAAACATTAAAGGTCTGTTTTAGAAAAAACAGTTAAAAGAAAGTTTCAAATGAGAGTTAAATGAGGATTCATAATGTGTTAATAATTACTCAGTAGCCACTCACTGCAACATACAGTAAAAGTGGTTTCCTTCATTCATCGGGGTGGTAGAACAGCTCAGCATTGCTACACTGTTCTCTCAACCAATGAACGCTCATGAAACAACAATTATGTTGCAATGATTGGCTCCTGAGTTCTTATTAATATATATTGCAATGCAGTACTAGTGAGTGCTGCACTGTTGAGATGTCATCCTTTGGATGAGATGCTAAACTGAACTAGAATCTGCCCATATGTGGAGGCTGTCTAGGTGGCAATTAAAGATCCCATGTTACTTACTGTAAAAGTAGGGAATTTTCCATAGTGTCCTGGCTAACATTCACCTTGTCAGTAAAACAGGTCTATATCCCATGTGTAATGATAGCAGCCCTGCGCACCATGTGGGTCTACTCAGTAACAACCTTTATACAATAGGGGTGAGATGATATGCCATTCTTTATTTCAGCATTAAACCACCATGATATATCACACTCTGCTGACATCACCAGAGTGTGATAATGAGTTATTTCTAGTTATCACACTGTAATGACATCACCAGTGTGTGATAACTGGATTTTTCTACAGTTATCACACCCCTATTGTATACAATGGATACATGATGTGCACTCGTGTAATATGGATAATATTTTCACTCCTGCACAGTGAACTCTAGATACCCACTCATGGCTTCGCCACTGGTGACTATCCAGGGGTCACTCTAAAGGAGTGAAAATATGTTCCACATCACGTTCATGCCCATGATGTATCCCCTTAGTATTGAATGCTTTCCACGGTATATTTAGTACAGCACACCATCTAGTTGCACAATGGAGCAACTGCAGCCAGTGTCATTTTACTGTTAATCTATTATCAGTACATAGCCCCTTTTTTAGATAAATTGTACATCTTAAGTAACTAACTAAATTCAGTTATCCATTAGTGCTGTACAGCAAAATCACCTTTCCCTACAGTAGCAGCCACAGACACTGCCAGCTATTTCCCAAAATGTCTGTGATATTTCCAGAAATATCTCCTGCTTTCTGCATTTCCACAGTAGGGGCAACAGAGAGAAACTCTTCAGACATTTTGCGAAATATCTAGAAATAACTGGCAATGTCTGTGGCTACTACTGTATGGTTATTACTGTGATTCAGTAATTTAACTGGCTATGTTCATTAGAGACGACATAGAAATTGCTAGGGTAGAAGAGGCAGAGGGAAACGTGGAGGCCTTATGGGTCACCTTACAATCCCCAGCAGGAGATAAGGTCAAGCTGGGTGTAGTATATAGGTCCCCCGGGATGAGTGATGTTCTAGAGGATAGTTTGCTGGACAACATCATTGCCCAGTGTGGACCAAAAGGGGAAGGAGTGGTGTTGATGGGGGACCTTAATATGCCAGGTACTAACTGGGGAACCATGTCCTCTAAGGTGGCCAAGGAGCAGAGGCTGCTGGATGGCTTCCAGGAAGTGTTCTTAACACAGCATGTGATGGAGACCACAAGGGAGGGGCATGTCCTGGACGTGGTTCTGGCAGATGGGGATCTGGTAAGGGACCTGGTTGTAGAGGACCCCCTGACTAGGAGTGACCACAATACTGTCTGGTTTCAAATAAGCATGGGGGTGAGATCTAGGACACTGGCAGTGGACTTCAGGGGGGCAGACTTTGTGGGCATGGGAAATATTTTCAAGGATTACTTGAAGGGGATTACATCAATGACAAGTGTGGAAGGGAGATGGGAGGTCATAAAACAGGGACTTCATGAGGCAGTCAGGATCTGCGCTAAGTTGAAACGTAAGGGAACAAGGTCACATAAACCATGCTGGTGGTCCAGTGAGGTACAGGTAGTGGTCAGAGAAAAGAAGGCTGCCTACAAAAAATATAAAACAATGAGAGGGGATAGAGATAAGGAAATGTACCATCTTGCATCTAGATGGTGAGGGGAGCAAAGTCCAGTAAAGAGCAACGGCTGGCACAGGGGATACATGGAGGGGAAAAGGGGTTCTTCCGGTACATTGGGGAGAGGAGAAAATCTTAGGGCCATCTCAGCAGATTGAGATCAGAAGGAGGGTGGGTGGAAGAGGCGAGGGACCAGGCAGAAGTATTTATCGAATACTTTGCCTCTGTGTTCACTAGGGAGGGGGATGGGATATCTACAAAGCAAAGCATGATGTGGATAGAAGCGGCAGTGAGTGGGATCAGGGGAGCAACAGAAATGGAACAAGAGGGAGGGAGAGGTACCCCAGGGGTGTCACATCTGGCTAAGGATAAAAGGCCAGTAAGGTGGAGGGACAGATGATGCTATCTCTGCCAAAGGTGTGGTTAGCCTTAAGGCCCTAAAGAAAGACAAATCTCCTGGGCGGATGGCATTCAACCGAGAGTACTATGGGAATTGGACATACTGGCTGTCCCCTGGTGGAGCTCTTCAACAGGTCACTTGAGACAGGGAGGTACCTAGGGATTGGCAAAGAAGCACATGTGGTGCCAATCCATAAAAGGAGGGTCGAGGAAGTACCAGGTAACTATAGACTCATCAGTTTGACCTCGGTGGTGGGAAAATTAATGGAGAGTATACTAAAGGAACGATTGGGGGTGTACTTGGAGGAGGTGGGAGGTCTGGATAGTCGGCAACATGGGTTTGTGCCAGGTAGATCATGTCAAACCAATCTTGTGGAGTTCTACGAATGGGTAACATCAGAACTGGACAAGGGAAAGCCTGTGGATGTATTATTCTTGAACTTCAGCAAGGCATTTGACTCTGTCCCCCACAATGGTCTGGTAGAGAAACTGATGGGGTTAGGAGTAGGCCCTTTGATGGTCAGATGGATTGAAAACTGGCTAGCTGGATGCACCCAGAGAGTAGTAGTCTGTGGGGAGCTCTTGAACCGTAGAGAGGTTGGTAGTGGTTTACCGCAGGGCTCGGTCCTGGGTCCGATCCTGTTTAATGCATACATATCTGATATCACGGAGGGTATAGGGTGTGAAATGAGTCTCTTCGCTGATGACTCCAAGATGGGAGCAGTAGTTGAGGGAGAAGAGGGGAGGTTGACCCTGCAAGGGGACCTGGACACCCTGGAAAGCTGGGCTTACACATGGAAATTAAATTTCAATATCACCAAGTGCAAGGTGTTGCATCTTGGGCCGGGAAACCTAAACACAGGTACACCCTGGGAGGGGAGGCGCTGGAGGCCTCAATAGGGGAAAAAGACCTAGGGGTCATGGGTGCATGTATGAATAACTCTGAGCAGTGCAGGAGAGCGGCTAGCAAGGCAAACAGGATGTTGGGATGCATCGTAAGGGGGATCACCTCTAGGAGCAAGGAAGTGATTCTGCTGCTGTACAATGGACTGGTTAGACCACACCTTGAGTACTGTGTACAGTACTGGAGACCACACTTGAAGAGGACATACCGCTCCTGGAGAGGTACAGAGTAGGGCAACTAAGATGATCACGAGGGCTAGGAGTTTGACATGAGGACAGACTTGAGAGCTCTGCCTGTTTTCATTGGAAGAGAGGAGACGGGGGCATGATTGAGGTCTTCAAGTACCTCAAGGGAATAAATAGGGTAAACATGGAGGGGATCTTTAGACTAAAGCTGGGAGGTATTACTAGAGGGCATGGTTTGAAGTTGGAAGGAGGAAGCGTGAGGGGGGAAAAGGAGGAGGTTTTTCACTGAGAGGGTGGTGGACTCTTGGAATGCACTGCCTGGCGAGCTGGTTCAGAGATCCACAGTGGAAGGCTTTAAGAGAGGGTGGGACAGACACAGAAAGTGGATGTATCAGATGATGGCCTGTCCCAGGGGGGTGGGGATGGATGATAGGGGTTCAAGAGAGGGTGGTACAGACACAGAAAGTGGATGTATCAGATGATGGCCTGTCCCAGGGGGGTGGGGATGGATGATGGGGGTTTCTGGAACACAAGGGAGGGGAGGGCCTCGGCACCCAACTAGAGATCTGAGGTTCGAGCAGACTCGATAGACCATAAGGCCTAATCTGCTGGCAAATAGTATGTTAGTAACACATAATATAACTATAACTTTACAAGATATGCTGCTATTATATTCAGTATTCTTCAATCAGTCTTTTAGGTCTTTTAATAATTCTTCCACTGCTGGAGAGCTGGAACTCAGCTCCACCCAAGCACTGGCAGGTACAGGTACGCCCTCATGGCCTTTATTTCCTGAGACATTTGTGGCATGTCATTTCCTGGCACCATTTGTGCTACACTTTATTAATCTCCCGTCAAAGTCTCTGTGTTAGGTACCTGATGGAATGTCCCTGGAAATTTAAAGCAGCAGTGCAAGGAACTCTGTTTCACTTTCTAAGGCTAATTATTGAAGAAAGCACAGTTTAATGATGATTGTTGGTGGAATTTTTTCTCTGAAATCCTTAATTTATAGATATTATCAATTTGACTTGCTTTCTGATGTGTACAGACCCTTGCCAGGATCGCCATATTGCCTCCAAGTGCATCACGGTAATTTTGTCTGCTATTATTTATACCGTGATGCACTTTCATTTTTCCAATACTGCATTTCTGTTGGACTGTGCATGCCCACATTAATGTTGTCAATAAACAGGGAACCGCAAGAATGCCTAGTGACACAAACTGTGATTTTATGTCAGACTTAGTAGCTGCAGACAGATCGCAGAGGCAGACAACATCACACGTCAGTTTATAAGCAGATGTGAGATAGTTGAATAAAATCTGGCTGAAGTGTTTTTCAAGGATGGGGCATTGGCATCAGCATGTTTAATCATGAAAACGAGTGATCACTAAATGCATTTAGTGATAAAAATGAGGGATCACCATTTATTTCTGTGCCTTGCAATATAACCCTGTATTCACCTGAACCTCCCGTTAATGCAGATGGAGTTGTTGTCTGAGTCCAATTCTTTCAGCCTACTGATCACATAACAATAAAGCCGTAGACTTTTCAGTGCAAAAGAGGTTGTGAGCAGTCCTGCCTGGGTTCAGTTACAAGCACAGCCCTCTCCCAGAACCATCTCCACTACACCTGCACTGTGCTTGTCTCCTCCTGCACAAAGTCAGGAAAATAGAATTTTACAAACAGAGTGCTGTGTGGACTGGCTATCTTGATGAATGTGCCTGTGCCGGTTAGGTATTATCCCGACACCGCCCCCTCACCATCAAATTTCTCCCTATTGCAGCCACATCACAATCCGGTAATCCTGGAGGGATGCCCGGAGTTAGAGGAAGCTTTTGCCTTACTTTGAGTAGGTTACAGTTATAGTGGCATTTTTATTTGTTTAGTTTAACAAAGAAAAAGAGTGAAAGGATAACTAAACCACACATTCACAGGCATGGAGATCACTGTCCTCTCTCCATCTCTGTTCACAACACCGTAACATTTCCAGCAATCAACAGAGATGTTTATTAAAGAAATGTAATGTGTAGCACAGCCTATCTGGGCTGGCAGTATAGCCTAGAGGTTAGAGGAATGAGGTGTGAATGAGCTTGATACATCCAGCAGACCAGACCTGAGTTTGACTCTCACAACCTCCACTTGCATATTGTGTGACTCTGAGCAAGTCACTTAACCGCCCAGTTCTCCCAGGCCACCCCTGAAAACAGGCACTTGTGCCTAGAGGGCCTTACAAGGTTACCAAAGACTAAAAAAAAAATAAAAAAAAAAAACTAGTCTGTTGTTTATTTGTTTTTCTCACATGACAAACAGCGTGCACGCTACTAAATAAACGTACAATTACTAAGGCATTCTGGGAATTCACCAGGAAGTAGGAACTAGTCATCACATATGTTATTTCATGCAGATTAATACAAAGATATTTAAAAAACAGACAATAACGATTAGAAAATGCCAGTCCTTCACAAGAAACTGAAAACGAACATCAAAAGAATTTAAACATAAAGGTAATCAAAGGAGACTGAAAAATCAAGCTGTTCATTGCACTGCTGCTTTAAGGATGTCCCCTGGTGTTTCAAATTCCCATTTTTCTGATGCACCCAAAATGCTTTCAAAGCTGTTTATTGGCACAAGTACATTCTTAAATATATGAAACCATTAACAGAATAATGATTTATCCTATTATGTTGTGTCCAGCTAAAATATATACAGGATGGCAGTGAAGAAATTAGTTCCTATAACTGTAGCCATTGACATTATTCAAGAAAGCATTAATGCCCGAGAAGGGAAGCATGGACTAGAAATTAATACATGGTTGGGGGAACGAGGCCTAAGGCCAAGTGCTCCCACCACCCAACCATGCATTAATTCCTATGTAAATGCATCCTTTCGAGGGGATTAATGTGCTTGTAACATGGCAAGTGCAATACAGTTATTGTCCATGTAACAACAAATTCCTGTTAAGAATGAAAAAGGCTCTATTAATGTTCTTGATTTGTTATCATTATTTCAGTATTCAACAACAGTACTGAACAAGAAATTTGCACCCTGTGCATTAATGTTGTGTCTGTTCAAAAAATGACTAGGAATTAAAAGTGTGGTTATGTTACTAACATTTGCTTAATCGTATGCTACTTATGTGTTGTTTACAAAAAAGAGGCGTACAAAAAACAATGGTACTCGTGAATTGCTGACATACACTTGCAATAATTTATGGGATAGACATTTGTCATTTGAATATTTTACTCACAGATCGTAGTTTCGGGTGCCAACTTCATCACTCAACATTTAGTGACTTAACACTACTTTTAATACAATTAGATTACATCTGTAACATTAGAGGAACATACGGTCCCGTTTTCATAATGTTTTTGAGGTATTCGACAACAGTCTAACATGGAACAGGTTGATTTATCAACTGGAAACTGTACCACTTCTACTGTGTGCTGGAAGACTCAGGTGGGGGGCCATAATAGTTCAATTTCACCAGCCTGGATTACAAGCCTGTGTTATCTGACTATCGGGAAACTTCTGTTTTTGGGAAATGCCTGCCGGGGGTCCTGCATTTAAGAAGGTATTTCTGCTGCTCTCCGAGTGTTATTTTGCACTTTGCTGTGTTGTGTCACATATTTTTCTAGGTGAGGTAATGACGAGGATAATACAGTATCTGTTGAATGGGTGGGTGGGAAAGTCAAAAGCGCTCTTTCCAGTGTGTCTATTAGCGGTATTACCTCACCGGGTATATCTAAGGAATTAATGCACAGTAGAATTGATATCAGCTAGTACAGTTTGTCCTATCCAAGTGTTGGATTTCTATAAAAATGAATTGCTATGTTACAAGGCAATTTATTTACATGTTTGTCTGTCTTTGGTTACTCTGTTTCTTTCATATTAAAGTCCTTGTCATTCTGCATGTTCTTTTGAACTGTTCATATAGCTTTCCAGCAAGTTTTATTTTTTATTGGGATTTTTCAATAATTTATGCACTGAGCTGACCACCTCTTAAACTGTGACTTTGAAAGCAAACCTATCCAAAACAAGCATGGCAATTCCAATATTTTTCTCTTTTGCCATATTCACAACCATATTCTACATCTTTCAAAAGAGTTTTATGAGAATGACATGGGACTGAAATTACTTTATGCATAAAAATACACAAATATTGCCTCCATTTTTGGGAATGTTAGTTCTAAAGAGTGTAATAGTGTTGTTAATTTACTCTTTATTTTTGTATTTGTGGAAAAAATTAAGCAAACATCATGGCAAATGATGTGTCCTTGTTTCACATTTTCTTTCGCACTCATGTTGACACCTAAAACCTTGATGTTATAAGTACATAAAAAAATCTGACCCTTTACAGATTTTGTCCATACAGAGGGATTAAGTCTCACCATGTAACTTAAAAACTGCCATGGCAACCCATGTTTTTTTTGTTGTGGATTTAATTTTTGTTTCCAATTGTTTAACCAGGAGTGGTACACTAAGCTGAAAGCTTGTTTACAGGTACAACCTGGGAGCACAGGGAAGTTAAGTGACTTGCTTAAGGTCACACAGTATGCAAGTGGGAGCTGTGAGATTCAAACCCAGGTCTCCAGATTTGCAGCTCAGACCCTTAAACCACTGAGCTATACTGCCTCCCAAATGTTCTAAATGTTCAGATGATCATCATGTTCTAGGCAAAAAATTATAAATTTGACTTGGGGTTGCTGAAATACCAGGGAACATCCTTAAACAAATGTCTACGGTTACATCTCAGTACTTGTCCCTGGTCTGTCAGAACCTTGTATGACCGTGGACTTGTCTCTCCAAGCACCTTTGCCTTTGGTCCCCATAACCCTTTTCCAGAATTCTCACTAGATCATGCTCAATCAGTGGGTGTAGAGTTTATCTCCCCTATCATAGTAGCTTTTCTGTTTGGTATCTTTCTCACCCATGTCCCGTGGCATGTCTGACAGGAAATATGCATCAGTCATTCTCATTCTCAGCTTACAGTTCATTAAAAATTCCGCTCATGAAGAACCACTTTCTAGCAGTGCTGACCCATAGGCCAATAAAGCTAAATAAGGATCTTCCTTATTGTCCATGGCCTTCTTGTAAAGTATTTTGACAGCTTGCACCCCTTTCTCAGCCTGTCCATTGGATTGAGGATAGTGAGGGCTGGAGGTCTTGTACGTGAATTCATACTGTGTTGCAAACTGTTCAGAGTCATGCCCACTAAACTGTAGACCATTATCTGAAATCAGAGTAAGTGGTAAACCATGTCTTGCAGAAATTGACTTAGTATGCATTATCACTTATTTTGCAGAAGTCTCTGGCAGATAGGGTACCTCTGGGTACTTGAATAATAGTTAATAACTGCGGGGTAATCCTTGCCTTACAGATAAAACAAATCTGCTCCTACCTTCTACCATGGCCCTGTTGGTTTGTTACGAACAAACAAGGGATCGTTTGGCTGGGTGTAGCTGTGTTTTTGGCATGTCTCACAATTTCTTACCAACTCATCTATATGCTTGTTTGTGTTCGGCCATTACGTCACATCCCTAGCACGCCTTTTACTTTTCTCTATACCCAAATGCCCCTTATGCACCAGTTGAGTCATCTGTGACCATAGCAAGACAGGCATTACAGTTTTCTGTCCATTAAGCAATATTTCTTTAACTAATGTGAGTTCTCCAAGGAAATGTGAATAAGTTGCACAGACAGTGTTAGGATCCCTTCTTGAATGCTGCTGATTACTTGTTTTAAATTCTTATCTTTTCCTGTTTCCATGGCAATAAGTTTTAATTTTTCTTCAGAAACTGAGAGGTTTGTTACGTAAAGTCTGTGGAGGCTGTTCACAAATGGACAGGATATACGCGCCAGAGGTATGTATTCCAGCTGCGCAGCTATGCACCCCTGGAGATTCATGCAGGGGCCGCATTCACAAACACCGGCCCCCGCCCAGCTCCCTTACATGGCCCCACCCCCCCGGCATGCAGGTCCGTGGGGGGCAGATGGGTTCGGAGTGATGGATCCAGGCAGGCAGCTAATTGGCTGACTGGTCCGGGTCCCATAGTGGATCCTTTGCACCCGTGGGGCACCATGTTATCTGCCAGCATGCAGAGCACTGACTGCGATGTCGGGGGGGTACCCTGATTGACCACCACAGCCCTCCCAGTGTGCCCTGATGGCTGTTTTTGCCATGACCGGTGGCTGCATCCCCTGGGTCAGGTAACCACCGAGGTTGCATAGCCACCAGCCACTGTGCGCAGCACTCTACAGTTCTGTGAATTGTGCGGAATGCTGGCACAGCCCCTGGCCTGCCCTGGTGTAGGGCTGCACAATCAGCCAGGGGATTGGGTGCATGGGGGTGTAGTTTTTTTGTGAATTGCAGAGTGGGTGCAGTGGACACGGGCAGGTGCCAGGTGGGTTACGCGCCGGAGTTATGCGGTGCATACCCACTCCGCACCTTAGTGATAGCCCGTGAGTTTCCACATCACATTCTGTAGTACTGCTAGCTGGACTTTGCAGACATTATCTAGAAGGAGCATCTGCAACCACTAAATGCTTTCCTGGTGTATACACAAAAGTTAACTCATATTTTTTGGAAGTTTTAGAATAAGCCTCTGAATTCATAGTGGTTCATCGACCAGGCTCTTTTGTGAAATGGCAAAAAGCGGTTTGTGAACTGTCTGTAGTAACATTGACAATCTATAAAGGTATTCATTACATTTCTCACATCTGAATACTGCTCCCAAGGTCTCTTTCTCTATCTGAGCATAATGCTTTTCTGCTGATCTCATGGATCACGAGGCATGTGCTACAGGCTTCTATTTCCCTTGGTGCTCTTGCAGTAAAACTGCACCTAGCCCATCTTTACAGATATCCATGGAGACTTTAATTTTCTTAGTTGGACCATAAAAACACAGTACATGTTCCTTAGTCAGAATGGCTTTTAAACTGCCCCCCTCTGTGTTCGTACAGTAGTTCCAATGCCATTCAGTTTTTCCTTCTGAGAAGCTTCTTAAAGTCACAGTTTTGGCTGTCAGATTTGGTACATACTTGCCCAGAGAGTTTATTAGACCCATACATCTCTGCAGATCCATTTTATTGTTTGGGTTAGGCATTTTTTTCATCGCTGTTACATTTTCTGGATCAGGCTGCCTGTCTGCTGAGAGTTAACCTTCTAGGTACTGTGTGTCAGTTCTTGTACGCCCATTTGGTATTTTTCATAGTTCAGTTTCAACCCTGTTTATCTGGTTTATTGCAGAACTTTGGTCAGTCTCTGATCATGCTCTAGTTTTGTTCTTCCCCATACTATAATATCATCCAGAAATACACCTACTCCTTCCATACCTGCAAATATCTATTGCATTGTATGGTGGAATATTTCTGGGGCTGAGCATATGCCAGCAGGCATGTGGAGGTAGCAGTGTCTGTCAAACGGTGTGTTAAATGTGCACAGGTTTGTGCTTTCCTCATTCAGAGGAATCTTATAGAAACCTGATGGGGCATCCAGTTTAGAAAAGAATGCAGCATTCGCTGTGGCACTTGTAAGATCTGACCAGGTGGGCAAACAGTAATGCTCTCTTTTTATCCACTTATTCAAATCTTTTGGATAAATGCAAAGTCACAGAGCACCATTTATCTTTTCCATTATGACTCAGGATAAGGAGTTAATCTGGTCTGTAGGCTCTGCTGTCTTTTTATGGCTGTGGGCGGAGCCTACAGCCATCTTGCTATCTGTAGCTGGAAAAATGGAGTATCGTGGAACGCACATTTTGGAGTTTTCAATGTATCCTTCCACATCTACAAATTACTATGCCAACTGAAATAACATATTCCCTTTTTTCTGTTTAGTATGTTGGAGACATAACTCCAAGCTGCTTATCAGATGGCCATTAGGAAACCGAAACTTCTTGTTAAATATTGGTTGCCTATTAAAATGGAGATTTGTTTACCCCCTTTGAAATGCAACAACTTGCACATTTAACTACTTAGCATTTCAACATGTTCTTGCTACAAGCTTCAGTTGGGCAGGTATTGTCTTTCAAGAAAGATTCATACCTCATAAATGTCACCCTTTCCCAGAAAATCTAAAAAGAGTTAGTTTTTTTAACCTCTTAAGACACTATCTGATAAGACCTGTCTCAGACATAGCCAGGACTTCTGTGAAGTATCCAGGCAAAATACATAGCAATCAGCAGGCATTTTTTACTATGCTTTTTGGGAAAAAAAATATATTGAGCTACAACAAACAGACACACCACACACACACACACACACACACACTGTATACACCATCCTCATGGCCACATCATTTCAAAAATAAATACTGCAATCTAATATGTTATAAAACAATAAAGAAACTGTTTATATCAGTGAACATAGTGAAGCTCAGTTTACATTTATTATGTCCTCTTTGGCAACTTCTATTATTAAAATGCATTAAATGTATAGTTTACTAAATCTTGACCTTGGGATAACTCTTGAATGACTCCTAAATAAGTTTTGTCATTCCCTTTATGGCAAGTCAAGAGCTGTGTAAAAGGTCAAGTGTTATTTTTTCATATTTTTTTTTTACAAATTTCCACAGTAAAAGTGTGGAGAAGTACAAAAGTATATACAACTAATTTCTTATGCATTTTCAACTCAGAGAGAAGTTAATATTTGCACAAAATCAAACCCAAAGTTTATACAGTTTTTGTTCTAAAGTAATTTTATTCTAAATCTTATTGGACTATTGATGAACTGAGCAAAGAAATGTTTAGATAAAACAAATTGAAGACTCCAGGATTGGGAGGTCATTAAAATTGCAAAAGGTCAAATTATGAAACCTTAAATGAATTCATTAAGACCATTCTTCTTAGTGTGTAATTATAATGAATTAAAGCCATTTGAATATAGACCTACAGTTATACAACCATTGTGATACATATTTTTCAGATCAGAGGAACGGTGCAAGGATGCCAAAATCATGGTGATATCACTGCTTCGATGCTTCAGTGTGCTCAGATTAAACCAAAAAAAGCCATAATAAAAGCTTCCATCTTCTCAAAAAAAAAGTTATATTTTACTATATTTGATTTAACCTGAAAATACAAAACAGCAATAAGGAAGTAAAACAATCAAGATGAGATTTCAGTGTTCTCCGACCATGCATTAAAACCGAGCCATAATAAAGGCTTCTATCTTCTTCAAAGCAATTATATTTTATTTTGATATATTTAATATTCTGTATCTAAGTAGACACTAAAAAAAAAGTTTATTGGGTGTTTGAAAACAGGCATATGCAACCAGACACAGAAGGAAGTCAAAAGAGAGTATCGGTTGCGGGGGCTAGTAACAAGTTTAGGAGCTCACTTGACCACTTCAACGGGGCCACCCACCAACACTGCTGACTGTTGGTGGGTTGTGGTAGCAGATGAAGAGCTGGGCAAGTGCTGCAAGCAGTCAGTGTAGTAGGATGAGGAGGAGGCAGATGACAGGCTGTCTGCCGCAGTCCAGCTTTTGTTTTAAATCCCCGGTGGGGCCTGAGTGGCTGTAGTAATCATCTGTGCAGCAGCCCTCCATCTGTAGGATTAAGGGGACTCAGTTTAGCTGTCCTATTGTATTCAGGCAGGCTCAAGCTCCATTACAGCAGTAGGTCCTACTGGAGCCCTGGACTGCCAACTCTGCTACTTGTACAGGACTGACTGCTTGCGAGTGAGGGATCCTCGCTGCTTGCAGAGGAAGTGGGAGGGGTCATGGTTGGTGTTCATTTGTGTGCTGGGGTAGGCAGGGGGGCTGGCTGAGCTAAGAGAAGTGCCTTAAAGTGTAAGCGTTGCATGTGTCTGAACTGTTGTGGATTGAAAGGGTGTAGAAAGTGGGGTGTTCAGGGTGTTCAACTCCCCCCCTTCGAAATTACCTCCGAAAATTTCTAATTCCTGTATTTTATTTTCGGGTTGGCTCAGGCTCAGCTGCTAAAAAACTCTGTGTCTCAGCAGTCTCCACAGTGGTTGAGGCTAGCTGCAACACAGTGTGCAAGGATGGGACCGTTGATGGTTAGGGGAGATGGAGATATCATCAACAGAGAGAGCAGGAGAAGCCTGGTGAGACAGACTAGTGAGCATGCTGCCGTGCTGCATTGTCTGTACAGTGCTGAGCAAGTTGTGGTGTCCTGTCGACTGTCGTGGTGGTACAGTGGGACTGTGTGCTGCTCTTGTCTAGTCTCAGTTGAACTGTGGAAGAACTTGAAGTATGGTCTTCTAGAGAAAGATCTGACCCGTCCAGTGCTGAGCTGCAAGTAATGCGTGGCGTGTTTTCTTGACTGTGCTGGATGCTGACAGGACTGGACTGGTGGTGTGGTCTGAAGAGAAGATAGGAGAGGTGAAGGAAAAATCTGCCCTGGCCTAGTGGCCTGTAGTCATGTCTTGGGAGGGGAGCGACTGGTAAGGCAAGCAAACAAGAGGATAATCAGCAGAAAAGTGGTGAGTGGTATTGGCACCATTTCCCAGAGCAACCCACTCATTACATCTCAACCCCATCGATGTTCTGCCCAGCTTGGAGCTTATTGGATGGAGTGGGAAAGTGTGGAAAGGCAGATGCCTGACTGACATCTTTGTCTCTGGCTGTTGCAGAGTGCTCCCATGTGCAAAGGTAGAACGGGGTTAGGAGTACTCTCTATATGCAGAGGTGGGATGTTGGTAGAGGAGGAGTGATGCAAATGTGTGGAGGTGTCCCCATGTGTAGGAGTGGGATGGATGGGGAGCAATGCTCCCCATGTAGGGCCAGTGGGATGAAGGGGGTAGAGTGCTCCCCATGTACAGAGCTGACATGAAGTGGGAGGAAAGCTCCCCATGTGTGGAGGTTAAATGGAGGGGGAGGAGGAGTGCTCCCTATGTGCAGGAGGTGGCATGCAGTGGGAGAAGTGCTCCTCATGTGAAGGAGGTGAAATGTAGTGGGAGAAGCACTGGAGGGGTCAGGGGATGAGTGCTCACAATGTATGGAGGTGGGATGCAGGTGGAGCAGTGATACCTATGTGTGGAGATGGAATGGAGGGAAGAGTGCTTTCCATGTTCAAGTTCAAGTTTATTGGGAAGGGATAAAATCCATTGAGCAAGCTCATTTGCAAGGAAGTCCCTTGAACAAGCAATGATAAAGAAAATACATGGTTTGAGATACAAAAAGTAAGGACACATAATATAAATTAAAATAAAGCAATTGTCTTTACAATAGTATATACAATATGTACAATGTTGCATTCAACAAGGACTGAGACCAAATATTACATAAGACACTATGACCACCATGTGGAAGAGGGCTGGAGAAGGAGAATTGCTTCCCATATGCAAATGTGTAATGGAGGGGAAGGAGTGCTCCCCATGTGTGGAGGTGGGATGGGGGGCAGTCACATAATGGCCACCATCCTAGACCCCACTCCAGCCAGTGTGTGAAATGTTTTGGAATGGGCACAGTTTATGATGGGGCAGATGTGCAATCCACATCTCTTCTCTGGCTGCTGTAAAGTATTGGGTTGATGGGGGGTGCAAGAGGGAGCACCAGTCACTCAGGAGCACCCACTGTATCCTCCCCCCACCCACCTAGCAGAGTGGGAACAGTTGTGGAGGGGCAGATACAAGCTCCACATTTTTATGTCTCAGTACCTTAGAGGGCTCTCCATGGGTAGAGCACATTAGGTGGAAGAGCCTCTGGCTGAAGCAGAGTGTTCTGTGAGTGTAGAGGTGTGGCATAGGGTGAGGAAGTGTTAGTCACCCAGAGCCCACTCCAACCTTCATTTTAGCTCTGGTAGAGCAGGGACAGGAAAGAAGGGGCAGATGTGCAACTTGCATCTCTATCCCTGGCTGCTGCACGGTGCTACCTTTATGTGGAGGTGGGATGGGGGGATGGGGCATCATTTTCCTAGAGCCAGCTGCCTGGAGCCCACCCAATGTGAGTGCCAGCTTTCATGGAACTCGGATGGGTGAAGATGGACAGATGTGTGAACCACATCTGTCATTGGCTCTGGCAGAGTGCTCCTAACATGCAGGAAGTGGAATGGAAGGAGAAAATTCTTCACATGTGTAGAAATGCAGAAAGATGTGTTGAGTGCCAATGGCCTCGGGCCACCCAGTGGATCTGGACAACAACCCCATTTCCACCCACCTGGTGCCCACCAGGCTAGATAGAAACAGGTGTGGCATGGCAAATGTGCAACTCACATTTCTGTCTCTGGCTGGGGCAGCCAATGTGTAGTGGTGGGACGGTTCCATGTCATAACGGCGATTGCGGAATAGTGATATACACTCGAAGCGAACAGCAAAAGGGCACACAACAGTTAGGTTTTTTACTTTTATGCAGGGGGCAGTGCCCCGCACACCCCTCTACTAAAGGATTCTCAACTCCAGGGGAGTGCATGTCGGGGGGGGTGCAAAAGTAAAAAAAAAGGAAATCCCGGACCCTGTGCAAAAAAATAGCGCACCCAGAACCAAACCTGGCACCCTCCCTGCCCAGCCTGCCACTAGCCCACCATGCCACACAGCCAGCTCAGCAGCCCACCACTGCACTACACCCCACAAACCCTCCCTCCCCTTCCGCCCATCACATGGCATAGTCCCTCCCACCCACCCCACCCCTGTGCTCATGTATACAAGCGACATCCTGTTGCATATATTTGCCTACCCCAATCCGGTCGCCCCCCCTGAGGTAGCCCTATGCACAGGTGCTGTGATTCAGTCATCCTTTTTGGAAGCGCTGAATCGCGGTTGCCATCATCACAGGCTACTGGTGGAATGATTGTGGAGGGGGCACCAATCACCAACTTCTGCCAGGCCACAGTCCACTATTTACCTTGGGCTGCCCACCTGGAGGTCACCTTGTCACTGTGCCAACCTGTGTGGAGTGGGATGGGTGTGGAGGGGAAGATGAGTAACCTACATCAGTTTGTGGCTACTGCATATTGTTCCATATGTGCTGATGTGAGCTAGAGGTGTAGGGGGCAGCAACTACCCAGGGTTGCCCATCCAGTGCCCATCCTAGAATGTACTAGTCAATGTGAAAGGCCGGTATGTGACCCACATATTTGTCTCTGGATCTGTCTGGGTGCTCCTTTTGTGCAGTGGTGGAATACTGTAGATGCACCAAGTTTGCTTTACACTGTCTCTCTCCTGGTCTCTTACTCTATCTCTAACATCGCTCCCTCACGATGAAAAGAAAACTCTGCAGCAGTGCTCTCTGTCCCGGTCCCAGCACTCTTGCTGCCACTTTCTCTGCCTCTGTATGTGCTGTCTGGTTCTACTGAGCTTCAGAAAGACAAACAGAGAGTCAGACCGACAGCAAGGTGCCGGAAGAATGAGCGGAAATAAAATGGATGCAACTGAGCTCGGGTTCACACTGTATTCCACTTCTGTGTTTGGGGGAGGGGGGTTGACACCATCTCTGACTGGAGCAGACTGGACCTGCACATATATGCCGCACTGGAAGTGGCTCTCGCTGTTGCTGTGTCTCCCTTGGGGAGGGTAGACTCTGCTAGGGAACAGGCAACCCATTAAATGAATGTTTGTTCAGGTGCAGGTCTGGGAGCCACCAGTCATCGTGGTTATGGTCAGTACATTGCACTGCCCTCAATTTCACACTGCCAGGATGGTGCTGCAATAGTGATAACCTGTCACCTGGTGATCACTCTCATTCTGCTTACTCACCACATCTCAGCATGTTGCTGTCACTGTTTGAGGGCTGTCTTACCACTCTGTCTCTGACACTGGTACCACTCACCACCTCTTTCAATCCTGTACTCTCTTTCAGGGAGTGGGTGCTGCTACCTCTCCTTCTCAGTGTCTGTCCCTGCAGCCTGTGTCTCTCTCTCCCCACCATTCTGGGTTAAGCTACAGCTCTGCATGCAATGCTGCCTCACTTCCCAACACTGTCGCTCCTTGTATTGTGCGGCAGGGTGGGGGCGCACTGAGGCAGCATGGACACTAGGAGATCCATGGGGCACGTCAGTGGGTACCATCACAAAGAGCAATGCTCGGGCTGGGCATTGTGGCACAAATGAAACACTGGAGAGAGAGAGAGAGAGGAGCTCAGGGACAAAAACACACACTGTCATTCACACAGAAACACAAACAAGTTCAACACGAACGTCTGTCTGGGGAAGGATAAATAATATTTATTTGTTCTTTACTGCTTGGACTGTTTACTACTTATGGCACAGAGAGTGGGGGATGCAGTGTAACATCGGGTACCTGGACATCTGCAGGATGGGTGGGGAGACGAGCAGTAAGATCAGTAAGGGCATGAATGAAAGGAATGAAGTGCTCTCTTTTGAGCACTTTATTTCTTTCAACTAGAGAATGGCTTCCAACTGTGAAACTGTGACTGGTGTCACAGTCTGGTTGCATGCTCCTTGGTCTGCCAGGGACAAGCCCACTGTCAATTGCTGTGCATTGGACTCATCCCTGACACACCGCTGAGATGTCGTTCTACCACAAGACATTTCTTGCACACGTGCAAGGAAACGTAAAAAATTACTATAAAGAATTTAGATTAGTGACTACCCTCATTTGAAAGGCATTTTTGTCCTGAACACAAAAATGTGAAATAATGCACTTGGGGTACAGAAATCCAGGGGAAGAGTACACATGGGTGGAGTGATATTGACAACATTAAGAAAGCACACATTCAAAAAAAAAGAGGTTTTACATACAGTTGATTACTGTTTAACGATATTTTGCATCTATGGCTGCCACTGTACATCTGATGCAAATACATAATGACGTTCCTCACTTGAAGCAAAAAGGGGGGTGAAGGCCATAACTGACTCCTTGTTTTTGTGTTAAAGGGGTCAGTATCTGTACAGCAGAAACAAGGAAAGGCATCATTTCTAAAATGTGCAGATGAGCATGGGGACCACGTTTTTCCAGAGCATGCCACCACCGGCAGCTACCACTTCAAGACTGCTACTACCCCCGCCTAATACAATCAGGGGAAAACCAGAAGTAAGTCTACCAGCACTGAGATCAATATGATTAAGGCACATTTGCCAGAAATTACTGCTTAGAAATGAATGAGAAAGTGACTGTGATGACGAGCAAGTCCCAGACCAGCTCTTTAGTTTGTTAATAGACTCATCCTGAGTCCAGTTTGTACGGCTGCATGGGCCAAGCTCCACAGATGTTATGCCATCATCAGATTTGTGTAATAGCACTGTAGAAGCATGTAATTGGACTTCTGTCTGATGTGCTGCCACAGTGCTCTGACATAGTTTCCAGTGATTCTGTTTATGCAGTCCTTCCCCTCCATGGGCCACATAAATATACCCACTTCCTGGCGCACTACTTTTCTGTTCTGCAACTGCAGTACTGATGGACACCATGTGCAACATAGTGATGTTGGCTTAAACTGCACATGCATGACTATCATGCATACATAGTTATGTCAGCATCACCATGTTGTGCAGGGCTGACTACAGGGCAAACCTCACACCTGCGAGTATCACACATGCGCAGTACTGTAATTGCTGCAGTATTACTTACGTCTGACTCCGGTGCAGCAAAAGCACAGCATATTCTTTTAACATCCTTGCCACTCCTAAAAACTTACAGCCATAACAGTTCTGACCAGAGTTTGTTCACTATGCCCTAGGTGATTTGTCTGTCTAGACCCTTGTGCAGTCCTTCATTTAGAGCTATTAGAACTTTCCTTGCATCTTGAACTACTGACTGTGCATTATCTTTAAGCTGCATTTTGTACTGCACTGGTAGACACCTAATTCCATCAAAAACATCTGCAAACTGTTTTTCCACATTTCCTAGTTTATCAGCATCAAGCAGTGTCTGTGTAGTGGCTGGTCTGATGGCTGGCATAACTACATCAATATTTATTATTTGTATATATTTTACCAAACCCATTTTTTCAAATTTTTAGACCTAAGATGGGCTGTCTCTCCCCTTCCACAATAACAAAAAGAACATCAGTGGACTGTCCCTTACAAGTTACTTTGGCTCTGCACATACCTTTGTTAGGGACCAGCTCATTATTATACGCACATAGTGAAATTGGATTCTGGAAAATTCTTGGCTTTTCTTTAAGCTTCCTGCAGCAAGACATTGGCAAAATGTTCACCTGAGCTCCTGTGTCCAACTTAAGAGGAATAATAGATCCATTAACTTCCATTCCAAAGGAGCAACCCATTCATCTTTGACACAATGTTTAGCTCCCACAGCTCCACTAAACAGATCTTCTCCCTCGTTGGAGTCATCTGCCATGTCTTGCGGGCCCAGTAGCTGAACTTTTCATTTGGAAAAACATTGTTTTGCAAAATAATTCTCGTTACCACATATTCAACAAGTTTATTTGAAAGCAGGACAGTTTGTTGTTCATGATAATTTCCACAACCTTCACATGATGATCCACTGACTTTGTTCAGTGAAACTTTCCCCTTGCTAGATAATGCCTTTTTGGCTTTATAACATGGATACCCTTAAGCGTCCAGTTTGATTGGAGGAGTCCTTCTGCATGGCCATGCATTAAATTCCCTTTTTAATGCATGGTTCCATGGAGGGACTCAAGGCAGCAGCTGTCTGCTGTCGTTCCAGACTTCTGAAGGAACTAGAAGGGGACAGGATCAGTTGTGGTCCAGTACAGTAGCTGCTTCTTGTTGTTTTTACAGGGTTTCTTGTGGATTTTACTTGGTAGAAGGTTATTTCTTTTCTTTCTTTCTTACTTCTAAGGGGCTAGCAGGGTATAGTTTTTGGGGCTGTTGGAAGTTTGAAAAAATAGTTTGTTGGACGTTTCACTGTGTAACAGGCTGCACTGGTGGAGGCCTATTTCTTCTGATTTAAAACCGATTTGGTGGTATTTGCTTGGGGCTGGTTATTTGAATTGGAGACCTATATCTGTTCATTTCAAGCCTATTTTGATGTGTTGTTAGTGAAGCTGATTGAATTGGAGACCTGTTTCCTTTGACAGCAAACATATTTTGGGGGCTTTGAGTTGAATTTTGATTCCTTTTTGCTGACTTCACTAGCTGCAAAGGTTAGTGCATAGTGGGGGAAGGGTGTTAATGGTCTGGCCAGGTGTCACTCAGCTAATTGACTGGAGGCAGAGCTGAATCAGGTTTGTGGTGTTAGTTGCTTTGGCTTCTCAGAAGGAACTAGAAGGGGACAGGATCAGTTGTGGTCCAGTACAGTAGCTGCTTCTTGTTGTTTTTACAGGGTTTCTTGTGGATTTTACTTGGTAGAAGGTTATTTCTTTTCTTTCTTACTTCTAAGGGGCTAGCAGGGTATTGTTTTTGGGGCTGTTGGAAGTTTGAAAAACTGGTTTGGTGGCTGTAAGTGGGCCCATTTATTGGATGTTTCACTGTGTAACAGGCTGCACTGGTGGAGGCCTGTTTCTTCTGATTTAAAACCTATTTGGTAGGATTTGCTTGGGGCTTTGGGGCTACAGGGCTTGGAGGGGCAGACACAGGATGATACACTCTCTCGAGAGTCGGGTGTAGGCCCAAATCCCACCCTCCCTCCCCCGAGCTCTGCTTATTTATAGGGGAACACCTGCCCTGCAATTGGAGGAAAAGGCTGCAGGTGCAGCTCATGTATTTCTAGCCACTGGTGGTTGGATTTAAAGGCTGGGAGAGAGGAGCTTAGGGAGTTGTTCACTTCCCTTATAAGTTTACTGTGTTGTACTGCACCTAGTAACAGGGTTACCGGTTTACTGTGGGACTGTATCTAGGATTAGTGGGTGACCTGATTAGGCAGTAGGGGGTGTGTCTTGAACTAGTGGGGAACCTGGTGGCTCACCCAAGGAAACCTACTTGGAGGGGGATGGGACCACACGTCATTAGGGCCGGCATCTTTGGGAGGGTGGTTGGGTGCACAGGGTGTGGGGCAGCCATGATACTGGACTGGGCTTGGAAGTTTGGTGGTTGCCCAGTGTGCTACCAGCTGGCACAGCTTAGGGAGGAGGTTGCAGGATTAGGAGACAGCTGGGGGAAGGGGGGGAGGTATGGTTGGGGAAGAGGACAGGGGATCTTCCATGGGGTTGCACCAAGCACTAGGGGCCGGGGCATAGGGAAAGGAGTGCAGGAGAATACTCTGGGATCATATAGGGACCCTGGCAGAGGGGGCTCAAAAGGAGGACAGTACCAAGGAAGCAGGCAGGTAACTGGGGACCCTCACAAAGGGGGGCCAGAGGGACAACATTCTCAGGGAAGTAGGCAGATGGCAGGGGCTGGACAGAAGGAAGCAAGGCGGGGAGGTGGATCGGACCTTACGCTCAGTAACTACTTCAATGCTCTTCTTCTGCTTGAGGATGAGGGGGGTGATGTAGCCATGACAAGGGTGGTTAGAGATGGAAAGGGAGTGGGGGGCAGGAGGCAGGGGCTGGATAGCAGGAGGAACAGGGGGGAATCTGGAATGTAGGAAAATGGGGGGAGCAGTGAATCAGAGCAGGAGGGGCAGGGGGAAGAGGGAGGAAAGCGCAAGGAGAAGGACCAGTTGGGAGGAAAGGGCAAGGAGAAGGACCAGAAGTACAAGGAGGATACAGTAAAGGGAGCTGAGGGTTTAGGCCAGGGGATCACGACAAGCAAGGAGGGACTAAACGAAGACAGGAAGGAAGGGATGATGAGCCAGGCTAGTTTAGTGGATGGGGGAGAAGAACCAGTCACGAGCAGTGAGGGGGGAGTTAGAGAGGTACAGAAGGATACTCGGGAGGAGGAGAGGCATAGGATCGGAGGGGTGGGGTGGCCAGGATAAATAAGGAGGGGTGGCATGTGCACCCAGATAGGGGGAGGAACAAGGAGCCGGCTGGGTGGAGGGGCCGGTAGAAAGGATGAGGGACATGGAAGGGGGGAAATGGAAGAAAAGGAGCAATCAGAGTGCTCCTGTTGGGGGATTCTATGATCGGGGTATCAAATGGGATAGGGAGGGAGAAGCCTGGCCAATTAGAACAAAATGCTTCCCTGGACTAACGGTGCAGAGGGCCAAGCACGAGGTATATCAGCTGGCAAAGGATTGTGGGGGTTCCCCAGACATACTGGTCCACCTGGGTACAAATGACATTGAGGGAAATAGCGAGCTAGAGATACAGGCAAGGTTCAGGGAGCTTGCCTGGGTCTGTCATGATATTGGATGCACAGTTTCCTTCTCGGAAATCCTGCCGGTGCCAAGGGCTAGTGGGGAACACAAAAGGAAGATTAGGGAGATAAACCAGTGGCTCAGGGAGTGGTGTGAGGCCAGAGGGTATGGGTTGATGGGGGATTGGGAGGAGACCTGGGAGGATAAGTAGCTGTATGCTAGAGATAGGCACCATCTCAATTTGGAGGAGGAATCTAAGTTGAAAATAGAGGGTTCATTGGTGAAAAGTGGGGTTTAAACTTGTGAAGGGGGAAGGATGGGAGAACAGGCTGTCGAGGGGGGTCCGATAAAGGAGGGACTCTGTCTCCACCCCCCTGGGAAGCTGGAGGAATGGGAAAAGGCCGACTGGTAAAGTGCAGACCAGGGGAAAACGGAATCCCCATGGGAACACGAGCAGGGGAAATGGAAGTATATGGAAAGGGTGGAAGGTAGTCCTGCTAAATGCCAGGAGCTTGGGCAATAAAATGCCTGAGCTCCAGGCAATGCTAACTGAGGGAGCGGTGGATGTGGCAGCGGTCACTGAGACCTGGGCCACCGCAGGACATGACTGGGACCTGAACCTGGAGGGTTACACTATGTTCAGGAAGGACAGGGGAGGGAAGGGGAGAGAGGTAGCAATGATAGTCAAAAACTGCATTGGCATGGGAGAGTAAAGGAGGCGGAGGGAACCGTGGAGGCGATTTGGGTCACCTTGATAACAGGGGGAGAGTAAAAATAGGAGTGGTGTATAGACCCCTGCACTGGCGGAGGAGCTGGAGGAGAGTCTGGTGGCAGATGTTGGGAGACACTGCAGATTGGGCAAGGGAAGGGTGGTTGTGCTGGGGGACTTAAACATGCCAGGAACAGACTGGGAGACTATGACATCCTTGGTGGCCAGGGAACAGAGGTTGTTGGGTGTCTTTCAAGACGTGTTCCTAACTCAGCAGGTGGGGGAACCAACCAGGGAGGCGCGGGTACTGGATGAGGCACTGGCAGACAGTGACCAGATTGGGGGCCTGGAGGTAAGGGACCCGTTGGCAGGGAGTGACCATGCCACGGTCTGGTTCTGCCTGGTCCTAGGAGGGGTAGAAGGCTGCAGAAAGACGGAGGTAATTGACTTCAGGGGGGCGGATTTTAAGGAAATGGGAAGGATCCTTAAGGAGCATTTGGATGTGATTGGGTCAGACATGGACACTGATAGTAGGTGGGAAATCATCAGGAGAGGGGTGCAGAATGCTACCAGCACCTGTGCAAGAGTAAGAAGAAAATGCGGTAGGGCCCGAAAACCCTGCTGGTGGACCAGGGAGGTCCAGGAGGTGGTGCTGGGAAAGAAGGCAGCCTATAGGCAATTCAAGTGCTCAAGGAGTGAAAGGGATCAAGGGGAGTATGAGCTGATGGCTAGAAGGGCCACTAGGGTGGTGAGCGCGGCTAAGGCAAGGAAGGGGCAGAACCTGGCCAGGGAAATTAGGAAAGGGAACAAGGGGTTCTTTAGATACATTGGGGAAAAATGAAGGGTGAAAGGGCAGATTATTAGGATTAAAACAGGGGAGAGATGGGCACAAGACCCGGGGGAGCAGGCTGAGGTACTAAATGAGTACTTCACCTCAGTTTTCACCAAGGAAAATGGGGGTGCTGCATCATACATGGGAGGAGACAGTGATACTGAGGAGGGGGGACCCTTACCAATTGGCGGGTCTGGGGAGAGGGGGAGACATCACTGGCAGGAGGGGGGAAGGCTAAGCAGGGAGAAGAGGTAGCAGAAGTGGAAATCACAGCAGAGAGAGTGAGGGAAGCCCTCAGGTCCCTTAAGACAGAGAAAGCACCGGGGCCGGAAAAATTACATCCCAGAGTGCTGAAGGAACTTGCGGATGTCCTAGCGAAATCCCTGGCGGAGCTTTTCACCATCTCTCTGAGGGCAGGGTGGTTGCCCCAGGACTGGAAGGTGGTGCATATAGTGCCTATCCACAAGGGGGGATCAAGGGAGGTGGCAGAGAACTACAGGCCTGTCAGCCTGACATCGGTGTTGGGCAGGGTGATGGAGGGCACTGTCAAGGAGAGGCTGAGGGGGACCTGGAAAAGTCAGGGTGCCTGGACGATAGACAGCATGGATTTGTCCCGGGGAAATCGTGTCAGACAAACCTTGTGGAGTTCTATGACTGGGTGACGAGTGCCTTGGACCTGGGTAGACCAGTGGACGTCCACTTTCTAGACTTCAACAAGGCATTTGACTCTGTTCCTCTTGAGAGCCTGTTGGATAAGCTGGGAGAAATGGGGGTGGGGAACCAGATGATCAGATGGATAGGCAATTGGCTCCAGGGCCGGACCCAGAGGGTCGTAGTTGGCGGGATAGTCTCATCCCCAAGGAGGGTCATTAGTGGGGTCCCACAGGGATCAGTCCTTGGGCCCCTCCTGTTCAACGCCTACGTCTCTGACATAAGGAAAGGTATCAAGAGTGAGATGAGTCTCTTTGCGGATGACTCAAAGCTGGAGGCGGTGGTGGATGGGGAGGAGGGGAAGGTGGACCTATAGGGGGACCTGGAGGCTCTGGAAAGATGGTCTAGAAAGTGGAAGCTGAGGTTCAATGCAGCGAAATGCAAGGTACTGCAGCTGGGGCCAGAAACCCGGGCCAAGTGTACACCCTGGGGGGGGGGGGAATGCTACAAGTCTCGATGGCTGAGAGGGACCTGGGGGTGGTGGTGGATGTCAAGATGAACAACTCGGAGACTTGTAGGATGGCAGCAGCCAAGACCAACAGGATGCTGGGATGCATCGCTAGGGGGATCACCTCCAGAAGGAGGGAAGTGATACTCCCTCTGTATAACTGCTTGGTGAGGCCGCACCTCGAGTACTGCATGCAGTTTTAGAGGCCACACTTAAAGAGGGACATTAAACTCCTGGAGAGGGTCCAGAGGAGGGCAACCAAAATGATTTGGGGCTTGGGGGACAGGACCTATGAGGAGAGGCTCGAAGAGCTAAATATGTACACATTGGAAGAGAGAAGGGACCGGGGGGACATGATAGAGGTCTTCAGGTATGTGAAGGGGTAAATAGGGGAGGAACAGTCCGGGTGCTTCGAAGGAAGGAGGAGGGGCCACTAGAGGGCATGGGTGGAAGCTGGAGGGGGGAAGATTCAGGGGAGAAAGGAGGAGGTGCTACTTCACTGAGAGGGTGGTGGAGCCATGGAATGCACTGCCTAGGGGGATGGTGGAGGCAGAGACAGTGGAGGGGTTCAAGAGGGGGTGGGACAGGTACAGGGGAAGGGTTCTGGAAGCAAAATCCAATGCAGCGAGAATATCCAGAACTGGGAAGGGAGAAGCCAGAGAAGGCGAGGAGGGCAACAAGGTCAGCTCCCAGGGTGGGGGCTGACCAAACGAGCAGATGCGAAAGACCATTAGGCCTATTCTGCTGGCATTTTAGTATGTTAGTATGTAAAGTAAACAGAGAACGGGAGCCATGACAGAATGTGCAGAAGCGAGTGACCTGCAGCAAGTCACATACTGTGTCATACCCATAAAGGACTGCTTGTATGGCATCAGTGTGAGAGTAGGGCAGCACTGTGTAACTATAGTACCAGATCCATGTGCCACAGAACGGTGGTAGTAACAGAGTAAAAGACAGTGTACGACCGATCTGTCTCTTGCTCCTGATCATCCTGTCTATAGAGGTAGTAGGGCAGCACTGTGCAATTGTAATCCATAAGCCCTCCTCCCCTCCCAAACCAAAGGTACTGTACCCCCTTGCCGAGACAGAAAGTGAAAATGCAAACAGAGAGGTGGATCGCAGCAGTGATCGTAGGCTATATTTGTCACTGCGATCACTGGGAATGCTGTTCCTGTAAAGTGCCAAGTGAATCGGGGCAAACAAATTGAACTGTTTGTGGCCCACAATGTAAAATGTTTAATGAAAAAGTCCTGTGGACACAGACACAAGCATCATAGCGGCTCCTGCACAGAGTGAGCAGCTGTGCTAATGTACGTGAATAACTTGTCCCTCAGTGAGAGATGACTGTGGCAGTGTTGGAACACCGCTGCTCAGAGTGTTCCTGCTGCACACAGTGTGAGTCCCCTCCCAGCTACAAGCTCACCACCCGCAGCGAGCCATGCTCACCTGTTTTTCTGTGCGTCTGTCCTGAGTTGATGTTCCCACCAGCAGCTGTTGGGAAGTGCTCTGACGGAGCTAGCCAGTGGGAGAGAAACAAACTGTGTGACAGGCTGTCTGCACCGAACAATACACTCAGTGCCGTCCTGTTTCCTAATAGACAGAAGGACATAAGAGCATGGATCCTTGTTTGCCTGCCGGTCTGTGTCAGTCTCCCCGGGGGCTGCAGCATCACTTCAGGAGCAGAACGCACAGTGGCCCAGACAGTTCAGTGGGAGCCAAAGAAAAAGCATCAGACCACGGTGCTAGGAGAGACAGAGCGAGCGAGCACTGCAGTGAAATCCAGAGCCATGTGTAAGTTTTGCGCGGTGAGAGCACTGACTATGGCAATGTGCGGTCCGGTGAGAGAGACATAGTGTGAGAGAGTGTAAGGCAGTCACCTTGCTCTCAGTGTGTCTATCTCTGTCGCTTGACACTGTCTCACTCTGTGTGTATGATGAGGAACATTGCCAGTACATGGGGGGGAGGCAGTGTGTGACATAGCATGCAGCACAGGCAGGGTGAGAGGCCATCTGTAGTGGGGACACAGCACACTGCAGATGTGAAGGGGTGCCAAGTATCTGGCCATGATGGCAGCGGAGCCACAGGCAGAACGTAGAGAAGCAGTGTATGTGATGTTGTTGTTGTTGGGGGGGGTCATCATGACAGAGTACACAGCAGTGTCAGAGACAGTAAATATCACAGAACACATCAGGGGTGTCTGTTTTGTTTTTTTTCTGTGTACATAAGAGGCATGTAATGCGGATGCGTTGTAAGGGACTACTTTGTGAGGCAGCAGAATACAATATATTCTTCCCTGTTTCCAAATGGGAAAAGCCACTTTTTCTCGGTGATTCCATCTGAGTTGCACAACCCATGTTATAAGTGCAATAACTCACTCCAGTGTGTAGATTTATAAGCATTTAATGCATGCCTAGGGTGCTGTGAGGACACTCAGCCTGCCGCCTTGCGCCTCACAAAGCACCCCAGGTGTGCATTAAATGCCTATAAACCCACACCCTGTCATGGGTTATTGCTTACTTGTTTGGGTCTCTGTGTACAACACTGACTGCAGTCTCACCCTCCTTACTGAAGGTTTCCATATGCAGTCTTGCTGTTTCTAAGGCTTGGCAAATCTAGACACCTTTTGCTAAAGTTACAGTAAATCAGTTAATCAGAGGATAAAAGCACAAACTGTTACTACAGATGTCAAAAACAATTTGGTCTCTTCTCATGAAGTCACCTAAATGTTCAAAGTTGCATGACTGGCTTGAAACCAAGATCGAAAAACATACCTTTCATATACTTCATTTGTTTGAGGTGTGCAGTAAGATTCCAACTTTCTCATCAAAGCAGAGTAGTTACCTTCTTGTTCGGTAAACTCAAAGGTATTGCAGACTTCTAGAGCTGCATGGCCTGCTATTGTTAACAGTAATCCAACCATCTGCCAGTCTCCTTTGTGTTCTGCTCCAGTCACTGTGATATAGAACTCAAAACGTTGTTTGAAGATTGTCCAGTGTTCATATATGAATTCAGTTGGTTGCCGAACTGCATCCGTATTGTCCCCGGATGACAAGGTATTCCAACTCCTGTACCATGTAACGACAGTAGTCCTGCACACCATGTGGGTCTACTCAGCAACAACCTCTATTGAATGTTTTCCACAGTAAATATAGTACGGCACACCATCTAATGGCACATTGGAGCAGCTGCTCCCAGTGTTATTTACTGTTAGTCTATTATAAGTACACCATGCCCTAGCATGCATCTGGAAATGAGCTGTCACTGCGTGTTTCCTAATCAAAAATTGCAAATAAATAAAATTATTTTACTCCATGATCTTAGCGTGCCTTCTTTTGTTCTTATCTTTCTTTTTTTCCACTGATTTTGCCCTGGTTTCCCCCCCATATCTCCTCTATATAGCTGTTACTGCTATTACCCTTCTCGGATCATAGGTGAGCATAGGTGAGCAGCTTCCTTAAAGGCTGATTCCAGTGCCCCTTTGTGATCGTCTGACAAGGGTGCATAAGTGTAAGATGGCCCTTGCCTTACTGAAAGTGGAGTGCCTCTTCTTAATGATTCGGACCACAATTAGCCAGCCTCAGTCTGGAATTCCAGGGCCCGAATGTGAACTCATGTCTCTCAGGAGGTAGAGCAGTCCACTGCTGCAGTGCCACAGGGTTTGCACTCATTCTACATCATTTTCTTTACACTCCATTATTGTCTTGGGCCTCGGCACTTTGCTGAAAACAAAATCTATCTGGCTAGCTAACAGCAAGAAAAGAAGAAAGTGAAAGGGCAGGCAGTGCATATTCAGCAGACGGTATCATTTTGGTGCTTATACTCTAGCTCAGTAAACATCTGCAAGATTTCTGCATCTGAAGGTCTTGTATTGTACACTTCCAGGCTGTTGACGTCAGTGAAGGCCATTATAAAGTCTGCTCATTAATCATATTCAGATGTATAATCACTCCACTCTGTCCTCAAAGCTTAGAACAACTGCAAACTGCTTTAACCTATAACAGCTAAAGTGTGGAAAGGAATTTTCAGGAATCATAGCAGATTACCATAATGTTGTAGTTTTCTCCATCAATTTACCTCGAACATTTAGTCTTTTAGATTATTGAGAGACCTCTTCACTTCGTATTTCATCTTCTCATTCTCTGAAGTAGGTTATATTTGCACAGCAAATACTTCCTTGAGCTTTGAATTGTAATTGCATTTTTACATTGGTATAAGCAAGCAGCAAAATATGCATTTTACATTGATTACTAGATACTGGGATTTTGCTAATCAAGCTGTGTACGTGTGTAGGGTGGCCATTTAAAACCGATTTGCAATTTATCAGTTTAACGTTGTACAGTGTCACATTAATCCAAGTACTTCTCCACTAGCAAAGCTTCTCCTCTTCTGCCTGCCCTAACCATATATTTTAAACAAAGCAAGACTGATGCTGTAGGCAGGGCTCTTGTATCTCTGCAGTCCTTCAGCACTTCTCCTAAACTCCTGCAGCAGGTACAGTTCACTTCTGCAGTGCTAATTAACCTTTGCAGCATGCTTTCTGTCCATTCATTGGCTGACATGCTATGTGATGCCATTAGTGAGGGGATCCCAGACCAAACAAGCATTTGTCAATGCCGAACGTGTTTGTTTGCATGCTGTTACAAGTTAGAGCAACAGTATCCTGAGGCGGTGGGCGGCCCTTTCTTACCCCCAATAGACAATCTTGTGGAGTTTGGGTTCTGCCAGACTAAGGGGTATAGGCCCCCATCTTCAGAGCTGGCCATGTTTGTCTGCTTACAGGAGTGCCACAGGGCAATTAGCACATGGCCAGCTTGGGGGCAATATTCAGAAAATTACTGCCCTCCAACAGGAATGCGCTTTCTGAATACGGGCCCATGTCAGCACAGTGCACAGTGACTTTGCAGTGCTCTGACACAGCTCCAAACAGAATATGGGCCACAGGAGCTAAGTGAAGATAGCTCAGGGCAAACAGGATAGCGACAGGGCACCTGTGGGCCATATTCATCCCTGACCTAGTAATGACTCCATTGAACATTCAAGGCAATTTGGGCCATTTGCATGCCATTTAGGTGTTTATTAGCATGCATGCACCCCCCCCCCATGTGCCATTCCTGTAGCTGTCTTGAATATTCCTGGTGGTCTAGTGGTTCCCTCTCCCCGCAATCAGTCATCGTGTCGCTGTCTTGAATATTTGTGGTGATCTAGTGTTCTCCACGTAAGGGTATCTGACCCTCTCCTGGACGAGCCACTCAGGTTCTTATCCCTGCACCCATCCTTCTCCTCATTACCTAAGATGAACTATGGTAATAGTGATGGGATGAGCACAGCCCTCTACTCACCACCTCTACCAGCCACCATCTGACTGTCAGTGAACAATTGTGAATACTATTCAAATATCTGTTTCTACAATACTCGCGATTGCTCACTGACCGTCAGATGGCGGCCAACCAAGGTGGTAAGCAGAGGGCTGTGGCAGTCATCGTCACTATTACCATAGTTCATCTTAGATGTTCAGGGCAAGGGAGGGTGCGGGGAGAAGGGTCCTGAGCTGGTGGGTTGGGAGGGGGTCAGACAGCCTTATGGAAGGGGGGGCAACTAGACCACCAGGGATATTCAAAACAGATGCAGGATGGGTGATCTGGGTGCAGGGGAACTCTAGTCACCAGTAACATTCAAAGCAGCTACAGGACAGGCCATGAGGTTGTAAGGAAACTACTAGACTATCGGGGACATGCAAGGCAGCTACAGCACAGATGAATGGGGGGGCCACTATACATGGGCATAAGGGTAGGGTTTCAGCAGTGTTAAATCCTGAGATCTAGTATGCCTAGCTCGCTCGCCGCTGCACTCACCCCACAGACCACCTCCTATGGTTTCTGTTCTGCTGATCTTTCCTTACTTCACATTCCTAGATGTAACACTTCCAAAGGGAAAACAGATTTTTCTTACGTGGCCCCCAGTCACTGGAACTCGCTGCCCCTTGAAATACACCAGTCACCTAGCCATGCCTCATTTAAAAAGAGGCATCGATCTCTGCTTATTGAGAGTACACAGTGCAATTGTTTTAAACCACCCTTGATTCCTGCCTCCCTATGCTATTACTATCTCAGTGTCCTCCTCTGGTACTGATACCTCATAGTTTCTACTTGTCTTACCACCCCTTTCCTACCCCACCTCTTACACATCTCTCCCGCCCCTCCTACTTTCTCCCCATTAGGTCTTACTACCTCAATCCTTGCTACCTACTTGCTCCCTCTTTGGTGTCATATTCTTTATGTTATAGCCAGTTTTGTAGAATAGAGTTGATGCCTAGATTGATAATCAGCTGTTATATGTGCACTTGCCTTTGATATGTGAATTGTCTGTATTGTCTCCTGGTTACACCAATTGCTCAAACCATTATCCATTTCTACTATATCCTTAAGTACTATAGCATAATATGCACTTACTTTCACTTCTGATATGAAGTACATCAGAATGTTCCTCCCGTCACCTCAAATTGTCATCCATTTTAATTGTATCCCTAATATGTTGTACTCCTATATTGTAATGTATCATCACTGTTTTTTTCCTGTTGATGTTGTAACTTCCTGGGTTGTGCCTGAAAATAGTCACTTTTGTCTCTAGTACACTTACCCGGTTATCAAAAACTAAATAAATAGTGCTGTAACAGAGGCTGTTTCGCACTGTTGAAACTGCTGAATGTACTGCTGTATGCGGTATGCATGGGGGATCCCTCAATTGTATGGGTGCAGTGGTATATTCTGTGCAGTCACACTGTCTGTTCACTGCAGTGCATCGAGGGCCTTTGAATATGACCCCCACCCTGTCGGCTTGCGCTGTACACAGTTAGTGCAGCACTAACCCATTTAGTGCTGTGCAGATAAAATGGTGACCAGAATAAAGAGTAACTTTATAAGTTCACAGTTTCTTTGTAACTTTGTTGTTGTTTGACATTTGACCTCCCAAATTTTCAACCTAGTTTATGGCCCAACATTATGATCCCCACAGGAGGTATTTTTTTTTAAATGCCATCTGAAAAGTGATTTTGAGGAGTGTCTCCAAACAAAGTATTTCAGATGGGATTTGAAAAATGACACCAGTCATGTTAATCAGGTGGGGTAACAAGGGGACTAGAGTATGTTGCACATTTGGGGGTCAAAATCTGCAAAAATCACAAAGCTACGTGTAAAGATCGGGGGGAAAAAATCAATGTTTCTTCATAACTTTGTTGTTTTTGACATTTTTACCCCAAAATTTCAACATAGTCTTTTTATGACCCCACCTTCTGATCAAGATTCCCCCCCACCTCATTTCTCTTATATCATTTCCTTTGCATTTCCTATCTCCACTCTCCTCTCCTCTCTCTTGATCGCTTACATTTACCACCTTTTCCTCCATTGTTTCTACTTCCACCCACAGTATTTATGTCTTTATTTTTTGTCCACAAATCCTTCCCCTATTTGCCCCCTTCCAATCTCCTTGTGGGGTTTTCATCCTGGAGGGGTGCAGGCCCAATCCATCCCTGTTTGCTCCTCCAGCCAATCCTCTTGCGGGGTTTACATCCTGGAGGGGGGCAGACCCAATCCACCCCTTATTTTTACTCACCTCTGCCAATCCCCTTGCAGAGTTTACATCCCGGAGGTGTGGCAGCCCAATCCATCCCTTATTTTTCTCACCTCTGCCAATCCCCTTGCAGGATTTACATCCCGGAGGGATGCAGGCCCAACTTACCCCTTATTTTTACTCCCCTCTGCCTATTCCCCTTGCAGGGTTTACATCCTGGTGGGGTGCAGGCCCAGTTCCATCCCTTATTTTACTCCACTCTGCTTATCCCCTTGTGGGGTTTTCATCTTGAAAGGGTGCAAGCCAATCTACTATCTATCCTTCTCCACCATTCCCCTTTTATGACTATGTTCTCACATTTCTCCCCCCAAGTGTTACAACGCAAATATATATGTGTTGAAGTGTTTTGTGGGTATGTTTTCTGTTTACATATACGAGTACTAAAATGGTTGTTATGCGTTAAATGTTTTATACGCAGACTTGCTCTATGTATTATGTTTTGTTTTAAACTTAAGTTTTTATTATACTTTTCCAGTGGGTCCAGCACAGTACTTTAGATACATCTTATTGTAATCAAACTTGACTTGACATATCAATGTAATAGTTTCTTAAATAAAAGCCAAAAGTATAATGTGTTTCTGCAGCCTTGGTCTCACACCCTCCAGTCCCTTCCAGGGCCAATCCTTGTTAAATAGAGAACTAAGGATGCAGGTATTCTTAAACAGGTTATAGGAGTTAGCATCTTATTCCTACTATCAGAGAACACTGGCCAGCCACCTCTCCCCCAAATAGGGGAGAAGAAGAGGAGGGGAGGGGAGAGGAGCAGGGGGAAGACCCAAGGGGACCGGGGGCTGTCCCCCCCTTTTTGGTCCCTTTGCCTCAACTCTGGGCCCATCTTCCATCACCCATGATTTTTAGTTTGGAATGGCTGCCCTAATATATCTCAGACTCATTTCCGGTATTACCCCCTATTAATGGGGTAACTGTTTAAATCCCAAATCTCGGTCAGGTCAAGGTTAATGTGTCTTAAGGCAATATATCAGATGGGTGTGTCACCATGCTTAAAGAGACTTACCAGCCTCAGCCCCTGCACCTGATATATAGGTGCTGTGCCTCATGGGACTGCTTCTAATGTGGAGCCTGCTGAAAATAATCAATGTATTAAAAACTGGTAATGCTTGCAAAATTAGAAAAAATGGGTCCCAAGGACGTCCCAGTTTTTGGTGCCACCCACGTTCCGCCCCTGCGCTCTGCAAAGTTATGACTCGATGCTAGGGAGAGCACGAGGACACGCTCCATTATAGTCTATGGGTGGCACCTTTTTGATAGTTTTTTAATATTATAATGGCCATTTGGTGATAAGACGTGGGCACTAGTCGACTAACGAGGCCCTTGTTAGTCGACCCGTGCCCACGCCCATGTCCACGTCCACGTTTTATCACCAAATGGCCATTATAATAAAAAAAAAAATGATCGAAAAGATGCTCCCCATAGAATATAATGGAGTGCATCCCCACGCTCTTTCTAGCATCACATCATAACTTTACAGAACGCAGGGGCAGAGCATGGGCAGCACCAGAAACCAGGAAGTCCTTGGGACCCGATTTTTCTAATTTTACGAGCATTACCAGTTTTTAATACATTGATTTTTTTTCAGCAGGCTCCACATTAGAAGCAGCCCCATGAGGTACAGCACCTATATATCAGGTGCAGGAGCAGTTTCGTTTACCATGGTGGGTCTCTTTAAGAACCATTTAGTCCCCCTATTTCTAATTTTGTCTGCTGTGCCCTGTAATTTGTCCATCATCATCATTTTCACGATATAAATCCTTGTACCAAATCTTGCCAATGTGTTAAAGAGGGTGGGTCTGGTTTCAGCCAGTTTCTGGTGATAACTTTTTTTGCTGCTGTCAAAAGCACTGGTGCCAGATAGGTAAGGCAATTATGTCTAAAGTGTGAGAGAAGTGTAGAAGTATGGCTATTTCCGGGAAAAGATTTTCCAATCCCGGGAAAATTTCTTGTATAGTTTGTGTTACCCCTGCCCAGTAGTTAGATAATCCTGGACAATACTCAAAAATATGCGCATGCGTAGCTACTGTGGCTCCACACCCCCGCCAGCATGAAGAATCTCCAGAAACTGAAAATGTGGCCGTAATCTGAGAAGTACGGAAATATCTAGTCATCACTTTCCATCCGAATTTATACCAAGTATAATAATTCATTATACAGCGCTGTCTGCACCAGATCCAAAGCCAGTCTTTTTGTACTAATTCAGTTACCAGATCGGCCTCTCAAGTCTCCTGCACCACACTCCATGCGGGATGGATCCAAGACATTTCTGCTTTATAAAAACGCGAGACCAAATGTCTGGGGTTTGGTTTATCAGGTACATGCATCAAGAAAATGATAAGGGGGGGCCTGAAGCTCCTTAAACTCAAAGTGGATTTGAAGTAGTGCCTAATTTGTATATAGCGGAAAAAGTCTCTCTGAGGGAGAGAGAACTCTTCACGGGGATATTGGAATGTTTTGAATATCCTGTGGTCATAGAAGTGGAAAGTATGCATGAGTTCCACCCTAGCCCATCTGCAGAATCCATGATCTAGTTTTGCAGGTTGGAAAGATGGATCCCAGGCTGGTAGTCCAATCCATTTCACCCCCTGTTGGTTCCTGCTGGGCAGTTTTAAAAAATGTAGCCAATTTTGTAGATAGCTTTTGGTGTAAAATGAAATGTCCGAGGTATTCAGTGCTGCTGGCAGTTGAAATACTGCTGTTCTATGCATTATGTTTACTGTTTCTGTATTCATATGGTTTCCCTCTTCTCTTTACCCCAGGACGCATCTGGAAACGAGTTATTGTAGCTCAGTATGTCTTTTCTGGTGAAACTTTTCAAAATAAAATAAATAAATAAGAAAGATGGAATTTTGTGAATCCCACTGAAAGGTGATTTCACAGAGTGACTATGAAAATGTGTTTCGGAGGGACTTGGAAGAATGACACCCATCATGTTCATAAGATGGATGTTGAAATTTGGGGCCAAATTTTCAAAATTCACAACAATAAGAGTACACCTTGAAAAAAATAATTGTTTCTGCATAACTTTGTTGTTATGATCCCATATTCTAAACACAGTCTTTTTATGACCCCAGCTTATGATCAAGACAGGAAGAATTTTTCAAATCCTGTGTGAAAGGTGATTTCATGGAGCAACTGCGAAAACATGTTTCAGGGTGGGAATTGAAAAATCTCACCTACCTTGTCCATGAGCTGTAGTCCCAAAAAAAAGGCTATGTTGAAAATTTGGGGCCAAAATTTAAAAAAATTAAATAAAGTTATGAGTCCTAACCTTTTTTTCCCAAACCTTCAACAAAGCCTGTGACATTTTCGCACCCCTAACGGAAGTCTGAACCAAACTATGTAATGCACCCTGGGTTACCCCTGCCCTGCTTCAACTGCTCAAGCACAGGGATAACCTATGGCACCTGGCCACAGAAATAGGCCGGAATGGCGGACAGACAGGCATACAATGCCGCAAGAAACAAATGCACCTGGGCCATCAGAAAAGCAAAGGCTGATCACTACCAGGCCATGCTCACCTCCTCCTGGGGGAGTGCAAGAACATTCTGGGACAACATTAAACAACTAAATGGGAGCGCATGCTCCCCCCCTCCCAGATCACCATTGACAGCTCTATCTCTACCGACTCAGCCCGCTTAGCCAACTTCCTAAACTCATCCTTCACGGACCTTAGTTCGATCCTCCCTAGCGATTTCTTTGACCCTTCCCCTTCCCTACCTGCCCCAATCATCCGACGCCCTAGTTTCCACTTACGCAGGGTAATTGCCCAGAAAGTCAGACCACACCTGTTTAAAGCACTAAAGAGCAATAGTACTGGCAGTGACTCCCTGGACCCCAGTATCCTCCGCCGGGTTCTGGATCAGATCCTTGCTCCACTCACTAGCCTTCTCAATAAATCTCTCTGCCTGGGGCAATTCCCTTCGGCCTGAAAAACTGCCACAGTTACGCCCATACACAAAGGAGGTGACAGGTCCACAGCCGGGAATTACCGGCCTATCTCCATCCTCCCACCCCTCTCCAAAGCCCTAGAAAAACTGGTGGTCACTCAAATTACTGATTACCTGACCAAACACAACATCCTCTGCCCAGAACAGCACGGTTTCCATGCAGGTCACAGTACCAGCAGTGCCCTCATAGAGTTTTCAAATTTTCTACACTCCTCCCTGGACTCTGGCTCACTAGCCAGGGCAGTGTTCATTGACTTCTCAAAGGCCTTCGACACTGTCCCCCAACCCCTCCTGCTGGATGCCCTCAGCCACACCGGCTCCGCCACTGGGCAAGTCTCCTGGTGCTCCAGCTACCTGTCTGCCCGCTCCCAGCATGTTAAAATCAATGGGACCTTTTCCAAAATGTGTCCCATCTGCTCAGATGTTCCCCAGGGCTCCATCCTAGGACCTCTACTCTTCTTGCTCCACCTCAACACCCTGCCCAATGCATGCACTGGTAAAATTCTGCTGTATGCAGATGATGCCGTCATCTTTGCCACCCGACGAAACCCCATCTCCCTACAGGACATCTTGCAACTATCCTTTAATGATGCTGAAACCTGGTTTAAAGAGCATAGACTTGTAATCAATCTCAAAAAAACAAAAACTATGCTCTTTGCCCATCCCCAAAAACAAAGCCAGCAACTTCCAACTCCACATCCTCCCTAGTTCCAAACATCATCTCGAACAAGTCCACTCCTAAAAGCACCTTGGGGTCTCCTTTGACTCAGCCCTCACTTACCACGACCACATTGATGCCCTTGCCTCAGCTACCAATGTGAGGCTAGGTATCCTATACAGCTACAAAAATTGCCTCCCCCCTGATGCCCTCCGACTAGTGGTCACATCCTCAATAATGTCCCTTGTGGACTATGGCCTGCCAGTTTATGGTGCTGCAGACTCAACCACCCTCAATAAAATCCACCTCACCATGAATAAGGCCTGTAGGCTAATTACGAGGGGCCCCTAGGCTAACACATACTTGCCAGCTATATGACATGGCAATGCTGCTTAACCTGGACGAATGACTCAGATACCAAACCTGCCTCATAACAAAAAAAACTCTTCTCGGGCTATCCCCGGCCTGGGCTGACAGCCTCCATCCACCTAGCACAACCCTTAGTTCAAACTCGAACCTCCTGCAAGGCCACTCTACTGGTCCCTAGGTCCAGGACCACACATGGACAAAGGTCCTTCTGTTACAGAGCTCCCTTCTGGTATAACACACTCCCTACCTCCATCTCTGATACCCCCACAATCTTCTGCTTCAAAACTGCACTTTGGAGTCAGCTATTTAACACGCGTAGCTGCGCTTCTCTCTAAGGTGACCTAGCTCACTATGCACTGACAAAGCTCACTGAGCGGCTCCTCACCCCACCAATCACCAACCACGTCCCATAGCCCTCTGAGCTATTACCACCTGTTGTCTCTGCACACTACCACGTGTATGTTTATACCAATGTATGTTTAATCTGTTTCTCCCTATCCTAATAACTGTAACAGCATGTGATTGCCAAACCAGCAACCTCAATGATGTAACAAAGAAACAACAGCATGTGACTGCCAAACCTGTAACTGCAATGATGTAACAAAATGTTGCAATGTATTTGTCCTCTTTGTGATGAGGTACCTTTGGAAATGAGCCTCTGGCTCAAAAGTTGTAAACTGATGTACAAATAAATAAATAAAAGATTCAAAATGCATTAAAAAGCCTATCTGAATGTATATTTTATTCACTCAGTTTGCAGTCATATTCCAGAGCAGCAGGATGTGCCAGTCATCAAGGGAGAACCAATAGGTGAGGCGTGCATGGAGGGGATGGGTTAGTTGGTGCTGAGAGGGGGGTCAGGATGGATGTGGGAGTCAGTGGGTGCAGAATGCTTCAAGGGACCTTTTTTCAGGTAAAACAAAAGACGCTGAGGGTCAGTTTGACTATTAGGGATTTTTTTTTTATTTCAGGTCCCAACACTGAGGATTCAGCACCCCCGTGTCGGTTTGCTGTTTGGCAGCACCGGGGTTGGGCAACCCGGTGTCACATCCTCTTTGTTGTAGTGGGGGGTTAGCCAGCACTGGAGGCTGTGTGCATAAGTGTATGTGTGGTGGGGGGGTGGTGCTTAAAGCTAGGAGGGGGGAGGAGATGAAAGGCCACCCTGCAGGCTCAGCTGCATTGGATGCTTCTAGCACACACCTTCCCAGCCCTTACACTGTCGCACTGTGCCAAGATGCTTGCTTTGCACATCCGTGCAAGCAAACATAAAAAGCAGTGGGGGCAGCAGGAATTGTGCTTTTTAAATACAAAGCAATAAGAATGCTGAATTCAGCAGCAACATGTAGATTCTGCAGTGAGATGATAGACCAGCGGCCACAGAACTGTGAGATTCTGGAGGTCTTGGTTCTAGCTGTGCATAACTAGCACTTAAGTGGTGACCAGGAGGCAATGGGTTCTACTTGGAAGACAGTATGGTTTCGTGCACTGAACTGTGAAACAGGATATATCTGGTTTGAAACTCATCTAAGTCAGAAGCTCACTGTAACCTTGAGCAAGTCTTTAAACCTCCTTATGTTCCAGTCCTCTGCAGCTGTAAAACTGGTCCTACATTGTACTCTGTAGAACATGAGAGGTTGTGTCTCAGCTGGGCTATGCTGGTCAATGCAGAAAGAAATCAAATGGATACAGATAGTGTGTCATGGCCCTGCCTTTCACTTTATTACAGCTCACCTTTAGGGTTTATGTTTACTTTGTCACGGACTGACGTGACCACAGGTGACATTTCGAGATCTGCAGTCTCCCTGCTGTTTTATGTGTCCTAGGGCACATTATCCCCAAAACCCTTCCCTGATTTGGTTGTTGGATCCAGGATTTTACAGTGGGGGTGTCGGAGTGGGGTGCAATTGATATGCAATTTTGTAATTTTTAAAAAATTCTTTATATTGTCTGCTATTATCCTTTTCATTACATTTTTGACCAAAATATAAATATAAGCTATAGTTTTGACTCTATATTTCCTTACAATCAATGTATTAGACTTCAACAAAGTGAAATGCAGCAGCGGCAAGTAAGTTACAATTGGGGGAGTGCAGCTGTTCCCTTCACTCCCCCCCTAGATCTGCCACATCATTTATATTCCCACAGAATGCTGTGCCTTACACAAGAGTACCTGAAACCATGAAGAGCATGAATATGTTTAATCCAGAAAACGTAGCATGTTTGTAATTTATGTGTCTCTGGAGCCTTTAGAGAAATTACACCGCATCAGTTTTCTTCATAACGGTTCATCGGAGACATGCAAATGAAACTGAGCTGTAACCCTGCTTTATAATTAATGAACTGGCCTTTTTTTATTATCTTCTGCTTTCATTTGTGGCCATGATGAGACAGGGCATGGTAACAGGGAAGCAGCCCTGTCAGTAAACACATTTCCATAACAAGGCTGACCTTTTCTCTGTGGGGGTTTCCATCATTTGTTGTTGAGAAATATTTCCGATCACTGACATTAAACCTTCATTGTGTGGAGCACATCAGAGGATGTTCCGTATTCAGGAGTTTGAAACAGAACATCTTGTAAGATGCCTGGTTTACAGGCTGATAAAACTTCAATAGTTTTTTTTCAGTTTAATTACATACATACATACATACATACATGCAAGCATACATACATGCATATATACATACATACAACCGTACTTTAGGGAAGAAAGAAGGCCATTGGTCCATTTAGAGCCTCCCTTCCACTAACTCAGTGAGAATTCTGTCATCCCATGTTCTTCAAAGTTTTTCTCAAGTTGGAGCTTTAAAGGGAACATTCACGTACAGTGGCTCATATTCAGTAGTCTGAAAGCCAATGAAAAGCTCTTTTAAACATGGTACTGAGTGTACCTGTATCTGGCAGCAGTCCAGAAATAAACAGTAGTTGATTAAATCTGCTATATATTGATACTGCATTGCCACTATTTTATGGAACTTTGCGATGCCATGGAGGAACAAGCTGTGCTTGACTACATGAAGTAGGGTCATGCGGTGGATGTTCTTTACTTGGACTTCAGCAAGGCCTTCGATTCAGTGCCTCATGAGTGGCTTGAGGGAAGCTAAGTGGTGTAGGGGTAGGGGCAAACATGATGAACTGGATTACAAGCTGGCTGAGTGGGAGGCTGCAGCAGGTGGTGGTGGGATGGGAGCTCTTAACTCCGAAGCTGGTGATGAGCAGGCTGCCACAGGGCTCTGTGCTGGGACCAGTATTATTTGGGTTCTTCATATCAGATATTGCACATAGGGTGGTGAGCAAGGTAAGTCTGTTCTCAGATGACACCAAAATGGGAGCAGTGGTGGATGGAGAGGAGGAGGAATGGAAGCAGCTACAGGGGGAACTAAGCAAGCTAGAGGAGTGGTCAGCTAGTTGGCAGCTGGGGCTCAGTGCAAAGAAGTGTAAGGTTATACACTTCAGGGCAAAGAACCCAAGGAGAAAGTACTGGCTGGGGGGTGTTAAGCTGGGGATCTCTGAGGAGGAGAAGCACCTAGGGGTAATGGTAACAGGGATCATGAACTATACTGCCCAGTGCAGGAGAGTGGCTGCAAAAGTGAACAAAATGCTGGGGTGCATAGCAAGGGGGGTTTCATCCAGGTAAAGAGAGGTGCTCTTGCCCCTCTACAGGTCACTGGTAAGCCAACACTTGGAGTATTGTGTTCAGTTTTGGAAGTCATACCTAAAGCGTGATATCAGGCTACTAGAGGGGGTGCAGAGGAGGGCAATGAAGATGATCTGTGGAGTGGAGGGGAGAGACTTTGAGAGCAGGCTGGGAGACCTGAATATGTACACTCTGAAGGATAGAAGGGACATGGGGAACATGATAGAGACATTCAAATATCTGAGGGGAATCAGTAAGGATGGGGCAGATGGGGTCTTTAAGTTAAGGAGGGGGAGGGTCACCAGGGGACACAGGCTAAGAATAGAGGGGGGGAGATTTAGGAGGGAAATGAGGAGACACTATTTCACAGAGAGGGTGGTAGCAAAATGGAACACACTACCAGAATGGGTGGTATCTTGTAAATCTGTGAACAGCTTTAAAAGGGCATGGGATAGGAGAGGAGGAGAGGTGAGGTGGAGGAGGGGGCAGGGGATGACAAAGGGAGGGATTGGGCAGCTGCAGGCAACTAGGGGTGCTAGCTGCACACTCGAGCAGATGTAGATAGACCGGGTGGTCTGTTTCTGCTGGCACATTTGTATGTTCGTAAGTTAGGTGCACCTTTGTCCTCCATGACATCACAGTTTTCTATAAAATTGTAGCAATGTAATATCAATTTACAACAGACTTAGTTAGCTGTATCTCTGGATTGTTTCCAGCTACAGGTAAGCCCAGTACTTCATTTAAAAGAACCTTTCATGAGGTGTCATACAATATGGGCCACTCTACACTACCGGACAAAAGTTTTAGAACACCCCCATTTTTCCAGTTTTTATTGAAATTTACGCAGTTTAATGTCTCGATGTACTCTGAAATTAAAGCATAGAACAAATGAACAATTGGAGATAAAAAAGAAATCATAGAATCATTTTGTTTAACAAAATTTAATCTAAATTTTTGACTCATCAAAGTAGCCACCTTTGCAGATATAACCGCCGAACACACTCGTGGCATTCTTCCTACAATGGACATCAAATATTGTTCAGGAAGTTCTTCCCAACACTGTTGCAGAAGTTCCCACAAATGTGTTGCACTTGTAAGTTGCTTTGCTTTCACCCTTCTGTCCAGTTCATCCAAACCAGCTCAATGGCGTTTAAGTCTGGAGACTGTGCTGGCCATTCCATGATTTGAAGCCTACCGTCTTGTTCTTTTCCTCGAAGGTAGTTCTGACATAGCCTGGAGGTATGTTTGGGTCATTATCTTGCTGTAGGATGAACCCTGACCAACTAGGCGTAAACCAGAGGTATTGCATGGCGCTGCAAAATGCTGTGGTAGCCCTTTTGGTTCAGGGTGCCAGTCACTCTGTGCAAGTCGCCGACTCTGGATCCAGCAAAAGAGCCCCAGACCAGCACGCTTCCTCCTCCATGTTTGACAGTTGGTGTCACATTGAGAACCATCCTTCACCTACTTGACGGCGTACAAAAACCCTGCGATGAACCGAAGATTTCAAATTTTGATTCATCGGTCCAGTCTTCAGTAGTCCACTGGCGGTAGCTTCATGGCCCAGGCAAGCCTCTTTTCTTATTTTGCCATCTTAGCAATGGCTTTCTTACTGCCACCGACCTGTTCAAACCTGCAGCTCGAAGTCTTCTTCACAGTCTAAACTGAGACTTCTTACTTCGACCAGTGTTAAGCTGTGCTTGAAGCTGTTGTCCTGTGAGCGCTTATCACGCAAGCTGTTGACTCTCAGAAACTTGTCTTCTGATTCTGTTGTGGCTTTGGATCTGCCAGACCTCTTCCTGTCAGAGTTTCCTCCAGTTTCCAAGTGCCTTTTGATGGTGTAGGAAACTGTACTCACTGACACCTTGGCTTTCTTTGCAATTTCTCTAAAGGAAAGACCTACACTTTTAAGGGTTATAATGGTCTGTCTGTCTTCCTTTGTTAATTGCCTTTTTCTCGCCATTATGATAGCAATATACTACTTCCTGCAGTGCAATATTGTCCAAATAATGCTGCAGAGGGTGTAATAACAGTCTGTTCCAACACTGCTTTTATACATACAGGGGGTTTGTAATCAAGTAATCAACAAAAGTTGGGACACCTGTAGGAATTGTTTGCATCAACTTTCAAGGCTTAATTTACTTCCATTGCTGCAGAACAGCTGTAAGTTGTTAACCCATTACTTGTTTCCTGAAGAAGGCCTTTTTTTATAACTCTGAAATTTACATTATTTTTCAGTTTTTGCTAACCTAAACTTTTTTTTAACCTCTAGCAGTTTATTGCTTACCTTTGTACCATTTCAGGTTATTCACTGGACTTGAATTGCTTAAATTTCAATAAAAGCTGGAAAAATGGGGGTGTTCTAAAACTTTTGTCCGGTAGTGTACATGAATATTAGTCTTCAAGATTGTTTGAATATCAGCTGATACTACCCGCTCTGGAGGTCCATTCTATGTGCCCGACACTCTTTCTTCTGTAAAGTGGATTTATTTATTTATTGAGTTATCAGAATTCATAATCAGAGTAATCGGATCTTCCCATCATTTCCCGTGAATATTCCTAACTTTCAGTAACATTGTGTGTGCCCTTGTACTTTTGGGGACACCCATGCGGCAAGTGAAACCTCTAACATGCCACCTCTACGTATTGCTCAATGAGCTGTATATGGAGCCACCCATCCCCAGGAGAAGAGCAGAAGCTTGTGGCCTTCTAATACTTAGAGCATTGTTGGGAACCAGGAAATCCCAGGTTCAAACCCTGCTGGAGCCAACTACTTCCTGTGTGATTCTGACCAAGTCATTTAACCTACCAGTATTCAAGTCCATGCAGCTGCAGAAATGGGTAGAAGCAGGACCCCACCTGAAAGGACATGTTGCATCTCAGTGCCTGCTTCTTAGTTTACACTACCAGTCGTGGAGCAAGTCTCAGGTCTGACCTTGCTTGCAGCACTCACAGTCCTCACCAGAATCCAGTCACCTCCGCACCACCATGGCACCCCTCACCACTCAATGAACTGCACTACCACTGGTTAACATTTATGTCTTTACCTCAACAACTAATCCTACCTAGTGCACTACTAAAACATACAAGCAAGAATTAAGGCATTGATCACTGCTTGTTAGTTGTGATATGCATTTTATGTTTGCTTGCAAAGAACGCAAACATATTTGTATTGGCCTGAGCCATGAAAGAGCCTTTGGAGGCACGCTTATCTCCCATCTATCATGCTTCAGAATACCAAATCTCCTCCCTAATTCTGCTCACTCTGCCTCTTACTCCTCCTATGCTACTGTGCAAGCCCCAAGGCAAAGTTCTGATTTTCACAGCAATAGTTTTAAGTGTTCCCATGATTGTTTTTCAATAAAAAAATCTATTGCCATGTTCAGGACAAAGCCTATTTTCAGGCCATATGTTTCTCTCAGAGTGCTTAAAATATGCATATCTCGTGCATGCGTGAGTTCACTTAATTTTGAGGTCGTCTTGCTCAGATATGCATTCTCTTGTCCTCAGGAACATGGAGAGGTACTGGGCAGGCAGAACTTTAGTGAGCTATAGATTATGAAGCTCAGGCTGAGTAAAATCAAAATTTGATTGAAAAATAACAATAAGTTTTTGAATAAGGCAAAATGGGAAGCCTAGATACAGTCAGCAAACATATAATCTTTGACAGGCACACTGGTCCCATAGGACCAAAAATAAATTCTAAGTAAGCAATAATACCGAACAGGGTGGATGGTATTGGGCTATACCAGACTGCCCAGGGGCATAATCAGGGCCCAACGCCACACATGGAGGGCTTTATAGCCTCTGGAAAGTCCAGTATGGCCCAATACCACCCTCCCTGGAGGGTATTATTGAACTTAGAAAATAGGTCACATGCAACATTTTAGGTAAGATTTAAAATATATGAAAAACAATTTGAAAAATTAGATAAAAAACCCATTTAAAATAGAATTTTTGTTAAAGTAGTCCCTCTACTGGTATATTTGCCAGTAGAGGGCACTGCTGTGTTTCAGAGCCATTTTGTTTGTGTGACTTTCCTTCACTCTTGAATTTAACCCTCTCTTCCTCACTTCTTTAACCATCATCCCCTTCCCCACACACTGTCACCGGTGCTCCGTGTTTTTTTTTTTGCCTTTACTCAACTGTCATCTCCCCCAAACACACACATGCTCACCTGTGCTCTAGAGCCTCTAGTGTAGTGCTTGTGTTTATAACAGCAAGGAGTGCGGTTAGAATGGGAGCTAGAGTGAGAGCTGGGATAATGGGCCCTCGATGGTAGTTAGTGTGATTCAGAGCAAGCAATCGTGAAGCCGCTGCAGTTTACAACAGAGGAAGACATTGTGAGCAAGAATAGAAGAGCTGTCACTGTCAGCAACTAGGATCTGTTGTGTAGCATCCCCATTCGTCAACCCACCCACCGGCGAAAGTAGTAGGTCCAACTCTTGTCTCCCACTGTTCATGAACTTCATATCTGTTTGAGTGACAGTGGAGTCACAGCAAGCCAGGAAAGCTGTGTTTATTTATTTATTTAGCTTTTGTTTACTGGGTAAGTACACTAGACAAGTATTATGCCTATTTTCAGGAACGACCTGGGAGAGTACAACATGAGGAACAACAGTCAAGGAGACATGGCAAAGAGAGTACAGTTTTTTGTCACAGTAAACAAACATGTGGGAAATACATCATTTGACGCTTGGGGAAACATACAGTAGTAAGCACATTTCAGATTATACACTCTAGACTAGCTAGTTCAACTGACAGATATATACAGGTCATCATACATAGGAGTGGAGCATAGCTCAAGGACTGGATTGGTCATAATATAACTTATAACATTGTCGTATACACCCCCTAGGCTAGTTGGATCGTGGACAGGTACAGTATATACAGCTCATCACATTTTTCTAAATATGCACATGTTAGACAGAAACAGAAACACTTGATAGTACAAGTTTCTACCAAGTGACCACCAAGGTGCAATATGTCATGGTTAGCCTATGACCGTGGAGCAATAATGGATGTAAAAATGCCCAAGGCTTTTTAGGCAGGAGTAGTCAGAAGTCATTGATACAGTGGGGAAAATATCTCCAGGAATTCAATGGAGACACCCTGGAGAGGTTCAGACAAAACAATTTGACACTTTACTCTAGGGAGGTTTAGGACAGTCACACTCTGATGCTAGTTTTAGGAAACCCCACAGGGAATTTCGAAAACTCAGATAGGAGAGGGCAGCTCGGATATCCACAGGCAGTGAATTCCAGAGTCTGGGCGCACTTATGGAAAAGTCCCGATCCCCCATGAGGGTCCGGGTAGGAGGGACTTTGAGCATCCCTGATGTGAGAGACCTAAGTTGGTAGATGGTGGGATTCAGCTTAGGCAGAAGCCGGGCCAGCCCCTTGGGGGTGCTAGTTCTGATCACTTTCCCAGAGAGGCATCCCAAACCAAAATCAAGGTATCTAACTGGTGAGAGCCAGCAGAGTTTCTCATATAGCTCACAACGGTGGGTGAGTCGGGGGGGCAGCCAAGGCAAAATGACAAATGTTATTGTAAGCAGTGTACCGCCGGGTGAGATGTGTCTTTGGAGAGCGAGCAAATAGGTGCAGCCCATAGCTGAGGGAAGGAAGGAGCACACCCTTCACTAGGGCAAGCCTGGCTGCCAGTATAAGGTTATACTTGGCCCTATAGGCCAGACCCAGTTTGCAGTTTGCCGCCCTGCAGATGTTAAGGATATGATTACCCATGTCAAGTTGGGGGTCATGTGTTACCCCCAGATATTTGATGGAGCTCACTATGGGTAGTGAGGATCCATCTGCGCTGGTGACGTGTAAGCAGGCCAATGAGGCTTTGATTTTAGCCATTGAGCCAAAGAGCATAGCCTGTGTCTTTTTCAGGTTCAGGACCAGCTTGTGACTAGTAACCCATGACAATACCCTGTTAAAGTCATCGCTCAGGTTCTGGTTTAGGGTAGTGGCATTCTGGGAGTGAGCCAGGATTACCAGATCATCTGCATACATGGTGGCTACAGCTGGTAGTAACCATGGGTAGTTGATTGATGAAGAGGAAGAGGAGGGACCCAGTACCAGCCTTGAGGCACCGGAGGTCACCAGTGAGGGCTCGGAGAGGACTTTATTGAAGCAGGTACGCTGCTTTCTGCCATGTAGATAACCCATTAGCCATTTCATGGTATGGGGGGAGAGGCCAAGTGACCACAACTGTGCACCAAGCAGTTTGTGGTCAACGAGGTCAAAGGCTTTGGACAGGTTGATAAATATTGCACCACAGAGTTTGCCCTGGTCCATGGCTGTCCGGATACTTGATGTAACTGAGATTAAGGCTGTGGTGGTGCTGTGTCCCTTATGAAAGCCGTGCTGGGCTGGGGACAGAAGTTCATGAGAGTGGATATATTACGAAAGCTGCTCAGCCACTACCTTTCAAGGAGCTTGCTAAGGGTTGGGAGAATGGCAATCGGTCGATAATTGTCAGGTAGTTTGGGATTTCTTTGCTTCAGTACAGGGACAATCTCGCCTCTTTCCAGATGTCTGGGATGGTCCCCAGACCAAGGGATAGGTTGAAGATAAAGGCTACTGGTGAGGCAATGTGTGCAGCACCAAGCTTAAGGAGTTTAGGCTCCAGGTTGTCTAGACCAGGACTGGAGTACTGGGAGAGGCCAGCTAGGCATTTCTGCAAGTCCTGAACTGATACAGCCCTGAGGTGGAACATTTGACGAGGAGGGTGACCCTCCAGCAGAGTCTAGGGAAGGGGGTGGGACAGAGCCTCTTCAGGTGAGAAGAGGGTTGTGAAGGCAGAGAGGTCAGAGAAGTGGTTATTTAGGGAGTTAGCAATAGTATGGGGATTATTGCAGGAGACTCCATTTATGACCATGTCCCTAACTCCCAGATGGGAGGATCCGCTGACAAGGGATTTAATATCTCTCCAGAACCTCCTGGGATTACTGGCAGAGCTTAGTAGGGCGGACTTGCAGAAGTCACTCTTTGCTGTCCTGATGGCCTTTTTGCACTTGTTCCTGAGGTGTCTGTACCTTTGAATACAGCTTAGCACATGACCTTCTAGTGCTAAATGTTTAAACAACAAAAACTTGCTGGAAAGTTGAAAGTGGAAAGTTGGAAACCGGAAAACTGTTTGTAACAAAAAAAGGAGCATAGTGTGTGTCACATTTTTATTTTAATAGAAGGGTTTGCTGTTTGGATAACAAATGGTTTTAAGAGATGGGGGAGGGGGGCTGTATCTCTTGTAAAGTGAGAGAACAGTATGATGGCTATGAGTTAAAAAAAAAAAGAGCCTAAAAAAATACTGTAAGAAAACAAGTGCATCTGTTTGCAGCAGCTGAGGTGCATTGGTGGGTAGCTCATTCAGTCACTCCAGAGAAATCTGACTGGCTCTTTCCTCTTGCTAAGTGAGAGATAAAAATGGTGGCGTACTGACCTTGAAAATTCGGGGTGCCCAGTGAAACCCTAAGTAATGGGACACCTTGAATTGGCACTTGTTTTTCACTAGGCACAGCTGAAAAATAAATGCATGCTTGACAATGGTTTTCAGCCAGTCAGCATGCTTTATTTTTCAAGCCCCTTTTCTAAAAGCTGACAGTGTCCCAATGTAAACAGAAAATACAGTCCCCCCCAAAAAAAAACATGTGGTGCTTTTGCCACTTTAGCAACAGTTTAGAAATGCAGTAGTAAACATCAGTAACATTATATGAATATTTCAACATCATTTCATCAGAGAAATTAAGAGACAATGTAAAACAAATCTGTATACACCAAGTCCCTTTGTCATAGCAAACATTCAGAATGCATACGTAACTGCTGCACTATGTCCATCAACTGTACATTATGTGTGGTTCATAGCTCAGTGCTTATGTAACATATATAGTGGAATGATGTAGATGGTTGTTGGATACAGAGGCCAGCATTAAGAGGACACTGTTTAATAGGTAGTAGTATAGAATGTTTGTGCTTAGGTACTTGGATGCTTGAATTGAGTTGTTTGATAATATTTGATGGTTTTGGCCTTTCTCTGTATCCCACCTGTAGGAAGGAAGCTTGGTTTAGAATTATGAAGCCCCCCGGTGGGATAAGAGTGCCGAAGAAGGAGGAGGTGTCGGGGAGGATGGTGGGTGAGTGCGACTCACTCTAAGCAGAGCGGAAGTCAGCTGCTTCAGCTAAATAGGCTGTGGGGGAGGAGCTTTTCCCCCACATAATCCCGGGCTACTCCCTGCAATTGAATACAAACAGGTGAACCTGGCTGGCATTGGCCAAAGCTTGTTTTGTTCACATTAACTTTTTGTTGTGCATTGCATTTCTGTTTGCATTTATTTATTTATTTAGTTATTTATTTGATTGAAAATTTTAGAGAATACCTTTGAGCACAAGTGCACTTTTACAAATGTTTCATATCAGTGACAGAAATTAAAAGGCAACATAACAAATACAGTAAGCTAGTTCCAATGGAATGAAGTCAAACAAAAGTAAAACAAGTACAATAAAATTTATTTTATTTGTTTATTTAGTTTTTGTTGACCGGGTAAGTGCACTAGACAAATCCTGCATATTTTCGGGCACGACCCAGGGGAGGGGGATACAGATGAATGTCAACTGACCTTGAACCAGATTAAGCTGTTGGTGGTATTTTTTAGTGAAGAGAATTTGGCGGGACACGGAAATTCCTACTCTCCATTGGAGGCTTGCGGGCCGTCTGGGAGAGATGGACACTTCTCCGGGGGCAGCAGAGAGGGAGGACGTCTCTAGGATGGGAGCTCTGGCCTCAGCTCCTGTCCTGTCTACACAGAAGGCCATAGATGTGGCGACAGCAATTGCTGACTTTTCCCAAGGACACGATTTGGTTCTGCCGAACGATGTTACGCCCGCTTCAGCGGACCTACCTGTGTTGGATGCTGGGTTTCCTCTGGAAGAGCTCCCGGCAATGCCTGCCTGTTCTCGTCAGCAGGAGCTTTTGCGTTGTCATCAGGATTTGCTGGCGAGAAGTGCAGTTATCGAAGCTGAACTCAAAGTGCTACAGGAGGCTTCTCAGGGGGCCCAGAATGTTTCGGACCGGATAGAGCTGGCGTTCAGGTCGGACGTCACACAGGAGGTTGCTGTGCTTCCTCCCCCAGTGGAATCATCGGATTCTCGATTCACTAGTGCTTCAATAGGTGTTCCTGCGGTGGGCTCACCGTCACAGGTTACTTTGGATGTTCCTGCTCCACTAGACTTGCACGCCAAAAAAAACTCGGCTGGGAATGACAAGGTTGGTCTCAAACCCTTCTGCTGCTTTATCTGCTTTTCCAGTTGATACTAAGCAGACGTTTTCTCTTTTGGATTGGAGGAAATCAAAGAAATGGGGTGATTTAGCCCCTGAACCCCCTAACATACATAATACATCCTGGTCACCCGAAAGAGCTCTGACTGAGGCTGGTTGGATTCCGGGGGCTTCGGGCCAATGGGCTCTGGATCCCACGGACCCCTCCTTTCTGAAATTGTGTACTTCTTCTGTTGATGTTACCAATCTGACGGTTCTTCAAAGAGCTCCACAACCCCGGGTACCTTACTGTTGTATTGCCTAATGTTTCTGTTTCTCCTCTTGATGTTTCTACCTGCCAGTTGTTCAGGATAAGGGTTTACCAACTGCTGTTGAGAGGGTCTAGTCCAGTTCTTAGGGATAACGCTCAGGGTTTGCCCATAAAGCTCCCTTGTTTCGTCTAGCTGATTTATTTCAGCCGACTTGGGAGCCTGCTCCTCGGAGAAATGCAGTTCACCTGCTATATAAGGGGGGCTTAGAAAACCACCAGATAGGTTGTTTATAGCTCGGACTTTGCTGAGCAGTTCATGAAATATTTCTCATCAGAAATTTTTGCATTGATTTCTTTAGGGAATGGAAACTACGATATCAGTTTCAAACATGTCTCCAATCTTGACAGGTTTTGGGCACAATATGAGAACCTTAAGTCTGACCCTTTATGGGTCCCATTTCAGGCCATTCCACTCACTAAACCCTTGATTAAAAACATAACTATTTTATTTAAGAATGAAGGTGTCAATATTGAAGACATCCTATTTTGGTTACGTAAAAGATGTGATATTTTGAGGAGGCCTACTCCCACGCTTGACAGTGAAAAAATCTGGGATGGCAGTTGGAGGGTTAAAGTGAAACTTTTTTCTACTAATTCCGGTCCAGTCCATCTCCCTACTGTGTTTTTTCTTGGGAAAGATTGGGGGTCCATCTTCTATGCTGGGCAACCTAGATCGTGTTTTAAATGTGGGTCTCGTCTGCATCTAAGTTCAACCTGTGACACTTCTAAGTGCAATCATTGTTTGGAGTATGGGCACTTGGCTGCTGCTTGCCTGAACCTTTTTAAATGCAACCTATGTGAACAGACTGGTCATGCCTATGGGCAATGTCCTTGGGCCTCACACAGTACAGCTGACTGTCCCTCCCATGATGGACTTATTACTCAGGCACAGCGGAGTTTTTCCCAGAAATCAGACGAGGTGGTGCAGCAGGCATCTGACTCTGTTCAGGTTCCCGCCCAGGCTGCTCCTCGTCCAGCTAGTCCAATTGACACAATGGATGTTACCTCCCCCGATACATCGGTGGATATTTCTATGCCTTCACTTCCTGTTCATTCTGGGGACTTGCCTGTGGAGGACCCTGTGGGTCACATGCCTCCCTCCCCCCCATCTGAAACCCCATTCAAGGTTGTGCAACCTAGGAAAAGGAACAGACGTGGCAAAACTATGCCAGAATTTAAACCCCCTCCTACCACCCTTGCCCAGAGAGACACGGTTAAATTGGGGAATGTTTTTTCCCCTCTTGAGGAAGATTTGGTGGGGATTCCGGAGATGACACCGACACTTCATCGGTCATTTCTAACACAGATTCAGAAACTAGATTTGATGATTCCATTGCCAAACGAACTAGACGTAGGCAACTGGGTAAACCCCCTTGAGGTTCTGTCTTTGTTTTTTTTGGTTTTTGACTCACCCTTCTTTTTTTTCCTGATATGTCTTCTTTAAAGCTTTCTACTTTAAATGTCAATGGTTTGAAGGGAGTGAAGAAATGTGTTGGCTTTTTTTCTCTCCTTAAAACTTTTGGCTTGGATGTTATTTGTCTGCAAGACATCCGACTGAAGACCTCTCAGGAACTTCAACATGCTTCTCATAGTTGGACTTTGGGGCCTTCATTCTGGTCTATAGGGGAGGAACCCTGTGATGGTTTGGGTATATTGTTTTTTAATTCTGCATTTTCTGTGTCCAGATTAGTGGATATTCACCCTGGGAGGGCACTATGTTTAGACATTTCTATTCATATGGCTAGATTTCGGATCCTTTCTGTCTATGCCCCACAAACAAAAGCTCAATGGGTAGCCCTTTTTAAAGAGGTCCAGCCATATTTACATACTTCCCGATTGGTAATTTGGTCAGGTGATTTTAATTGTGCTTTATCTACTGATGATAGGGGTCTCAAAACTGATAAAATGTTTTGTGATTCGGTTGCTTTACATAAAGTAGTGTCTACGGCCCATTTAGTAGATGCTTACAGGACTTTGTACCCTACGAGTGGCTTCACTTATTTTAGAGGTACCCTTCGGATGAGAATAGATTTTGTTTTTGTATCATCAGTTTTACAGATAGTTCAGGCCTCCTCTAGACCCATAGAATTCTCAGATCATAATGTTCTTACAGTTCTCCTTTCTTGGGACGGGGCCCCGAGATGTCAGAAAAACATTTGGAGATTAAATGAGAGTTTGTTGGAAGATCATACCCTTGAAAAGTTCTGGTTGAGAGATTGGGCAGCCCGGATGTCTGTTGTGGAATGCTACAATTCCATCTTAGAGTGGTGGGAGGATACCAAACTGGGTTGGAAACATTTTTTTCTACATAGGGCTCAAGTTAAAACTCAGATTACCTGTCTTATTTACAACTAAGACATTAATTGCAACATCTCATATCGCTGGCTGAAACATCAACACATAATTGTAGTGATCATATTGCGACTTTGAAAAAGCAAATGGTGGCATTACAGAATAACAGGGGAAGGTCTTTGGATCAGGAATTAAGATTTGGCACACGTTTGTCCAAACATTCTTTAGACCCTTTTAAAGAAAGTCAGAAAAGAGTAAACTCCAGACTTATTACCTCTCTCACTGATAAGTCAGGACACCTTGTGAGTGATCCACACCAACTTTTGTATCTAGTACAACAATATTTATCCACTAGTTTGGCCCCTGATACTATCTTGGATGAGGCAGCTGTCAACAACATTTTACAGGAATTACAGCTACCTGGTCTATCTCGAGATCAACAGCAGAAACTAACTGTAGATGTTACTTTGGAAGAAGTACAAACTGCAGTTGGTCTGTTGACATCTCACACGGCCCCGGGCATGGATGGTCTCAGTACTGGGTTTTATAAAACCTTTTTACAGACCATCGGTCCTGTTTTGGTGATTCTTTTTAATCATATTTTACACTCTGGATCTTATGCCTCCTCTATGAGAGAGACGATCTTGCTTCTCATTTATAACAAGCATTTGTCAATGCCGAACGTTCGCTTGCAGGTATTTGCAGTGGTGTTTGGCATGTATGGTGCTTTACCCTAATGCCCTGTGCGATTGCTGGTATTTGCACAATAAATTGTCAGCATGACCTTTTTGTTACCCCCATTGTGCGCTACATAGGCGGAAACACGTTTTGGGCAGGATGTGAAAAATGACAGATGTACTGCTCATAAGGAAGTGTGGTAAAATGCCAATGTTGAAAATCTGGAGTGGAAATATTGAAATTCCATGAAACCCTCTGACGTCGCGTGGGAACTGATGCAATGCACATTCAGTAAAACAGTCATTTTAGAATTTTTCACCAAATTTTCAACATTGCCATTTTAAAACTTCTGCTAATGAACAGTGTCACTGTGATTTTCTTAATGTGTCCCATACACTGAGTTCGCACACCGACTGTGCCATTGTGCGCTACATGGGGAAACACGTTTTGGGCAAGATGTGAAAAATGACAGCTGCAGTACTCATAAGGAGGTGTGGTAAAATGGCAATGTTGAAAATCTGGAGTGAAAATATTGAAAATTCGCAAACTTACGAGCGTGCATAGGAACTGCGCAACGCAGACTCATAAAACAGTCATTTTTAGGAATTTTTTCATCAAATTTTCAGCACAGCCATTTTAAGACCTCTGCTCATGATCAGTGTCACTGTGATTTTCTTAATGTGTCCCATACATTGAGTTCGCACACCGACTGCACCATTGTGCGGTACATGGGCAGAAACACATTTTGGGCAGGATGTGAAAAATGACAGCTGTACTGCTCATGAGGAGGTGTGATAAAATGGCAATGTTGAAAATCTGGAGTGCAAATATTGAAAATTACTTAAGCGTGTCTGACGTGCGTGGGAACTGCGCCTGCAGTGCGTAAAACAGTCATTTTGGAATTTTTCACCAAATTTTCAACATAGCCATTTAAGAACTCTGCTCATGAACAGTGTCACTGTGATTTTCTTAATGTGTTCCATACATTGATTTGCACACTGACTTGCGCCATTATGCGCTACATGGAGGTAAACACGTTTTGGAGTGAGATGTGAAAAATGACAGCTATACAGCTCATAAGAAGGTGTGATAAAATGACAATGCTGAAAATCTGGAGTGAAAATATTGAAAATTCGTGAACTTACGAGCCTGTGTAGGAACTGCACAATGCACGTTCGTAAAACAGTCATTATTTGGAATTTTTGCACTGAATTTTCAACATGGGGTTTTTGGGACCCTTCTCATGAATGATATCACTGTCATGGCGTTATTCAAGGCCAAAGGGTGATTTCGCACAGTGACTGCGCAGTGCCTGTGAAATCACCCTTGACCGAATAATGCCATGACAGTGACATCATTCATGAGAAGGGGTCCCAAAAACCCCATGTTGAAAATCTGGTGCAAAAATTCTGAAAAATGACTGAGATATGCAATAAAGTTGAAACCCCCCTATCTAGCCCATTATACAGCTTACCGGCATTTCCTCAGTTCGCGGTCGCCTTTGAAGAGTGCAGACGTGTTCCTGGTCCACGAAGATCGTCGCGCTGGAGTCGGAGAAAGTATGGGATGGGGGGTGTGGGAGGCTGGGTGCACAGTGGGTGGGTGCGGGTTGTGGGGGGCTGGGAGGCAGCACCGTGGGACCGTTTTATTTTACAGGTGTAAAAAAGACTACGATGTGGGACCGTTTGCCATGCGGGGTGGGCTCCCAGCGTGGCACAAGATGACTGGGGCGAGGCCGACGAGAGTTAGGAACCCCGTCGGCAAACTTCTGAGCGAGGAGGGAGGGCCGAGGAGCCGACGGGATTGGGCACCCCGCCGGCAAAACAAAGCAACAATTTGCCACGCTGGGGTGGGCTCCCAGTGTGGCAGCAGGATGGTTTGGGGGCCATAGAGCTGACGGGGATTGGGCACCCCCGACGGCAAACAAAGTTTGCAAGCTGTGGGGGGGTGCGGCGTGATGCGAGGGGGGGACATCGTGACGGCAGTGCACAGTATGGCAGCGGTGCTTTCCTTTGAAGCAGAGGAACACCGCTGTCATACTGAGCTCCTGCACCCATTGTTGCAGGACCGCCACGCCTGCTCAAGGGAGCAGTGCATTGGATGGGAGAGGCACACCTCCAAGTGTGCTACTCTCCCAAAACGTTCCTTGCGCATGCACGCAAGCGAACATAAAAAAGGGGATAAAACCGATATCAGTAATTGGCGTCCACTTAGCCTATTAAATACTGACATGAAAATTCTGAGTAAAATTCTTTTGGCCCGGCTAGCCAGGATCACTCCTCTGCTCCTTCATCCTGCACAGACCTGTGCGGTTAAGGGTAGGAAACAACAGGATAACCTGCTATACCTTCGAGAGGTTTTTTGTAGGGGATCTTGGACAGTTGCAGGGGTTCGCTTTTGGACTAGATCAAGAGAAAGCCTTTGATCGAGTTTCTCACAACTTTCTCTTTTTGGTTTTGAAAGCCTTTGGGTTGCCAGAGACATTTGTTTTTTGGATTTCGGCAATGTATCAGGGGGCAGTACTTATACCTAATGCTAATGGCTGGTTGAGGAAGAAACTGGCTATTACGAAGGGTGTTAGACAAGGCTGCCCACTGAGTCCTACTTTATATGCCTTCTCTATTGATATTTTTATTAGATTATTACAAGCTAACAAAGCACTACGGAGTCTTGATGTGTTCCAGAGTAGGCCACCACAGCAGGTATTAGCTTATGCTGATGACTTGGTTTTATTTTTACCTCCTCATTTTTCTGTCTCTGCGTTACAAGACTCTATTCACCTTTTCTTAAGTATTTCGGGTTCAAGGGTTAATTATAGCAAGTGTACTGGAGTTGTTATAGGCTGCACGCCAGTGACTGAGTCCGGGTGTATGGCTGGGATTTCAGTTTCCAGAGTTCCTATTAAAGTCCTGGGGGTTTTTTTTTGGCCCAGGGGATATGGTTGGATACAATTGGGAGAGGGCTTTAGCAAAGGGTTTAAGACTAGTGGGGGAATGGAAAGGTATGCCTATCTCGAAGAAAAAAATGGGTTTTATTGATTAAAACACTCCTAGTTCCTGTGTTTTTATATATTAGTTATATTTTCCCCCGCAGTATGTGGACTTAGCTTTTTAGTGTTTTTTTCCAAGCATTCTGGGGATCTCGACTAAACCCTATTAAAAGGGAATTCACTTATCTTCCTGTTGCTGAAGGTGGGGTTGCTATGATCCACCCTATTGCCTGTTTTTTTACTTATAATTTGGAATCAGTCTTTAAACCTGGGTGGCTTATTTGGAGACCTTTCATGGAGCAGTGGATTGATCTCTGTCGCTCAGGGTGGCAGGAGAAAAAGCCTAGAGTATTATCCAGACTGGTAGAGTTGCCAATGTATATGAAAGACTGTATGAGGCAGCTTATCAAATGGGAAGTTACTATGCAATTGTTGCAGACTTATGATAGGAAGAAGTTGTATAAACATATGCTCTCCATGGAACGTACCTCTGAGGTCCTGTTCCCAGATTGCCCGTCGGACAGGCAGGTGGTTATTTTACAGTATCTTACCAATAAGCATATTCCACCGTATACATGGGATTGTCTGGTTGGGAAATTATGGTAAATTGGGAGTAAAAGGCAATAGTAAACATAAACAATTGTCGGAGAGGTATTGTCCTAGGCCTGCGTGTAGTCAAATCCTGGAAACCCAATGTCATTTATTTCTTGAATGTTCTTATATTAAACCATTCTGGGGTTTGCTGGCAGACTACTGGAAGGTTCCTGAATTTAGATCCCTTGATTATTCTACGCTTATGTTTGGCCCTTTTTCTAATACTTTTGTTCCATATCATAGTGCAACTATTTATGTTATATTGTGTCTTTTGAGATTTCACATTTGGCAGTCTAGGTGTCTGTGGATTCTGCAACAGAAAACCATTACTCCTGAGGAACTGGTTGCCACTGTGTGTAAAGCGGTGGATGGACTTATGCACTATGACTCTACTAATGGACCTCATGAACAATTTATGAGTTATTGGATTAACTGTGCCACATGGACTAAGTGACTGTTTTTTGTTATTTTCCTTTTTTGTTCACTGATTTTGAGTGCAGGTTTATTGCATTTGTTGTAATGAAGTCCATTCTTTCAATAAAATCTCCCTACTCTTTTCGATAAGTGCCATGGGATCTTTAACATCCACCTGAACTACCACCAATCCAGGCAGATGGGACCTCGGTTTAACGACTCATCCGAAAGATGAAAAATTGAACAAGTACAAATAAATAGGCTAGATCAATTCTATATAATTGTACAATAAGGCAGGTAAACATAAACAGTGTGAAACAAGCATAGTAACAGTACATGCATATATTTGCTTCTTTTGTTGTGCCTTGCTTTTTTGTTTACATTTGCTTGTACTTTTTATGTTTGCCATGCACTTACGCACAGTGAACATTTTGTTAGGAGAGTGGCTTTTCAGGGGTGTGACACTGTCAGTCCAATGCAGAGTGGTCTGCAATGGGCTCATCAGTGTCACACCAATCATCAGCCAGGCTGATCATGACAGTGGTCTGGCTTGCTGGGCAGAAACTTTGTGTAGTTCAAACGAGACAGCTAACCCAATCATAGGTTGGCCCTTTGATCTACATAACCACCACCCAGCAAGCACAGCTGATCTGTCATGATCAGCCTGATGAAGTTGAATTATACCCTACAAAAAAAAAGAAAACTGTCCATCAGTGTCTGTTGGTGCCACCACCATTACTGTTCCCCCATCCTCCCCTCCCACTCAGAACCCACCACCTCACCCCACCCCTCCTACAAACATGTTTAGCACTGACACTGAGGGTGCCCAATCCCCAGCGTCACCACCTGAAATAAAGAAAACCATCTGTAGAATTTTTTAAAAATATACTCTGTAAAATAGAAAAATGTCCATTGATGCCTGAGCTGCTGGCACTGCCATAGTTACTATTATTTTATTTTATTTTTTTTACCAGGAGAGACACACTAAGCTGAAAGCCTGTTTACAGGTGTGACCTAGGAGCACAAGGAAGTTAAGTGAATTGCTCAGGGACACACAGTATGCAAGTGAGGTCTGTGGGATTCAAACCCAGGTCTCCAGGTTTGCAGCTTAAAGCCTTAAACCACTGTGCTATACTGCCTCCTATCCTCCCACCCGATCTTCCCACTCAGCACCCACCCCCTCCACAAACATAACACCAACACTTCTGTGCCCAATCCCCCAGTGTCGCCACCTGTAATAAAGAAAACCATCCCTGGGAGTTTTTTTATATTTTTTGGGCAATACACACTGTACAAAATAAAGCCATCCAGCGATGTCTGCTACTGCCACTGCTGTTAGCCCCCCCCAACCAACCCTTCCACTCAGCACCCACCACTCCACATACCCTCAAGCTCTTACTTACCCACTGGGGGTCCAGTGCTGTAATCCTCTCTGGACTGCAGACATGTCCTCACTCTTCAATGCCAGACCATGAACTGAGGAAATCAGGTGTGCGGTTCAGTGGGAATTTGAACCTAGTAGCATAACTTCTTTATTTTTGAATATTTTTGCCCCAAATTTTCAACATGCCTTATTTGGGACCCCACCTCATGAGCAATGGCAATGAAATTAGGCAAATCTGCTCCTGCTGATGAACTTGCCCCTGTTACACTCCTACTTCCCACTGATGATGGGGTCAGCGCCCCCGATGTCTTTTGAAACACCCACAACACCCATGCCAATGGAAATTCCCCTATTTCCCTCACAGTGTGACATCGAACAAAGACACATTTTTGTTCTCGGGGATTCCATTATTAAACACCTCAATAGAGCCAATTGTGATCCAGATAAAATGAATTGCACATGCTGAAGTTTTAGTGGAGCTAAAATTACCAGCATTACTACTATGGTTAGTAATATACTTAATAATGTTGGCTCAAATCCACTTGTTATCTTGCATGTTGGGGCTAATAATATAATGCATGATGAATTATCCGAGCTCAAAACGGACATAGTGGCATTATCAAATATACTTACAGATCACGGATGTGAAATTAGTTTTTCTGAAATTCTTTCCATTCCCAAAGCTTCATATATGATCAATCAAAAAATAAAAACCTTGAACAATTGGCTTAGGGAATGGTGTCTTAAAAATTATACTGTATCACACACTGGGAAGAATTCTCTAATCAATATGAATTGTTTTGTGGTGACGGATTACATCTCAGCCGGAGGGGTAGTACAATGCTTGGTAAACAAACCATACATGGTATAGATAAGCATTTAAACTGACTAATGGGGGGAAGGAGGTTGTTCATTCCAGTCTTTCTTAATGCTAAACAGGCAGCCTTAACCCCTGTTTAAGTAATAGCATATATTTCTTATCATTTAATGCAAGGGGCTTGCATAACAAAGTTGACAAACTAAAACTAAGATTAGCAACTGAAAATATTGACATAATTGCTGTCACAGAAACCTGGGGCGATGATAAAACCTGTTGAGGCAACTGCATTCCTGGGTGCACATTTTATAAACTTGACAGAGTTGCTAGAAGAGGTGGAAGGGTTGCAATTTTTGTTAAAAACACACTACAAACTTTTGACATATCGCAAAAAATGAAGGCTTCTAATCTATCTGTTGAGTCTATTTGGATAAAATTTGTAAATAAATCCAGTTACATTATTGGGAATTGTTACTGTCCTCCTAATTCAACCTCAGATACTTTAGATTAAATCATCCGTGAAACTGAAAATGCATGTGAGTTAGGGGAAATTATACTAATGGGTGATTTTAACCTTGGAGATATTTCGTGGGAAGATCAAACAGGTAGTACAGGTCTGGGTAAAAAACTCATTACTACATGTAAACAGTGTAACCTGATTCAAAGTATCCATCAGCCGACTAGAGAAGACAGAATTTTGGATTTAGTCATACATAATGAGAACATGAATATCAATAATATAGTTATCCGACCACCTCTTGGTAACAGTGATCATACTTCGATACAGTTCAAAATAGATAACTTCTTTTATTACACTAGTTGTAACTCTAAAATATATAAGTATGACAGAACTGACATCTCTAGTATGAAGTTAGAAATTAACAAAATAAAATGGGATCATAAATTTTCATTACTACCTATTGCTGACAGTTGGAAAACACTCTATGATACTCTAACTCATCTTAGAGATATTTATATCCAAGTTAAAATAAAGTACTACAACGATAAATACCGCCCAAAATGTATGAGCAACTGTGTAAACTTATTAAACAAAAGAAAAAAATACTCTATCAAATCACACTCTCCAAACAACTGGTCATCTTATTTAAACATTCAGAAAAAATGCAAACAACAAATCAAAAAGCCAAAGTTAAATGGGAATATAAACTTGCCACAGAAGCTAATACAACTAATAGTAAATCATTTTATGCCTATGTTAATGCTTTAAAAAAAAACTAGCTGTCAGGTCGGCCCATTACTTTATAATAATACTATGATACACGACCCTATTGATATGGCAAATGCTCTGAACTCAAAATTTTGTGAAACCTACATCTTGTCATATAATTCCATTAACCCAGATATTTCTGTGGGTGAAGACATTACCATCTCTGAAAACTGTATTATTAACAAACTATCTACTTTTAAGGGTAACACAATTACAGGTCCAGATAATATTGCCGGTCATTTATTATTTACTTAATGGCGGACTGTTTGTCACTACCATTAAAATTATTATTCATAGAAACATAGAAGTTGATGGCAGATAAGGACCGCAAGGCCCATCCAGTCTGCCCATTTCTTTTTCTGCCTTATGAATGTGCCATAGGCCTTTGCTCTGTCAATGGCCTATCTATTCATACTCATCTGTATTGCTCCCTTATGCCTATCCCATGCCTGTTTGAAGCCCTGCACTGTATTCATATTCACCACTTCCTGAGGTAGGCTGTTCAATGCATCCACCACCCTTTCTGTGAAAAATAACTTCTTCACATTACCCCTTAATCGGCCTCCCTCTAATCTCACGCTGTGTCCTCTTGTCCTGCTATTTTTCTTGTATTGAAACATGTTAGATTCTTTCACTATGTTAATGCTCTTAAGGTGTTTGAATGTTTCAATCATAGCACCTCTCTCCCTCCTTTGCTCTAGGGTATACATATTGAGTTCAGTTAATCTGTCCTCATATGTTTTCTGATGCAGTCCCTGCACCATTTTGGTTGCCCTTCTCTGGACTGCCTCAATTTGGGTAATGTCCTTGTGAAGGTGTGGCCTCTAATACTGCATGCAGTACTTCAGATGGGGCCTAACCAGTGTCTTGTAAAGAGGGATTATTACCTCCGTCTTCCGACTTGTGATACCCCAACTAATACACCCCAACATCCCTCTAGCCTTACCTACTGCTTTAGAGGTCTGCTTGGATGATTTCAGGTCATCGGTGATGATGACGCCCAAGTCTCTTTCTTCCCTTGTGACTGCCAGCAACTCCCTTCCCAGCCTATAGATGGCTTTAGGGTTTCTCTTCCTTATGTGCATGATCTTGCACTTCTTTGCATTAAATCCCAGTTGTCACTCCTCCGACCATTTTGCTAGTTTATCCTGATCTCTTCTCATTCTGCCCACACCATCTGGCTCATCTACTCTGTTGCAGATCTTGGTGTCATCTGCAAACAGACAAACCTTACCCTCCAGTCCATCTGCAATGTCACTGATGAAGATATTGAAGAGGACTGGCCCTAGGACTGTTCCCTGAGGTACCCCACTTGTGACTTGCATCTCCTCTGACTGTATACCGTTTACCACCACTCTCTGTTTTCTGCCCGTCAGCCAGTTTGCCACCCAGTTGACCAACGTCTGACCCACCCCGACCCTACCCAGCTTATTAATCAATCTTCTATGTGGAATAGTATCAAAAGCTTTGCTGGCGTAAGGTAGGCAACATCAACTGCTCCCCTTGGTCCACCACTCTGGTTACCCAGTCAAAGAAATCTATGAGATTAGTTTGACAGGACCTTCTGTTTGTAAACCCATGCTGTCTTGGATCCTGTGCCCCTATGGATTCCAGGGGTTGCACTATCCTTTCCTTAAGGAGTGTCTCCATAATCTTGCACACTACTGAGGTAAGACTGACTGGTCTGTAGTTCCCTGCCTCCTCCCTGCTACCACTCTTGTGGAGCGGGATCATATGAGCCCTTCTCCAGTCTTCTGGGACCTCTGTTGTGCTCAGAGACTCACTAAACAGTTCTGATAATGGCTCTGCTAGTTCCACCCTTAGCTCCTTAAGTACTCTGGGATGTATGCCATCAGGTCCCATTGCCTTGTCCACCCTGAGCTTATCGAGCTCTTGTAGGACCCTTTCTTTTGTGAAGGGACTAGTGCACACCTCCCTCCCCCCTGTGTCCATGGTGCAGAGCTGTGGGCCCTGCCCTACCTTCTCTTCAGTAAATACTGAGCAGAAGTATCTATTTAGGACAGATGCTTTTACATGGTTCTCACACGCCCTCTTATCCCCTTTGATCTTAGCAATACCCCCTCTGGACTTTCTCCTTACACTAATGTATCTATAGAAAGTCTTGTCACCTTCTTTTACTGTTCGTGCTAGTGTTTCCTCAGTTTGGGCCTTTGCCTGCCTTACTGCCTTCCCTGCTTCAATTAGAGAAGTTTGGTATGCCTCCCTGTCTTCATCCTGCTGCATTCCATTATATTTCCTGAAGGCCATCCTTTTGGCTCTGACCTTTTCTGCTACTGTGTTTGAGAACCAAAGTGGTTTCCTTCTTCTTTTGCACTTCCTTTTCTCACTGACACAATGGGATGTTGATTCAAGTATTGCATCTTTAATGCTTGCCCACTTTGCCTGTACCCCCTCACCTGTATTTCTTTTTGCCAGGGCTAGCTTAACTCTGTTGGCCATCTTATCAAAGTCAGCTCCTCGGAAGTCACATATTTTTGCCTTGGAATGGGATGATTTTGTTCTAGTGGCCAAAATGAACCATACCATGTAATGGTCCCTGGCCCCCAGGTGATCTTCTACCTGGAGATCTGTGATCTTTTCCCTGTTAATCAGTACTAGATCTAGGATAGCTCTGTCTCTAGTGGGTTGTTGTACCAATTATTTGAGGCCCTCCCCCTGCAGGGAATCCACCATGTGTCTAGTTCTGGCAGATGTCCCTGCTGGTATTCACCAATCAGTATCTGGCATGTTGAAGTCTCCCATTATCAGAACCTCCCCTTTAGCCATTATGTTTTGTATATCTTCTAACAGTAATGTGTCTATGTCCTCCCCCTGGTCTGGAGGCCTGTACACAACCCCAGTTTGTATGGCTGTCCCATTTCTTGTTTCCAGGGTGACCCAGAGTTCTTCTGGCTCCTTATGTGTATTCTGAATTTCTGTAGCTTTGATATTTTCATTGACATAGAGGGCTACTCCACACCCCCTTTTTGCACCTCAGTCTCTTCTTAACAGTACATAGCCAAGTACTGAAGTCTCCCAAGTGTGATTACTGGCAAACCATGTCTCGCTAATGGCTACTATGTCCAGTTTAGCCTCTGTCATTATTTCCTGCAGGTCTGGGATCTTGTTTCCCAGGCTACGAGCATTTGTGTACGTTATTTTCCATTGGTCAGATTTCGGTGTATTAGTTGTTGGGCGAGGTCCAGCGTTTTCTCTGTGCATCGTATGGGGAGCCGTACCTTTTTCTTTACCTGGTGATGCAAATGAACTACAAACATGCTGAACTCCTGTTTGACCACTGGCTGAGGAGGGAGGTGTGTTCTTCCCATTCGATGTTTCGGGTGCTGCACCCCTCTCCCCATTTGCTAGTTTAAACAGTCTGCAGAGACATCAAACTTCTGCCCCAATGCACTGACTCCCTCCTTAAGATTCAAACATAGTCTATTTCATAACTTCATTCCTGACATACGGAAAACTGCTTATATAACCCCAATTCACTAAAAGGGCCCAAGCAATAACTGTGATAATTACAGGCCAATCATCCTCTATTTGTAAATTATTTGAAAGCATTATCAAGGACTTAATGTCCCCAATTTTGGACACTATTAATACTGCTCAACACGGGTTTAAAAAGGGGCGTAGATGTTTAACCAACCTTATGTGTTTTTATGAAGAGATTCATCACCAGTTGGATAGTAAGATACCGTATGATGTTGTCTTTGTTGACTTTAGTAAGGCATTTGACACCATGCCACACTGGGCTCTAATATCTAAATTACATAAAAACAATATTAATAAAAACATAATAAGCAGTATAGCTAATTGGTTATACAATAGGACACAATGGGTTATGATTACAGGTAAACTATCAGACATCAGAAAAGTAAAAAGTGGGGTGCCTCAGGGCTCTGTCTTGGGCCCATGTTTGTTTCAAGCATTCATAGCGGATTTAACAAATAATTGCAATTAAATATGCTGATGACGTCAAGATTAGTGGACCTTGTGCTTACCCAGAACAAATTGATTTCATTCAAATTGACCTCGATACACTAATACATTGGGTTAATCAATGGGGTATGATACTTAACACTGCTAAGTGCAAAGTCATGCATATGGGGCCTAACAACACTTTGCACATCCTATGTGCTAAATGACCATACCTTAATTATTTCTACTAATGAAAAAGACTTAGGTATAAATATCTTGGAAAATGTCCTTCCTTTTAATCAGATAAATGAAGCCATGCAAAAGGCAAATAAAGGTATCTGGTCTAGCAAACAAAATATTAAATCTAGAAATAGTAGTGTGAGTACGCATCACAATTATGGTGCCCATATAAAAAGTATAAAATCAATTTACTAGAAAAGGTTCAGAGGAAATTTAAAAAACATATTCAAGGTCTGTATACTGAACCATATGAATCAAGAACTAATACTTTGAACCTAATGACATTATCCACTTGACGTCTTGGGGCGACCTCCTTTTTATGTACGATATTTTTTATGACCCATATTTGTTCATGGAATTAGGTCTAGAATTTAAAAACAGCTGCCATAAAACTAGAGGTCACCCATTACAGCTATATAGTAGGAAAAGTAATCTAAATGCACAAAAATACTTCTTTACCCTACGAACGGTAAATCCATGGAATAGCGTCCCTCTTGGAGTTATCACTAGGAGAACTAAATTAGAATTCAAACAACATCTAGATAAACTTGTTCTGTCAGGTTATAAACTTAATTTTTATTAATATGTAGGAGAAACTATGGGCCTTCTAGCTCCTTACTCACCTTAGTATGAACCTTAGTATGCAAGGTGATTTCGCTGTCACTGCGTGCTGTCACCTTTTGGGCAGGAGTTAAAAAGTTTCTCTGCCCTTTTTCATGAGGTGGGATCCTAAGAAGGTTATGTTGTAAAGTTTGGGTAAAAATATTAAAAAACAACGAGGTTATGAGCCTACGTTGAAATTTACAAATGCAGGCTATTAACTTTGGTAAGTTCCAATATTTTGACTCCAAATTTTCAACATAGCCATTTCTTCACAGCACCTCATGAATGTGGCAGTTGTCATTTTTCAATTCCTGGGCAAAATGTGTTTTTGCACTTGTGGTGTAAAATCACCTTTTGGGCAGGATTTGAAGATTCCCTCCTTCCTTGTTAATGAGGTAGGTTCATAAGAAGGCTATGTAGGGTCATGGGAAATTGAGGTTAAAAATCTGGGGTAGAAATATGAGAAAACAACAAAAGTATGAATTTATGTTGCAATTTTTTGATGCACGCTTGTAACTGGTAATTTTCAATATTTTGACCCCAGCTTTTTAACATAGTCATTTTTTCACACCACCTCATGACTGTGACAGCTGTCATTTCTCAAATCCTACCCAAAATGTGTTTTAACACTTGTGGTGCAAAATGACGCTTCAGCCATTCTTTTATAAATGACACCTGTCATGCTCAGAAGGAGTCGTCACAAAAAGATTATGTTGAAAATTTGGGTTAAAAATGTGAAAAAAAAACAACTAAGTTATGAGGAAACAAATTGTTCCAATGTTTACTAATTACTTTTTGCTGAATTTGGCCCCTAATGTTCAACATATCCCTGGTGTTATCCCACCTCCTGAACATGGTAGGTATAATGTTTCAACTCCCCTCTGAAATTTGCTTCCACAGTCACACAGCGAGATCACCAATTGAATGGGATTTTAAACATTCCACCTGTCTTGACCATAATGTCAGGTCATAAAAAGACTGTTGGACATTTGATGTCAAAATGTGGGAGCTCACTTAGAAGTAGAATATTGCCTTGCCAGCTGCCCTATACTAGGTAATTACAATCTAACAAAGTGTCAAAGCAGAACACCACTGAAAATTAGATATTTCCTCTCATCTGCTCTATCCTGGGTAAATATATAGTAAAAAGGTGTACAAGCAAGACCTGGTACAACAGTAGTACCAGCGGTGAACATTTGTCATTGACAAATGCTTGTGTTCATATGGTGTAGTATCCCATATACAGTATGAGTTAGTTGATTACCTTGTTCCATTCCTTGCAAGTTATCTAGTACCTCTGAATTATGCCTTGAATGGATTTATCTCTTATGGGAACTTTCCTTGATAATTAGGATGGGGTTCTGGTTCTGTATGTGTCTCAGTCCCTTTATTATATTTTAGAGAACTTTCTGTGCTTCTTAAAGGGGAACAATCAGCACTAAGAGCCCTACACCCAATTGTGGGGCAGGTCCTAATTTGCACTTTGTCTGTAAAGACATTTTTGTTTACTTACTGTTTATTGCAGTATAGCAGATTGTATCAGGTTGATGCTGTTGACTTCCAAGCTGACATTTTCTGTAACCAAAATCCCAGAATCCCCTACAGACTACATCAGAGGAGGGCTGCAGCAGTGGGAGATTCAGTAGCCTGCAATGCATTTTAGAGTTTTAATAAACTCTGAATTTGTTTGCTGGTCCTGTCCTTCTCTTAGGGCTAAATACAGTCCTCTGTGACTATATGTAGCCTAGGGAGAACAGCAGGACCAACAAATGAAAGATGTTTGCTGACGGTTCCCCTTTAAATACTTAAGTGTGTTTAATAATAAAGCCCCTGTATTGTTTTACACATGTATTATTTATTATATGACATATAATGTGGCTATTTTTTTTTTTTTTAGTTCCCCCAAATGTTTCCTGCACTCTAGACCTTTGATAATTACATATTGTAGCTCATAGCTTTCAGGCGGTCATTTAGGATTCCCTAAATTTCAGATTATAGACTGAGGCAACGCTCCCAACTAATTGACGCACTCCTTTCCTCTGCACACAAGGAATTCTTTTTCTGTAAAGAGTGTCACACACACAGCTGTCCTAGAAATGGGCACATTCAGGCAAGATTTAAAAGATTAATAATATATTATTGATCAAGCTCTATCAATACTATATTAATACTGCCACTGAGACAACTCTTACAGTTGTAAGAGTGGTTTCACTTACATTCTTATGGTATGAGAACTGCTCACCTTCAGTTTGCAGTTCTCATATCTTAAGAAAGTGCATGAGACCACTCTCATGACCGTTAAGAGTGATTTCCTTGTCGGTATTAATATATTATCATCTGGTCCAACATTTAATTATCTATCTGGGATATATGGGCATTTGGCTGGGAAGCCAAGTTTCAAGAAAATACAAAATTACACATGCCCTCACAATGCAAAGCATCTTGGGCTGCATATGCAAATCACCACAGAATGTTATGCTGGTCCAACTTTAAGCAAAATTGCATGGTGCCGAAAGGCCTCTCACACAGTTTGCAAAGGGTGCTAACCGAAGACAGACACGTGTTTCGTCCTACCAGGACTCATCAGTATGCCTCATCTGCTTGACACCCCAGTGGACTGGACCAGCTACCCTAAGACAGTGTGTCTTGGATATGTTGTGGTGAACCCATTAAAATAAAAAACTATTTAAAAGACAAAGAACCTCTGTGTGCAAACACTGAGGCAAGGGTTACCCCAAAGGGCATTTGGCTGGGAAGCCAAGTTTCAAGAAAATACAAAATCACACATGCCCTCACAATGCAAAGCATCTTGGGCTGCATATGCAAATCACCACAGAATGTTATGCTGGTCCAACTTTAAGCAAAATTGCATGGTGCCAAAAGGCCTCTCACACAGTTTGCAAAGGGTGCTAACCGAAGACATAGACACGTGTTTCGTCCTACCAGGACTCATCAGTATGCCTCGTCTGCTTGACACCCCAGTGGACTGGACCAGCTACCCTAAGGCAGTGTGCCTTGGATATATTGTGGTGAACCCATTAAAATAAAAAACTATTTAAAAGACAAAGAACCTCTGTGTGCAAACACTGAGGCAAGGGTTACCCCAAAGGGCATTTGGCTGGGAAGCCAAGTTTCAAGAAAATACAAAATCACACATGCCCTCACAATGCAAAGCATCTTGGGCTGCATATGCAAATCACCACAGAATGTTATGCTGGTCCAACTTTAAGCAAAATTGCATGGTGCCGAAAGGCCTCTCACACAGTTTGCAAAGGGTGCTAACCGAAGACATAGACACGTGTTTCGTCCTACCAGGACTCATCAGTATGCCTCATCTGCTTGACACCCCAGTGGACTGGACCAGCTACCCTAAGACAGTGTGTCTTGTGTGTGAGGGCATGTGTGATTTTGTATTTTCTTGAAACTTGGCTTCCCAGCCAAATGCCCTTTGGGGTAACCCTTGCCTCAGTGTTTGCACACAGAGGTTCTTTGTCTTTTAAATAGTTTTTTATTTTAATGGGTTCACCACAACATATCCAAGACACACTGTCTTAGGGTAGCTGGTCCAGTCCACTGGGGTGTCAAGCAGATGAGGCATACTGATGAGTCCTGGTAGGACAAAACACATGTCTATGTCTTCGGTTAGCACCCTTTGCAAACTGTGTGAGAGGCCTTTCCGCACCATGCAATTTTGCTTAAAGTTGGACCAGCATAACATTCTGTGGTGATTTGCATATGCAGCCCTAGATGCTTTGCATTGTGAGGGCATGTGTGATTTTGTATTTTCTTGAAACTTGGCTTCCCAGCCAAATGCCCTTTGGGGTAACCCTTGCCTCAGTGTTTGCACACAGAGGTTCTTTGTCTTTTAAATAGTTTTTTATTTTAATGGGTTCACCACAACATATCCAAGACACACTGTCTTAGGGTAGCTGGTCCAGTCCACTGGGGTGTCAAGCAGACGAGGCATACTGATGAGTCCTGGTAGGACGAAACACGTGTCTATGTCTTTGGTTAGCACCCTTTGCAAACTGTGTGAGAGGCCTTTCAGCACCATGCAATTTTGCTTAAAGTTGGACCAGCATAACATTCTGTGGTGATTTGCATATGCAGCCCAAGATGCTTTGCATTGTGAGGGCATGTGTGATTTTGTATTTTCTTGAAACTTGGCTTCCCAGCCAAATGCCCTTTGGGGTAACCCTTGCCTCAGTGTTTGCACACAGAGGTTCTTTGTCTTTTAAATAGTTTTTTATTTTAATGGGTTCACCACAACATACCCAAGACACACTGTCTTGGGGTAGCTGGTCCAGTCCACTGGGGTGTCAAGCAGACGAGGCATACTGGTGAGTCCTGGTAGGACGAAACACGTGTCTATGTCTTCGGTTAGCACCCTTTGCAAACTGTGTGAGAGGCCTTTCGGCACCATGCAATTTTGCTTAAAGTTGGACCAGCATAACATTCTGTGGTGATTTGCATATGCAGCCCAAGATGCTTTGCATTGTGAGGGCATGTGTGATTTTGTATTATCTGGGATATATGATTTATAACAGAGTTCTCTTGAGATTACCCATGGTTCACAAAGCTGACTGAACTAGATGAATCTAAATAAATCAAATCAGAATCCTCAACTACTAGTCCTGTGGTTTCAAATTCTCCTTTTGGAACTTCTGGTTCTGAATCCTCACAGCTATAGTCCAGCATATAGTTATTGTCTCCCTGTGGATACTATGGCAAGAAACATTTTGATTTATTGAGAACTCTTTAATTTTTAGTGTTGGCGTCCCCTTTTTACCCTTTAGAAATAGCTCTTTACAAACAGTGTCAGTTTCACTTGGGTTACCAGATTCATTTAAATTCAGTTTAATTAAGTTAGTTCTCATTTCCAGTTTATTGGGACTAGTTGGCATTAGTACTGGTAAATCACTTAATAAGTTGAAATACATAAATGGATTGGATAGAGAGATAGATAGACAGACAGACAGATAGATAGATAGATAGACATTTTATTTCTATAGCACTCATTCTCAGAGGCTCAAAGTGCTTTATAATTCATGAATACATCACATGTAAGTACAATAGCAATCAACTTGCAGAAAAAGAATTAAAATATAATCAAAATAAGTATTAAGCCTGAATAACTCTAAAAACAGAGAACATAATGTATAACATCTATCTATCTATCATAGCAAGACAGTCCTAAAGCATATAATTTATTCGCTAATTATATATCTCAAATGCTTGGCCAAATAAGAATGTTTTTCAGGCCCTTTTTGAAGGTTTCCACCAAAGGTGCTTGCCTCAGATGACTAGGCAGTGAGTTCCACAGGGCTGGCACGGCAACTGAAAAAGCCCGGTCACCTGAATGCAATAGCATAGCCCTGGAAACCACTAGGAGGCAACCCTTGGAGGAACAGAATGAGTGGGTCAGGCAGTGATGAACCAATAGTTCTTGCAGGTAGTCCGGTCCCCGGCCATGTAGGGCTTTATAGGTCAGTAGCCCGATCTTGAAGGCAATCCTCCACCTTATTGGCACCCAGTGCAGTTCACGGAGAACAGGTGTAATATGATCCAATCATGGTGCAGCAGTCAGCAGCCTGGCCGCCGCAATCTGCACCAGCTACAGAAGGTGGATATTCCTCCAGATAGCCCTAGGTAGAGAGAATTGCAGTAGTCCAACCTAAACATGGTTAAGGAGCAATTGTTATCAAGATATATCGCATTTTAATTTTTGGGTTGTTCATATTCCAGAGCTGACGTTACGCAATTTCCTAGTATTTATTTTCAGACAGGTTTTTTTGTTTCAAGTTAATTACTTTCCCACCTCTAAGCAACGTTTGGCCCTTTTCCTTCATTTCTACTATTATTCTTTTTCATCCCTTTCTTTTCTTTCTTGTGCGTTCTATGAATTATGCTTGATTAGATACCTGTTTGATCTTCTTGCCCCTTGGCAATTCAATGTACACAGTTGCACTACCAAAGAATGTGAGCTGATTTCAGTTAATCTAATTTGATTGAGGTATTGTCAAAGACAATACTTTCCAAGCATATTATGATTTTGTTAAAGTAGGTTTTAATCTAGGAGTAAATTTACCAAATTAATGTTAGAACTGGATTAAATGGAAGACAAATCTAATATGTAGGGGGTTTAGTCAAGGTAGCAATAAAAATGGAACAACACTAGTAATTAACTAATAGATACAGCAAAAAAAGGGGATAAAAGGAACAAAGTCATGCATGCACTGCACAATGTAAGTAATAAGCCATGACTGGGTGTGCATTATAGTATTTAAATGTGCACCCCAGGGGTGTAGTATGTGTGAGACCAAAGGCCAAGTGTCTTATGCCCTTGGGAAGTGCATTAAAATCTTAAGATGCATAGCCTGGAGGGGCTTATTACACTTATAAAATGGCTCTAAGTAGTTTTTTTTGGGAGGGGGGAAATGAGATGTGGCACCTGACTGTGCATTTATAGAGATTTAATGCATGGTCAGGTGACATGTCTGGGCCAATGAGATTTCTAGATATTTTCTTGCCATTTTATAAAGTTCTCTATACAATTGCTGCTGTTGTACTACCTTTCTAGCTCTCATCCTTTCTTCTTTTGCACTTCAGATGTTTCTGCTGGTTTTCTTTTTTCTCCCATTCATCTCCATTGTCCTTGTGTTGCCTTTGAAGTTGGTTTTTGCTTTGCTTTAAAATGTTGCGTTTCAGATTTGTATTTTCCATCCATTGTTATTCTTCTGCTCAATAATATGTATGTGCAGCTGATGGATCTTTGTCTTACTCATTTATTTGTATCTTGTATTGTTATTTGGCTTGGTTTATGCAGTGAGTTTTGTCTCTTTCCTACTGCTGCCTTTTGATCCATTGAATGCAGTGAACCTAAATCTTAAGTAAATTAAAGGTATAAAAAACTGATTTAATAGTGTGATGATTGTTCTGCTCTCTATTTTAGAATCTGCTGCTGCAGTGCTGTGTGCGTGAAAATGCCACTTGAGCTGGCATGTTTAAGGTGACATGGCAATTCACTCCATGCATACGGGACCACAACACTGAAGACATGGCATCCAATGCTCTTCTTAACTTTGGGTATCACAAACCTGAGAATCAAAGTTTGTAACAGTCATTCAACAAAAGAAAGACTATTTTGAGATAGTTAGGGTCATACTGATAGGCATATTTGAAGAGGAAGCAGCACCAGGAATACCTGCTGTACTCTTGGAAAAACTAATCCAGTTAAGCTGATTATAGAAGTTGCAATGGAGGGGGCAGTATAGGTCAGTGGTTTAAGGCTCAGAGCTGCAAACCTGGAGACCTGGGTTTGAATCCCACAGCTCTCACTTGCATACTGTGTGACCCTGAGCAAGTCACTTAACTTCCTTGTGCTCCCAGGTCACACCTGTAAACAATCTTCAGCTTCGTGTGTCTCTCCTGGTTAAAAAAAAAATGATGTGTGTAAGAACGTCTTGGGCTAAAGCAAACCTGCAAAGCTTATTGTAGAGTGTTTCTAGGGGATGAAGCACTATCTTTGAAGCTGATTGGAAAACCAGGTCATCATAGTCAACAACAGTTAGAATGAGGTGCGAAACCACATGTTTCCTGAAAACAGTGCTCAGGCATCTCCTCAATCTGTATAACACATTAAGCTTCCTACCATTGTTGATGCAGGTGCATTCATTGTGCTTCACAACAGAGAGATCCAGCCACACACCTAGGTTTCGGAAATATGAGATTTGCTCCAGTTCCACATTATCAGCTATAAAAATGAATAAACCCAATTATATGATTTTTAGAGCATGGGAGTTCCAGACACCATATATTCAGTTTTACTTACATTGAGCACCAGATGGTGAAGGTTGCTGGTAAACCACATGTTAATTTGGCAAGATCAGTTTGCAGCAAAGTTGAGATACTGAGGAGGGGCACTATAATAGATGATGGTATCATCCACTTACATATAACTGTTGCGTAAGAAATGCATATGACTATTGCACATGAAACACTGTTTCAGAAAGTGATTAACAGAAAAGGAATGGACCAAGAATGAAGCAATGTGGTATCCTTAGTAGGATATTACAAGCAGGGTTGTACCGAGACTGTCATTTTTTTGGGGGTGGGTATGCAAAGAAGTCATGTCAAGACAAACTTTATGTATGCTCTGTTTCTTTTTAATTGTGCTGGTACAATTTTAAGGGGGTAGGGTCAATCCCCCAAATCCCCCCTTGGTACATCCTGATTACAAGGTTGGAGCAGAGATCACCAATCATAACTTTTTGCATATAGTTTCCCAGGTAACTAGAAAGCCAGGTGGCGGCAGAGTTACATAGATCAAAATATGTTAGTATCTTCGGGAGAAAGAAATGGCTGACAAAGTGGAAGACATTGGGCAGGTGGGTGAAGATGGTGGAACATGTGAGAAAACATAACCATGCTGGTTAGTTTGCTGTCAGTAACTTTCTGCAGTGCATTATTTGTGGAGTGGCCTGCACTGAAACGAGACTGCCATGAAGAGAGAACATTGTGATGGTGAAGAATGTAAGGTATATTGCCATGCAAAAAAATTCTCAAATATTTCTGGCAGCACAGATAGAATAGAGATCATCAGATTTATCACCGCTTTTATGCAACAGCATGACTCTGGCATATTTCCAGATGGATGGTAATTCACCACACTCAGTGACCAGTCAAACAGATATGTGACTGGGGCCACATTTGCTGAGGCCACAGTCTTGAGAATTTTAGCGTCAAGATTAGCTATGCCAGTTGTCATCATTCTAGCAGAACATATTGGAACAGATGGGCAACAAACTCTCAATAGATAGGGAACTGATATCTTCAACTATGGTTTTACTTTCCATCCCTCCACCAGGAACAACTGTAGCCCCACGCCCCATGGTGTACTTATACTTATTAGCAACTAAAAACACTATTACTTATTCATGGAGAAAACAGGAAACTCCCACAATGGAGGCCTGGTGTCAAATCATGAAGGAAATGTACACCATGGAATGAATAACAGCTTCAGTTTACGGACGTGCTACTCAATTCGAGATTAAATGGTAAAGCTGGATATGCTATATGTCCTCTGAGGATGAATCGTTCGTGCCATAAAAAGCCTGGGATGACATTACATAAAGGGTTTTGAGATTTAGAATTTATTAGAAATTAGAGGGGCATTCTCATGCCAACAGGCACTTGGATCATAAATTCTACAAGTGATTTTATTATTGTGGTAATGGTAGCTCTATTATCAGACTCCTGTGTATTACATTATGCAATTTCAATCACTGTATTCTGTACCTGCCAGTTGCAAATGTATTTTATATTGACTGTTTCTCAATTAAAATGTAAATATAAAAAAGATTAGCTATGCCAGCACTTTTGTTTGGATTAGTCTGATTAAGTGCCTCAAAGGTCTAGAGTCAGAGAGAGAGGTCTGAACAGAAAGCTCAGTACCAGTATTAGTATAGATATATTTTTGTGAACTAGGTATAAAATCCAGAAACCCAATTGGCTGAGGAGCTCGGAACCCAGTGATGATATCCCAGAACAAAGCACTGGAAAAGATCCGTGACCTCACTGACCTTTTACATTAAGCAGACAGCTGTATCAGTAAACCTCAATTCACATACTTGTATATAAAAAAAAAAATCAGTATCTGCCATCTACTGGCCAAACAGCAAAAATGCAGTATCTGCCATCTACTGGCCAAACAGCAAAATTACAATGTCTAAATAGACTGCTTTTTCACTTTTTCAAATTTTTACTTATTTAAATGAAAAATTCAAAAACTGTCTTTATTAATCCAAATGGACTCATTTCATAATCACAATAAGACACTGCAGGGTGTGCTTTGTGCTGGAATAACAGCACTTATAAAGTCTTCGGCCTTGTGGGAAAACCTATCTGAAGTGTGCAATTATCAAAGAACAAAACATACCCTGTCATGCAGTGTCAAAGGCCTTGCTAATGTCCAGATAGGGCATGTCCATTGCCTTCTCCTGACCTATTTCCCTGGTCATCCAGTCAAAGAAATCCATCAGATTTGTTTGACATGACCTCCCCACCTGTGAATCCATGCTGTCTGTGGTCTTGCAAACCACTGAATCCAAGATGCTCTTCCAGTCTTTCTTTTAGCTGGGTTTCTATGAATTTCCCCGCAACTGAAGTAAGGCTTACAGTTCTGTAGTTTCTAGCCTCCTCCCTGCTGTTGCTGTTATGTAGAGAGACCACATCAGCTGTTCTACAGTGCTCCAGAACCACCCCAGAGTCCAGTGAGCTGTTGAATAAGGCTATCAGTGCAGCAGCTAGCACCCTGAGTTCTTTTACAATGCTTGGGTGTACCCTGTCCAGTCCCATAAATTTGTCCTCCTTCAGAACTGCAGGTCCCTTCTGGACTCTTTCTTTTGAAAATAGACTTGTGTCCACCTCCACTCCATTCCTACTATTCTCTGGTGATCCATTCCCCTTCATCCACTGCGAACACTAAGCAGAAATACCTGTTCGGGATGTCTGCTTTTTCTTGGTCCCTGTCATCGAGGCACAGTTCAGGAAGCACAGGAATACCAGGAGCAGTTGTAAAATTCATCAAAAATGATTTATTTACACTAGCAGTATCATAAAATAAACTTGTTCAATATAATTATTTACAAAAGCGAAATAAAATAAAGTTTTATTTCAGTCTCTGTGTCCCTTGTTCTCCTAATCTTTCTTGCAGTTGCAGCTTAGTTCTTTTATAAGTCTTTTCAACCCCCATCCTTAGCAAACATCCTGTCCTTGTAAGTTTCAGGAGCTGCTAGAATATAGTGTGCTTTGAGCTGAGGCCCCTTCTGCAGCTTTTGCAAAACGCTTAAACATTTGCACTCAAGTAACCTCTGGAGTTTTCCATTAACTTTTTGCAATCATTTCAAATTATAATTATATACATTTCAACAGTAATACTATATATTTTCTAAACAAAAGTGATCCCAATATCAGTTACATTTCCATACAATTAATTTGCACATATTTTTATATTAGCAAATATGCAAGGGGGGGCTGAGAGACAGTAAGGGGCAAAGAATTGCAAGATTATCAGCTATAAAAATGAATAAACCCAATTATATGATTTTTAGAGCATGGGAGTTCCAGACACCATATATTCAGTTTTACTTACATTGAGCACCAGATGGTGAAGGTTGCTGGTAAACCACATGTTAATTTTGGCAAGATCAGTTTGCAGCAAAGTTGAGATACTGAGGAGGGGCACTATAATAGATGATGGTATCATCCACTTACATATAACTGTTACGTAAGAAATGCATATGACTATTGCACATGAAACACTGTTTCAGAAAGTGATTAACAGAAAGGAATGGACCAAGAATGAAGCAATGTGGTATCCTTAGTAGGATATTACAAGCAGGGTTGTACCGAGACTGTCATTTTTTTTTGGGGGGGGGGTGGGTATGCAAAGAAGTCATGTCAAGACAAACTTTATGTATGCTCTGTTTCTTTTTAATTGTGCTGGTACAATTTTAAGGGGGTAGGGTCAATCCCCCAAATCCCCCCTTGGTACATCCTGATTACAAGGTTGGAGCAGAGATCACCAATCATAACTTTTTGCATATAGTTTCCCAGGTAACTAGAAAGCCAGGTGGCGGCAGAGTTACATAGATCAAAATATGTTAGTATCTTCGGGAGAAAGAAATGGCTGACAAAGTGGAAGACATTGGGCAGGTGGGTGAAGATGGTGGAACATGTGAGAAAAAACATAACCATGCTGGTTAGTTTGCTGTCAGTAACTTTCTGCAGTGCATTATTTGTGGAGTGGCCTGCACTGAAACGAGACTGCCATGAAGAGAGAACATTGTGATGGTGAAGAATGTAAGGTATATTGCCATGCAAAAAAATTCTCAAATATTTCTGGCAGCACAGATAGAATAGAGATCATCAGATTTATCACCGCTTTTATGCAACAGCATGACTCTGGCATATTTCAGATGGATGGTAATTCACCACACTCAGTGACCAGTCAAACAGATATGTGACTGGGGCCACATTTGCTGAGGCCACAGTCTTGAGAATTTTAGCGTCAAGATTAGCTATGCCAGTTGTCATCATTCTAGCAGAACATATTGGAACAGATGGGCAACAAACTCTCAATAGATAGGGAACTGATATCTTCAACTATGGTTTTACTTTCCATCCCTCCACCAGGAACAACTGTAGCCCCACGCCCCATGGTGTACTTATACTTATTAGCAACTAAAAACACTATTACTTATTCATGGAGAAAACAGGAAACTCCCACAATGGAGGCCTGGTGTCAAATCATGAAGGAAATGTACACCATGGAATGAATAACAGCTTCAGTTTACGGACGTGCTACTCAATTCGAGATTAAATGGTAAAGCTGGATATGCTATATGTCCTCTGAGGATGAATCGTTCGTGCCATAAAAAGCCTGGGATGACATTACATAAAGGGTTTTGAGATTTAGAATTTATTAGAAATTAGAGGGGCATTCTCATGCCAACAGGCACTTGGATCATAAATTCTACAAGTGATTTTATTATTGTGGTAATGGTAGCTCTATTATCAGACTCCTGTGTATTACATTATGCAATTTCAATCACTGTATTCTGTACCTGCCAGTTGCAAATGTATTTTATATTGACTGTTTCTCAATTAAAATGTAAATATAAAAAAGATTAGCTATGCCAGCACTTTTGTTTGGATTAGTCTGATTAAGTGCCTCAAAGGTCTAGAGTCAGAGAGAGAGGTCTGAACAGAAAGCTCAGTACCAGTATTAGTATAGATATATTTTTGTGAACTAGGTATAAAATCCAGAAACCCAATTGGCTGAGGAGCTCGGAACCCAGTGATGATATCCCAGAACAAAAGCACTGGAAAAAGATCCGTGACCTCACTGACCTTTTTACATTAAGCAGACAGCTGTATCAGTAAACCTCAATTCACATACTTGTATATAAAAAAAAAAATCAGTATCTGCCATCTACTGGCCAAACAGCAAAAATGCAGTATCTGCCATCTACTGGCCAAATAGCAAAATTACAATGTCTAAATAGACTGCTTTTTCACTTTTTCAAATTTTTACTTATTTAAATGAAAAATTTCAAAACTGTCTTTATTAATCCAAATGGACTCATTTCATAATCACAATAAGACACTGCAGGGTGTGCTTTGTGCTGGAATAACAGCACTTATAAAGTCTTCGGCCTTGTGGGAAAACCTATCTGAAGTGTGCAATTATCAAAGAACAAAACATACCCTGTCATGCAGTGTCAAAGGCCTTGCTAATGTCCAGATAGGGCATGTCCATTGCCTTCTCCTGACCTATTTCCCTGGTCATCCAGTCAAAGAAATCCATCAGATTTGTTTGACATGACCTCCACCTGTGAATCCATGCTGTCTGTGGTCTTGCAAACCACTGAATCCAAGATGCTCTTCCAGTCTTTCTTTTAGCTGGGTTTCTATGAATTTCCCGCTGAAGTAAGGCTTACAGTTCTGTAGTTTCTAGCCTCCTCCCTGCTGTTGCTGTTATGTAGAAGACCACATCAGCTGTTCTACAGTGCTCCAGAACCACCCCAGAGTCCAGTGAGCTGTTGAATAAGCTATCAGTGCAGCAGCTAGCACCCTGAGTTCTTTACAATGCTTGGGTGTACCCTGTCCAGTCCCATAAATTTGTCCTCCTTCAGAACTGCAGGTCCCTTCTGGACTCTTTCTTTTGAAAATAGACTTGTGTCCACCTCCACTCCATTCCTACTATTCTCTGGTGATCCATTCCCCTTCATCCACTGCGAACACTAAGCAGAAATACCTGTTCGGGATGTCTGCTTTTTCTTGGTCCCTGTCATCGAGGCACAGTTCAGGAAGCACAGGAATACCAGGAGCAGTTGTAAAATTCATCAAAAATTATTTATTTACACTAGCAGTATCATAAAATAAACTTGTTCAATATAATTATTTACAAAAGCGAAATAAAATAAAGTTTTATTTCAGTCTCTGTGTCCCTTGTTCTCCTAATCTTTCTTGCAGTTGCAGCTTAGTTCTTTTATAAGTCTTTTCAACCCCCATCCTTAGCAAACATCCTGTCCTTGTAAGTTTCAGGAGCTGCTAGAATATAGTGTGCTTTGAGCTGAGGCCCTCTGCAGCTTTTGCAAACGCTAAACATTTGCACTCAAGTAACCTCTGAGTTTTCCATTAACTTTTTGCAATCATTTCAAATTATAATTATATACATTTCAACAGTAATACTATATATTTTCTAAACAAAAGTGATCCCAATATCAGTTACATTTCCATACAATTAATTTGCACATATTTTTATATTAGCAGATATGCAAGGGGGGGCTGAGAGACAGTAAGGGGCAAAGAATTGCAAGATTGTCGGGGTGATCAAATCCGAAGTCTCACAGAAAAATTAGGTTGTGCAACCAGACAAAGAAGAGACGGAAAAGGAAAAATCCTTGCATTTTAAATACTTTCTCCATAACAAATGGGACAGGGTCCTATTCTACCCTGTCACAGTCCTCTTCTGTGCAATCTCCCCCCTCTGATCTTCTAATCCTCACTATCCCTTTCTTTGCTTTCCTCTTCTCACTTATGTATATGAAGAAAGTCTTATCCCTCTTAGTGACTCCTTTGGCATTTCTTTCCTCTGTCTTCTCCTTTGCTCCCTTCACCACCTTGTCTGCTTCCCTCTGCTTAACTAGGTATACCTCCCTGTCCTACTTTCCCAGTGTTTCGTTATACTTCCTGAATGCCAACCTTTTTCCTTCACCACCTTTGTCATTCCTTAGAAAACCACAATGGTCTCTTTTTCTTCTGCTTTTAAGCACTTCCTTCACACAGAGGTTAGTTGCTTTAGTTTGATGCATAGAAAACAGTGGTGGAAGTATACTGAGGGTCCATCTAGTCTACCTATGAGATACCCAGGACCTGTTAGTGATCCTGAGAGCCACCCCCACCCTGATTACACATTGCTTGTACCTACTTTATTGTCCCTTAATTGAGCCTTGCATATGTCCAACCCATGCATGAAAGACATCACAGTCCTTGCTCCCACCACCTCACTGGCAGACTGTTCCATGGCTCCACCACTCTTTTGGTGAAGTAGTGCTTCCTTAGATATCTCCTAAAACTTCCCCCTCTCAGTTTCCACTCATGTCCCCTAAACATTGAGCTGGTGTATCTATGGAATAGCTCCTCTGTGTCCAGCACCTTATTTATACCTTTCAGGAACTTGAATGTCCCGATCTTGTCTCCTCTCTCCATCCTCATTTCCAGTGAGTACATATTTAATAATGCAAGCCAGTCCTCGCAGGTGAGTCCTTGTAGACCCTGGATCATTTTTGTTGCTCTCCTCCGCACTGTCTTCAGTCTATCCATGTCCTTCTTCAGGTGCAGTCTCCAAAACTGGACACAGTGCTCCAGGAGCGGTCTCACCAGAGATCTATAGAGGGGATGATCACTTCTCTATTCCTGCTATTGATCCCTCTGCCTATGCATCCTAGCATTCTGTTTGCCTTGCTGTATGCTTTACTGCATTGACTTATTTGTTTCATGGTGTAAGTAATGAATACCCCCAAGTCCCTCTTCTCTGCTGAGGTACTTAGCCTAACTCCATTAAACCAGTATTCCCTCCTAGGGTTCCCTTTTCCCAGAATCTTGCACTTTTTTGCATTAAATTTCAGCTGCAACAAATGAGACCATCTCTCTAATTTATGGAGATCCTTTTGCAGGTCCCTAGCCCCTTCCTGACTCTCCACTCACTCTTCTAGCTTGGTGTCATCTGTGAACTGGGCAGTCTTGCCCTGGATGCCATCATCGATGTCTCCAATGAATATGTTGAACAGGACAGGGCCCAACATTGAACCCTGTGGGACTCCACTTGTGATTTCTCCTTCATTTGATTTCATCCCGTTTATTGCTACCCTTTGTTTCCTGTATCTGAGCCAGTTACCCACCCATCTGACAATGTCCTTTTCAGCTCCTGTGTCTTCCAACTTTTTTTAGCCATTGTTTGTGCAGCACCAAGTCAAATGCCTTGCTGAAATTGAAGTCATATGCTCCCTTGTTTTTTCTCCACTGTGCCTCCACCCCTCCCTGGCAAACCCCCAGACAGTTTCTGAGGCTGTCCCCCATTTCTTTAAAATTCACTCTTCTAAAGCCCAAGACCCTCATCGTCATGTGATTAGCCTCTGTTCCTGTCTTTAGGTTAAACAAACCACACTGAACAGCGATCAGTTGTACCCGCTGGAACTGCCCCCTGTGACATTTGCAATATTGTCCCTGTTTGTCAGCACAAGGCTTAGCACTGCCCCATCCTAATGAGTTCTGTGCCTAGCTGCCTAATCTCCTGTACTCATTATGTTTGTTTGCATGCATGTGCAAGAAACATAGTGCCATCATCTGAGTTTTTGTATCTTCCAATTCAGTCAGTGTGTTTGCAGGCACAGCCACAGTTCACCAATGAATGCTGCAGCTGTCTATGACAGCAGCTGAAAATGCAGTGGTGTACAGTTGAAAAGGAGAGACCACATCAATGAGCAGAGATAAGATAGTGTTGATTAGCATATTGCCAGCAGTCCTGCTTGTATATATCTCTGCTTTCTCTTGCTGGAACATAAATTCAGTTTGAAGTGAACTATGGCCAATGAGGGTGCTGAATCCACCATCGGCTCAGCCCCCCCCAACACACTTCCAGGTGCCATGCTGGGAGCCCACCCAGCATGGCAAACATCCATCTGCTGGCCCCCAAAACACACTTCCAGGTGCCATGCTGGGAGCCCACCTCAGCGTGGCAAATGTCCGTCAGCCACCCCCCCAAACACACTTCCAGGTGCCACGCTGGGAGCCCACCCCAGCGTGGCAAACCTGTGTATGGCCAATGGGGGTGCCCAATCCCCCATCGGCTCCACTGTCTCCCCCAAAAAAAAAAACGTTCCAGCTGCCATGCTGGGAGCCCACCCCAATGTGGCAAAAGTCCAGTGTCGTCTTCCTAAAAGAAAAAAAGACCTAAAAACAAAAAACGGTCCCTCATTGCTTGTCTTTCTCCCCCTCCTCCCACCCATGCCCACCCTCTGCACACTCTGCCTCCCCATACCCTCACCTCACCCCATACTTACCTCCGGAGTTCGGCGCGATAATCTTCAGTGGACCGGGAACACATCTGCACTCTTCAAAGCCGACTGCGAACTGAGGAAATGCCGGTAAGCTGTATAATGGAATAAATAGGGTTTTTTCAACTTTGATGCATATCTCAGGCATTTTTTTGAATTTTGGCACCCCTCCTCATGAGCACTATCATGGAGTTAATCAGCCCTGAAAGGTAATTTCGTGGTCACTGCACGGAACCACCTTTTGGGACTGATTTATGAAATGACAGTGTCACAGTGTCACAGTTCATGAGGTAGGCCCCCAAAAACCCTATGTTGAAAATTTAATGAAAAAATTCCCAAGAATGACTAATTTACGAGTGTGCGTTGTGCAGTTGCTATGCATGCTCGTAAATTCATAAATTTTTAATATTTTCACTTCAGATTCTCAACATTGCCATTTTACCGCATCTCCTTAAGAGCAGTACAGCTGTCATTTTTCAAATCTCTCCCAAAACGTGTTTCCGCGCATGTAGCACACAATGGCACAGTTGGTGTGCGAAATCAATGTTCGGGACAGATTAAGAAAATCACAGTGACACTGTTCATGAGCAGAGGTCTTAAACTGGCTATGTTAAAAATTTGGTGACAAAACTCCATAAAATGACTGTGTTATGAGCGAGCATTGCTCAGTTTCCATGCACCCTCATAAGTTCATGAATTTGTAATATTTCGAGTCCAGATTTTCACCACTGGCATTTTTACACACTTCCTTATGAACAGTACAGCTGTCATTTTTCACACCATGGCCGAAATGTGTTTTCGCACTTCCAGCGCAGAAATGCGTGGTTGCTGTGGGAAATCACAGTTCGGGACAGATTCAGAAAATCACATTGACACTGTTCATGAGCGGAGGTCCCAAAATGCCTGTGTTGACAATCTGCTGTAAAAAATCCCCAAACTAATTACATTACGGGTGTGCGTTGCACAGTTTCTACACACGCTCGTGACTTCTCCAGTTTTTTTAATATTTTCACTGCAGATTTTCAACAATGCCATTTTTTCCACCTCCCCATGAACAGTACAACTGACATTTTTCGCATCCTGTTCGAAATGTGATTTCACACCTGTGATGCCAAATGGTGTAGTCGCTGTGCAAAATCAGCTTTCAGCTAACAAACTGATATTGCCACTGTTCATGAGGTGGGGGGGTCACAAAAAAACCATGTTGAAAATTTGGAGTGAAAATACCAATGTACGCCTCAGGCGTTAGGGTTTCCAACCATAATGCCCCACCCTGTAGAGACTGACAGGCATCAGGGGTGTGACTTGGGATTGTCGCCTGTAATGCTTATACCATTCCACCCCCACCAACACCCTGCAGCCAGTGAGGGGCATCGAGGTGTGCCTTCAGCCACAAAGTGCACCCCATTCTCCTATACAGCATCCATCTCACCATATTTCCTGATGGAATGGGGTGAACATGAGGGCCCCCAAGGCACACCATGACACTTGTCGGTGTCTGCAGGGTAGGGTGTGGTGAAATGGCATGGCCTTTATGCCTGACGACCCAAAGGCACACCCCAATGCCTGTCAGTATCTGCAGGGTGGTGGTGGGGTTGGCTTCAGTTCAATACTTCACTGCCATTCCTATTATGCACCTCTGTAACTCCTACACTACCAATGCCAATGCCAGCAAGCAAATATTCGGCATTGGCAAATGTTTGTTTTCTAAATGAATTCCTCCTTACCATGTAATATACAGTAAATGATTATACATGGGTGCCTATGAACAGAACTTTTACCTAGATGCATAGATACATAGACAATGACAGCAGAAAAAGACTTGTTGGCCCATCCTGTCTGCCCACCTCTTGAACTCTTGGCTTGTTCTGCCCCTAGCCTCATTCAAACAAAACTACCACCTTGTTCTTCACAGAAACCGATACATGATAATCTATATTATTTGATTCTGTGCTGGATGGTCAGATAATCGTACTTAGCAGAAAACTGGCGATCTGCACAACCCCAATTTTTTCTTTAAGCTCTACTTTTTTCAAGTATGAAGAGTTGATAATACAAGTACAGGATGCAGTTGACAAAGTATTGAGACGTGCATTACAAATGACCTGAGGAACATGGATAATAAGATACTGGCTGATAAACAAGTCACATGTTATACTGTTTAAGAGTCTAGGTTTCAGAGCCAACTGAGGAAATATTGTCAATCAGTGTCCTTGAACCTGTAAACATGAAAGTTAAGACCCAATGCTGTATATTTCAGTTTGAATCACAGTCTGATTATTGTGTAATTGATAAAGTAGATGTAAAACATGAACATTAAGAAAGAACATTAAATCAATCAACTGCTCACCTATGTATCTGTATCATTATTAAAGATCAATTGCAGTCTTTTTAAAATGCCTTTACTTTATTTTATTTGCTCACCATGAGAACAGCCATTCCATATGTATTGCAAGTAATGTTAGGAAAGTACAGTTACGTAGGAACTTACCATAATAGTAGATCTTCGAGAGAGTTTCCTTCAGTAGGTCATCTCATACAGGACTGGCGCCACTTGGCGTCGGGCCGCACGGCAGACTTTTCTAGCAATACTTGATGGAGGACCGCCCACCCGATGTCACGTGACCGACGTCAGTGTGACTGTATATAGTGGGCGGTCCCTACGCCCGCCCGTTAGTTCTCCCGCCAGAGCCAGGAAGAGGCCTGACAGCAGAGCTAACAGGATTTGGAGTCCCTGTAAAAACAGAAAATGAGGAAAAGGAGGGAGGGAAAAGTATGACCTACTGAAGGAACCTCTCTCGAGGATCTACTGTTACAGTAAGTTCCTACACAACTGTACTATCTGACTTTGAGAGGGTTCCTTCAGTAGGTCATCACATATGGGACAGAGTCCCAAGCAGTCCCTCCAAGGAGAGACCGAGAGAAACCAGGGAGGAGGAAAAATAACTCCAATGGAAAAAAATGAAATTCAGAATGGACCCAGTCTAGGACAGTAGGCCCTGCAGGACAGTTAGGCCAAAGCCAGCCCTCTGCCTAGAAGCAATGTCCAGACTGTAATGCATGGTAAAGGTATGGACAGAACTCCAAGTAGCAGCAGCACAAATGTCAGCTGCAGAAACGTTCCGTAGGAAGGCTGTGGAGGCAGCCATGCCCCTAGTAGAATGACCTCTGATAGAACCCGGCAGAGGCTTTTCATACTTCTGGTAACAGAATCTAATGCAGTTGCCTAACCCCTTGGACAGGCCCTGCTTAAAACCAGTTTGCCCCTCGATCTCGGGGCCAAGGAAACAAACAATTGGTCACAAGAGTGGAACTCTTTGGTCCGGTGGGTGTAACACTGGAGAATCCGATGGACGTCCATCGTATGAAGGAGTGCCTCACCTCTGTTAGAGAGGGATGGATAATACACCGGAAGCTCTACTGATTGATTCAGCGTGGCTTCTGACACCACCTTGGGAAGAAACTTCGGATGTGTTCTGAGGACCGCCCGGTCCCTATGGAAAATCAGATAGGGCTCCTAGCAGATTAAAGCGTGAAGCTCCAAAATCCTTCGGGCTGATGTGATAGCTACCAGAAAAAGCACCTTCCAAGACAGGAAGCGCAAATCACAGCTCATAGCCGGCTTGAAAGGAGGAAGGGTGAGCTTTTCCAGGACGAAGTTTAAGTCCCAAGGCGGAGTTGGACTGCGGATGGGGGGGGTTTCAGGTGGAGAATCCCTTTCAGAAAGGTTTTTGAGACCTCCAACTGAGCCATGGGTTTACCATCCACTAGCTCGTGGTACACCGAGATAGCTGAGATATGGACCTTCAAAGAAGAATGGGTCAGACCAGAGTCTGATAAGTGAAGGAGGTAGTCCATGACCTATGGGACCAAGCAAGAGAAGGGGTTGAAACCCTTAGCGGTCGCCCAAATGGAGAACCGCTTCCACTTCATGACATAAGTGGAAGGGGTAGAGGGCTTTCTAGCCTCAATGAGGACTTGAGCAACCCTGGAGGAAACCCTGAAGTGAGAGATCGCTATGTCTGCAGGAGCCACATATGGAGGTGCAGGTTCCTGAGCTCCAGGTGCAACGGTCAATTTTGATCCTGAGTCAGGAAGTCGTGAGTCACTGGAAGCAGAACCAGTGGCTCCCTGGAAAGCTGCTGCAGCAGCAGGAACCAGATTTGTCTCAGCCAGAGAGGAGCGATGAGAATCATCCTTGCCTTCTCTGCTTGAAGCTTCAGAAGAACCCTCTGCAGAATGGGAAACAGAGGAAATGCGTACTCAAATTTCCCTGTCCAGGATAGAGACGATGCATCATTCCAGAAAGCACCGTGCCCTGGAATGAGCAAGCAAAACCTGGGAAGCTTTGCGTTAGATGCGGAGGTGAAGAGGTCGATTTCCGGACACCCCCTACGTTGGAAGATGGATTCTGCCACTTCCTGAAGCAGTTCCCAGTCATGAGCTAAGGTCCGAGATCTGCTGAGACTATCCGCCAGGACGTTTAAGACACCTGGAAAGTGCACAGCCACGAGGACCAGATGGTGCTGGACTGCCCAGTTCCACACCCATGCCGCCTCCCTGCACAAGGGGTATGAGCGGGTTTCTCCTTGCTTGTTGATATACCAAACTACCGACATGTTGTCCATTTGAAAAAGCAATGATCCCTTTGGAAGCAGGGCTTGAAATGCGTGTAAGGAGTACAGGACCCCCCTCAACTCCAGAACACTGATGTGCAAATGAGTCTCCATGCTGGACCACAGTGCCTGGGCTCGTGCTCCCCGGGATGAGCTCCCCACCCCGTATTCGAGGCATCCATGGTGAGGGTAGCTAGTGGTGCAGGGCTCCGAAAGGGAAGTCCCACAGAAAGATTGCGAGACTCTCCACCACTGCAAATTTCTCTGAATTGCAGAGGAGACCAGAACTGGATGGCACAGGTCGTCCAGGAGCTGATCCTACTGCACTCACAATGTCAACTGAGAGACCCTCATGTGAAGTCTTGCTAGAGGAACAGTTGTGATGGCAGCCACCATCAGGCCCAGAAGGCATAGGACCTCCCAAGCAGGGGTGGTTCTGTGAGAAACCACTTTGGAGGCCTGGCAGATAAGGGTCTCCACCCTGTCTGAAGGCAGGAAGGCTCTGCACTGGACCGTATCCAGGACTGCCCCAATGAACTGAAGTCTCTGGGCAGGGATAAGGGATGACTTGGTAACATTGACTGTGATCTCTAGTCTGTTGAAAAGGTCCAGAGTAAAGGTAAGAGCCTCCAACAAAGCATCCCTGGACGAAGCTGAAATCAACCAATCATCCAGGTAAGGGAAAACCACAATACCCCTGCGGTGTAAGCACGACACGACCACCACCAGGCACTTGGTAAAAACCCGTGGTGCTGAAGACAGACCAAAAGGGAGTGCTCAGAACTGGAAGTGTTCCCCTTGGAAGCAAAAACGCAGGAATCAGCGGTGGCTGGGGAAGATGGGGATGTGCAGGTAGGCATCCTGCATATCCAGGGCTCAGAGCCAGTGGTTCTCCTTGAGGAGAGGGGAGAAGGCTCTGGAGTGTCAACTTCTAAATTTCTTGTACTCAACAAACGGTTTCAGTTGGCTTAGGTCATGTATGGGTCTGAAATCTCCTGTCTTTTTTGGAACTAGGAAAAAGTGGGAGTAAAACCCCTTTCCCCTTTGCCCGAAGGGGACCCACTCGATTGCTTCTTTGAGCAAGAGCGAGTTTACCTCCTCATAAACTAGGAGGGCCTTGTCCTGAGAATAGGAGGACTTCTGGCCTGGAGTCTCCAGAGGGATTTCTATAAATTCTATGATGTGTCCGAGGGACACTAGTTGCAGGACCCGTTCATCGGAGGTGATCGCTCTCCACTCCTGCACATGGAGGGCAAACCTCCCCCCCACCTGCTCCTCATCGCAAGACTGAGGAGGCAGTGGGGCCGGGAAGTCAAGAGGTGGCAGGACGTTCAGGGGGAAGGCCTCCTGAACATCTCTGATTTTTGGGGGCAGGAGGGGTGGCTGTACCCGTTGCCTTACGCTTCCCTTGGTGGCACGCCTGAGCATTCTTCTTCTGCCTCCAGGTCCTTTTCTGAAAGGGCTGCAGCTGCTATTGTTAGGAGCCTGATCAGTACATTGACCTCACAGACCTAAGGGCAAGGCCTTTGTCCTGTAGGTCTGTGATAATATTATGGGTGTCCCCACCAAAAAGTACCGAGCCCCTTAAAGGGGCATCCTGAGTCGCTGACTGGACTTCATTGGTGAGTCCAGAAAAGTGAAGCCAGGAATGCTGTCTAATGGCAATGGCCATTGCTGTGGTGTGAGCCACCGAGTTGACAGAATCATAGGTGGCACGCAAGGCATGCCTACAAGAAACTTTGGAGAAGCAGAGATCCTTGGCAAGTTCCTCCTTCAAAGGCAAGGGGTCCATGGACTGGACTCACACTTTGAGCCTGGCCATGGTAGTCTTCTGGTGGGACACCATGTGGGCCACGTAATTGAGGGACCGAAGGGCACACGTGGCTGACGAGTATATCTTCTTTCCAAACTGGTCCATCTGCCTCGACTCTTTGTCAGGAGGAGAGGTGCTCATGTGATTTGGAGTTGAGGAGCGATCATGAGCCGCAGAGATGACCACAGAGTCAGCTTTGGGATAAACTTTCAAAAATGGGACATCCTTCAGTGCCCGGTAAAGCCTGTCCGCATGTTTGGGGACAGCTGGGAGGATATGAGGCATCTGCCAGATGGTAGTGGTAAGGTCTTGGTGAGGTGCCATCCAGGGAGGAATGGGGACCGGAGACAGAGTCTCTAGATTGAGATGCTCTGCCAGTCTCTGTCTCATGGGGTCCTGTTCCTCTGACTCCCAGTCGAAGTACTCCTTCATGGACCTCAACAAATCTGAAAAGGTAGGGCTCTCTGGTGGGGACTTCGGGGACTCCTTGCCTTTCGTGTCCTCGGGGTCCTCCGGAACCTCCTCAGAAGAATCGTCCGCCACCTCTGAACTATCGTTCATCTGCCTCCTGGACAGGACGACATATTGTATCCACGAGGGAGATGTCCTGCCGAGTCTTCCCTGAGATATGGACTGTGGTAATGGAAGAGCTGCTCGGGGAAGGAGACCTGGGAGACTGCGGTTGTGGGAGCCTAGTCTCCAGGTCCGATACCAACTCTGACTGTGCCCCCTGCCACCAAGACTGGATTAAAGCCTTGAAATCCATGGTGACTGGAGGAGGAGGGGGTGATGGTGGAGTAGACAGAGGCTGAGGGGGAGGTGGAGGAGGGGGAGGTGGAGGAGGAGGAACCGGCAGAGGATAATAACCCTGGAATCCCTGAAAGTGCAAGTAGGGATTGGATCCAGGGTAGAACTGCCCAAAATTACTCCAGTCTGGAGCGGGGCCCCCAGGGTAGTAGACCCCAGGATACCCTTGTGGCTAATGTGGGACAGTTTGGGGTCTGGTATAGATCCCCATCGTCAGATCTGGCGTCGGGGGAACCGATGTGGGAACCAGCACCACCCAATCCGGTGCCGGAAGGGGGTCCAGCATCGGAGGGGCCGGCGTCGGATCTAGACAAAGGGGCCCTGGCAGAGGGACCTGATTGGGTGTCAGGGCATGAGGCAGAGGCCAGACAACCAGTCCCAGCTACAGAACTGTCGTTGGGACAACTGGCGTGGGAGGGGCCGGGAGCCTGCCAGAAGGTGGAGGAGGGGCCTGTATAGCAAGGCCAGAAGGACAAAGAAGAGCCTCCTTCTCCTTGACCCTGAGAGGGGACAGCAGAGCAGACCTTGTGGCATCAACTGAGTCGAGGGGTTCTCTGTTGTCATCACCGAAGGTACCTGCTGGAGAATTGGAGGGTACTGGTGAGGAAGGAGGAAGAGGGAGAGGGGCTTTCTCCCTCTAGTCCCACTGGACATCGGGTGAGGCACCATTAGGCCCCGACGGGGGAACCGTACTCGTGCGGTCATCTGGGACGGCTGACTTATCGGGTGGAGTCGGGGTGGGCGGGGAGGAGCCCCAGCCAGCTTATTGACGGATCTGGGCAAGTTCCACTGCCTGAGTGGTCATCACATACCTTGCGAGTCCTGAAGGAGCAGGGGCGACTTATCGGCAGTGTGGTCACTGGAGGAGCTGATGGGTGACTGACCCACTGTAAGATTTACCAGACTTACCGTCCTTGCTGGGTGGTGGCTGAGCCTTGCTCATCAAGGGCCTGGCGTCATCCGCAGAGCGCTCCTGCTCCCTGGATTTCTCCTTGTGTTTTTTAGAAGGACAAGCCTTTTCAGACAAAGAATGTCTAAGCCTATCCATTTTCTTCTCGAGAGAAGTCAGGCGGGCTTTTAGCAGATGGGCCTCCAAAGCCTGCTGTCTCCTCTTTTTTGTGGCCTGATTGAAGGTCTGACACTCAGGGCAGGAGGAGACTGGATGGTCCGGGCCTAAACAGAGGATGTACTTGAGGTGACCGTCTTTGTGTGGGATCTGCGTGCCACAGGACAAGCACTTCTTCTTTGGAGAAAACATCAATAATAAACACGAAATTAGAGGGAAAATTAGCGAGGGAAATTCCGATGCAAGACACTTTCTCAACAATTGCTATCTGGAAGTCTGCTATGCAACTGACATGAGGCGAAGGCAGGAGAGAACTGGAGGGCAGGCGTGGGGACCGCCCACTATATACAGTCATGCTGACATCGGTCATGTGACGTCAGGTAGGCAGTCCCCCATCAGGTATTGCTAGAAATGTCTGCCGTGCGGCCCGACGCCAGGTGGTGCCAGTCCTGTATGTGATGACCTGCTGAAGGAACCCTCTTGAAGTAAGATCAGTCAGTTCTCATTTTCAGATGTTATTTTACTAAATGTCTTTTTTGAAGCTTTCACAGAAAATCCCTCCGTCATTTTCAGACCAGCTGGCAGAATTTTGGGTGAGTGCTGATTCCATTCAAGCAACAGTGACATCATTTTCCTCAAGTTCCTGGTACTGAGCTGCCAGGACCTTGAGGAAAATTATGTCATTGTTGCTTGAATGGAATGAGCACTCACCCAAGGTTCCGCCAGCTGGTTAAAAAATGTCTGAGAGATTTTCTGTGAAACCATCAAATAGTAGAGCATTAAAATAGTATCTGTACATGACAAATAGCAATTTCTTCATTTCACATGTAATAAACATGGCCTGGTTGTTCTTATGTTAGGAAAAAGAAGTAAAGTTTATACAATGTTTATAATATAGCTGCAGTTGATCTTTAAGTTTGGTCATGTAATAGTACCAGCTAGACCATCAAAGATAGCCATAAGACAAGGTGGCACGGGGAGGGGCAATGAACCCCCCCCAAGGAAATAGTTAAGAATACAGTGGAAATGGAGGTAGGAATCTACAGGTTGCCCTTATCTAAGGCACAATCTAAATTTTAATGAACATTTAATAGCCATGTTGTGGGTGGGGGAAGCATTAGAGGCAGTGGGTAGGATTTAGTTTAAAGTGAGTGTTACACAACCAGTCCCTAACAGGTGCTGGTTATACGCTACAATACAGTGGTTGAACTTGATATGACAAAACAGTCACAATGATAGAAGCAACTTTTTTTTTTTGTTGAAGCGGTGTTACTACCAGCGATCCACTAATGCAGCCCACCCTTTCTGAGGGGAGGTTTCACTAGCATTAGGCAGCTTCAATCAAGCACATAAGGCAGAAATACTGTAGCTTTGAAACTGGGGCTGTGGCGCACTGATGCAGTTCCTCAACAACTGACAAAATAACTAATAATCCCTGAACCCACTTGGGAAGGCAGTGTAGTCCCAAGGGTTAGAGAATCAGCTTGCAAACCAGGGGTCATGAGCTGGATATTTATATATTTATTCTAAAAGCATTACCAGAAAAGACATACTGAGATCATAACAGCTTGTTTCCAGATGTGTCCTGGGGGCAGAAGGAAAGGAGGGCAATGAAGAAATCAAGAACAAAGATTACAAAACTTGAAAATTATACAGTAGGTAAGCATCATGACTAAGCATCATACATAGGCAATTTATGTAAGGATGAGACAGTAATGAGGATTAGGAGGGAAATAACAGTGTTAGGGGTGACATACAAGAAGTACAATTCAAAAGTGCCGCAGTGTTGAAGGGTTAACTGAAGGTACAATGGTAGATATTAAAGGAGGGCTAGTGAAGTGCAGAGTGGGGAGAAAGGGAGAGGAGGATGAGGGGATGGGTTGTGAGCAGTGAACCAGGGACAAGTATCAGGAGCAACTGCAGGAGTGAGAAGTGAAAACAAGGAGAAGACAGGAGAGTGAGTGATAGAAAGGGGCAGGACGGATTGTTAGGGGTAGGGAGTTCCATAGTTTGGGAAATTGGTAGCAGAAGGCAACCTGGCCAGGGAAGGATTTCCTTGAGGGGAGTGCAAGAGAACCATAGCCAGAGTTGTGAAGGGTGTAAAAGGAGGGACTGGGGGAGGAAAGAAGAGAGGTAAGGTAGGAGGGGAAGGAGCCTAGCCATTGTTTAGAGATGGAGGCACAATGAGCAAGGTGTCTGACTTCAAGGGAGGGGAAGGAGAGGGAGGAGTGCAGGGAGCAGTGGTGGGTGCGGAGTGGGCAGTCTAGAGCAAAGTGACAGAAGGAATGAAAGAGAGAATCTAGTTCACCTAGGGTGGACTTAGGAGCAGTGCTGTAGACTGCAATCAAAGATGGGGAGTATCATTTTCAAGAAAATAGCTCTGTGAGCAGGAAGAGAAATGCAACATTTCTTCCGGTAGAGTGCACAGAGTTTGGGGTGTTGTTTTTTGTGGATTGCATCCACATGCACTGAGAAGTTGAGGTGCAGGTTGCGGCAGATCCTGAGCTACTTAAATAAGGGAACATCTTTGATTTCAGTACCATCTAGGGTGTAGAAGGAGGGGCGGGAGTTAGCTTAATGAGCTTCTGCCTAGTGCCAAAGGTCATCAATACCATTTTCTTGGCATTGAGGGACTGCTGATTTGCCCAGAACAATTTCTGAATGTTAGTGAAATCCAGATGTAAACTGACCATATGGTCAGAGGGGGAGGAGCCAGTGGCAAATAGTACCGTATCATAACGTTCATATGAGTGGACGTAGAGGAGCAGGCAGCGAGGAGGTCATTGAGGAAGACTGAGAAAAGAATAGGACCAATGACAGACCCTTGAGGGACACCAGAGCTGATAGGAAGTGGGGGGCATAAGGAATCTCCAATGTGAACAGTTTGAGACCTTCCCTCAAGGTAGGAATGGAACCAATTAATTGAGGCATCAGACAGCCCTGCTGCCTTATGCTTATCTAGGAGAAGGGGGTTGGTAACAATATCGAAGGCTTTAGCCAACGGTACAAAAATGGTGGAGGTGATCAGGCTCTGATCCATGACAAAGCGAATGTAGTTTGTAAGCCAGAGGAGGGAGGAGGAGGAGGTGGAGTGCGAGTTCCAGAAGCCAGACTGGAAAGATGAATCAAGGAAGGCGAGAGCTGAGATAGTTCAAAGTGTTCTTGGATTTTGGCCAAAGTGAGGAGTAAGGAGATAGGCTGGTAGTTGCCAGGAGAGGAGGGTTCACCTCCTTTGGACAGTGGCCTGTTTCCAAGAGTCAGGGACAGAGGCAAGGGGGAAAGAGAGGTTGAGAAGGGAGGTAATAGGTAGAACAGTGGAGAGGGGAGAGATAGAGGAGCTTGAGGTCAAGACCATTAGGGCTCCTGCCCTTGAGAGGGTTAAGAGCCAAGAGAGCCTTAAGGGAAGCAGCAGGGGTGATAGGAGAGAAGGAGAAAGGGTGTGATAGAGTGGAAGGATGGGGAGAGGGAGAGGGGGAGATGGAAGGGGATGGGGAGGTGGGGAGAAGGGAGGAGGCACAGGAGATCAAGAATGAGTTGAACATGGAGGCAAAAGAGAAGGGGTCAGAGATGAGAGTATCACCCATCTTGAAGACAGGGGAGGATGACTATGTTTTTTTTTTATTTAGTTGTTTAACCAGGAGTGACACACTAAGCTGAAAGCATTTTTACAGGTGTGACCTGGGAGCACAGGGAAGTTAAGTGACTTGCTCAGGGTCACACAGTATGCAATGGAAGCTGTGGGATTCAAACCCAGGTCTGGTTTGCTGGATGTCACCAGATTTGCAGCTCAGAGCCTTAAACCACTGCGTTATACTGCCTTCCTTGTTGGGTTGGGATAAGAGGGCAAAGATTACCTTCCAGAACTTAGAGGGGTGGTTGAGGTTATTCTAGAATGTGGAGGCAAAGTATTCAAACGTGGCAACTCTGGTGGCTCTGGTACAGCCATTGCAAAGGGAACGGTACCTGAGTTGGTCAGCAGGGGAGCCAGAGGACTTATGAGCCCTCTAGGGAAAGTCATGTGCATTGAAGTAGGCCAAAAATTCAGCCAAGGTCCATGGGAGGTGGGATATATGGATCCTGTTATTTCTGAGGGTGGAATGAAGATCCCAGATTGACAGAAATTTGGTGTTGAAATAATGGAGAGCAGTATTGATATTATTGGCAAAAGAGATGAGAGACCAGTCAGTAGCTACTAGATTGGCATGGAGAGAGGACAAGTCCAGCGACTGGAAGAACTAGAACTGGAAGAACTGAGGGGGCTTTGGGGTGGTATATTTTATGTAGACCATATGGTGTTCACTGAGGGCATCAGGGAGGGTGCCAGCATCAGTGATACAGTGGGGGTGAGAGGTAAGAACCCAGTCCAGTAAGGAGTGGTTGAGGAATATATGATTGTACAGGGTTGGGTCAGAGATCAGTTGGGTAAGCTTGAGGGACTTAATGTTTTGGCACAATTTAGTTAGTGATGGGGAAAGCCAATTTAGGTTAAAGCCACCTAGGATTAGTAGCTCCTCAGATGAGGCATGTTTTTTTTTTTTTAACCATGAGACACACTAAGCTGAAAGTTTGTTTACAGGTGTGACCTGAGTGCACAAGTAAGTTAAGTGACTTGCTCAGGGTCACACAGTATGCAAGTGGGGGCTGTGGGATTCAAACCTTGTTGCATGCAAGCATGTGAGGAGATTGTGGCAAGGAGCTCGGTGACTGATGGGGCGGGCAGACTGGAGCAGCAGTAGACTCCAGACACAAAGGTAGGGACAGAGAAAGGGAGGGAGAATTTGTGGAGTAGCTCATAGGCGGGGGAAGGGAGGTGACAGTGAGTACAGGCTCGACCTGGATTTTAGAGGAGAGGTTGATAATGACTCCACCACCCCTCTTAGTGTGATCCTGTCAGGTGAGTGTGTACATAGGGATGGAGACTGCGGTATCAGGGATCTTGAGGTATAACCAAGACTGCAAGATAACCAACACATTGGGTTTGAAATTAACCATGAGTGGTATATCCCCAATGGCGCAAGCAAAAAATTGCTTCAGGCACAATTTAATGCCAGGAGCAATCTAGCAGTGTATTGGAACATTCCTGAAGCATGTAGCATGCACTAGTGGTGTTTTCCAATATATCATCCCAACCGAGACAGGTGCTATCTTGATTGCTCACACAAACCACAACTCTGTACTGACCACATGAGCATTATGGCCAGCAGTGAGCTATGAGGTTTGCAGGAGCAAATGGGAAGTTAGGGCACACAAATGGCAATTGCTGCTTTGGAGCAGACTGACATATTTGTACATCCCTATGCAAATGGCCCCATAGCAGTAACAAGGTGCACTGGGGTCATTTGCATCCCGTTAAGGCCACAGTACAGGTCTGGTGCAAACATGATTTGCACCATCCCCCACTAGCGCCTGTCAGGATTGCCAATTTACTGGCCCATGCATTCTCTAGCCCCCCTAGTCCCTGGATCATGTACCCTAACTGTATCTATCCCTCCCTGGTGTCTAGGGTTGATACCAATCACCAGCCTTGTATACATATAGCACAATGTCTAATGTCCCCCCCACCCCCTGATCATACATTCCCTGGTGTTTAGGTTCCCCCCACCCAGTACACATATGACCAATACCCTGATGTCTAGGGTTCTCTCCCCCAACCCCCTGATTGCCCACCTGGTATACCTATGTATTTATTTAATGATTTAAAATTTATGTTACCATGAAAGGAAACAGTCCAACAGGCTTGTTTCCAGCTGTGACTTGGGGTTAGGGTGAACAGGGATTATCAATGAAAATGAAACTACAAACTATACAGGGTGAACAATAAACAATAATAATAAATACAGAGATGATTATATACAGTGTTAAAGTACATGGGTTTTGGCCACTACATGCCAATAGGTGGTACAATGAGTCTACATGCAGGGCACCAGAGGGGCGGTATAAAACAATACTTACAAAATGCGTGAGAAAAATCAGTAAAAGTGCTGTCTCCTGGTTGGTCAAAACATACCACATGACAGTGTATTATCCCACAATAACCACACACCTACATGTCTTTCTATTTTCACCCCCCAAAAACAATTCTGGCCATTTTATAAGACAGATAATCCACTACAGGGTGTGTGGTCATGCTCTGATATACATACGCCTTAGGTGGTTGAATGTCCTCGGCCTGCAGCCTCATGCCTCGCAACACACATCAGGTTGTGCGTATATCAGAGCATGGCCACATACCCTGTGGTGGATCATCTGTTACATATAGCACATACCCTGGTGTCTAGGGTCCCCCCACTCCCCAGTCACCCATCCAGTATACATTTAGGAGCTTTTTTTCCTGGTGTATAATGGTCCACCTCCACTCACACAAAAGACCCCCAGCTGATCCAACTAATCAGATCTATCCACCACCTGTCCCCATCCCCCCACTTGTCCAAGTAGCCAGTACCCCCCAAGATGGCAACCAGTACAGCCCCTCTGTTCACCACCTCGACTGGCCACTGTCTGAATGGCAGGCGCGTACATGCACCTACTTCTACAGTAGGTGCGTGCTCACTTACTGTCATTCTAACCATGACCGGCAGAGGTTTTGAGTGGAGAGGATGTGCCAGTCACCATTTCGAGGGAGGGACACACTTGCTGTATGGGTAAGTGGGGGCAGTTGATGGAGGGAAATGAATAGGCATTATTGGGAAGAGGGTCTCCTGCATGATCTGGGTGTGGGGGGCCATTATACATCAGAGAATGTCCTATATGTACAATATATGGGGCAGGTAATTGGGGGGAAGAGGATTACTAGACACCAGGGAATGATAGCTATTGATACACGTTGGGCGAATGGGGAGGTGGAGGGACTCTAGACACCAGGTACTGATATATTGTTATACTTGGCAGGTGATCGTGGGGGGGTGTATCTTAGCTGGGATATCCTGGGGAAAGAAACTGCAAAACAAAAATGAATTTGTAGCACACAGCAGCTTTTAGACAAAAATACAAAATGTCATAGATTTCACAAAAACATTGCATGGGGCCAAACCCACAAGATTTGTTCACATACAGAGCTGCAAACAAAATGGCAACACATCTTTGTTTATCTCCCAAGCAGTACAACTGGGCTGATTTCCTTCACAGCAAGAGTACAGAGTCCTGAATTGTTAAACTGAAGTTAAAAGGCAGCATTATTGAATGAAATAGTCACAGACATCTACATCTGCAGGCAGCCTGGTGACACATGATGTCCCTTACAGAAATAATCATGCGAAATGTTTGCATGCTGCACACATAAAACTACCTATGTGGAATGCTTGCTACAAGTACTGTTCTTATGGTAAATTGGAACAGATTGCATGCATGTGGCATGCGTGCAACAAACAAGTGGTCACTTACAGTATAACTGTATGCATAAGTTAAGTGACTTGCTTAGGATCACACAGTATACAAGAAGGGTTGATGAGATTCAAACCCAGGTCTCCAGGTTTACAGGTCTGTTAATGAGTTTCAGACCCAGGTCTCCAGGTTTGCAACTCAGTGCCCTTAACCACTACACAGTACTGCCGGCATACGTACAGCTAGATTGTACCTCAATGCAAAGCTGTACACATCTGCATGAATATGGCATGCTTATAAGCCACTGCCATATTTTTTTTGTTTTTGTGCCATCCCCATCTCAGCTGCACAACTGAACCGTAGCACACATACCATCGGAAACGCATGTGGTTCTTCCCACCACCCCCACCCCCATATACACACAGACCCACAGAACTACTTAATCACTTCTATCTGACCAGTACGCCTAATATTTTCTCTGCATAGTTTTGAATGCTTCCATGCAAACAGACTTTAAGTGGCAAACACGAAAGTATCTATAACTGGGCACCCACCTACCAGGTCAGCTACACACACACGCACACACACACACACACACACACTGTAACAAGCACAGCCATACCATTACAGACAACCCACCAAGTATAGGTATAAGTTGAGAGTCTTTTACCTGAGTACTAGGGAGCCAGAGGCAGGAGTCTTTAAAAGATGATGTTCACAGGACAGAGTGCAGGGGCATGCCCCTTTAAAATGAATGGGGTTATTTTTTTATTACTATTTAATACTTTATGATGGTGAGTTGAAGATTAATGAAGGCCACTGTTCAACTAACAAGGTCCTTGTTAGTCGAGTGGTGGCCTTCATTAATCTCCAACTTACCATCATAATGTATATAATAGTAATAAAAAACATTGATACAATAGGGGTGTGCCCTATCTCTCTTTACCTATTTCATAATGTGCCTGAAGTGTGGTGTGTGGAAGATCAGCCTTACGGGGTCATATACCTGGCTATAGTGGGCTCCAATAGTCTGTGCATACCGTACCTCTCAACTGTCTCTGATTGTGAGGGACATCCCTCATTTCACACCCGAAAATTGCTCTGTCCCTCATCCATCCCTCATGGAAAACATGATGCTCACACAGAGGGGCATCACACAGAGGGGCACCATTGCAGATTTCAATGGACGGGGGGTGGGGTGCAACAACCAGTGGAGACCAGGTGCCATTTAGCCCCTAGAATGCAAGCTCTGGAACATCTCTAAAAGGTAAAACTTATTTGTTGTGATTTGAAAAGTGGTATGCAAAACAGAAAAAATTCAAATGTAAAATTCAAATAAAGGTTGCAATACTCGAGTGTGTTTAATGCAAAGAAGTGCAAGATCATGCACATAGGGAAGAGAAACCCTGTAGCCACCTATAGGCTGGGAGGGGAGTTGCTGTCAGTCACAAGGGAAGAAAGAGGCTTCGGTATCATCATCACTGATGACCTGAAATCATCCAAGCAGACCACTAAAGCAGTAGGTAAGGCTAGGGGGATGTTGGGGTGTATTAGTAGGGGTATTACAAGTCGGAAGAGGGAGGTAATAATCCCTCTTTACAAGACACTGGTTTTGCCCCATCTGGAGTACTGTGTGCAGTACTGGAGACCGCACCTGCAAAAGGATATTAACCATACTGAGGCAGTCCAGAGAAGGGCAACCAAAATGGTGCAGGAACTGCATCAGAAAACATATGCAAACAGATCAACGGAACACAACATGCATACCCTAGAGCAAAGGAGGGAGAGAGGTGATATGATGGAACCATTCAAACACCGTAAGGGCATTAACAAGGTGAAAGAGTCTAACATGTTTCAAAAGCAGAAAAATAGCAGGACAAGAGGACACAGCATGAGATTAGAGGGAGGCTGGTTAACAGGTAATATGATTTATTTTATTTATTTATTTTTAATTTATTTATTTCAATCTAGGATTACAATACTTTTGAGCCAAGGCTCTTTTACAAAGGTTCCACGTCAGCGTGTGCAGCAGTCATCATTTCATCATTTTTAGTTACAAACATATAGTCATTGACTTAGAAGACATGTAATAACCAGTACAAAGACTTGAGCTATTAGCAAGACAAGGGAAGGGGTGGGTGGTGGGGAAGTGAGGGTAGGAGATCGGGGAGGAGGAGGTGCAGGGGTAAGGAATGCAGGAGGTGGTTGGGGCGGGGGCAGGGCTGGAATGCAGGGGAGGTAGGCAAGGGTAGGGGAACAGTGCAGCCAGGGACCTTGTCAAGGAATATGACAGGTAAGGTGCTAGGGGTGCAAAGACTGATTGTAAGTGTTGGGTGCTGGGGCATTTGCAGCTGGAACAGTGGAAATGTTAAGATGGGCGATCGCAGGATTCAAGCAGTGAGAGGTGCAGCTTGTGAGGAATGTGAGGCAGTTATTTTCACAGAAAGGGTGGTGGATCCATGGAATGGCCTACCTCAGGAAGTGATGGATATGAAAACGGCACAGGGCTTCAAACAGGCATTGGATAGGCATAAGGGAGCAATACAGATGAGTATGAAAAGGTAGGCCATTGACAGAGCAAAGACCAATGGCACATTCATAAGGTAGAAAAAGAAATGGGCAGACTGGATGGGCCTTGCGGTCCTTATCTGACATCAACTTCTATGTTTCTATGTAAGATTCATTCATCTATCAAGGGACAAAATCTGAGACTGTAACTGTGGCTGTCCATCAAGAACCTCTGCACATTCATACAGGTACTGTGTGTGCGCACATCGAGCAGGCAGTTTGAATGTTCGGCTGAGCAGACTGGAAGAGCCCACCAAGCCCATTCTGCTACAAACAACAATAGCAACATTATATTATCGGGTCGAGGCACACCACACACTTGCTTGCAGCCTTCATTTAAGCTATAAATATCACAAAACATTAACAAATGTTAATTAGTTGACCTTCAGGCTTCAACCACTGCACCAAATCTGGAGTCTCTCTCAACGTTTGCTCAGCTCTCTCATTTTATTTCACTCAGTCAGTCAGTCTCTCTCATCATTTAGGATTTTTTGATTTAGGCATTTTGTACATTTTATCATTCTCTCACACAGACTCCAAGCCCGTGCCCCAGAGCAGCGCATCAGATTTGGGCTTAAAACACACCTTGTTACTAACCATTTATTTTTTACTGGCTGAAGTTCTGCCTCCCCCCCCAAAAAAAAAATTGCCCTGATTTCTCTCTCTGACTCCATTTCATTCAATACCTGTCCCATATGGGTCATGAAGCTGCCCAAAGGCGCAGAAACGTGACAAGCTCATCAATATTTCAGTCCTTCTGCAATCTTCCTATAAAAACAATTATTTACTTTTACTTACCCGGCCCTCCAGCTGGAACTGGCAGCCTGGCCCAGTGTGCCACCAGCCCAGTTTTCAGCCTGCTCCTCTTCTATCCTTCTGCCAGAAGCTGGATCCTGTAACTGACCATCCCGGGTCACAACCATGGTCCACGACCGAGTCATCTCACTGACTGAACCCACCCAATCTGTGTTGCTTGCTTCTTGCTTGGCTGCTGCTACCCCATGCTGAAGGCCACCCACACTGCCATCGCTGTTGCTGCTAGGTCTAACTTGCTGCCGCAGGGGGCCTGTGCTGCTTTATTGTGAGGCGAGCCTATTAGTGAAGGTTGGTAGCCTAGTCATCGAGCTAGCTTCTAGATCACTCCTGCCCCTTCAACCACCAAGGGAGAAGATGGAGACTCACTGAGAGTAGACCAACAAAAATGTGCCTCTGCAATGCTGCTGTCGAGAGCTCAGTGCTCATCAACTCCGATGAGCTGTAATGTGTGGCCTGTCTACTCTGTGGCAGGAAAGACAGTGTCCCGCTCACACGACTTGCACTTTTGCTTGCTCAGAGCTCCTCCACGTCACATGTGACAGTGCCACCACTAGTTGGTGGAGAGATTGGACAACACATTACAGACACAGTTGAGTCAGGAGCGCACCCACAGCAGTGGCATGAGTGCACACATGCCGGGGGGGGAGCACATATTGTGCAAAAGATTCAATCCAAATTTAATGTCATTAATGCCACACAATAAGAACAATCTAGGCACAAATGTGTGTGTGTGGGGGGAGGGGGACTACCCCCGTCTGCCCTCACTACATGGCATCCCTGCTTTATGGTAGAAATTCATTCTCAGGTGCTAATATTTGTACAAGTAAATACAATGGTTTCCACTGTGTTCTGAAGTGTCTCCATATTTCAGGATGTGTCCCTCATCATGTGGGTAAGTGCCCATCATTTTCCCTCATTTTGGGTGCCCATGTCCCTCATTTCAGTGACAAAAAGTGAGGTATGGTGCTTGCTTCCAGGGTCCTACTCAGCACAGAGGCTGCTGAGCATGGCCATGGTGTATATGCTCCATATAGAATGACAGAGTGAAAGTAAGTGAGCCATAGCAGTAATGGAGAAACACATATGGAGCACTAAATATTCATTAGGGGATGTCCATAGCCCAAAACAAAAAGGCCAGGCTTCGCACTACAGAAGCCCATCTTCACACATCTGGGATGGGGTGTTGGCTGACTACTGAGAGCAAAGATTAATGGGGTCCTATCTTAGGCGTTTAATGCAGTAAGCAAACAATATTTTACAAATTAATGGCAATTTAATGACAAAAATCATAAACCATTAAATAATTTGCAAAAGGATTTACTGGTGAGAATTAATGAGGTTGCTTAATTGTAATGGGAAATCAATGGAAATGGTATTTTACTGGATCTAATTGCTAGCAGTAGTATGACAAATAGAAACTGATGTGTTTTCTGATGAGATTTGCGCCAGCTTAGCTGCTGCATAGATGTCAAGCATGCAGTATGTGAACCTGATGTGTATTTTTAATGATGTTTACACCAGCTTAGCTACTGCACTCAGGACAAGCATACGACATGTGAACCTGATGTGATTTTTAGATGATGTTCAGACCAGCTTAGCTACTGCACTCATGACAAGCACACAACATGTCAACCTGATGTGATTTTAAGATGATGTTCATACCAGCTTAGCTGCTGCACACATGTCAAGCTTGCAGCATGCAACCCTGGCGTGCTTTTTAGATCTGGTTCCCTTAGGTTCACTTTGTGTATGCTAACCACATGCAAATGTTGCGCAATTAAGCATGTGGCGATCATTGTGGATGTAAACAGCACACTTGTATTTCTGTAAGGGGTGACATTCTGAAGAAATGCTGAAATAACCAAATAGCACTGGAAAAAAATAGAACTCTGTTTTGCATTGTGTTCAGCATTGCTACATGTTAAACTCTGAGTTAAATTTTACAGTGCTGTTAAGTTTGATCACTGTTATCCGCATGAGACATCTGACTTCCATGCATGATCAAAGCCTCATTAAACCTGGCACAACCTTTCCATTCTAAGATGCCAGCATTCTTAGAGTTCTCATTAACTAGGAAAGTCACATTTCAGATGCTTTTTAAAGAGTCCCTGGTGTTTCTGGGGAAACAAACTTTAAAGAAACATTCTGTAGTTTTTAGAGATACTCAGGCTGACAATTTGGATATTAGCTTTACTTTTTTATATAGAATGTGCAAAATAAGATGAAAATAGGATTATTGACATCTGGACATACTCAGCTTTGGCTGCTTGTGAAAAGGAGGCTTGGAAATTGATCTTTGTACAGGCCTACCCTGGCGCTCTAACCTGAGCTTTTGTTTCACCATGGTAATTTTATCTGTTTTTAGTATTTATTTGTAAATGTGTGTTATTTTTATTGGCTTGCTGTTTATTATGTTTTATGTGAAGTGCTTTGAGTTACAGAAAGAGAAGACTCAAGGGAAGACTAAATCAGAACACTACATTGTAGGACATCAGAGCACACTTGAAAGACTAAAAGGCCAGGATTTGTAAAGAGTTGTCACGTTTTTCCCCACAGTCGCACTACTTGTGACGTGACTGTTAGGCCACATAAAATGTGGTCTGATTCATGTCACAGGTATTGTACTCCCCCCAAAAATACATGCACAACTTTTTTGCCATTAAGTGTTGCCGATGTGTCAAAAGGTTTAAAAAATAACCCGCAAACATTTTGGTTTCATTTGCAGTGATGCAGCTATGGCAGAACAATTGCTGCTGTGTCCGAACTTTTAAAAATCTAGGACATCGTTTTTTTCTGTCTTTAAATTCTATAATTCTATTTTCTAAAGGTGTTAAACCAAAAGAAAACACCTACCTACTAAGCATGACATCACAATCCTTTGTTTTTTGACACCTATTATGGAAATGATTTCAATGTCACCAGCAGAGGATTAAGATGTCAGGTGTAGACCAGCAGTCAGCTCGCAGGCTCATTTCTCATTTGAAAGGAGTAGCACTACTTGGTCAGTGCAGCTACTTAGAACCACTGGCGCTGTAGCATCAAGCTGTGTTCAACAGGGGTCACAACAAACCCTTTCATAAGAGGTTGCAAAAGATTTTGCAACTGGCCTGTTCTGATGGCCCACAGAACCATTCTTAAAGGCATGTTGAACATCATGATCTCAGTCATAGCCTCCTGAGCCTTCCCAGGGTTACTGCCTGGTAAAACTAGGTGGTAATGTGGGGTGCAGTGCTGTGATGATTGTCTAGCTTCCAATGTTGGTAGAACAGCACTGCACCAGTCAGTTTTTTTATACCTGCATCATTTTGCACAGATTTAATACAACTAATGATTTATGGTTAGCACTTCTGAGTGTTTAGCTTTATCTCTCTATGGTCTTTTTTATGGCTGATGGCACCATAGAATATCAGTACTGAGGCCTTTTCATGTTTTTTTTTTGTATTCTTTATTTCTCTCTCTGCAGGCCGGGCATCCTTCCAGAGTACCCAGTCGGCTAAGTCTCTACTCCCAGCCTGAACCTTCACTTGCCAGTGTCCTCCCCTGACTAACCAGGCAGGTCCAGCCCTCCGGATCACCCCCCCCGGGGTGGGCCTGCCCTCCCTCTGTGGCCTTTCTGTAATTAGAGGGGCCTACCTGGCTCACTAGTGCGCTGGGCTGGCAGAGGGATGTGGACTTGCCCCTGGAGTCTCCTTCCTCTCTCGGCTCAGCAGAGGGCTTTCTTCTGTTTTCGCTCTGAAGCTCAGATGTGCAATGACATCCTGTTCAGCTGGTGCATGCTCCCGTGCACCCCCGAAAGACGTCCACCACAGCTTCAATCCCCTACATTCTGTGGCCGTGCACTGTATTACCTCCAGCCTCCACTAGAGGTCACCAGTGCATCAGCTGGTGGAAACCCCCTCCCTGGGGAAGGAGAGCAGTCCTTGGGACACTCAATCCTTCCCCATCCCTGTCGACGACCCAGGCTCGTTCCAGAACCCAGGTCGCCGGCGTGACGCGAGGTGTGGCGTCCAGCGCCTCAACCCTCAGTGCCACCGGGCCATATTTAGGCCTTTTCATGTTTGCTCTGTGATTATTAGTGGCTGAAAACTGAACCCTGAAGTATGGAGGTCAGTAGGAGCTATGAAGGGTTGCTGCATAGCACTGATCAGTGTTATGCTGTAATCTGCTTGTAGGGCTAATCCAACTATTTTCTAATAAATATGAACTCACACCTACCCCCGTAATGCAAAGCATTATGGGATATATATGCAAATCACCATAAGGTTCTGCTTTAAAGAAGAAAGGAATTTTTTTTAATACTGTAGTTAACTGCCCCTCCATCTTCCCTTACATGCCAGTTATGTATTCTGATATATGTTGACCAGTTTCTGATAAATGATCTATCTTTAGGTGCACTCATATCTACACAGAGATCCACTGTTCTCACCAGCTACTGCTCTTTTTTCTTACTTCTTTTTTAATTAAGCCTTTTGGTCCCCGTTGCTGCCTCCTTCCAACTGGTGACCGGGACACCTGTATTTTTTAGGGTTCTCTCCCCTGACTCCCCGATGCCTTGGCACACGGCCGTGCAAGCATGTGGAAGCACGCTTCCCACCCCACAGCACCAGCACAGCTCCTTCAAATACTTTTGCCACCTCCTCTTAACCTGCGCTACCCACTAGACCTCCACCCGGTGGGAGTGGAAATACAGGGGGGTGCAAACCCACCCTCAGGAGAGGAGAACTGCCTGCTGGCATGCTCAGTCCTGCTCCACTCCCCCCCCCCCCGGCACCCCGATGACCCAAGGTCATTCCTGAACCTGGGTCACCAGCGTAGCATGAGGTAAGGCATCCAGTGCCTCAACCCTCTGTGCCACCAGGCCGGCTCTTTTTTCTCATTTCTGTGGCATTCTATGACATCAATAACACCATTCCATGCTGTTCATCAGAATGGCCTGAAATGGTGTTATTGATGTCATGGAATCTTCATGCAGTATGAAAAGAAAGAGCAGAAACTGGTGAGGAGAGAGGGATTCAAGATAGTTACAAAGTCAACAAAATTAGATTATTAATTTAACAGAAAAGGTTAAAAACATATCAGACTATTGGACAGACAATAAAATGACAACAGGAGGGCATCTAGATTCATCAAACCTGTTTCCTATTATCTTTAAGCAAGAATGCATGGTGCCAAAGGGCCTCGCACAGTCTGCAGAGGGTGAGAGCATAAGACACAGACACTTATTTTGTACTACATAGGACACAGCTTTCCAACGGCTGACATTGATTTTGCACTGAAACTGTGTCACTGGGGGGACTTCTACCCTTCACTGATGGCATCAACACATCTTTGTGTAGTGTTATCAGGATGGACTGGAGGCATACCAGTGTTACCAGTTTCACTTATTTTTGTATTGCCTTTGATAGTGGTTAAAAATGGCGCCCAAGATAAGGTGTAGGACAATGGGACTGAGTGGCACAGAAGGGACCAGATGGGGCTTAGAGCTGACCAGGCTGAAGCAGGACAGCACTAGAGAGAAGGGGGCATCAACAGTTTAGGGGAAAAAAGCCCAACAATGTGACAAAGTTTAAAACCTTGAAAAGAATAACGATAGTCAGCCTGTCGGTGCAGCAGTAGTGCTACTACTCGCTCTGCTGGCAAACTGAAATCAGGAACTGAGCTGGCAGTATAGTCTAGAGGGTTAGAGTAACATGCTGTGAATGAGCTTGGTACATCTAGCAGACCTAGGTTTGATTCCCACAACCTCTTCTTGCATACTGTGTGGCTCTGACAATGTCAGTTAATGGCCCCAGTGTTCCCGGGCCGTTCCTGAAGATGGGCCATGTGGCCCAGTAGGCCTTGCCCGGTTACCAAAACAAAAAAAGCTTGAATCGTTTGGGCCGGCTTAGGAAAGGAGTTTGGAGTGTCCTTCAGACTGCTCTTCTCCTTTTTTTTGGGTGGGGGGGCACTCTAGCTCTGCCACTTGACTGCCACTCACTGAAGGCTGGGTGCCAACACAGCTGGAGAAGCTTCATTGAGGGGAGGATGGAGATGTGTCCAGTGTCAGCATGACCCACACGTGTGTGGGTGTGTGCCGTGGGTGTCATCTAGGACTACTGGATGTCTCAGAGGAGGGAACAGAAAAGGTTAAAAAAAAAAAACACTGCTTGGGCTTGCCTGCCCCCGACGCCCTTCTTGGGCTCCCTCTCCTAACCACCAGGTGAGCTCCTGGGCTTCACCTCTGCTGTTGGTGGCTGGATTGCATAGGAGAAACCCTTCAAGAAGATGAAGGCATACCCTGTCTTGGGAGCAAGCCAAGGGGGTAATGCAGCAGTTTGAAAAGAAGCAAAAAGGACTCCGCACTCCAAAAACACTGACGTTCACCAAAATCAATTTATTCACCAACTTTTTTATTTTCTAGAAAAACAACAATCATTTGTCAATGCCGAATGTTTGCTTGCTGGCATTGGCAGTGGTAGTGTAGAAGTTACAGAGCTGCGTTATAGGAAAGGCAGTGAAGTACTGAACTGAAGCCAACCCCACCACCACCCTGCAGAGAGTGACAGGCATTAGGGTGTGCGTTTGGGTCGTCAGGCATAACGGCTACGCCATTTCACCACACCCCACCCTGCAGACACTGACAAGTGTCATGGTGTTCCTTGGGGTCTTTGGCCCTTATCGCACCCATTTCATTAGGAAATGTGGTGAGATGGTCGCGATATAGAAGAATGGGGTGAAGTTTGGGGCCGAAGAGTCCAAGGCATACCTCGATGCCTCTCACTGACTGCAGGGTGTGGAATGGTATGAGCATCACAGGCAAGAATCCCAAGTCACACCCCTGATGCCTGTCATTCTCTACAGGGTTTGGCGTTATGGTTGGACACCCTAATACCTCAGGCATTCGTTGGTATTTTCACTCCAAATTTTCAACATGGTTTTTTTGTGACCCCACCTCATGAACAGGGGGAATATTAGTTTGTTAGCCAAAAGCTGCTTATGCACAGTGACTACGGCATTTAGCACCACAGGTGCAAAAACATTCCTAACAGGATGTAAAAAATGACAGCTGTACTGTTCATGGGGAGGTGTAAAAAATGGCAATGTTGCAAATCTGTAGTAAAAATATTTAAAAAAATGGTGAAGTCATGAGCGAATATAGAAACTGTGCAACGCACACCCGTAATATAATTAGGTTGGGGATTTTTTACAGCAGATTGTCAACTCAGGCATTTTGGTGCCTCCGATCATGAACAGTGTCACTGTGATTTTCTTTATCTGTCCCGAACAATGATTTCCCACAGCGACCACGCATCTCTGCACTGAAAGTGTGAAAACACACTTCAGCCATGTTGTGAAAATGACAGCTGTACTGTTCATAAGGAAGTGTGGAAACGCTACTGGTGAAAATCTGGACTGAAAATATTACAAAGTCATGAACTAACAAGGGTGCGTGGAAACCTAGCCATGCTCACTCGTAACACAGTCATTTTATGGACTTTTGTCACCAGATTTTCAACATAGCCATTTAAGACCTCTGCTCATGAGCAGTGTAACTGTGATTTTCTTAATCTGTCCTAAACATTGCTTTGCACACCATTGTGCTACTAGCGAAAACACATTTTGGGTGACATATGAGAAAATTGCAGCTGTACTGTTCATAAGGAAGTGTAATAAAATGGCAATGTTGAAAATCTGGAGTGAAAATATTAAATTTGCAAACTTCGAGCATGCATAGGAACTGCAATGCAGCTCGTAAAAGCAGTCATTTTAGGAATTTTTCCTCAAATTTTCAACATAGCCATTTGAACCTCTGCTCATGAACAGTGTCACTGTGATTTTCTTAATTTGTCCCATCATTGATTTGCACACTGACTGCGCCATTTATGCGTACATGAACGGAAACATGTTTTGGGTGAGATGTGAAAAATGACAGCTGTACTACTCATAAGAAGGTGTGGTAAAATGGCAATGTTGAAAATCTGGAGTGAGAATATTGAAAATTCGTGAACTTACGAGCCTGCGTAGGAACTGCGCAACCACGCTTCGTAAAACAGTCATTTTGGAATTTTGGCAAAATTTTCAACATGGGTTTTGGGACCCCTTCTCATGAATAGATGTCACTGTCATGGCGTTATTCAGGCCCGAAAGGTGATTTCACACAGTGACTGCGAAATCACCCTTCGGGCCTAAATAACGTCATGACAGTGACATCTGATGAAGAATTTAAACCCATGTTAATTTAATTGCAAAATCAAAAATCCTGAATATGCAACAAAGTTGAAAACCCTATCTAGCCCATTATACAGCTTACCAGCATTTCCTCAGTTAGCGGTGGCTTTGAGAGTGCAGGCGTGTTCGGTCCACTGAAGATGCGTCGGCGCCGAGATCGAGTAAGTATGGGGTGAAGGTGAGGAGGCAGATGTGCGTGGGTGGTGCGGGTTGTGGGAGGGCCAGGGAGACTAAGTGGGACCGTTTTTCTTTACAGGTTAAAAAAAGAAAAGGGCGCGGGGCGTTTGCCACGGGTGGGCTCCCAGCATGCTGAGAGATAGTTGAGGCGTTCAGCCGGCGGAGATTAGACACCTGTCGGCCTAAGCATCGATACACGCTGGGGTGGGCTCCCAGCGTGGCATAGTACTGGGGGTGTGAGGACACTGGAGCCGGTGAGTTGGGCACCCCGTCGGCTATCATTGGTTGCCATTGCAGGGGTGGGCACCAGTGCTGGCATTTAGAAAAAACTTTTGGGGCGGAGGCATGGCAGCACAGCCGATGGGATTGGGCACCCCGTCGGCTATACAGTGTGTCGCGATGTGGCGGAGCAGCTGCGCCTGCCGTGGCGTGTGTGTGTGTGTGTGTGTGGGAGGAGCTGTGCATGAGCAGGCGTATCTTATCGCTGCTCACTCAAAGCATAGCTCCCCTTTTAGCTAATGCCACTGCATTTGGAGCTTGTCATGGACAGCTCCAGCATGCATTAACACAGAACTGCGCACAACACACTGACTGAATTGGAGGAGGGTGACACACCTCCGAAATCTCCGATGATGGCACTATGTTTCTTGCACATGCGTGCAAGCAAACATAAAAAATGAAAGGCCGGTGTAGCACTGTGAGACCACCACAAACATTGTTTCACACTCTCATTGAGTCCTTTACCAAGGTGTAGGGCACCCCCTAGTGTGTACTTATATACTCTACACTTAATTGTTTAATTACACAAATCATGAGAATGCCTACAGAAAACAACCTGCCTAATCCGTTACATTTTTCTAAAAGATAACTTCAAATTCACATTAATTACACATTTCGGATGTTATTTGTCTCTACCTTATCTGAGACATATGTAATTATTTACACAGTAGCACTAATATTTTTAATACTTTACAGAAGTCATTCCTAGTAGGAACGAATATTAACGTATACCCCATCTATGGGTACAGTATATTTCTTTCACTCTCACCAGAAGGGAAGGGGGCATGTATGTAGTATCTCTGCTATCTGCATAACTCAATATAAAAGTTTTGCCAACTCAGTCTGATCGTTTATGCCAGGCCATTCTAGGGCCCCTAGCGTATATATCCAGAAAGCCTCTCTATTAGCTAGTTTAGCTTCTATATCTCCTCCCCTTACCACCAACATAACATTCTCAGTTCCAATACATTGAGGACTATGGGACAACCCATCCCTGGCATTATTTATGTGCATAGCCAATGCATGCTGCAGCTCCCAGTGGTCGTGAGGGCCAGTGATTCCTCTGCCCTCCCCCTAGCCCGGTGCCTAATTCACTCCTACCAAGCTTCCGGTGGTCACAAGGGCTAACGATTCCTCTGCCCTCCCCCTATCCTGGTGTCGAATTCACTCTCAGTAAGCTCCCGGTGGTCAAGAGGGCCAACAATTCCTCTGCCCTTCCCCTAGCCCAGCGTGGAATTCACTCCCAGCAAGTTCCCAGTGGTTGTGAGGGCCAATGATTCATCTGCCCTCCCCCTAGCCAGGTGCCAAATTCACTCTCAGCAAGCTCCCGGTGGTTGTGAGGGCCACGATTCCTCTGCCCCCCCCCCAGCCCAGCACCAAATTCACTCCCAGCAAGCTCCTGGTGGTTGTGAGGGCCAATGATTCCTCTGCCCTCCCCCTAGCCTGGTGCCAAATTCACTGTCAGCACGCTCCCGGTGGTCATGAGGGCCAATGATCCTCTACCCTCCCCCTAACCCGGCACCGAATTCACTCCCAGCAAGCTTTCAGTGGACACGAGGGTCAACGATTCCTCTGCCCTCCCCCTAGCCCAGCACAAAATTCACTCCCAGTGGTCGCGAGGGCCAACGATTCCTCTGCCCTCCCCTAGCTGGGCACTGAATTCACTCCCAGCAAACTCTTGGTGGTCGCAAGGGCCAATGACTCCTCTGCCCTCCTCCTAGCCCGGCACCAAATTCACTCCCAGCAAAGTACAGACTGTGGAACAGGAGCAAAGCCTGTTTTCACTCGGCACAGGACTTGGCGCCATTTTCAAACTTTGAACAAGCAGGGACGCTCTGCCTTACCTCTCGGCAGAGCTATGCTGATAGTATTTTTGTCTCTGTGTATGTGGACTCAAACGCTGCTTTAAGCCTTCCTCAAAGGGAGCTTTAAGGGGACTACCTACAGTTTGTAATTTAAGCAGGGTCTCTGCTATTAGGGAGCCTTAATGCTGTGTGTTTTAATTCGAGTTAGCAATTCTGTGTCCTCTGCCTCTGTAAGAGCCGGATGTTCTTTTAGAGCTAATATAGTTCACAGTAATTTATTTCTTCCATCCGTACCTGTCCTTGATGAATTTTAAAGTGCTCCAGTAATTTCAGAGGGAAGCCGGTGCCTCTTGTAGAGCTGAATTTTATTGTTAGTTTAGAGCTAGCATTACATAAAGTGCACCAGAAAGTTCGGAGGGAAGCCGCTTGCATGCAAATTAGTCTATACTTTCTAGCCCCATCTTCTCCCTACCTGATATAACCCCCTTTCCATTTCTCTTTCCCTGCAGCTCCCAGTGGTCGCGAGAGCCAACAATTCCTCTGCCCTCCTCCCTAGCCCAGTGCCGAATTCACTCCCAGCATGTGCGGACTGTGGAACAGGAGGAAAGCCTGTTTTCACTGCGCTCGGAGGCCTGCCGTCGCATAAGCGCCAGCTGCCCCACTGCCCCCACCACCACCCTTGGTTGGCTCTGCTTATTATAGGGTATCCCACGTGACTCTAGAACCAATCAGCCCTCTTTCCCTTTAGCAGGTTATAAACTTTCACCACTAGGGGCAACCCCCATAGCACACGTGACGACAGCTGTTAAGATGCTGCCTCTAGCTTTAGCTATTATCTGCTTACTTACAACCCTAACGTCCCTTCCACCCTCCTCCTACCATGAACCACAGCATAGCGGCATGATAATTAGCTCCTCGGCTGGTCCAACACCCCACCACACAACCTCTACCATGGAGCTTCCCCGACTATATATCCAGCTTAATTGGGTTCTTGGTGCTGCCATGTGTCTCCCCTCCTTTCACAATGTGTTGACAGCCTTAAATGGCCCCCTTCCAAGGAATTCCCCACTAACCTCCCAGTGTCCTCCTGCCTTATGGAAGCAACAATGGTCCATGCTCAAAACAACTTCTGGTCCTACTACTTCTCCTTACCAGGGACGTTGAGCTAAACCCTGGACTGAAACCACCCACCGGTCACCTCCCCCCACCCACTACTCCAAAATTACCACGGGATCTCAGAATAGGGCATCTCAATATATGCAGCATCCTGAGCAAAATCACGGCTCTACAACCAACCATCCTTCCTCTGAATCCTGACATTCTCATCATCACTGAAACATGGCTGAAACCCCACAACAAAGATGCTGAATTCTCTATCCCTGGCTACTCCATCATTAGGCATGATGCCCTGGCAAAAAAAAAGGGCGTGGGTATTGCCATGTTCATGTCCTCTAAACTCCAGTTTACCCCACTCAGGCTTTCCGTGTCCACGCCATCCATAGCCTCCCTTCTATTCAATATGGCACTCCCACACTCTATTCCTGTATATATAGATGGGTCCTATTGCTCCCCAGACACCCCACTGCCCCTCGTCCTCAGTCACCTGGGCACCCTAAAATCTCTAGCGATTGATGGTGAACTTCATATCCTTGGGGACTTTAACCAGAACTAGCTCTCCATTGCTAGCACCAAACTCTGGAGCCAAGTGAATGCGCTAAACCTGTCCCAACAAATAGCAGAATCTCTCACCTGAACCATAAATCTCAGAACCACTCACTCTTAGACTGGGCCCTTACCTCCCATCCCCATTGTATACTTGATGCTGGACTCCTATCAGACTCTCTCATTGATCACCACATGATTTATATGGTATGGAAAGTATTCAGACCTAAGGCACTTCCCCCTCGCACAATTTGTACCAGGTCCTACAAATCCCTTGATCTCTCAGCGCTCTTAACAGACCTGACTAACGCTGACTGGTCTCTCATACCACGGGCGTCCTCCATCGACTCTGCCTTACAATCTTTCAAGTCCACATTCCTTGCTATCTGGGACCACTATGCGCCACTCAGGATGACTTGGGTAAGGGGTGCCCACCTGCCCTGGGTCACCGCCAATCTTGTAGATCAACTTTGTGCTAGGGACTGGGCCTGGAAAACTCTTAAAGCTTCAGGTACCCATGCAGTACTCCATAACTACCGCTCACTCAGGAATGCATGCACTAGGCTTACCTGTCAGGCAAACTCCAACTACTTCAAGGCCTCCTTCCACTCCAACCTTAACCACCCAAGTAAGTTCTGGAAGACAATCAAATCTCTTCCCCACCCCCGGCCCAACCCTGTCACTGCCCTGAATGTAGCAGGCTCCATTGTCACTGACCCAAGTGCAGTGGCCACTGCGTTAACACCTTTTTACAAGCTGCATATCCTCCCTCTTATCTGCTCTTCCACACACCCCAAACAAACTCCATCCTCCCTCCCACCCCTCACCCCCCTCTGCCTCCTGTTTCTCCTTTTGCCTAGTTACCCCTACTGAAGTACAAAAACCCCCATAGTCTCTCAATCCCTCTAAAAGTAAATGCCCCTCGGGACTGGACTCCAAAATGCTCCTGCTCTCTGCCCCAGCCATTACCAGCCCACTGGCCACCCTCTTTAACCTCTCCTTCACTCTATCATCAATCCCATCCAAATGGAAACATGCCACTGTCGTCCCCCTCCCTAAAGGTGGTGACCCCTCCTCCCCAGGCAACTACCGCCCTATCTCCCTTCTCCCCATCCTAGCCAACATCCAGGAGCACCTCATTCTCTCCTAGCTCTCCTCCTTTTTAGACTCCTCTTCCTTCTTCAGTCCTTACCAGGCAGGAGTTAGGAACTCACACACTACCATCACCTCCCTACTAAGACTCACTAACACCATCCTCTCAGGAATAGATAATGGGCACACCACCCCAGCTAATTTTGTCGACCTCGCAAAGGCTTTTGACACAGTCTCACATGTCCTGCTACTCTCCAAACTCTCCCTCAGCTGGACTGTCTGGGGCTGCCACTAGCTGGTTCCATTCCTACCTGGGAGGCAGATCCCAAATAGTCAGAATTGGCTCTTCCACATCAGCCACCCTCCCTGTCGCTACAGGGGTCCCCCAAGGTTCGGTCCTTGGCCCAATACTGTTTTCCATCTTCCTCAATGAACTTCCCTCAGCCTGCCCACACACTTCCATCCACATGTATACGGACAATACAGTACTGTATGCCTCTGGCCCATCCTCCTCTGAGGTTGTTAACACACTTCAGTGAGATTTCAACAGTGTACAGAACTGGTTTCGTTCAAATCAGCTTTTCCTCAACCCTAAGAAAACTGTCTCCCTAACATTTGGCATGTGACAAAAATTCTCTCTTCTTCCCTCCACCCCCACTTTCCACACTATTGATGCCCCCCCCAACCCGAGGCCTGCAACTCCTGCAGATACTTTAGGGTTTGGTTGGATCAGCATCTTAGCTTTGGTGAGCACATGGAAGCTACACTCAAGAAACTGCACCCCATGCTGGGCGCTTTATACCGCGACGGAAGTTGCATCCCCCTGCCAACCCGCAAGGTAATTCTACAAAAAATGATCCTCCCTATACTGGACTATGGGGACGTAGTCTATAGTGCCGCTCCCAAGTCCTCCTTAGCCAGGCTAGATCCACTCTTCCACTCTTTCTGTTACTTTGCCCTTGACTGCCCTCCTACAACCCATCACTGCGACCTCTACAGGGCCTTAGCACTCCTGTCACTCCAGGATTGGAGACTGTCCCACTGTGTCAGATTTACAGTGAAATTTGCACAGGCCCTCCCCTACCTGGGCGTTACCCTGGCAGCTTTACCTCGTCTGCATACCGCACCGGAACATCGACTCCCGGTTTCTCCTTGTCCCACACATGTCCACTGCTCCAGGCCAGGCTGCTTTTAGATACCACATGCCTAAACTATGAAACTCCCTGCCAACTGACATTAGGCATGCTACCTGTACTCAGCATCTAAACTCCCTCCTCAAGACTCATCTCTCATCCACCTGCATCTGCGTCTAGCACCAAGGAGGACCCAGTATCTCAGTGTGATCCAATTGTGCCCATCTCCAGTGTGATGGACCAAGGCGCTTTACTTGTGGTCCCAGACCCCTACCCATCTGCTTTAAGCTGAAGGTCACGCTAATCTAGACCTACTGCATCCCATGATGCAGACTATATGTTTATAATGTATATTTTGTTTGTTTATTCTAGGCAGGGCTAATGCTGTTGTAAATACCATTGTATATTCTTTGTATAGTCCATAGTATGGAGTGCTACTTGTATATTACACTGTACTTCCTGCTGTATATTTCTCCTCTCCCCCCTCCCCCAGGTCACAGCTAGAATCGAGCGGTACTCCGCTCAGCATGCCTGCCTGGTAAAACTCTTCAATAAATACATAAATATTTATCATTTTTATTAAGGATGGCACACATGTGTTCTCCAGTGCTTACCTTCAGTTTGCATTTGGTCCTGCCCACATAGAAAATGCCGCAACTGCACACTGCTAAATAAACCACTTTCTGTTTTTCACAGGTTATAAGACTGAGTCTCTCATAACTTTTACCATTATTTGGTCCCTGGAAGAACTGTGTTTTTTCTATAACATAGCAATATTTACACCTCCCACACCTGGTACATCCAGGAATGGGTAGGGGAAAGAAGGGTTCTTTTTTCACAAGGGGTAGAACACTATGAACTAGCATATCTCTCACATTATAGGCTCTCCTGTATGGTTTTCTCAGTGGAATCCCATGCACATCTTTCAAACATGGCTCCGCTTTCACAATATCTCAATTGTTATATATAATATTGCTAATTGCTTTCGAATCATACGAGAAAGTAGTCACAAAGTTTAACTTATTTTCTTCCCCCACCTTTTTAGATTTTTCTTCCAATAGGAACTCTCTAGTCATGTGTTCAACCTCCCTTCTGGCATTACAGATTATGTTATCACCATAGCCCCTTTCCAACAAGCATGCAGTCAGTTCATCTGCACTAATGGCATAATCCTTCTCTAGGTACAATTTCTCTTTAATCTCATAAATTGTCCCTTGGGAATATTGGCCACAGTGTGTCATGGATGACTGCTGTCTGCCTGTGGTAGTGTATTTCTATCCATTTGTTTCCTATATAGGGAGGTCAAAAGGTCACCATCCCGATTTCTGCTTGTGCATATATCCAAAAAATGTATATTCTCCTTACTATATGTAATCTCAAATTTGAGATATGGAAGGCTGTTTTCCAGATATTTTTTGAACAACCCCAACTCATCCATACTTCCTTTCCACACCATCACACAATCGTCAATAAACCTTTTCCAAAATTCTATTTTGTCTTTAAATGGATTTCTTTCACCGTAGATCACTTGATCCTTGCAGTAGCCCATAGTCAAGTTTACATAGTTGGGGGCAAATGTTGCCCCCATTGCTGTACCACTGTACTGCAAAAAATTATTTCCTTTGTCTAAGAAATATTCCAGGGTTTCCAAACCATAACCATGTGGTATGCTAGTGTATAGACTAGCAACATCCAAAGTAACCAGAAATCTTCCTTCCCCCACTGTCATATCCAAAGTCAGATGTATGATATCACCCGTGTCTTTAAGAAAGGAACTTTAGCACCATTCCTGCAGGAGTGACCTTTTTATGCTGCATTCATTGTGAGTGTTATACACCCACTGGGACACCTATTTTCTCTAAGTAGCTACGGGAGAAGCAGAGTTTGATTTTAGCAAGGATGACTGGAGTTCTGGAGACTAGCAGCGTACCATCTCCTGATGAGACCACTTTTGCTTTTCTGCTACAGTTTTTTCAAATACAGCAGACACGGAGAACGTTTTTGACCGAGCAGTAAATACTAGAATACCCGGAATGAGCATGGACCAAAGAGCTACAGTACTTCCTGAAACGGAACCACTTACTATCCAGAAGGTTTTCCAGGGGCAAGAGAGGTTAGTACTGAAAGCCCAGAGATTGTTTTGGTAACTGAAAACCATGCAGGCATATTTGGACTTGCAGAGGGTCCCTCGTGGACTTAGGATTTGGAAAAGTCCCGCATTTGGCCTAGACCGAAAAATCTACATAGAGGAATGGAAGGAAGAACTGCATAAAGGCTCTTTGGGACTTATTGACTGTATAATTTGGGACATCAGATGTTTACAGGAGGAATTAACTGCACAGTTTAAAGAAAAAGAAAAGGTACTGTTAAAATTTTCTGCCTCTCCAGATAATGCACACCATAGGAAATGCCTCACCGATGCTATTGAAAAATGTGACCAAATTAACAAAGCTAAGAAACTAAAGAAGTTTATTAGGGATGAACAGGATTATGTCAACAATAGGGTTTTTGAATGAGCAAAACAACCAAAAGGCATTTTGAGAAATCAAGAGCAATCAGGTAATCTGAGTGAAGGAAGCTCCACTGACTCTGATTCCATGTTTTTTTTCAAAGAAGACATGATGCCAGAGTGAGAGACTATACACCCCAGGTTCCAGAAATCCCCATGCAGCATGTGTAATTTAGGGCCTGTGACAAGAGGAACAAGAGGAGGATTAGGGGGAAGAGGGGAATGGGGAAGAAGAGGGAGAGGATGATTTTACAGTGGTCAGAAATGTGTATACTTCCACGATTATTATTAGATGAAGTGGGGTTTCAACTGTGGACACTACTCTGCTGGACCAGAACTTGTCTGAAAATGGAACTTGCCTTGAATCTGATCACATTGACATTGCGGGGAATGGAATGGATAGTACAGCAGCCTCCTTAAGTAGTAAGGATGGGGATCATATTGTAATAAATCTTTCCGATTATGTTTTAAATGAAATGGAAATAAAGATGCTGAATAAAGAATCAAGTTTTGTACCCACGAATAGGGTTAACAGAATTTAAACTTTTCTAGATCTGAACAGGTTCATTAGAATATTGAATCTGAAATGCTGTTTTCAACCAGACAGTACATCTAGTAATTCTAGTTTGTAATCAAATGTAACATCTGGGGACACAAAGCTAAATCAGTCAGAGGTGGCAGTGGATTCCACCTCAGAGGGGAATATAGGAATTGGCACTTTAAAGAAACGATCCACTTTCATCCCTTCTATGAACACCACAGTTAATGTATTTTTTAGAGCTTGCATGTATGACTTAGAGACCTATTATAAGAATAGTGAGGGGAGAAAGGATAAAGAGAGAGGGGCTTTGGAAGAGCTAGGTGGCAATTCAAGTTTAACTATAAAACCAGCAGACAAAGGGGGAAGGATTGTCCTAATAAACACCACATATTATGAATAGGAAGTGGGTAGAAAACTACAAGATTTAGATAGATATCTCCCTCTTGCTAGTGACCCCACCATGGCATGTAAATGCAAAATAGGCAAATTCCTAGAGGAAGCATACACTACGGGAGAAATAACAGAACAGGATTTGGATTTTTTAAAAGTAAAATGCCCTATATGTCCAGTATTTTATTTGCTCCCAAAAATCCATAAAACACTATGTAATCCACCAGGAAGACCCATTATTTCAGGACAAGGGTCATTAACGAAACATTATCACAGAATACAGATTTTCATATTCCCTTGGTGAGCAACTTACGTTCCTTTCTTAAAGACACAGGTGACATCATACATCTGACTTTGGATATTACAGTGGGGGAAGGAAGATTTCTGGTTACTTTGGACATTGCTAGTCTATTTACTAGCATACCACATGGTTATGGTTTGGAAGCCCTTGAATATTTCTTAGACAAGAGGGAGGTCTCAAGGCCATCCACAGAATTATTAGTGGATATGACTAGAATTGTTCTGGAACATAATGCATTTACTTTTAAAGGAAATTATTTTTTGCAGCGTAGTGGTACAGCAATGGGGGCAACATTTGCCTCAACTATGTAAATTTGGCTATGGGCTACTGGGAAGATCAAGTGATCTATGGTGAAAGAAATCCATTTAAAGACAAAATTGAATTTTGCAAGAGGTTTATTGGCGACTGTGTGATGGTGTGGAGAGGAAGTATGGATGGGTTGGGGTTGTTCAAAAATTATCTGGAAAACAGCCTTCCATATTTCAAATTTGAGATTACATATAGTAAGAAGAATATACATTTTTTGGATATATGTATAAGCAGAAATCAAGATGGTGACCTTTTGACCTCCCAATATAGGAAACAAATGGACAAAAACACACTACCACAGGCAGGCAGCAGTCATCCATGACACACTGTGGCCAATGTCCCCAAGGGACAATTTATGAGATTAAAGAGAAATTGTACCTAGAGAAGGATTATGCCATTAGTGCAGATGTATTGACTGCACGCTTATTGGAAAGGGACTATGGTGCTAACATAATCTGAAATGCCAGAACAGAGGTTGAACACATGACTAGGAAGTTCCTATTGGAAGAAAAATCTAAAAAGGTGGGGAAAGAAAATAAGTTAAACTTTGTGACTACTTTCTCGTGTGATTCAAAAGCAATTAGCATTGCTCCCAAAAATTCATAAAACACTATGTAATCCACCAGGGAGCGTGAACCAATGGGCGTGCAGCCCCACTGAGCTGTCAGTGGTGGGCAGCAGGGTGGCAGGGGTGGTGCTGCCCGCCCTGCGGGAGGGCGGGGTGGTGGGGCTCCGTGGGCAGGTGGGGTGGGGGCCACTAGATCACCAGGGATTTCGGACGGTGGGGTGAGGAATGTCGCCCCAATTGGCTACTCACGGTCCACTGGACCACCAGGGATATTGGACTTGGGAGGTCTGATGCTGCGATTGGGCTACTCGGGGGTGGGGAGGTCTGATGCCTGCGATTGGGCTACTGGGGTGGGGGTGGTCTGATGCCCGTATTCTAAGATTTACTCAGGGGTGGGGTACATTTCTGCCCATGATGGGCTACTTGGGGAGGTGGTACACTTCTACCACGATCAGGGCATGGGGGTGCCGCCAGATGCGGCAGGAACAGTCGAGGCCACCCACAAGTGGCAACTGCCTGTTGCGCCCTGCAATGCGGCAGCTCACCTGTGGGTGGCCCTCGACTTGTTCCTTTTTTCAGCTCAACTTTGTGCAGGCACAGGTAGGGGTTGTGCCTGCATAACTCTGCACGGCCCGGGCTGAATATCGGGCTGTGCAGTTTATGCATGGGCACACCCCCCACCTGTGCCTGCATACATTACTGATGTGCCCCAGTGCATTGGGATTTGTTCAGGTGCACTTTTCCCTTTTAAATATCGCACCGGGGTGCATCAGTGGGTTGTGCATGGTGCAACACTGTTGTGCCATGCGCAACCCTTTTGAATATCTGGGCCTAGGACTTTAGCACCCTTCCTGCAGGATCGACACTTTTATGCTACAAACACAGCAGTTTGTTGTGTGTGGCCTGTGGACCAGGTAAGAGGAGCCTCAGAGGACAAAAGATAGTGCTGGCAGCACGCAGAGAGAGGTCCTAGCCAGAGGGCAAAGGGGCTTAAAGAGAACTAGAAACAAGCATTTGTCAATGCCGAATGTTTGCTTGCTGGCATTGGTAGTGGTAGTGTAGAAGTTACAGAGCTGTGTAATAGGAATGGCAGTGAAGTATTGAACTGAAGCCAACCCCACCACCACCCTGCAGAGAGTGACAGGCATTGGGGTGTGCGTTTGAGTCGTCAGGCATAACGACCACACCATTTCCCCACACCCCACTCTGCAGACACTGGACAAGTGACACGGTGTCTCTTGGGGTCTTTGGTCTTTATGTGCACCCCATTTCATTAGGAAATATGGTGAGATGGGTGCGATATAGGAGAATGGGGTAGTTTGGGGCCGAAGAGTCCAAGGCATACCTTGATGCCTCTCACTGACTGCAGGTGTGGAATGGTATGAGCATCACAGGCAAGAATCCCTGTCACACCCCTGATGCCTGTCATTCTCTACAGGGTTGGCGTTATGGTTGGAAACCCTAATACCTCAGGCATTCGTTGGTATTTTCACCCAAATTTTCAACATGTTGTTTTGTGACCCCACCTCATGAACAGGGGGAATATCAGTTTGTTAGGAGAGCTGCTTATGCACAGTGACTCTGACATTTAGCACCACAGGTGCAAAAACATTCGAACAGGATGTAAAAATGATAACTGTACTGTTCATAGGGAGTGTAAAAATGGCAATGTTGCAAATCTGTAGTAAAAAAAAAAAATGGTGAAGTCACGAAGACATAGAAACCTGTGCAATACACACGTAATATAATTAGGTTGGGGATTTTTTACAGCAGATTGTCAACTCGGCATTTTGGTGCCTCCGATCATGAACAGTGTCACTGTGATTTTCTTTATCTGTGCCTAACAATGATTTCCCACAGCGACCACGCATCTCTGCACTGAAAGTGTGAAAACACACTTCAGCCATGTTGTGAAAAATGACAGCTGTACTGTTCATAAGGAAGTGTGGAAAAATGCCACTGGCGAAAATCTGGACTAGGAATATTACAAAGTCATGAACTAACGAGGGTGCGTGGAAACTGCGCAATGCTCACTCACAACACAGTCATTTTAAGGACTTTTGTCACCAAATTTTCAACATAGCCATTTTAAGACCTCTGCTCATGAACAGTGTAACTGTGATTTTCTTAATCTGTCCTAAACATTGCTTTCGCACACCAACAGCACCATTGTGCGCTACATGTGCGAAAACACATTTTGGGCGACATATGAAAAATTGCAGCTGTACTGTTCATAAGGAAGTGTAATAAAATGGCAATGTTGAAAATCTGGAATGAAAATATTAAATTTGCAAACTTACGAGCATGCATAGGAACTGTGCAACGCACGCTCGTAAAACAGTCATTTTTAGGAATTTTTTCACCAAATTTTCAACATAGCCATTTTAAGACCTCTGCCCATGTACAGTGTCACTGTGATTTTCTTAATTTGTCCTGTACATTGATTTCGCACACCGACTGCGCTATTGTGCGCTACATGGGCAGAAACACATTTTGGGTGACATGAAAATGACAGCTGTACTGCTCATAAGAAGGTGTGGCAAAATGGCAATGTTGGAAATCTGGAGTGAAAATATTGAAATAGCGACTTCACGAAAGCATGCGAGTAACCGCGCAACACACGCCGTAAAACAGTCATTTTTAGGAATTCTTTCACCAAATTTTCAACATAGCCATTTTAAGACCTCTGCTCATGAACAGTGTCACTGTGATTTTCTTAATTTGTCCCGTACATTGATTTCGGACACCGACTGCGCCATTGTGCTACATGGGCGGAAACACATTTTGGGTGAGATGTGAAAAATGACAGCTGTACTACTCATAAGAAGGTGTGGTAAAATGGCAATGTTGAAAATCTGGAGTGAAAATATTGAAAATTTATGAACTTACGAGCCTGCATAGGAACCGCGCAACGCAAGCTCGTAAACAGATCTTTTTGACCACATTTCAACATGGGTTTTGGGATCCTTCATGAATGATTCTATCATGGCATTATTCAGGCCTGAAGGTGATTTCGCTGCAGTGACTGTGCAGTGACTGTGAAATCACCCTTGGGCCCGAATAACGCCATGGCAGTGACATCATTCATGAGAAGGGGTCCCAAAAACCCCATGTTGAAAATTTGGTGCAAAAATTCCAAAAAATGCCTGAGATATGCAACAAAGTTGAAAACCCCTATCTAGCCCATTATACAGCTTACCGGCATTTCCTCAGTTCGCGGTCGGCTTTGAAGAGTGCAGACGTGTTCCCGGTCCACCGAAGATCGTCGTGCTGAGGTCCGGAGGTAAGTATGGGGTGGGGTGTGGGGAGGCAGGGTGCGCAGTGGGTGGGTGCGGGTTGCAGGGGAGAGGGGGCCAAGGAGACTCACGTGGGGACCGTTTTTTCTTTCCAGGTCAAAAAAAAGGATGACGCTGACGCTTGCCACGCCAGGGTGGGCTCAGCATGGCACAAGGATGGTTGGGAAGCTCAGCCGACGGGATTGGGCAAACCTGGCCGGTGTAAGATCAATTGCCACGCTGGGGTGGGCTCCCAGCGTGGCACTACTACGAGGGGGAGGACAGGGGAGCCGACGGGGATTGGGCACCCCGCCGGCTATATCATTAGTTGCCACGCTGGGTGGGCACCCAGCATGGCATTTTGGAAAGCTTTGGGGAGGCGGGGAACACAGCACAGCCGACAGGGATTGGGCACCCGCCAGCTGTACAGTGTGCGGCATGCGGGGCGCAATGCCGTGGGTGTGTGTGTGTGTGGGGGTGGAGTTGCGCATGAGCAGGCGATATCTTATCGCTGCTCACTCAAGCGTAGCTCCCCCTTTGAACTGTATGCCACTGCATTTTGGAGCTTGTCATAGACTGCTCCAGCATGCATTGGCTTATAGGGGCCGCGCCTGCCAGCACACTGACTGAATTGGAGGAGGAGGTGACACACCTCCGAAATCTCCGATGATGGCACTATGTTTCTTGCACATACGTGCAAGCAAACATAAAAAGATTAAAGATAAACAAACTGCTACATGCATAATGGTTTCAAACATTTTATATTAGTCAATATCTGTTCCTTACAGCAGCAGTATTTTTTAGTAACCATATAGTTTCTTTATTTTTGTTTTTTCTACTGTTCATCTGGCAAAAATATCAAGAAACGTACACATTTTTTCATTTTGTTGTCTTTCATTCCTGAGCCAAGAAATGGGATTTTGAAGTTTTTAAAAGTTCCCACTCCCGTGCCATGCCCCACATGAAACAAATTAAATATCTTGGTACAATGTTGCTTCATTTATGATCAGGAACATGTGGTAGCACCATCCTAATCCATCTACTGTATGAAACTATTATGTACATTTAATAGGTAACCTCAGCAGAAATGTTTTTAGAAATTGCGAGTGGCAGCCATCTTTAATGACATGAGTCGTTAATTAAACAATTAGCTGTTAAAGCTGTTTTAACATTAAATGAGAAAACTAAAACTCTAAGCATGGATCTTAGGATGTCATAAATACAAGTTTGCTAAAAAATATATGATGAAATTTTTTGCTAACAAGTACTGCTGCTTTTTTAAGCAGTAAAGTTAAAACTGGTGATGGCTTGTTATGAGGTGATCCCACCCTGGGGAACTAGATGGCACATGGTAAAGCACAGTGTTGTTCACCTTGGAATGTGATTAGCAAAGGTAACCCATCCCTTAGAGTACCATGTCACTATTATTAAACTGTAATTGTTCAAAACAGAATCATTAATGGCTGTGTCTTACATCCGAGATGTAATTCCCAGGCTTTACCATACCCAGACTCCACTATTGCATACAGATGTTCATAAATAAATCATGTACATAATGAAAAACAGGATCATACTGTAGTTCCAGGAGGTCAACATGGTCGTAGATTTCAGTGAACCACTGGTTTCAGGAATTTCTTTTGAGGTTTTCCTAGGGAGATGGACAGTATATATTTGAAACATAACTGCAGCTTTTTGGTGGATTGAAATTTGCGGTTGAAGAAAAAAGTATTTACTATAGCATGATAGAAATCTGCTCCATATTAAGAGATGGATGGTGTTTCAATGTAAAATCTCATTAGTAAGATAACTTTGACACCAGCAATGTCCCGCTTCCCTAATATCAGTCATTTCCCCCGTTCCATATGTTTTTGTGTTGCTTACTTGTTAATGTTCTTTTGCCCATTCCACAATTTACTATTTGGTAATTTACTGCTTGGCAAGTTATTCTTTAAGCATTCCTGAAATTCTGTATTTTAGTGCACTTACTTCTATATTGTTATCTGTTCTGTTCTGTTCCCCTCCCCCTTCCTTGGATGCGTCTGGAAATGAGCACTGCATTTGCTTCCATGGCTGCGACAGCACTCTGCCTATCTGGCTTCAGCTTGTGTTCCACAATTACTCCTACAGTTGATCCTTTTTGTCAGTTGTGCCATCCACTGTTGTACCACACAGGGTGCGTGTGCTACCCAGATTCCTCACCCTCAGTTGTAGTACCTTATACTTGCAAACATTAAATCTATGCCACCATTTCTCAGCCGACTCCCCTAATGTGTGCAAGTCCCCCTGTTGTTCATGCCCTTCCTCTGCTGTGCCAACTCTTCTGGCCAATTTAGTGATATCAGCAAACTTCAGTAACCTGCTGCTGCTCTTCCAGGTCATTAAAAAATATGTTAGCCAGCTGTGTGGCGCTGACTGATGGGGGAATTGCTCTGGCATGCTGGCATCCTAGGTTCACACCTTTCACCCAGGGTCTTAGGAGCAGAGGCCAGCAGGTAGGAATAAAGTGTCCTTTGGATGCTTTGCTCTTGGTGGGAGGGAGCTTGCAGTGCTGCTCCGTAGCGACTCCTGGCATGTCTCCTTATAGTGTCTGGTGGAAATGCTGATGACAGCATGGGTGACCACACACCATCAGGCACTCCCTCCAGGCTAGCCATGCATGCATGTGAGAGACGGGGGTGGAAGGTTGTTGGGACAGGAAAATGGAAAACTGTTGCACTGGCATGCTGTGTTATGGCCTGTCTGACCCTCCCCACTGCTGGATCCTGCTTGAAGATGCATCAAAGGGTCAAGCCTCCTTTAGGTGCAGCATGTGCACTTCTTCATTGTGCCACAGAGTGGCTCCCAGCAAGGTCAAGCTGACCAACTGACAGGGAAGTTCAGGAGTTCTCAGGTGCATTTTCTGTGACAATTGCCAGGGGAGGCCCCCCACAGGGACATGTCAGCCCTAGAAAGCACCTAAAGGTCTGGATTGGAATATGGCCCAGGAGATGCAGGATGGGGGGTGAGTCTGCTGGGAGAAAGAGGTGGTGCTATGGGAGCCTGAAGGAGAGGGGTGTCGGGAGCCATGGTGGTGGCAAAAAAAAAGTCTGTTAGATGTCAGGAGTGGAGGCAGGGAGGGTTCAGAGCATCTTATGGACACTCTCCTCCTGACCGGGGGGGGGCAATCACTGCAATACTACCCTAGCAATTTTTGGTGGTTGCTTGGTGGTGGTACCTTTATGGTGTGGGTGACCATGTGCCATCTGGCACCCCCTTGGCCAATTGTGTGCAAGATGATGATGAATGCCATAGGAAAAAGGCAGAAATTCCGCTCCAATATGCTAGATGACTGCCTACTTGTTTCTTACACACTAACAGACCCCCACAGCACATCACTGGAGGACCTCTCCAGCCCACGTCATCATGTTAGACAGTTTCGCCATCAAGGACAAGCCAGCACCGGATGAGAAGAGAAGAGTATTGATCCTTCAGTAGGCCAGGGGAGCAGGTACAGGCTGGCCCTTGGGTGATGCTGGACCCTCTGGCAGTCAGGGTTGCATCTCTGGTGACAGTGTGAGGTGAGTGTGGCAGGCATGTCAGGCTGCAGCAGCAGGACCTGAAGGAATGGGATGCCAGTGGGCAAGGCAAGGAAGATTAAATAAAATATATATATTAAAGAGCAATGGACCAAGAACCATCCCCTGAGGTATGCCACTTGGCACATTCTTTTACTCTGAAAGGTGCCCATCCACCACAACTCCTTAATTCCTACCTGTCAGCCAACCTGCTTCCCATCTCATGTACAGTACACTTCATGGACACAATATTATGCTACTTTCCATGGTTTTCCATGCAATACAGTGTCAAAGGCCTTGCTAATGTCCAGTAGACTACATCTGACACCTGATTGCTATCCATCTCCCTAGTTAGCCCCTCAAAGAAAGCAATCAGATTGGTTTTGGCAAGATCTACCTTTTGTGAAACCATAGTCTTTGCTGGAGAACAGTCCATTTTCATCCATATGCCGAACCAGCACATTATTTATGATTGGCTCAAACACCTTGCCAAGCACCAAGGTAAGGCTCATACATCTGTAGTTAACAGGGTTTGACCTTGCCCTTCTTTAGCAGAAGGGAGACACTGGCCGTTTTACAGTCTTCTGGCACAATCTCTGTCTGTAAGGAGTCCTGAGAGATATGAACAAGGGTCCCAGCCACAATCTCTTTTAATTCTGATATTGCCCTATGGAAAGAAGGAATTGTTATTCCCTATGATCTCCTGTGTGGTCCTGTGTTCCAGACTAGTCTTGGCAATCTTGGCCCTTCATTCCTTCTGTTATACCCTATACTCTACTTTCATCTTTCTGTCACTAGAATCCATCCACTTACTGTACACCTTTTTATCCTTTAATGTCCCCTGACATTCTTTGCACAGCCTTAGAGCCCCTACGTTACCCTCTTGCCAGTGTTACACACACAGGGACCCATCTAGTCACTGTCTGCCTCCATTTTATTTACTTTCAGGCCTTCTCAATTGGCAAAAGCACTCTCCATCAATAGCATATACATTAAATAATCTACAGCCATCTCTCTCAGCTTGAGACAACATAGGACCAAATCACTGTTTTTATGTCTTTAGCCTCAAAAAAGGGGTGGAACCTGGCAATCATAAGAGCACTCCCTGACTACTGCCACCATCTGGATTGCATGGCCATTCTAAATGTAATCCCATAAGGATGGGCAGCTATTATTGCTTCAGCGTTTTGGGACCAAATACATTTGAAATCTTTGTATTGTCGTAATGAGTGGAAAGAATGGAAGAACATTAAATGCTGATCATAAAAAAGAAGAAAAACAGCATGTAGGATGCATAAATGATACAGGAAGACAGACACTTTCCTAGTTGTGTATGTAACCCCCTTGTTACCCGGGGTTACTAGAATCCCAGTAAGACCTAGTGGTAGGCAGGGAAGGCTGCTTGTGAAACTCCAGTTAAATGGGTTTCACACTGTCTCACTCTGTTCTCAGTCTCAGCTGAGACTGAGCGATGACATCACCAACAGAACTATCGCAGCTGCATGAGCCACACTGGAATCTGCAGCAAAGGGAGTTAGATAAAACGTTGGGAGTTTTGAAGTCAGTCTTAAGTCAGTCTTCAGTGAGTGGAGTGAGAAGTTGGGAGCTTGCTGGTAAAGCAGCTCAGAGAAGGCTCTAGGAGCCTCAGCCCTGACAGAGGGCTACTTTTAAGTAGAAGGGTGTGTGTCTCCACCTTAAAGAGAGACACAGAAGATAACTGAAGTGGTGGAGACCGCTGTTTTTGAGTCTCAGTGCCCCCTCCCTTCGGAGGGGCAGGAAAGGCTTCCCTGCAGATTCCTGGGACAACCCCCTAGTTCTGCTTGTGGAGGAAAAACTGCCTATGTGTTCCAGTGTTTATTTGGGAGAACAAGAAGATTTGTGAGTCACCTGTGGGGCACCTGCAACGTGAGGGTGAGTGTCTGCTCTGGCTAAAAGGGCCTATGTTTTTCACCCTGGGACTAGTGTGACAATATGGGGATTGAACTACTAAATATTGGGAAGTCTAGAGTAATGGGCTAAGCAAAGTAAAAGTAGGTTCAAGTTCAGAGTTTGTTGGGATGCAAATAATATGTAGAGGAGATGTGACAGACATCTACCCATAATCTAGATTTGGAAGTTCAGTAAAGGAATTGTTCAGTTTCCAGAGAAATGGCCGAGTATGGGCTGTGGGAGCTGGAGGTGAGTGGCCCCCCATCTTTAGTGACTAGGTCCACCTCTACAGAGTTCTTCTGTGGTTTTCTACTTTGCCTCAGGCACTTGGCTAGTGTTGGGGGAAGTACCCAGACGTGGGATTATAAGGAAAATTCTCTCAAGGAGTTGAAGACTCTAGTGTGGTTTGGGGAGCCACGACAGGATAATTGGCTCATTCTTCATATGGACCGCGAATGGGATAATTGGTTCATTCTTCCAATGGACCGCAGATCAAGTGGCTGGCGGGGGAGCCGGGCCAGTGGGGAAAACCCAAGTGGAAGAGAGGCAGGAAACTGTTTATAGACAGAGTGAGAGTGGTGGACGGAGAGGGCCGTGAAATCTCCCACTGTGTGAATTATGTGCGCCAAGACGGGGTAATAATTCAAGCTCCTGACCCCCGGTACTATTGGCCTCAGTGCAAGGACCTCCCAGCAAATGTGCCCGTGCCTACTAAATGGAAAGCCGAGCAGTGGTAGTTAATACTGCCACACCAGACTGTGAAGTGCCTTTATTGATCTGCCAATACGGACATCCAAGACTCAGGTGCCCCACATTCATCAGTCTACAGTGTACTGGCCTTTCCAGAATCCATCGGCTGGCCCACCAGATGACTTCAGATCCAGAGAGGACACCAGTCCAGCTGTATCCTGTTCATCGCCTGGTAATCGGATGACGTCAGACCAGCTGTTTTCTTTTTATTCCTGTTCTAAGGTTCCATCTCCAGAGATGACATCACCCCAGCAGTTCCCAGATGTGCCCTCCTGTGGTTCCCAGAAGATGTCCGTCCAGCTGTATCGGAAGAAATGCTGCCAGGGAGAGTCTTCATCAGAGGTGCAGGTCGGTCCCAAAATTTCCATTCTACAAGGTGCTGGTAAATTCGAACTTTTCTATCTTTATAACGTTGCAGTACACCCTACACTAGCAGACTTCAAAATGTGTGAACTATCCGCAAGGACTCTCCCCTTCGGGACTTTGGCCTGTTAGAACTGTGCTTCACCTGGCTCTGGCCCAGGAGAGCTCTTTATTGGACTAACCTTCGGGCATTTATTTATTTATTTATTTGCTTTTGTTAACTGGGTAAGCACACTAGACAGTCATGTGCCTATTTTCAGGTGCGACCCGGGAGAGTTACAGGTATCATACAGTGTACATCAACAGTTACAGAGTGGGTGCGACCCGGGAGAGTTGCCGGAGTCAGACATCATACAATTAACAGATTACAGAATAGGGAAAAAGTCCATAGGAGAGCCAGGCAATACAAAGGTGGCTCAGTAAATTGTGAAAATACATGGGAGGAATACAGGTAATAACACAGGAAATAACTCAAAAAATGCGGATAGGTAGAGTACATGATTAATCAGTTTGAGGAGACAAGAGGGTAACCTAACACAACAGGCGTTTGAGAGGCTAGCTCTAGAACAAGGTAAACGCTATGTGTAAACAGTAGCAGTGACAGTGGTAAGGGCAAGCAGGGGTGCCAAAGGCAGGGGGGATGGACCAGGTTGCTGGGCCGGAGCTAGGAGAGAAGTGCGAGTAGGGCAGAGGTGGGGGAGTGGGGAGGAGGGAGAGGCCCCCACCCAACCAGGGTGAGGGAGGGAGGGGGCAACGGAGTAGGATTATGAGGTGCAGGGGCAGGAGGGAGAAGGTTTCAGGAAATTCCAGAAGGAGGCTTTAAAGCTTGGAAGGGAGGAGGAGGCCCTGACTGGTTCTGGGAGCGAGTTCCAGAGTTTGGGGGCATAAACGTGGAAGGACCGATCGCCCGCAAGGGTGCGGGTCCTAGGAACGAGACGTTCTTGGGTTGTCCCAGGCCTGAGATGGTAGGATGGGGCCCTAGGGTTAAGGGGAAGGGCAAGTGCAGAGGGGGAACCAGAGCGGACAATGTTGCCAATGAAGTTACCTATAACGAAGGACCGGTGTTTCTCCGGGGGGAGCCACTCTAGGCGGCTATAGAGGTCGCACCGGTGGGTAAGGGGAGGCGGAAGCGCGAAGCGGCAAACATTGTTGTAGGCTGAGTCCCATTTTGATAGGCTAGTATTAGGGACTGGGGCAAAAGTTACGAGGCCATAGCAGAGAGAGGGGAGGAGGACCCCGCGAGGGCTAGGCGGGCAGCAGGGGTGAGGCAGCTATTGGCTCGATAAGCTAGGCCAAGTTTGCAATTAGAGGCATTGCAGATGTTACGGATGTGCAGGGAGAGGTCCAGCTGCTGGTCGAGGGTGACACCTAGGTACTTGGTGGAGGTAACTGTCTCGAGGGGAGAGCCATCAGCCCCAAGGATACGCAGGGGAGCAGGGCAGGATTTTATTTTGTTCACGGACCCAAACAACATGGCTTGAGCTTTTTTGAGATTGAGGGTGAGACTGTGGTCACCCAGCCAAGTATGTATGCGTTCAAAGTCGGGGTTAAGCTGGGAGTTAATAGTGGTGATGTCCCGTGAGCTGGCCAGGAGAACAAGGTCATCTGCGTAAAGGGTGGAGTGGGCATGGGTGGGGACGGAAGGTAGGTCGTTGATAAATAGTGAGAATAGGATCAGACCAAGGACGGACCCTTGAGGGACACCACAGAGGACAGGAGAAAGGTTGGAGGAAGTCCGATTGAAGTAGGTGTATTGCTGTCGGTTGGAAAGGTAGTTTTGGAACCAGGCATGGGCAGAAGGGGAGAACCCAAGGGATAGAAGCGTAGAGCCGAGGAGGGAGTGGTTAACTCTGTCGAAGGCTTTGGACAGGTCAACGAAAATGGCCCCAGTGAGATTGCCTAGGTCAGTGCCTGCCCTGATCAGGGAGGTGACAGTGGCAAGGGCGGTGGATGTGCTGTAACCTTTCCTGAAGCCGCTGGGCAGGAGAGAGTATATTGTAGTCCAGGATGTATTGGGAGAGCTGGGAGGCAATGGCTTTCTCGAGCAGTTTACTAGAGGCGGACAGAATGGCGATGGGGCGGTAGTTCAGGGGATCCTTAGGATTCCCCTGTTTTAAGATAGGAACAACTTTGGCCACTTTCCACAGGTCAGGTATGATCCCTGAGTTAATGGAGCAGTTGAATAGGTGCGAGATGGGCCTGGCAAGGAGATGGGCACCCAGACTGAGGAGTTTCAGCTCAAGAGTGTCATGCCCTGCTCCACTATGGGGAGAGGCCAGGAAGCAGCTTATGGGTCTCTATGGGAGTTACTGGCCTCAGTTGGAAGGGGGCGGGGATGGAGACCGGGAGGGGGTGCCTGGGAGCGGGCAGAGGGGCAGGGAGGGGGAGGCAGTTCGAGAACAGGGAGTTGAAGGTTTTAGCGATGGTGTGGGGTTGTTATAGTTGATCCCACCGATGAGCAGGTCAGTGACCTGGCTTTCCGATCCCCGATGGCATTTTAATATGTTGCCGAAGCTCCCTCGGGTTACGGCTGGAGGAGAGTAATTCAGTTTTGCAGAAATCACTTTTAGCAGAGCGGATGGCTTTTTTACAGGTGTTTCTGAGGTGCCTATAAGCCATCAGGTCATGGTTGTTAAGGAGGCCTTGTAGGATTCCCACTGTTTATCCCTGGCTTTCATAAGGGAGAGCAGGTCTCCATTTAGCTATTTTGTGACTGTGCCCTCACCCTTCCCAGTGAGGGGGGCATGTTTGTTCTGAAGGGGATTAGCTTGGCTAGAAATAAATCCAGAGCTCTGTGAGGGGTCGGTGGAGCTGGTGACACCAGTCCAGTCAACTGCTAGAAGGTCATCCAGGAAGTCATGGGGATTAAATTTGGAATAGTCCTCAGTTCAATGATTTTGCTAGGGATCTAGGCGGGAGAAGCCCCAGACACAGTAGATCGGGGAGTGATCAGAGATGGCATCTGGGAGAGTGCCTGAGGACAAGATATTGGCAGGCCTGTTTGACAGGAGCCAGTCTATAAGGGTTCCCGAGTTCCCCTAGGGGAGAGCCGAGTGGGTTCGGTAATGACTTGGCCTAGGTGGGCCCAGCAGAGGTTCGTACAACTTGTGGTTTGCCAGCCAGTTGAGGTTGAAGTCACCTAGCACGAGAGTTTCGTTGAGACCCACTTTGTTGCAGATACAGTCAAGCAGGGAGGAGAGTCCAGGCAGCCCCTTCTTAGGTGGGTTGTAGGCACATATCAAGTGGATCTTCTTAGAATGACCCAGCAGGAGGAGAGCATGGAGGAACTCACAGGCAGGCAGGTCAGTAGGAGGATGGTCAGTGAGGGAGAGGTTGAGGTGTGCCAGGTAATAGGGAAGCACCCCACCACCCTTCATCTTACCCGGCCTGTCACGGCGGAGGTGGTTGTAACCTGGTAGGAAGCACATGGCATCGGGTATATGGGGTTTGAGCCAGGTTTCAGAAAGGGCCAGAATGTCCGGTTTGTGGAGGGCAACCCAGGCGGTGAGCTCATTTTGGTTGTGTAGAAGGCTCTGCACATTCAAGTGGGTGATCTTGAGCCCTTTCATGGAGAGCCAGGAGAGGAGTTGGGGAGGCGGGGGTAGCGGATGCGGAGGGTGGGCCATATCCCAGGAGGGTCCAGGGAGCAGAAGAGGAGTTTAGGCAGGGGAATAGGACAGTACCCATGGGCCGGAGTGGGGTGTAAGAGAGCAGAAAAAGAGGGGCAGGAGGATTATTTGGAGAAAAAGACCGTAAGGGATTCAGCAGCTATAAATCGGTGCCTACCTCGCACAGACAGCACAGGGGGAGCAGACCAAAGGGTGATTAGGTAGAGCAGGGGAAAAAAAAGTTGGGTGAGATAGTTTAGGAAGGAATTGTAAGTGAGAGTTAGCTAGACTGAATATTGCGGCCACTAGTGGTCATAGGATATAACCTGCAGATGGCAAACAGGGCTGATAGATTTTTATCCTACCCCATGTGACTCAGCACAGCCTATATAACAGAGAGGAAACCGACCAAGGGTAGTGGTGGGGTGGGGGGTGGTGGGGAGGGGCTAGAGCCCGAATTCTCTCACGGAGACTTCCTGCACAGTTTAAACTTGGCTCCCGAGGCCGCTGGCCACCGGGGGAGGAGCAAGTCCAGGGATGCTTTGCTGCTGGGAAGGCAGGTTCAATTAAATGGCGCTTGGCGATGATCAGTCCTGCGGAGCTTGCTGGAGGAGGGCAGTGACCAGGCCCTCGCGACCACGGGACCACTGCAAAGACAAGGAGGCAAAGTCGTTAAGTAGGGGGCGAGACACGGGGAGGTTGCTCGAACAAGGAGAGTGGGGGGTGGGGGTAGAGTTGGGGGTGGCCCGCCATGCTTTCAGGCAGGAAGAGGCAGTGAGTGTAGGTAGAGCAGGTAGCCAAAGACACATTCAAATTACAATATTACAGCTTGAAGAAAAATAAATGCTTGTAAATACAGTTCATTAAATGCAGTTCAGTTGGTTAGAAGCAGGTACAGAGCAAGCAGGAAAGGCAGGGGCATAGGAAGGCTCAGTCTAAGCTCTGAATTCCCTCACGGAGACTTTCCTGCACAGTTTAAATTTGGCGCCGAGGCTGCCGCCGGGGGGAGGGAGCAAGTCCAGGGGATGCTTTGCTGCTGGGAAGGCAGGTTCAATTACCTGGCGCTTGGCGATGATCAGTCCTGTGGGCTTGCTGGGGGAGGGCAGTGACTGAGCCCTCGTGACCACCGGGACCACTGCAAAGACAAGGAGAGCAAAGTGCGTTAAGTAGAGGCGAGACACGGAGGTTGCATGAACAAGAGAGGGGTGGGGGTAGAGCTGGGGGCGCTGCGTTTCAGGCAGGAAGAGGCAGTGCGTGTAGGTAGAGCAGGTAGCCAAAGACACATTCAAATTACAATATTACAGCTTGAAGAAAAAAATAAATGCTTGTAAATACAGTTCATTAAATGCAGTTCAGTTGGTTAGAAGCAGGTACAGAGCAAGCAGGAAAGGCAGGGGCATAGGAAGGCTCAGTCTAAGCTCCGAATTCCCTCACGGAGACTTCCCTGCACAGTTTAAATTTGGCGCCGAGGCCGCCGCTCCACCGGGGGGAGGGACCAAGTCCAAGGGATGCTTTGCTGCTGGGAAGGCAGGTTCAATTACCTGGCGCTTGGCGATGATCAGTCCTGCGGACTTGCTTTGGGAGGGCAGTGACCAAGCCCACGCGACCACCGGGACCACTGGCGCTTGGCGATGATCAGTCCTGTGGGCTTGCTGGGGGAGGGCAGTGACCGAGCCCTCGCGACCACCGGGACCACTGGCGCTTGGCCATGATCAGTCCTGCAGGCTTGCTGGGGGAAGGCAGTGACCGAGCCCTCGTGACCACCGGGACCACTGGCGCTTCGCAATGATCAGTCCTGCGGGCTTGCTGGGGGAGGGCAGTGACCGAGCCCTCGTGACCACCGGGACCACTGGCACTTGGTTTGTGGTCACTAGTTGGGACTTTTAGGGCACTCCATCCCCCCAAATGTGTATTGTAAATAATGTTGTTGTTTTCTAATGTAAATACTGTTTTTCTACCTTTTTTCTAAAAAATCTTTTTGGGATTCTTTAATGTTTTGATGGTAGGGGTTTAGGTAGACTGTGTATGCAGATTAGGAGTGTTGTTTTTCTTTTTCTTACAGGTGTTCCTGGGAAGACAGAAGAGAAGACAAGAAGAGGAGGAGGGGCTCATTGGAGTCCCTCATTAGTACTTTAGTGTGTAGAAATTTAAAGTACTGTGGTGTTATTGTTGTTATTACTGTATTAACCCTTTCCTTCCACAGATGTGGTTGTGGGGGTAGGAAGGTGGCAGTAATGTGGTATTTTCTTGGTGTGTGGTTGCAGGTTGCCCAAGGTCGGGGAGGTCCCCGGGTTGTTTTGTTTTTGGGGGGATTAGGTTAAAGGCAGATAGGTTTTCCCTAGAGGGTTATGGGGGATAGACAGGCTGTGGCCCTGACCTGCAGTAGAGACTGCAGTGCTAATCTATCAGGGCTATGTTCTGCATGGTTCTACCAGAGCCACTAGGTGTCCATAGTAAGTGGATAGTTTAGAGGCTGATATGTCAGCTCAAAGCCTCTAGGCCCTTAGTGTTGCCTGCCTGTGCTTGCACATGGTAGGAGAGGGCGTGATCACCCCCCTCCGCAGGTAGCACATAGGATGGGATGGCCTAAGGCCAGGTGAATAATGACTGCGGACAGTCATTTTCCTGGTCAAGGGTGAGTGCAACCCCCTTGTTACCCGGGGTTACTAGAATCCCAGTAAGACCTAGTGGTAGGCAGGGAAGGCAGCTCGTGAAACTCCAGTTAAATGGATTTCACACTGTTTCACTCTGTTCTCAGTCTCAGCTGAGACTGAGGGATGACATCACCAATAGAACTATCGCAGCTGCATGAGCCACATTGGAATCTGCAGCAAAGGGAGTTAGATAGAACATTGGGAGTTTTGAAGTCAGTCTTAAGTCATTCTTCAGTGAGTGGAGTGAGAAGTTGGGAGCTTGCTGGTAAAGCAGCTCAGAGAAGGCTCTAGGAGCCTCAGCCCTGACAGAGGGCTACTTTTAAGTAGAAGGGTGTGTGTCTCCACCTTCAAGAGAGACACAGAAGATAACTGAAGTGGTGGAGACCGCTGTTTTTGGGTCTCAGTGCCCCCTCCCTTCAGGGGGGCAGGAAAGGTTTCCCTGCAGATTCCTGGGACAACCCCCTAGTTCTGCTTGTGGAGGAAAAACTGCCTATGTGTTCCAGTGTTTATTTGGGAGAACAAGAAGATTTGTGAGTCGCCTGTGGGGCACCTGCAACGTGAGGGTGAGTGTCTGCTCTGGCTAAAAGGGCCTATGTTTTTCACCCTGGGACTTGTGTGACAATGTGGGGATTGAACTACTAAATATTGGGAAGCCTAGAGTAATGGGCTAAGCAAATTAAAAGTAGGTTCAAGTCCAGAGTTTGTCGGGATGCAAATAATATGTAGAGGAGATGTGACAGACATCTACCCATAATCTACATTTGGAAGTTCAGTAAAGGAAATGTTCAGTTTCCAGAGAAATGGCCGGGTATGGGCTGTGGGAGCTGGAGGTGGGTGGCCCCCCATCTTTAGTGACCAGGTCCACCTCTACAGATTTCTTCTGTGGTTTTCTACTTTGCCTCAGGCACTTGGCCAGTGATGGGGGAAGTACCCAGACGTGGGACTGTAAGGAAAATTCTCTCAAGGAGTCAAAGACTCTAGTGTGGTTTGGGGAGCCACGACAGGATAATTGGTTCATTCTTCACATGGACCGTGAATGGGATAATTGGTTCATTCTTCCAAAGGACCGAGGATCAAGTGGCCGGCGGGGGAGCCGGGCCAGTGGGGAAAACCCAAGTGTGTACAAGTCGGGCTGTGTACCCAAAGCTGTGTGCAAGTCCAGGCTGTGTGCCTGGTGGGTTTATAGCCTGAGGACTGGAGATAGTGATAAAGTGTTCTGTTGCCTCTAATCTGCATTACCAGGAAATGTAGCCCCATGGGGGTCCGTCTATGCTTTGTTTGGTCAGCTTGTATGTGAATAAAAGCCACACTGAAGAATCCCATTCCTGGTTCTGGACATTACAGTTATTGCTTCCTGTGTTCGGATTTACTTGGGTGCTCCTATTCAGAGTAGCCAAACCTAGGTCCCCTGTGCTGAGTAACCTCATCCTCCCCGAACCCAGTCCCCACCAGGTACTGCTGTCAGCTTCAACAGCTTGCCACCTGTCGTTTTGCTAGAAAGGCGGGGGTGAGGGGTTACATGTAGTTTCTGTAAACACATATGCAGTTAAAAACCTAAAGAGTAGCCCAAAGCATCATGGGTGTACAAATGTGCATGTGTGGTGGAGGTAAGGTGATTTGTAAATGTTTCAGCTGGTTTCTATGTGCCATCTTACTACTCAGACCTCACCACAGCTTACACACACACACACACACACACATGCACTAATATTTAAAATCTTCACAAAGAATATGCATGACTCCAGAGGTGATGCTAGCATACTTTGCCACCACAGCTGCTTTAAATCAAGCAGTGTTGCTGTTTTTGTCTGATATTTTTTACAGTACATTCGAGACACATCCTACTATGTCTGCTAACGGGCTGCTTCTGCATCACGTGGTTATATCCTGTACTTCCTAGAGCAATGTTACAATATGATCAGTCTTTTGTACATTATGTGACTTGTCAATTATTTACTCTTTGCAAAGTACTACTGATTTTGCCAGCAAAGCACCTTACCTAGTTTCCTAAAGGGCACTGCACCCCAATTTGGCAGTGTGGGGTCACTTCATGAGGGCTTTCCGAAGGGCGACTTTGGTGACTTTATTATGTTTTTGTTGGCAAAGGAAAGCTGTGAAACATTTCTAATATTTATGCATGGGATGACTGTGCTTTGCTTATAGGCAAGTCACCAAACTGTAGCCTAAAAGACCTGGGCCTTCATTTTCATTTATAAAGTTTGACTACTGTGCCTAAAATCAGAAGATCACAAACCTACCCCCATCAATATTGCTTGAGCTCTTACTTTCTAAAATATTGCTGACTCCTCTGGCATACTTTCCCAATTGAAAACAGAGCCTTCAAACATACAAAAAGAAGACAAGACACTGTGGTTAATGAGCATCTTCATTTTGATAAAGTGATGTATCTAATTCATTTAAGCACGACAAGCTTTATTTATATAGCACCCTATCCAGGGTCTCTGAGCGCCTCACAATAAAAACTTCCCCAAAAGTTAAAAACAGATATATTCAAATAAAACTAAAGGCATTTTCAAATAAGAATGTTTTTAAGGAGGCTTTAAAGGCCTCCACTGAGCTGGCTGACTGAATGTAAAGTGGAAGAGAATTCTACAAAGATGGTACAGCTATACCAAACGCTCTATTACCAGATCGCTTCAACCGAGAGGAAGGTATAACGAGCAGGCCAGCATTGGCGGAGTGTGGGGGGCAGATAGGTTGATACAGAACCAGGAGCTCTTTAAGGTAGTCAGGTCCCGATCCACATAGGGCCTTATATGTTAAGCATATCTTGAAGGTGATGCACTAACTCACAGCCAGCCAGTGCAGAGCACGCAGAACAGGAGTGACATGATCCCTCATTGAGGCACCCATCAACATCCTGGCCACAGCATTCTGTACTAGCTGCAGTCATCACATCAATCATCCAGACAGCCCTAAATAAAGAGTGTTGCAGTAATCTAGCTTGCTGGTAACAAAGGCATGGATGACTATAGCCAGATCAGCAGGTGTCAGAAACGGTCCAATCCTGGCAATATTCTGGAGATGGAAAACCTGGATCTGACAACCGATGATTCATGTTGTTCGAAGGTAAGTCAGTCATCAAAAAAATGCCAAGGTCCCTAACTTTACTGACCAACAACGGGGGATGCCCATCAACTACTGGTGTGAGCAGCCTCCTGTCAGTGGAAACACCTCCATAACCTGGCTCGATGACCATAACCTCTATTTTGCCGGGGTTGAGACATAGCCAGTTTGCAGACATCTATTTACTGATCTCAGCCAAACACAGGCTCAGCATGCCTGAGGTGGCTAGGTCACCTGGGGCACAAGACAGGTACAACTGGTATCACCCGCATTGCAGTGAAACCCCAAATTGTACCACCTAATGATCTCCCCCAGTGGCAGCATATACAGTATATGGAGAACAGCAGGGGAGCCAAAATAGAGTCCTGTGGAACACAACAAGGCAACACGGAAAGTCCAGAGGAAAAATTCCCAAGGACTACTCGCTGCTATCTTCCAGTTAAATATGAGCTAAACCAGTGCAAAACTGTGCTGGTAGCACCCATATAGTTCCACAGACGATCCAATAGCACCCCGTGATCCACCGTGTCAAATGCTGAAGATACGTCCAAGAGCACCAAGATGGTAGCATGCCTTCGGTCCCTTGCCAAGAAAAGATCATGTGTCACCCTGACCAAAGCTGTCTCAGTGCTGTGCCAGGGCAGAAAACCCAATTAGAGAGGTTCATAGATGGATAGACTTTCCAGGCACTCAACCAGCTGGTCAACCACCATCTTCTCAATAACCTTCCCCAAAAAGGGAAGATTAGAGACAGACCTATAGTTTGAGAGAACATCAGGATCTAAGGTTGACCTTTTAAGGAGGAGTCTCACCACAGCCTCTTTCAAGGCCATAGGAAAGGCCTAATAGTAATTATAAATACATGGTCTCACCCAAAATGTCTTTGTTGAGGTTCTGTCGTTGACTGGCACTCTTTTTTTTCTGTATATAGTTAATCTCCCCTTCACTGGTGTGGCCCTTTCTTTTCAGAGACTCGCTGCTCCCCCCCAGCCTCGTCCTTCTCCTTTGTGGCCCTTACCTCAACTCCAGGGGATCCACAGTGTACTGTAACTTCTGCATCCATGGAGGTTTGGTTCAGGGTGCAGCCTAGGCTTGTTGTCCCCACCATCTTGTCCATCTAGGGTGTGTGGGCCAGTCATTCTCCTGCTCCAGCTGCACCACCACCTGTGGTCACTCAAGTGGCAGTATCTCAGCAGAGTCGGCAGTCCTCCCTCTCTGGAGTAGGAGAGTCTCCTCTGGGATGCTCACTCCTTCTCCTCCCACCCGGCCAGCCCCAGACATCCTGAGCTTGTTACCAAACCCAGGTCACCAGCATTGCAAACAGTAGCCCTACCGTCATGCCAGTGGGCCAAATATACTTTCACTCCTAAGAATTTTTCCAGTAAGTTTTCTTATTACAAATCATGGAACACATTAAATTAAAATGACCCCTTCAACTCTTTTGGTAGCTTAAGTCTCTTAAAGAAGGCTGTGATAATCAACACAAAAATCACAGTTGGCATCATAATTTCAAGAACTTATACAGCATCCCCCCAGAATGTTTGCCATGAAGCCATTCCATTCTTGTTTATGAAAGGCATTTGGATTATAACAGGGTCTCTGCCACTTAAAATGTGCCTGCTCTTGATGAATAGTCCCTGACTAATGTCATAGTCTTTGCATTGTGACATCACAATATTTTCTACAGCAACAGATTGGGAAAAACAATGGAAACGATTCTGCAGCCCTACCTTGTATCTCATTTGGTTGATCCAAGGTTATGTTGCATTAGAAAATGGGTTGAACAGTTCCTGCATGTTCATTGACTAAGGACTTTGCCAAGGTGGGCATTAATTAGACAACAATGCCCACCTAAAAACAAGACCCACTGCCAGCTGCCTGTTAACCTGACCAAAATCCAAGAAATCATGACTGCCCACATAGAATTTTCAAGTTACTGTCTGACATTTTATTCATTTGCTTAGCAAGTGAAAGACAGCCCACCTGCACTGTTCCCCAACATACCAGCAGGAATCAATAACTGCCACAAACTCACAAAGAGACCATTATATTTTGTTACGTTTATGTTTTAGCACTAATAGAGAGTTCTTAGCTCTGAGCACTATGCGCACTCCCTCCTCCATATGCTTCCTTGCTGTCTTTACTGCTGCATGCGAGCAACGCATCTCCATCTGTGGGAGATGAAATCAAGAAAGTACCCTGGTCTCACTAGGGAGCCAGTGCTGCAGTCTTGCACTTGCCTTTCTCCTGCTTGGCCTTACAGTAGGTCTGCCATCTGTGCTGCTGAAAAAGAAGCAGAACTGTGATTATAGTGTCTCCAGATCACAGTCCTGCACTGACAAAAAGTTACAGTAAATAGCTACGATTGTAGTATCTCCAGATCACAGTCCTGCATTGACAAAAAGTTACAGTAAATTGCTGCGATTGTAGTGTCTCCGGATCACAATCCTGCACTGACAAAAAGTTACAGTAAATAGCTGTGATTGTAGTGTCCCAGATGACAGTCCTGCACTGACAAAAAGTTACAGTAAATAGCTGCGATTGTAGTGTCTCCAGATGACAGTCCTGCACTGACAAAAAGTTACAGTAAATAGCTTCGATTATAGTGTCTCCAGATCACAGTCCTGCACTGACAAAAAGTTACAGTAAATAACTGCGATTATAGTGTCTCCAGATCACAGTCCTGCACTGGCAAAAAGTTACAGTAAATAACTGCGATTCTAGGGACATGGATATGTTGTTCATCCACACTGTCTGGCAGGTTCCTTGCCGCTTTAAATCTTGCCGGAAGGTCTTTAAGCTGGCTCCTCCCACCCACCCAGGTGATAAAACTCTCGGCTCCACCCCATGATGCCAGATCTTCCTTACCGCTTGGAAGTTCAGGTTCCCTCCTTAGCGCTCTGCATTTTAGACTGGATCCTAACTCTTCAGTTCGTCCGAAACTCATTTTAAAGTTTTCTAGACTTCGGTCTTCATTATCCCTCATGGCTGCGATGGACAAATTGATTCCCGGCTTTCGGAGGTGCCCTTGTGGGCAGAAGATGTCCAGGATGGATCCGCACTCCACATGTGTCTACTGCCTCGGCCTAGACCACGACCCGCAGGCCTGCGAGTTGTGCCGTTCCTTTTCGGCCAGCGTCCTGGAGGATCGCGCTGCCCGATTGAAGCTCGGGTGCCCCGAGAAGCGTTATCTGCCGGTAAAATCAAAAGAGGCTCATTGGGTGGTGTCCAAGGTGGCTGGCTCGGCTGAGCAGCTTGAGCAGATGGTCGCCCTCGAGGAGGAGGCGGCCCAGGCTGCATCTTCGTCCTCCTCGGTCACGGCATTTATCCCGCTCTCTTTAAGTACCTCTTATTCTGCTTCATTCAAGGAGCTTTGCCAGTCCCTTTCCACAAAGGGAGAGGGGCCATCGGGACATTCCTCTCGGTCCAAGAAGAGGGATTCGAAGGGTAAGTCCCACCGTCGGTGTTCATGGGAGCGGGAGAGGTCTCCTTCCCCGGACAGCCAACCGTCGACTTCGGTCGAGGTTGCAGCTAAGGCCGCTGGCTTCATGGCGTCCCCGTCAGGCCAGCCTGCCGAGACTCCCGTCGATGCAGTCGAGATATTCCTCGACCCGTCAGACGGGTTGTCAACTGGTGAAGCCGACAACCCTTCTTCGCCGGTTCTCCCGGTGGAGGCCGAGGATCTGCCTGCGCCCTTGGTGCGACAGTCCCTGGTTACAGTGTCAGAGCCGAGGGAAGAGCGGGTGTCCCCTGCCCTTTCCCAGGCCCGCCCTCTGTTGCACCGAGGGTCTCGGTCTCGGACCTCATCTCGGTCAAGCCGATCCCGCCAACATTGGCGGTCTCGGCACCAAAGTAAGCGGCAACGCCGCTCCTCCTCATCTTCCTCCTCGGAAGAGGAGAGGCTTCGGAGCAAATTGCGTCGGCACTACAAGGAGCTGATGTGGCAGCAGTTACTGTTGTCCGGGACTAAGTCGACGCCAACGCATCTCCCGGCCATCAAGTGGCTGTCATCCAAACGGCTGAAGCAACCTCTCGCTGCAGTCGAGATGCTCATATCTGGGCCGGTTGTTTGTCCGAAACTTGCTGCCCCACCGATTGTGGTGAAACCTCTGCCTCCACAACTGAAGTCTGGGGCACCGACCAAAGATTCTCGGTCGGGTCACGGCCTGCCCCACAGGTTGTCGGTCACCCTCACTCCCAACCATCCTCGGCAGGTGGAGGGTGGCTCAGGCCCTAGGCAGCTCTTCGTGGACTCTTTGGAGTCCGACGACAACTCCTCCCTGTTCTCCAGGCAGGTCAACCTGGAGTCCTCCAGGGGTCAGTCGCTGGATGAAAGCCCATCGTCCTTCATGGGTCTGCTTCAGCTCATCTCGGAGTCCACCAGGATGCAGCTTGAGCCCGTGTCCAAGCGGGCCAAGTATCCCCTGACAGAGTTACTAGACCGAGAGGATTCACCCACGGAGGCTTTCCTGTGGCTGAGGCCATTGTTGGCCCAGCCTTGGAGCTTTGGCAGTGCCCTGCTTCCTGCCTTGTGCCCTCGGCCAGGATGGCCCAGGAACTATGCGGTCCCTACTGGCTCTTTGCCCGGTTTCTCAGAGCACCCCTCTGCTGAGGGGTTAGTCACCGACAGCGTTTTCTGGTGCTCCGGAAACGCTTGGGATATGGACAAGCCCCCCGACAAAGAGTCCAAAAAGTTGGACTACTCTGGGCGCAAGGTGTACGCTGCACCCTCCCTTGGCCTCCGACAGGCCAGCTCGGCCGTGGTGATGGCACACTTCTCCCACGCCCTCATGGGCTCCCTGGATGAGGTGCTCCCTCATTTCCCGGCTGACCTGCAGATCACGGTCCATCAGGTGTGGGACCAGGGTAGGGCAGTGGCAAAGCAGCAACTTCAGACTGCTCTGGGCATAGGTGATTCCTGTGCCAGGTCAGTTGCAGCCGCGGTGGCCATGCACTGCAGAGCATGGCTGAGAATATCCACCTTCACGGTGGATACCCAGCACAAAGTTGGCAGATGTCTCCTTCTTGGGGACTGACCTCTTCAGCCCTGGAGTGGAGGGACACCTCCAGCAGATCGAAAAGTCCAATGCCACTCTGGACTCTGTCACCTCCGCCCAGAAGGACAAAGGCCACCATCAGCAGCAGCACAAGTCCTTTCGTCCTTCTGCGCCTGCGGCACGGCTGGCCCAACAGCACCAGCACCAGGCCAGCATGCTCACGCATGGCATCCCAAACCCAAGCCCGTGGCTTCCTCCAATAGGAAGCAAGGAGGTAAAGCCACAGGAGGTCCCTCGGCCAGTCCCTCCTCCAAGCCTGCCCAGTGACGGGTTGAGAGGTGTCACCCCAACCTTGTCACCCTTCCCTGGGCTCCCCCCATGGGGGGACAGCTCCGCCACTTCCTTTCCGCCTGGTCCGCTATCACCATGGACCATTGGGTATTGGAGGTGGTAGGAAAGAGCCTGCCTCTGGAATTCGAGCAGATTCCTCCCTTTTGAGCCATTGCCCCCCAGGGGGTTACGGGGTCCGAAGTCTCGCTGTCAGCCCACTGAGCCGATATTGCCCTACTCCTCAAAAAAGAGGTGATCAGGAAGGTGGCGGATCCTCCTCCAGAACCGGGGTTTGTGTCCAGGTATTTCCTGGTCCCAAAACGGACGGGGGGCTGGCGCCCCATTCTCGACCTGCACGACCTAAACAGGTTCCTAAGGTCTCAGACCTTCAGGATGGTCACTCTGGCTCAGATAATCCCATCTTTGGAATGAGGCTTGTGGTTCTGTTCCCTGGACCTCCAGGATGTGTTCTTTCACATCCCGATCCATCCGCCTCATCAGAGATTCCTCCACTTCAGAGCGGAGGGATCCCTTTACAAGTTCCAGGCCATGCCCTTCGGCCTCTCTCTAGCTCCCAGGGTCTTCACCAAATGCATGGCAGTGGTGACAGCATTCCTGCAGCGCTGAAGGGTCCGGGCGTACCCCTACCTGGACGACTGGCTGATTGCAGCCCCCTCCAGAGCGGAGGTGGAGCGGTCCAGAGATCTGTCCCTCCAGGTTTGCTCTCACATTGGCCTCCTCATCAACGAGGCCAAGTCGGAACTCGTGCCGAAGCAGGTGATACACTTTAGCGGGGCAGAGCTCGACTCTCTTCGAGCCAGAGCTCGGCTCCCGGTGGACAGGGCCGAGGTTCTTTCCTCCTTTGCCCAATCATTTCTGGTTGGGCAATTGCACCCTGCCCGGGATTTCCTGTGCCTCCTGGGCCTCATGGCGGCCTGCACCAGCGTGGTCCATTGGGCCAGTTGGTACATGCGTGTCCTTCAATGGGGACTGGCCATCCAGTGGTCACAATGCTGCGATCTGTTGGATCAGTTGGTGACAGTGACCCAGGAGATGTGGAACGCTCTCCAGTGGTGGGCCGTCCCGGCACATCTGCAGGAGGGCATCCCATTTGTCCGCCCCGACCCGGCGGTCTCTCTATCGACTGATGCGTCTTTGATAGGTTGGGGTGCCCATCTGGGGGAGCACAGAGCGCATGGCCTCTGGTCCCTTCAGGAGTCCTGATGCCATATCAACCTGCTGGAGCTCCGAGTGGTCCGTCTAGCTCTCACTGCCTTCGCTCCATTTCTGTGGGGTCAAGTGGTTTGGGTCCAGATGGACAATACCACGACCATGTACTACCTAAACCGCCAGGGCGGGATGCTCTCCATGCCTTTATGCAAGGATGCTCTCCGCATATGGTCTTTCATGCGCAGCCTGGAGGCGGATCTCCTAGCCATTCACGTGGCAGGAGCCTCCAACACCCTGGCCGATGCCCTAAGCCGGATAGGAGCTGCGTCTCATGAGTAGTCTCTCCTGCCAGAGGTAGTACAAGATCTCTTCTCCCACTGCGGCACGCCTCAGGCGGACCTGTTTGCCTCCAGGGAGAATGCGAAGCTGAGACTGTTTCATGCCCACCCCCCTCAGCAGGTCTCACTGCAGGGGGATGCTTTCTCGAGGCCGTGGACCCCGGGTCTCTTCTACACCTTTTCCCCATTTCCCTTGATCCACAAAGTGCTTCTCAAGGTGAGGAGGGACAAGGCGCAGGTGATTCTGGTAGCCCCAGACTGGCCCCGCCAGTTCTGGTATCCAGATCTCCTCAGTCTCAGCTCCAGGCTCCCGAGGTGGCTTCCAGCCCGCCCGGACCTGATCTCCATCAATCAGGGGAAGGTATTCCATCCGGACCTTCAATCCCTGCACCTGACGGCCTAGTTCCTGAGCGGCTAGAGTTCCAGGCCTTGGGTCTTTCCGGTGAGGTCCTCAACGTCATTGAGGCATCCCGTAAGGAGTCAACCAGAAAGTGCTACGCCTTCAAATGGAAGAGATTCTCCATTTGGTGTCAGGGCAAGGGCCTGGACCCTTCCACCTGTTCCTTGGCAAGCATTCTGGACTACTTGTGGTCCCTGTCTCAGCTAGGGCTTAGGTAGACGATCCTTAGGGTGCACCTGACAGCCATCTCTGCTTACTGGGCGTGGGCCGGGAAGCAGTCGGTGGCGCAGGAGAAGGTGGTCTGGTGCTTTTTCTAAGGCCTTGATCACATATCCCCTCCGGTGCGAGAACCTCCACCTCCATGGGATCTACTGCTGGTATTGGCCAAGCTCATGGGCAAGCCATGCGAACTAGTGCACAGGTGCGATATCTCCCACCTGTCATGGAAGACCGCCATCTTGGTGGCTATAACATCAGCCAGAAGGATGGGAGAGCTCCAGGTGCTTTCCATCGAGTCTCCTTATCTGGTCTTCCACAGGGACAAGGTTGTCTTGTGCCCCCACCCGAAGTTCCTTCCGAAGGTGGTGTCGGAGTTTCACCTTAACCAGGTGTTGACTCTGCCAGTGTTCTACCCCAGTCACACCTCGGATGCCAAATATAGGCTCCATACTTTGAACCCTAGAAGAGCGGATGGCTGAAGTTCAGGGAGAGGTTCGCCAGCTGTTTGTCACCTACGCTGAAGCTGCACCTGGCAGACCTGCAGCCAAGCGGACAATAGGCAGGTGGATCACCTCCTGCATAGATCTCTCTATAGGTTGGCGGGCATGGAGCCTTCCAGAGGATAAGAGCCATTCTACCCACCATATCGCTGCATTGGTAGCTGCTTCAGGGACGTCCCTATCCAGGAAATCTGCAGGGCTGCTATCTGGAAGTCAGCGCAGACCTTCATCCCCCACTACCACATTGACCTTGAGTCACGCCGGAATGCTGGTTTTGGGGCCTCGGTTCTCCTGTCTCTATTTCCCAAGTAGGGGGTGTGTGCCTTGCCTCCCTCCTCCCAGAGAACTGCTAGGAGTCTGTCAGACAGTGTGGATGAACAACATATCCATCTCCCTAGAAATACAGGTTACTCATCTGTAACAGGAGTTCTAGGAATGGTATATGTTGTTCATTCACACGACCCACCCGACTTCCCTGGCTTCAACGCACAACCTGGCTTCCAGCGGGTTGGATCTGGCGTCATGGGGTGGAGCCGAGAGTTTTACCACCCTTCAATTGGCTAACGTACTAAACATTGGACATGAGGAGGAAAGTGTGGAAACTATAGCACAGGTTCCAAGATTCTACAGCAAGTACAGTCCCATGTGACTCAGTAAGCTCATTGTTCATTGTATTTTTAGAGCTGTGTCCGCTTTAGTAACTGAGATGTTCTGCAACTGAGGATGAGTGCATTTGGCTGACTATCCACTTCCACATAAAGTTGTACACAATGTCAGGATATATGGCCATGGCACTCTCTCATGATGGAGAGGTAGAGGAAGGACACAATATGTGTAACTACGAACGTTACTGAACTGAGCTCTGTATTCTGATACCCAGTGAGATGATTTTTGCACTCACAGGTATGGGAGGTACTCAGACTTTTCAGAGTTACACTCAGTAGCCTTACACCCTAAACTACTAAACAGGTTGATTCTTCTTGTACGTACACAATCATACAGAAGGGAAGACACTCGGAGATGTCCGAGTTGAGCTCTGTAATCTGAGATATATTACAAAGTTTACCAAAAAGAACTATTTTTGCTACACAGGCTTTTTGGGATTAGACTTCTGATTGCTGTTATTTAGTGTGGGTTTGGCTCACTGGTGTGTATATTTTTATAATTACTGATTAGGTTATTTAATAACTAGGTTGGCAACACTTTCAAATGCTGTAATAACCGGCTTTCATCTCAATAAATGGCAGGTTATTCTGGCACAACTGTCAATCGAACCCTTTCAAGTTAAAAAAAAAACAAACTTTTTCCTCATGCACTTTTAAGCCATGTAAACAAACAACTGTTTCTTGCAGTAATGCACTACATAGCCTGCATTCTCACTACAAAAAACCTTTACATAAACAATTATCACAGTGTTTTTGATGTACCGTACTGGAAAGTAAAACTACCTCATAGTGTACTTACTTTTCTTTTCAGTGTGTGTTTCTCAGTGCTTGCTGCATTTTCAATCACATTTTTAGAATGAGTTCTCCACAAAAAAAGTTAGCAAACTTACATTTTTTTCTTCAAAGAGCAGTTGTAAATGTTTGTGTTCATACAACATGTTCATTATCAAAGGCTGTAAATGGCAAAGTAAATATGTTCTTTGAACTCCTGTATTGCTAACAGCATTGATGGTACAGTATGTATTCATGTATTACTTGAGGTACAAGAATATATATATATGCCAATAAAATGATTAACTGCAAAAAAGCAAATACAGTCTTTCAATGATCACAATGTTTTTTCCAGCTACTTTTTTGCTTCCAATAAAAAAGAAATAGCAATTATGTAAAATAAACTATGGGGTGCTAATATTATTCACTTTTGTTTTCCACGCCTTCAGTATGGTTCACATTTGTGATGTATGTGGTATCATATACATTGGGTTTGTAAAAAATAAACTAATAATGTACAGCACCCCATACATTAGTCAAGTTCCAGAAGGGAATAAACAAGGTGAGCTGTGGGGAACTATTTAGCAGGAGTACAGAGAGAAGAACCCATGGTCACGAGGAAACGGGGGGTGGGCATTAAGAGGGATATGAGGAAGTTCTATTTTATGGAAAGGGTGGTGGAGGCATGGAACAGTCTGTCAGTAGAGGTGTTGGGTGCAAAGACTGTAAACTGCTTCACATATGGCAAGCGTTTGGTGGTTGTCCATGTCAGTAGCAGTAGGGCTGGGGGCTGGGAATTGGACTGGGAGGGATCAAACGCTGTATGAACACTGGTTCCTGGGGCAGATTGTAAACTCCAGGCAGACTGGATGGACCTTTGGTATTTTCCTGCCATCATTATCTGTGTTTCTATATTTATTGGGCCCTCTCTGTGGTGGGCTTAGTTCTGTGTATGACTGACAATTGCAGTTTGCTGACTCCCTCAACAGGCAGCTGTGTATCTGTAGTTGGGTAACAGCTGCACATTGTATTTGCTTCAGTTGCAGGCTTTGTATTGTAAGAGTTACAAAAGCAACATGAATGTATTCATCTGACCACACCTAGTAAAACTGGCACACTAGCATGTTACTGCCCCAGTAAATCAATATCTGTTAATCAGCCCCAACAGGTGTTGTGGAGAAAGCTGGGAGATTGTTTGGGCATTTTCACCATGCTAAACCTTTTCTCCCATAGCAAAGAAGGCTCTGATTTGAGTAACATTTGGAGTGAAAAAGATAGAGCCACTGCTAATACTAGTGTCACTGGTATTGTGTGGCCCAAGACTTTTAAAGCTCCAGCAATTTTCCAGTTGCTCTAAGGCTGCTGTAAAAAGCATTACATTTGTTGTTCCTGTAATCTCCCCATAAGTCATACCACAAGCCTGCGAATCCCAAATTATTGGCAGTGTTGGCAGCTGCCTACTCCAGAGAGATGCCCTAGTTCTTGAGGATTTCAATATAGACTGGAACAAAAGGAACCAACGTACTTGTAACGAAATCCTGAAAAGTCTAAAACCTCAAGTCAACTCATTGACACCCCACTGGTCTAAACCTAAAGAGTAACAAACACACTACTTTGGATTGGGTGTTAACTGAGTGGACAAGGTTAAGGGAGTTGGAACACTTGCTGATTCTGTCAGTGACCACTCCCCCACATACTACATCTGGTCCTGCAGACTACAGTGAACACCCCAAAACCCTGACCTATCACTCCTTCTCCATCACAGATACTACCCCAATGCTATGCAAAACATCACAGAAGAGTCCAGACTTGACTTGCTCCCTGACATTGACACAGCCACTTCCCACTTTACCAAGCTTAGGGCTATCCAAGACAAATGCTTCCCTTTCATTACTAGGCGAGTGAGTAGAATAAACAATGAAAGATTGACAAGAGCGTCTTTCCAAAATGAAGCCTAGAGATTGGTTCTGGTCAAGCTTTCAACTTCTCCCCATCCCCCGCTAACTGGCCTACCTACATGCACCTTCAAATCAATGTGAGCATGATACAAAGAAATTTAAATCCAGAAATCCAGTTACCTCAAGTCTCAACAGACCCAGAGCTTTGGTAACCCAAAAATATTTTCCACTATGAATGTTAGTGGAAAAAAAGTGGAGGTGGGGGGCTAGATATCAAGTAGGACCTGCAGTGACAGTATAGGCAGGGAAACAAATGGGCAGAATGGGTGGGCCAAGTGGTCCTTATCTGCTGTCAAATTCTATGTTTCTATGTTTCTGTCAATTCTGCTCTTCAATTAATTTCCCAATTAATCCTGGACCCAAGCAAATATCTACTAGCTTGTCAACTGAAGGTACATTTATTACTGGCCCAACAACTGTAGTGAGCCAGTTTAATGAGAGCGTTACTGCTCTAGATGCTTGTTTATCCCAGCTTCCTTCCTGTGATCTGGACAGCCATAACTGGTCATCCAGCAGCTTGACTGACAGCCCCCTCCTCAACCTTGGACATCCTCTGTTATATGTTTTTGGGTCAGTTTGGAGGGCCTCTTATGGATATAAGAGTGTCACCTCATGTTTTCTTAGGACCAGATGACTGTGAACTGAAGGTAAGCAGTTCTGTGGTCCTAAGGACTCAAGAGGGGGACACTCAAAGATCCATAAGAGGCCCTCCAAATGGATCCATAAACTTTTTATAGATTGATAACTGTATTAAATAAAAAAATAAAACATTTATTTAAAATGCTGGTGGCATGAGTGGTCAGTGAGAAGCCCCTTACAGAGGCTCAGTGCATGAGGTGCTCTTACAGTAATAAGAGTACCTCACGCACAACTGAAAGGAGGGCTGTGATTGGTCAGGGATGCTCCCGTGATCTACAAACTATTTTAAAACTATCGCTCCTGGAGAGACCTATAAGCTTTTGCTTTCCATATCTAATAGTTGACCTAGCAGTAATGGACAAGATCCCCCATCCCTGAAGCTAACTGCCCCACCAGTGCCCGATGCATATCAAAATATCTCTTACTCATCTCATGAACTCTCCCCTGCCATCTGGAAGGAATCCTGCATTGTGCCAGTACCCAAAGGAGGAAACCCTTCACTTGTCAAGAACTACTGACCAGTCTCCATTATGTGTCCACTGAGTAAGCTCCTTGAAAAAGGTGTCTTTACACAACTTCACTTGTTTGTAAATTGGCACAACCTCCTCACTCCTGAGCAGCATGGTTTCAGGAAGGGGTACATCACTAACATTGCCCTAATCAGTTTTGTTGACCATACACTCTAAGCCATGGACAATGGCAAACTCACAGGAGCAGTATTTGTGGATCTGCCAAAAGCATTTGATCTCGTTGACCACACTTTAATAACTAAGCTACCAAATCTTGGTACATCACCGAAGTCAACCTGCTGGATTGGTAACTACCTTTCAGGCAGATCCCAACGTCTTTCACTTGGAAACATACTCTGCTTCTCAGCCCATAATGTACAGGTACCAGAAGGATCTATTCTAGGCCCTCTCCACTTCTCACTATTTATTAACAACCTCCCTCAAGCCTGCAGCAACTGTAACACTCTTCTATATGCTGATGGTCTTGTAGTTTTCCATCGCTCAGATTTACTGACCAATCTCTTTCAGAACTTGAAAGATGACTTTTCCTGCATCCAAAGTTGGTTCCTGAGAAATAAGCTACAACTTAATGTCAATAAGACAAAATCCATACCATTTGACTCTAAACCAAAACTCTCCATCCAATCCTACCCCTAAATCTTGCCTTTTGGATATTCGTGGAGCATGTACACACCTTCAAATACCTAGGTGTCATACAATACATGACACATCCCTCACCTACTCGGACAACATTAATTCTCTGAGTAAAAGAATTCACCAAAACTGGGTTTAGCATACAGATGTGAGAACTTTGTTAGATCTGCAGTTTGCCTCACCATTGCCAAATACACTATGCTGTCTTAATTAGATTATGCCTCTCCCATTTACTCCCAAGTCACTGTGAATGACAACTCCTGGCTAACCACAGTTTACAACAGCATATATTGATTTCCCTCACTGGTCCCTTTCAGAACACACCACAGTTACCTTTACAGTAATTTTGACTGGCTCTCCCCACAGATGTGCAGGGACATCACCCTCTATTGCCTGACTGATAAGTCACTGCACACCCTGAATCTTTCTCCCATGTCAATATCCCTAAGGCACAAAACAAATCCATATGATCTGTGCTCCTCTGATCACCTCCTGTTTGAGGTACCATGGGTGAATCCTAACATGGGCAAAATGGCTTTCTCCTCTGCAGGCCCATCCCTCTGGAATGCCATTCCAATGGAAATTAGAACTGCCCCACCCCCTCTTTAAGTCACATTTACTGTATCACCTATTGAGTACATTCCACTGCAACTATGCAGCCTAAGATACTAGCCACTGTCTTGTCCATTTACACATGTTATGTTAGCCCTGTTGCACTCACTATACTATATCAGCAGCACCCATATTGCATTCTTACAAAACAAATTGTTTAACTCATGAGTTGGCCCAGTGGTGCAGTCGTGCGGAGGGTTGAGGTGCTGGACGCCACAACTGCCGCTACACCGGTGATCCAAGTTTATGAGCAGTGTTGCTGAGAGTTGGTTGGGGAGATAGAAGAGTGGGCATTCAAGCAGACAGCTTACCTCTCCCAGGGAGGGGGGATATGGAACCCAGTGCAAGACTGGCCCCTAGCAGTGACTGGGGGGGTAAGGCAGCTGGGAACCATTATGCAAGGGACAGGGAGAGAGGCAATCACTGATGTTCTGTGCATGGGAGCATGTGCAGGGCAGTCTAGAGCTGCACTGTATACCCACGTCCCTAGGGCAGAAAAGCTGAAGGCATAAACAGCAGTTTCTTGCTTGCTGGCCATCTCTGGTCATTCGACAGGCCTCACAACCAGTGAGCACCAGGGCATGCAGCAGAAGTGTGACCGTAAGTCCCAGTGGAAAGTTGGGTAATGGGATGGGGTGGCTGGGGGCAATCGGCCAATCTGGGGACTTGGGGGAGAAACGTTAATTGCAAACAAAAAATCACGTTTTTGTGCCATGTTATTGAAATTGTATGCAATTATTTACTTTTGTTTTTATCTTTAAGTTTACTTAATCTTAAAAATGCATTTCCAAATTCCCAGCTTGTTTACAACAATGTTTCTCACATCTCCATCATTTTCTTTGCCTACCTTGGCCTGAGTCATTCCTGAAAAAGGTCCCTTGGACCAGTGTACTGTACTTACCTGGTCAACTAATAAATACTGTAAATAAAATAAATTAGAGAGGATTTCGTGCATGGGAATCCCACTGTTTGGCCAACAGCCACCACTATTTTATTTTATTTATTTATTTAAACTTTTGTTTTCCAGGTAAGTATATGAGCCGAGGCCCTTTTTCATATACGACCCGGGGCATAGCCAAAGATGTTAACAATATTACAAAAAAATAGACATAAATACATAACATAATAAAATTAATCGTAACAAGTACAACACATTTGTTCCCGATAAAATTGTTTTAAATCAGTTTTGAAGGAAGCATGGTTAGACATTTCACATTACACTTTTGGAAGATGGTTCCAACTCCTAGCAGCACAGACACTTAATGCTCGGGCCCCCATAGAAGTCCTAACCTTAGCAATAACCAAATTTAGATTATTAGATGCTCTTAAGGATCTAACCTCTGATTTGTACTCAAATAATGATGATGATGGAGATAATTCTCCTAACCGTAAATGTTTTCAACCAATGACAACAAACTAAACTCACAACTGAGTTTAGGTGAAAGCCAATCCAGTGTATTATAAAGAATACAGTGATGAGTCCCAAAGGGACGCTGTAAAATAAATATACATGTTGCATTAAATGTGGTAGTTATTAATGCTAAATCTGATTTTGAGATCTGAGTGAAAGGAAAAGAATTGTAGAATAAAGCCAGAAGAAGAACATTCCTACCAATAACAGTTCTAGCAGACAAAATAAGGTTGTTTTTTAACTTAAATAAAAACCTAATTTTTACTGTTTACCTGACAACAAATCGGTTTCAAGTGCTGGGAAAAGGTCAACTGGGGATCCAACAGGATTCCCAAATATCTAAAGGAGTTACCTTCTCTATCATATCACTCCTTCTATTAACAATTTGTAAAGGAGAACAATGTACTCATTTTGGACGTGACCCAAAGATCATTGATTTAGTCTTTTTACTGTTTCATAATAATTTATATTCCCAAAACCAATTTTCCAATAATCAAAAATCAGATCTCAATGATTTATTCAAAGTATCAACTGAATGAGAACTTTGATACAAGATCACATCATCTGCGTACATCAGTATAAGAGTATCTTGAAGAATGGCTGGCAAAGGATCTATAACTAAGGAAAGCAAAAGTGGCCCCAGGATAGACCCCTTGGGTACACCTTGTGTCATTAAAGTAACACCAGACACCTTGTCCCCATTTCGCACTCACAGGGGATGTTGGGTAAGATAACTAGAAAACCAGCTAAGTGGGGAATCCCCTAACCCTATGTCCCTCAGTCTCTGGAGCAGCAATGAGTGATCTGCCAAATCAAAGGCCTTAGACAGGTCCACAAATACAGCACCAGAGAGCTTTCTGTCATCAAATGCTCTATTGATGTGGTTTGTGAAAACTGCCATGGCCGTACCAGTACCATAACCCTTTTTAAACCCATGCTGCACCAGAGACTGGAAGCCATAGGAGGAGAGATACCCAGAAAGCTGTACATTGACAATCCTGTCTGATATTTTCCTCAAAGTAGGAAAAAGGGATATTGGATGATAATTGTCCACTTTTTCCCTAAGCCCCCCTCACCTTGAAAATAGGAATAATCACCATATGTTTCCACTGAGATGGAAACTCACTGTGGAAAGGGGCAAATTAAACATTTTTGTCAAAGGGATATAAATGTATTGAGCTGCCAATTTTAAAAACATAAGCTCCAGAATGTCTTCGGCTGAACTCTTATGTACAGCCATACTATTTAATAATTTCAAGACCCAGTGAAAACTGACTGAGCGAAAGTAAAAAGGGGGAGAATCAGAAGTCTTAATAAATTGTTTAGTTGTTAAGTCCAGACCGTTACTTTTAAAATAATTTTTATACTCAGATCAGTAAATCTGTGAAGAAACAATTCACTAATCTTAAAAGGATCATTAACAAGAGTGCCCTTATTTTGCAAAGAGGTGGGGTACTGTTTGGTTTTAGGATTTACAGTTGATTTAATTGCATCCCAGAAACTCCTAGAATCACTTAATCCTTCTCTCTGATTTTTTAAATGATAGTCAGACTTGGCTTGTTTAATCAATCTTTTATAAATATTTCTGTTCCTATGGTACTTGTTTAAATCTGACTGCCTACCATTTTTTTGTACACTAGCCAGAGTCTGTCCCTATGTTTCACATGTTTAAATAATTTTGGAGAAATCCATTTATTTATTAATCCCCTAACTCTATGAAGCACTTTTGGGAAGTAAAAATTATGAATATCAAGTAAATTAGTTGTAAAGAAATCTACTGCTTCCTCCACAAAGGGAATTTCATTAATTTAAGACCAGTCAATTGGCTCAAGGACTTCTCTAAGATATTTTGTTATTTCAGTTGTAAATTTCCTAAAAGTTGTATATCTAGGAGGAAATCTGATTTCCTTAGATTTCCAAATAAGACAGATGGACATGTAATCATTAATTATATCTGAAAAAATTTCCCAACTTTTTACCCTGTTCAATCTATTTGTAAGTATCTAGTCTAAAGCAGTACGATGCCCAGTTAACAAATTTAAGCATGTAGGGGTGTCAATTAGTTGAACAAGTCCAGCACTTAAAATAAGTGATTCCAATTCAGGTTTCTATTGCACATATCCAGTTTACATTTAGATCTCCCATTATTATCAAATCACCTCCAGATTGTAAAGCTTCGGCTAGGGTCAAAGCATCCCTCAGGCTCCTGTATAAGTTTTTTTGGGGTTATAGAGTATACAAATTTTAACTTTGTAACAACCACCCATTAATAACTCAAGCACCAGCCACTCCAAACCAGTTGTAAATTGTAAATCAATATGAGTTTCATGAACATCCAAACATTCTTTATAGAACATTAAAATCCCTCCACCCCTTTGCTTACCAGGGCAATCCTTCCTATACTTTTTATAAGCAGGTATACTGCATAAATCATCACAAATATCAGGTTTCAGCCACATTTCAGTAAGACGTAATATATCTGGATCCTTTAAATGTACCTAAGATTCAATTTCTGCTTTCTTGGGAAAGTAGCTTGTAACATTTAAATGAATTAATTTTAGCCCCTCCAGATGCCATGAGTTTTTCCTAATCTCATCACCAGGTATGGATGGGCTGGGATTTAACTCTGCATCACCAGCCAAATGTAGCAGTAACCTATATATTGATGTGGGTCCCTGCCCAATCCAACCCAGGAAGGGGAAATTTAAATATAAACCAATTTCTCGAACATTTCTTTTAGAAAGTCCACCCAAACATTTTATAGTGTCAGGAATAGCACAACAAGGTCTACTCAACAGATTTGAGTAACTAAATGGCGCCACTTGGAGGTAGTGATCATAATTTGCTTCAACTTCCTATGAAACATTATAAAAAGGATCCTTGAGGAATAATTAAAATGAAAAATTATTCGGAAGCAAATTTTGTAGTCATTAAAGCATATTTACAGAAATGGGATTGGCAAGCTGAATTAAGCTCATCAACAGTGTTAGAAATATGGACCAAAATTAAGAACAAAATTGATTATTGTATCCTTAATTGGGTACCAGAAAGAATTAAATATAAGAATAACAAAAGACTCCCACTAAGGTATACAACAGCAATTAGTAGATTAGTTAAAGCTAAAAAAAAAGCCTTTAATAAATATAAAAAGAATAGATCCAATGAAAATTGGAACAAATTTCTACTAAAATAAAAAAAATGCCATTAGAAAGGCTAAAAAAGCAATGGAGATTAATTTAGTAGCTACCAAAAAAGATAAAAAATATTTTTTAAGTACATTGGTTCTTTAAAATCTACAGAAAGTAAAGTGGGCCCTTTAAAACTAAATGAAGAAATTATAGACAATGAGCAATTGATGGCAACTGAGTTTAATCAATACTTTGCTAGTATTTTTCAGAAAAAGGCTTCTATTCCAACATTAGATTTTGACATTATGGATTCAAAGGTTAGTTTTACCATAGCTGAAACTTATTCAGCCATTAATTCATTTAAAAATTCAACATCTGCAGGACCTGATTGTATCCCTATTGCTTTATTAAAGGAAGTATCATACGAATTAGCTGGACCCTTGACACTACTCTTTAATGAGTCCATGGAAAAAGGGGTTGTCCTTAATGAATGGAAAGAAGCCTTAGTAATCCCCATTCATAAAGGTGGATAAAAGCAGGAAATCAAACATTACAGACCTATTAGCCTGACTTCATGTTTGAGTAAAATTATGGAGAAACTTATTTCCAACAAAATCAGCTCTCATATATTGAATAACGAACAGTTTGATATTACACAACATGGCTTTCAACCGGGACATTCCTGCCACTCAAACCTCATCAACTTCTTTGAACCAATTAGTGAAGCACTTGATCAAGACATTTCTGTGGATGTCATTTTTTTGGACAATGAAAAAGCTGTTGATTCGGTTTCACATAAAATTCTTACAGATTGTTCAAAATGGAATTTTTTTCATCCTGGATTATGGGGTTTTCCTTATTTTTGTTGGGGGAGTGGGCTTAGAGCATAGCAGAGTTCCTGCCTTGTTATACCCACAATAGAAGGTGCTCCCTGTTCCTCACTCCTGTCATTAGAGAATATGGCCACATCTTTTCGATTTATTACATGGAATATTAAAGGGGATCAAAACAATAAGAAGAGGAACATGGTTTTGAAACATCTTAAAAAGTCCAGACCAGGCGTGGTATTTCTTCAGGAAATCCACTTGCGTAGGGAGGATACCGTCTTCTTCCACAGGGAGTGGGTGGGACAGGCCTTTGGGGTGGACTGTAGTAAGAGTAAGGGAGGAGTGGCTATCTTAATTGATAGACATGCCTCCTTTTCCCTAATTAAAGAACTCTGGGATCCAGAGAGTTGTTTTTTTGTTTCTACTTGGACGTTTAGCCCTAACTGAAGTCTTAATAGGTACAGTCTGTGGCCCCAACACTGACTCCTCTCACTTTTTCTCTGACATCTTCACCCGTTTGGAGCCTTCTATCCTTACCCATCCTCCTAGGCCATGACTGGAACTTGGTCCTACATACAGATTTGGACCGGTTGGGTACCTCTAGAAAAGGCCTTTCTCCGGGGCAGAGGGGGCTGCAGAATTTTATGGATACCTTAGCCTTGGTTGATCCCTGGTGTATTCTCCTCCCTTCTACCAATCAATACACATTTTATTTGGTCCCCCACTCTACATACTCCTGAATCAATTTCTTTTTAATTAGTTAAGTAATTCTTTCAGGCCTAGTGGTCTGTACCATTGAGCCTTTGGTCATTTCAGACCATGCGTCTGTGATGCTAGATCACTCCCTTCGAGGACAGGAGGAGTCAGACCAAATCTGGCTTCTCAATCCTTTCTTCCTAAAAGACTCTACCTCCTGAGAAGCTCTTCAACACTTCTGTAACAACTTTTGCAAAGAGAATGAAAGCTCCGTATGGGCCCTGGATACCCTCTGGGCTGCCCTAAAGTGTGCAGTTGGGGAAACTGCATCAGGTTGGCCACCACACTCAAGAAACATTGCTCACAGAAAATGGAAGACCTCCTTTCTCAAATTCGAACTTTAGAATTTTCCCTTTCCTCAAGATCTGATTCGGCCTCCTGGTCTCGGTTATATGATTTTGGGGCTCAGTATTTTGGGCTCTTGGCTGAAAAAGCAGATTATGGGCTCCAGCGAACTAAAATACATTGCTTGGAGATGAGTGAGAGAGAAAGGAGGCTTCTGGCCCTCCGTTTGAAGCATATAAATTCCCTTAAAGCCATTCCCAGCCTCCAGTCTGACCCAGTGGGGCCTGTTTTTACCAGTCCCTGAGAGATTGCTAAAGCTTCCATACTTATTACAGCCCTCTGTATAGTCAACAACCCACATCTTTGAGACTCAGACAGCAAATAGAGGAGTATTTAGCTCTCCTCACTTTGCCTACTCTGTCCACTCAACAGCAAGATTTTTTAAAATCCCCTATAACAATACAGGAAGTTCATCTGGTGATGGAACACCTCCTTAAGGAGACAGCTCTGGGCCCAGATGGCTTTCTTAATATTTTTATTTTACTTATGTGGATATTTTACCCCCCTTTCTAACCCATTTGTTCAGCTACCTTCTTTCCTCTGGCTTAACTCATTCTTCCCTCACATAGGCGTGGATCTCTCTGATCCTTAAACTGGGGAAAAATGAAATTCTTCCTGGTAGCTACCATCCCATATCTCTTCTCAATACAAACTTTAAGATTTTATCTAAGGTACTTGCAAATCGTTTGCTCCAGGTTTGGGACAGTCTGATCTCACCCGAACAGGCTGGTTTTATGGCAGGGCACCACTCCAGGGACAATCTCTGCAAGCTACTATATCTGATTTCCATGTCTAGGGAAAGCAACACACCAGCAGTCTTGGTCTCCCCAGATGCGGAAAAAGCTTTTGACAGGGTTACTTGGACATTCATGTTCGCCACGCTCCAGAAGTTTGGATTCCCAGATGCTTTTTGTAACTGGATACAGGTACTGTACCACAACTCGATGGTGTGAATTAGGTGCAACAGGGTTCTCTCTGCCCCAGAGTCACTTCAGCATGGCTCCAGGCAGGGGGTGCCCCCTCTCCCCTTTTTTATTCAACCTGTACCTAGACCCTCTCCTTCACAAAATTCACTGTAACCCAGCAATTCAGGGCATTCTAGTGGGAGGCTTTCGATACATATTGTCGGCTTATGCTGACAACCTCTTTCTACATACTGAATCTCCTGCTTCCTCAATTCCTACTGCCCTAGAGGGAATTCACCTATTCTCATTTGTGACTGGGTACAAACTTAATCTTGACAAAACACAAGTCCTTCCCTTGAATGTCCACATCTGCAAACAGTAAATCCTGGACCTGATTCTGGGTTGGGAGCCCACCACAATTACCTACCTGGGAATCCATATCTCCCAATTTTTCTTGGAGTTGGTGGACAGGAACTTCTCACCTTTTCTTTCAGCATTTAAGGCAGACTTGTGAAGATGGTCAGCTCTTCCTATCTCCCTTTGAGCGAGAGTTAATACCATCAAAATGAATATCCTGCCTTGGATACTGTACCATTTGTGCATGCTTGGCCCCTTTCTCCCTAAAGTTTGGTTCCTTTGCCTCCAGAACCTTCTCTCAGAATTGATATGGAAAAAAGGGGCTACTCACTGGGCTTATAAACTGACACTCTCTAAAGATAGAGGGGGTCTCTGTTTATTCTTATACTACTGTGCTCTCCACGGCTGCAAGATTTTCAAATGGTACCAGTCTCCAAACACACTTCCAATTGGGGCCTAATCCCCTCTCTGGTTATCCTTAGAGTCCTAGATTTGTCTCCAACACAGCTTACAACTTCCTAGTCTGCTTTTTGTCCCACCTTCTTCCCTTCCTTTGCATCTACACAACACCCCATTGATATGGTCCTTTATGGCCCTAAAACAGATTTGCTCATATTTGAAGGTTGATTGGTCCAAGGACCTGTCTCAACCTATCGTTGGTAATCCAAACATACGTATAGACAATTGTTCCATCCCCTTTAACTTTTGCCTGCCCCCCCCCGCTCTGGCATACCTCCTTGGAGTCCTTTCTTTCTAATGGCAAGGTAGTTCCTGCTCGAATGATACAACACCAATTTTCAATTCCAGTTTACCACCCGTTCAAATATCTTCAACTTCCTCAGGTGATTACCATTTTTTTGGGCTCTCCAGCTGTTAATACTCAAACCCATCCCCTCCTTGCAGACTTTTTGTCTCTGGCTGAGGAGCCACACCCCACTTCCAAATTGTATTCATGTTTCCAGTCGAATGACCCTGGTAGTCTACATGGAATCTGCTTTTACTGGCAACAAACTTTAAATCTGCAATTAGAACCCAAGGAATGGCAAGAGATATGGCAGCAGTTATATAAATTTATTAAACAAGAGAAGTACCATCTTACGCAGTTTTGTATATTGCATAATATTTATTACACCCCTTTAAAGTTAATTAGGATGAGACGTAGGCCCTCAGTAGAGTGTTCTTGCTGTGGTACCAGTGTACACTCCCTTAAGCATATTCTTTGGGATTGCCCCAAGGTTACTCCTTTTTGGTTGTCCATTCATGATTTTCTTGACCCTTGGCTGGGGCTGGATTCCTTTTTCACCCCACAGGTCTGTCTCGTGGTTATCTTCCCACAGGCACTGTTTGGCCCCCACAAGGTGTATATGGTCTTAAGCTCAATAACCACCAAGCTGATTATTTTTCGTCTTTGGATTGACGATACTATATCATCACTCTGTGAATGGCACCAGGAGTTTTTACAGTCCTTGGTAGTTGAAAAACATATAGCTTATCGATAGGACAGACCTCAGATATACTGTATATAGGGAACATTGGGAACCCCTCGAGGCCCTAATATCTAGATAGCTGTTAATGAATGCTTGCACATCTGCAATTTATTCCTTGTTCCTTCTAATTTCTTTTCTTTTTATTCACTCACACTCGCTGTGCTCTGTGCGGGGAGGGTGAGAATAGAGGGGTTGTGGGGGGAGTGGGAGGGTTGGGTTGTTGTCTGGGGTTGTTGTTATTTTTTCTTTCCCTGTTCCTTGCTTTCATGATACTTTGTTTGGTATTTTGGATTTCATGACTACTACATTGTCTTGGAAGTTTTCATGTTTACTTGTTGAAAATGTCAATAAAGTATATTATCTTGAAAAAAAAGGAACCAACCTTAGATATGGAAAATGTTTTATGTTTTAGACCTATTTCTAACTTGCATTTTTTGGGTAAAGCTATTGATAAAGTGGTTGCAGTGGGGTTAAGAGAGCACCTGGTGGAGGTTTCAGTCATTTAGCCTTTCTAAGCTAGATGTCCTTAGCGGAGCACTGCAATAGTCCTGGTGAGGGTCTTGAATGATCTGCTTCTTGCAAGGGACCATGGAGAGGTTTCTTTCCAGTCATTTTGGATTTATCTTCTACATTTGGATTTATCTTCTGCATTTGACACCATTGGACATGTGGAACAAGTGAAATAGCTTGGCAGAAGATACCAGGAGAAAGGACTGCTGTGTGACTGAACTTCTCTGCTGGGACTATATTGCCCTCCTTCCCTTCCCTCCACCCCCCCACCCAAAGCTAGTTCTATTTTTATAGGCACAGGATTTGACTGACAACAGGAACTTCCTGTTTAGGGGCAGGAAGTGAGTGATCACAGAACCACCAAGGACCCACCATCCTAGAAGTGCAGGATCTAGCTGCTGGAGGTCTGCCTCTGAGCAAGTAAGTGGTCTACTGAGAAATATAGGATATTCTTGTCTCAGAACAGGACAATCAGGAGCTTAAAGGGCACACAGGCAGAAAGTAAGGAGAGAGAGAAAAAAAACAGAGGAAAGAGTAAGGATTACAAACAGTTAAGGGGCCAGAAATAAGACATATTTGGAGTGGTGCAGTGCAGTGGCTGTGGAGCAGCAGTCTTCTGGGAGACATTCTGGAAGATGCAGTGTTGTCCCATCTGCAGGCACCTCTCTGGGCTGAGGGAGGAGGTTGCTCATCTCCAGGCTGAGTTGGCCAGGATTTGTGGGACCTCCTCTTCCATCCAGGGACCACCAGTGCCACTGCCGTTGCCTCAGAGGTTGCCAAGAAAGAGGAGCGGTTGGACCACAGTGGGCTCAGGGAGGGTGAGGGTGGTGGAACAGAGGCGCATCCCTCCAGTTGTACCTCTCCACAATTCCTATGCCATTCTGGCAAAGCGTGGTTCCTCTATGGAGGCACCCACAGTGGAGACCAAGGAGGATGCTGGGAACCTCCACAAAGGAGACCCACAGGAGGGTGGCAGGGGACCCTGCAGGGGAAGGAAACAACTCCTGGTGGGGGACTCCATTGTTAGGAAGGTAGAACTGGGAGAGGGAGGTCAGGTGCCTGCCTGGCGCCATGGCTTGGAGGGACAGGGAGCGAATCCTCAGGATTGCCGGTGCAGTTGCACGGGGAGGGAGCTGGATGTCATTGTCCACCTACGGACAAATGACCTGGCTGAGAAAGGGATCAGAGAAGTGCAGGAAGAGTTTGTGGAATTGGGGAAGGGCCTTAGTCAAGTAGCATGCATGGTAACCTTCTCAGAGGTGCTGCCCATCTATGGCATAGGAGAGGCTAGTGTGTTCCGCACCATGGGATTCAATCAGTGGTTGAAAAACTGGTGTGAAGCTCAGGGATTTGGCTTCATTGGGGACTGGGGGTCCACCTAGAGTGATGCAAGCCTATACTGGCATGATGGGCTGCATCTGTCCAGGAGGGGAACCAGGATCCTAGATGATAGGTTTAAATTCTTCATTGGCAAGCTTTTAAACTAGCCAAGGGGGGAGGCACTGGAAAGAAGCAGGGAAACTAGCCCCCAAATAATCACGTAGTAAGTGCGGCAAACACCAAATAAGAGGTGTTGATAGGAGAAGGCTGGGGTAAAATGGAGAAAGTGACAAGGGCAAGAAGGATAGGGATGGGGCAAAGAGAGTAAGGCCATCAGGAAATGGAGGGTAATGAGTACCAATGCCCATAGTCTGGGCAACAAGCTCCCTGAGCTGGTGGCCTTGATGGAAGAGGGATGCCTGGATATCGTAGCAGTCACAGAAACATGGTACACAGAGAACCATGACTGGGATGTTAACATACCAGGGTACATAACCTATAGGAGAGACAGGCAGAGGAGAAGAGGGGGTGGAGTAGCTCTCTATGTAAAGGAAGGGATAAAGGCAACTGAACAAAAGAGTAAACAGGGAGGAGAGGAGGCACTGTGGGTCACCTTGGAGACTGGAAAGGGCACCACAATCCGCACAGGGGTTGTGTACAGACCCCATGTCAGGGAGGGAATGGACAAGGATATGATAGAAGGCATTCTTAGAATGGCAGAGAAAGGGAGATACTGTTGATGGGAGACCTGAATATGCCAGATGTTAACTGAGCACATTTGCTGCAGCCACATCCAAGAGCAGGGCCATTCTTGATGCCCTACAGGTGGCAGGCATTAGACAGCTAGTTTCGGAACCCACTCATGAGGGAGCAATCTTAGACCTCATACTCTCAAACGGGGGCAGTGAGAGGATCTCAGATCTAGAAGTGGGTTGCCATCTGGGGACAAGTGACCATCAAACAGTGTGGTTCACGTTAAACTCAGCTACAGAGTCAAGCCATACAAAAAGTGAGGGTACTGGACTTTAGGAGGGCTGACTTTGGCAAGATGGGAGAGTGCCTCAGAAAAGCACTAGCAAACAGGCTAGAAGGAGGTGTGGAGCAACAATGGGGAATCATCAAAACTGCCATCACAGAGGCAACAAACCTTTTGTGTGAAGCAAATAAACAAATCAAAATGAAAGAAAAAGCCACTATGGTTCTCAAAAGAGGTGGCTGTGAAAGTCAGGAAGTAAAAGATAGCATTCCGGACGTATAAGGAAACACAGAAGGAGCAGGATAGAGAGCTGTACCAGTTAAGGCAGAAGGAAGCAGGGAGGGAAGTCAGAATAGCAAAGGCCCAAACTGAGGAAAAGATAGCCAACTCAGTTAAGAAGGGGGATAAAACCTTTTATAGGTACATCAGCGAGCGTAGAAAGACAAAGGGAGGGATAGTGAGGCTGAATAGAATGAACGGTGGGTGGGCAGAGGGGGACAGTGAAAAAGCAGGAATACTGAACGAATATTTCTGCTCAGTATTCACAAAAGAGGAGGGGGGAAGTGCCTAATCCAATTAACAGAAGCACTCTTGATAGGGGGGTCGATCCCAGTCCTTTCACAGAAGAAAGGGTTCTGCAAGAACTCCTAAAACTGAAGGTGCACAAAGCAATGGGTCCTGATGGAATTCACCCCAGAATTCTAAAAGAATTAAGGAGGAACTAGTGAAACCACTGGCTACTCTTTTTAATAAATCATGGGAGGATGGTATGGTACCCGAGGACTGGAAGAAGGCAGATGTGATTCCCCTTCACAAAAGTGGGACCAAGACAGAGGCAGGAAACTACAGACCTGTCAGTCTGACCTCTGGGTAGGGAAAGTGATGAGTCACTTCTGAAGGAAAGAATAGTTGAGTACCTAGAGGCCAGTGGAGCACAGGACCCAAGGCAGCATGGGTTCACAGCGGGAAGGTCATGTCAGACGAATCTAATAGATTTCTTTGACTGGGTGACCAAAGTAGTAGACCAGGGAGGCACTGTGGACATGGCCTACCTAGACTTTAGCAAGGCATTTGACACAGTCCACACAAGATTAATAGTCAAATTAACCAGCCTGGGAGTGGGTCCCAGGGTGATAGCCTGGGTAAAACATTGGCTGCACAACAGGACACAGAAGGTAATTGTAAATGGAGTCCACTCTGAAGAAAGAGGGGTTACTAGTGGGGTACCGCAAGGGTTCAGATAGTCCAGTCCCTTTAATGTCTTCATCAGTGACATTGCAGAGGGACTGAAGGAAAGATGCCTTTTTGCAGATGACACAAAGATCTGCAACAGGGTTGATACACAAGGAGGCGTGGAAAGGATGAAAAGGGACTTGGCAAGGTTGGAGGAATGGTCAGAAGTATGGCAGCTGGGATTCAATGCAAAGAAGTGCAAAATAATGCACCTGGGAAAAAAGAACCCAAGGGAAGAATACGCAATGGGTGGTGAGGTAGTAACAACAACAAAAAAGGAAAGGGACCTGGGGGTAATCATATTAGATGACCTTAAGGTTAGCAAGCAATGTGAGAAGGCAGTAGGGAGGGCTGGGGGTATACTGGGATGTATAGGGAGAGGCATCAGCAGCAGAAAACAGGAAGTTTTTATCCTTCTGTACAGACAGTTGGTGAGACCCCATCTGGAGTACTGTGTCCAGTTCTGGAGACCCCATCTCTGCAAGGATATAGACAGGATAGAGGCAGTCCAGAGGAGGGCAACTAAAATGGTGCAGGGTCTGCAAGAGAAGCCATATGAGGAGAGACTAAAGGAGCTTAATATGTATACCCTTGAGGAAAGAAGGGAGAGGGGAGACATGATAGAAATTTTTAAGTACATCAGTGGAATCAACAAAGTCCAAGAGGGTAGCATCTTTCAGAAAAAGAGACTTGCAAGAACAAGGGGACACAATTTAAAGATAGAGGAGGGCAGTTCAGGGGCAATGTGAGGAAGTATTATTTCACAGAGAGGGTAGTGGATGCATGGAACAGCCTTCCTGAGGAGGTTGTGGGGTCTAAAACTGTGGGAGAATTCAAGAATGCATGGGACAGACATAAGGCAATTCTTGTGTGGGGTAGGAAGAAATAGGCAGTTGGTTAACTAGGATCTGCGGCCTATCCTGTAGGTAGGGAAATGGGCAGACTAGATGGGCCTAGCGGTCCTTATCTGCTGTCCAAGTCTATGTTGATAAGGAGGATCACTGGGGTGGATGGGACCATGCTGAGCTGGTTCTGCTTCTTCCTCAATGATTGCTGACAGTCGGTGATTTGGTGCATTTTCAGTCTTCCCCATCAGCCGTCAGCTGCAGTGTCCTCAGGATTCCATTCTGTTGTCACTATTGTTTGGTGTGTTTATGCTTCCACTAGGAGAAGTGATCCAGAAGCGTGGCTTGAGTTTTGACTGTTATACTGATGATACCCAGCTATACCTTAAGTTCAAACCTGGACAGGGTTCCCAATAGCAGTGCTTGAGAATTCACCATCTGAGATCAGTTTGTGGATGGCTGAAGCTGAAACTGAATCCTGGCAAAACTGATCTGCCACTAGTGGGACCAGATCACCTGAGGTCATCCATTGTGGAAAGCCTGGACCCTCCGTATTTTAGGAGGAAAGAGGCTTAGGGCTAGATAGGCAATGCACAACCTAGGAGTCACTCTTAATCCAGAGATAGATAGATAGATAGATAGATAGATAGATAGATAGATAGATAGATAGATTAGATTCTTTATTTTTATACAGGAATAAACATGTTAGGGAAAAAGATCCTTGTTTACAAGACAGTTCTGAATGGAGCTGCCACTTGCTTCACTGAGTGTTTTTTGCCATCTAAAACATATAGCTGGATTGTGCTCCTACCAGGACCCAGATGACCTCTTATGTTTACTAGTGCATGCTTTTGTAATTTCCTGTCTTGACTACTGCAACGTACTCTACCGGGGCCTTCCTGTGGTCAGATCTGCCATCTGCAACTAGTGCAGAACACAGCAGGAAAAGTAAAAGATGGTGGTCATGATGGATTGACTGCCAGCAGCACATAGGAACAGAGAGTTTCCCCTGCTCAATTTTAGCTTAGGTTTAACTGTTCTGTTTAATATTTAATGTTACTTGCTCAAGTTTAGTAGTAGTGTGTGTTCATCAGTGACATTGGAGAGGGAGTCCAGGGCAGGTTGTGTCTCTTCACAAATGATACTAAGCTCTGTGGGAGGGTGGATAACAACAAGGGAATCAGGGAAATACAGCATCACCTACAAAGGCTTAAAATGTGGTCTACGGTTTGTCAGTTGAAATTCAACACCAACAAGCACAAAGTGACACACCTAGGGAACAAGAGCCTCAGGCCAGGGTACTGGATGGGTGGGGTAAGATGTAGCACTACGGCTGAGTAAGGGGACCAAGGATTTATTATCATCAGTGACACCCTCAAACAATCAGGCCAGTGCAACAAGGCATATAGTAAAGCAACAGGGAGTTGGAGTGTACCAGGAGGTATAATGACAGCAGAAGGAAAGACAGTAATACTACCCCTTTATTCATCTTTGGTGAGGCCACATCTGTAGTATTGTGCACAGTTCAGGAGTCCTGACCTCAGGAAAGATAAGGTAAGGCTGGAGATGGTGCAGCAAGGGTGACACAGAAAACTCAGCGCCAACAGGGCTGTCAAATCAAATCATTTGTATTGATCAACTTAGATATTGTTAGTGTCAAAGTTATCACAATCAATTAGACATAAAACTACTTCAAAAACAGCTATACATATATTTGTACACAGACAATAAATATATACACACTTCCAGTTACCCACGTTACAAGGCTTTAAAAAAAACTAACATACATGTATTCATATACAGACAATAAATATGTACACACAGGATCATTTTAGTACCATTCTAATCACTAAAGTGCTGAGTTCTACACTGTTCAATAGATATAATACCACAAGAGGAAAATGCTTTTATGGAAAAGATTTTGACTATTGTTTAACATTTCACTTTTTAATTTAGGACCAGAAATAAAACCTTTCTTGTTAATTCTTGTTTCTAATTCTACATTCCCTCTTTTTTATTTTGATCACTGATGCTATATATTCTGATAGTGTAATAGCATAAGTGCGTCTTCTAAGCATCATGGGTGGACTAATACAAACACTGTATCATAATTGACATTTGCATAAATTGTTAAGAACTTTGAAAGGAATTATTTCCTAGCTTTGTTATACAGAGGGCATAATGTTATCAAGTGCTAATGTTTCTTCATGGCCTTTATTGCATCTACATAATTGTTTAATTTTATCTAAAGTAGTCGCATTATTTTTATTAAAGTATATATATTTGGAAGTAATTAACGCGAACCATGCCCATGTTATTAATCTCCTTTCCTCTGGGGAAATAAGGAGCATCAAGTAGTCTTCCAAATAGTAGTTTATTTTGTTTCCTCTAAACCAGTATGCACATTTTTGTTTCTTTATTTTTTCCATATCAGCCGCTTGCGTTTTCAATTAACTTTCTTTTTATAAGTGATCGATATTGCAGTGAAATAGCAATTTTCTTAATACGGTCATTCCATAGGTATAACATTAATTTTGATCAAAATATTTTTCAGAGCTGTTAGCTATTTAGAGCTTTAATCTTGTAATGATCATTTGATTTTCTCTTTTAAGCAAAATATTGGAAGATAGTTATTAGTATTATTAATCATCCGGAGCCAATATGCAACTAAAGTAAGATCTTTGATTGTATCTCTTGAAATTCTTCCTAATTCGGCTCTTACCAAAGCATTCAATACAGAAGATGGAACACTTAGTAAAAATTTATAATAAAAAGAAAGAGTTTTTTCACGATTTTCTTTTGTTTTTTTCCCCATAGTTTGTCTGCCTGGGCGCAATGGGGGCAGGACCTTTGTCCTCACGCAACACTACCTCCATCCGCCTGACTGCCCCCAAGACCCCCCACAGATTACCCCCTGTGGTGGGGCCAAGAAGGAGGAAACTCCCTCCCTGGAGCACAATTCAAATCCGGCCAGTCCAATGGAAAAGTACAGGCAGAGCAGGGTCTGGGATCTCAAAGAGCCCCAATCCACCATTTTCACATTTTCTGTGCCCCTTCTGGCTCACAAGGCATTGTGTGCACATGTGTGGGCATGTACATGCCACACCAGCCGGGTTCCTGCCTCCCTAGCTTGCATCACCCCCCCAGCCCCCACTAGAGGGCAAGCAACAAGCAAGATGATGTGCCCTCCCTCCCTGAGAGAGGAGAGCAGTCCTCCAGATGCTCCATCCTCTATCACCCCTGTCAACCCCCGATGGCCCTGGCTTATTCCCAAACCTAGGTTTCCGGTGTGGTGTGGTGTGAGGTGTAGGTCTCCAGTGCCTCAACCCTCAGTGCCATCAGGCCGGCCAGGATTTTCTGTTTTATGAGATACCCATACTTTAACCCCATATGTGAGAATGGAGTTGATTTTTGCTTCCTCTGCTTTAAGTGCTGGTGTTATTGTGTTTCCACCATCTTTTAAATTAAGCCTCAATAGTGCTTTTCACTAGCTTAGCCTTCATATTCTGATCACATACCTGTTGTGACCAATTAGTGGAAGATACAAATTTAATCCCAAGGTACTGATTTTCATTTACTATTTCTATTTTATCATCCCTCAAGTAGAAATTACGTTGTTTTTTTTGTATAATGAATGTTTGCCAAATATCATTTTTTTTAGATTTATTTTTAATAAAAGGATTACACATTTGCATCAAAAGATGTTAATCTTTTTTGTAATCCTGATGCAGTTAAAGAGAAAATCACTAAGTCATCTGCGTACACCAGAATATATAAAGAGAGTCCATTCATTTTGAGAGCATCTAATATATTTGTTTCCTCAAATTCTAATAATTTGTTTCATTTTCCTTATGTGTATGAATTTTTCAGTTATATGGCTAAACACAAATTCATTATCAATAGTGGAAAATCCTTGTCAGAAACCACCCTTACATGGAGAAATAATTGAATGTTTGTTTACCCAACTGCAAATCTGGTTCAGTAGCAGTCTTGTGAAAATTTTAGAGCTAATGTTTATCAAACTGATGGGATGAAAATTCAGTGGGTCATAAACTGAACTTTTTTTATGCAGTGGCACTATAGTATTTGTGGTCCAAGAAGCAGGTACATATCTGTGTGTTACACATATATTAAAATAACATGTTAATAATGGAATCCAAGAGTACATATGTTCTTTATAGATTTCTGGGGGATACCATCTGGGCTGGGAGCCTTATAGTTTTTTTTTATTTGGAAATAGCCTCTTCTATTTCTTTTTTTGTGAATTTAAGTGGAGAGTTAGATAAATATCTTTATAATTCAATTACTTCTGAATCCTGATTTTCCATATCAACCCTAGAAAAAATGGTCTTATAATGCTCAATCCATAATTCTTTTGGGATGTATACTACTAAAGATGGGTGATATTCATTAACTCCTTTTGCAATCATTCTCCAGAATTTCTCAGTATCTTTTTCCTGTATAGCATAATACACTTCAATCCACTATTTTTGTTGGTATTCTAATTTTTTTCCTTCGAGCCATCTATTATATTGTTTCCTATTTTTATTTAAATTTGTAAAATTTTACTTTGATGGATGTTTTTTTAGCCCATTTAATTAACTTATTCAGTTCCTTTTTGGTCTTTCTACATTCCTCATTAAACCATCTATCATTATTTTGTAAACTAGGACTAGATTTAACATATATCAATGATTTAATGTTTTTATATAATATTTCAAGCTTCTGTTCTAATAGCTGTAGGGGATGTACTTGTGCAGTAAACTGTTTTCGGTCTATATTCCAGTTTGGAATTATTTCCTCTACTTGAGTATTTTTGATCTTACCTCTTTTTGGAATCTTTCTCCATTGACTACAAAGTGAGGCCAGTGGGGTAATATTATCTTCATTCAAAAGAATTTCTTCCGCCAATGTAATTTTTAGAGAAAGTGGAGCATGGTCACTTTCTGGTCTCATATTAATTTCAAGATTGGTGAAAAAATTATATATTTCTGGGTTACATAGAATATAATCTATAGTACTCTGACCATTTTGAGAGAAGTAGGTAGTGCTGCCTTCTTCATGACCCTGTACCCATCCATTTAAAATTAGTGAAGCATTTTCCTCTATTATTTTCTATAAGTCTTTCCCTTGGTCATTTCTCTTCATGTCTTTACTATGCCTGGTCCTAATATTTTCAAAAGTCATTTCAGTCTCAAGAATGTGTAAGTTATCATAATTTTATATTCTGGCATTAAAATCACCTGTAACCAAAATATTACTATTCCAGAGTTTTTTAGTAATGTAATTGATATCGTGTTTTAGATCTACCCAAACATTTTGTGAAATTTTATCATTTGGAGTGATATATGTATTAATAATTATAAAGGGAATATTTTCCCAGCGAATACTAAGATTAATATAATTAGAAGCCATTTTGATTTTTTCCAAAAGAATAATCTATTTTTAATCTTTAAGTAAACAGCCAATCTCCCAATGAATCTTCCAAATTTATTATTTTTGGTTGTAGATGAACAAATCAATAAAAATCCATTTATATCAACTGGTTCTGGGACCCGCGTTTCTTGGAATAGAATTAGATCATAACTTGTAATAAATTTATACCATTCAGTATCATTCATTTTTCCTAATAGGCCTGCTGTGTTCCAAGAGAGGAAGTTATGTCCTCAGCATTCTACAGTCACTATGTTGTTTTCCTCATTAGACTCCAGAGTCCCCTGCCTCAGTCATTCCTGTATGACTGACAATTTATTATTTTTCGTATCTAATAAATCATTCATGTCAGTCATAATAATTCCTGCCTGATCAAATTTATTTGCATTTGTTTTTAATTGTTGAAAAAAGCAGAAAATATTTGTGAACCCCCATCAGGGAAAAATTATCGTTTCACCTTTTTTATGTTTTTGCTGTGACAGTTTATTGTACAACATGATGACAAAATTGTCAGAACTAAGGCGGTTAGGGAATCTTCATTTTCATCTGAAAGGTGATCGATTCCAAAAATTTAGAGTATTTTGTCACTCTTATTAGAGTTATTTTGCATGGGTTGTCCCCCTCTGTCAAATTTCCATTTTAGTGAGGACAGAATATCAATGAAATTCTTGGTGTCTAGTAACTCCTTATTTTCCTGTTATGTGTGAAGTATTTTTAATAATGGTCTTCCAAGAAACTGGGGGCAAGATGTTCAATTTCGGATATCTAAGCCTACTAGAAGAGGCTCAGGCTTTTTTAACAATTTCCATATCAGTCACTAGCACATGCACTGGCAGTGAATCCTCCTTTTTGTCTCTAAACACCTTTATAATTATGTTGCAGGATTTTGCACTGTAAAGTTCTGCTCTAAAAAGATGTATCATAAGTTATTTTAGTGAACCAAATGTTTCATTAGGTTTCAAAAAGAAACCTTCTATTCTCAATACAACTTCTCCTCCTATCATTTTTATGGTATTATTACTCCTCTCTATTGAAGATGTGGGGGTTATTTTCTGCTCATTTCTGTATATACATTCCTTTTGTTGTCCCTAAAAAGTCCTTGTTTGTATTGCCTAGTGACTCATCCAGAATTATACTTTTGATATTGTTACTGTTTTTGGCTTAATACTGATGACAGGTTCTATATAAGATGGTTTAGTTTCTTTTGTTATTTTAAGTTCACCCTCTTGGGCTTGTCTGTCATTGTTAAAAGCCCCTTCTATTTTCCTGTTCTTTCTTCTTTTCTTTCCTCTTGTTTTGCCTGGTGTTTTTTTTTTTCTTGCAACCTGTTCCCTTAGGTGTTTCAGGAATGTGAATAGCAGAAGATGTCAGTTTTTGCTTTGTCATTTGCTGATCCAAGGAGTCTATCTTTTTTCTAAATCATCTAACCTATTAAAATGAAACTTTGTTAGTCCATTAATTTGTTTCCCTTAAATTATTTAGAGCTTTGACCATTACTGTGTTAGTCATCGCTGGGTGGGCGAGGGCTTTTTTGTATATTTGGATAGGGTGTTAGGGCACTGAGCCAAAAAAAATCAGCTTCAAGCTTGATTTGTTCCTCTTCATTATCCAATTTTTGGAACACTGTATTGGGCGAGCCTGCTAAAATAGATATATCATTCATACATTGTTCATTGGGGAGCAAATTAGAGGGATCATTAGATATTTCCCAAGGGCTAAATGGTTCTAGTTTAGTTTTATGAGTTTTATCAAGTAACTCTGCCTTATTGTTATCATTATCATTATTCAGCTTGATTTCCAGGTTCTCTGCTTCCATAATTTCTGGTGTTCCTGTTTCCTTTGCGGAACCATTTAAGGAGGTGTCTTTAATGGGGAAAAAAATCGGTGCTATCCTTTTGCAGGGAGTCTTTTTGATCAATATTGTTTAGAGCTTTCATCCTTTTCTTCTCCCCTTTCCCCTTCCTCTTTGGGGGTTGTTCACTCACATGGTTTTTGACCACCCTGTCTTCTTTATTTCCTATTATTTCCCATTGCAGATTGTGTTGAGCTTCAATAGCAATCACATTTAATTTTGATCTGGATGGGGAAATTATTTTTACCACGTCGGCATAAGATGCTGATTTTTGTATTTCTATAGGCATTGAGGTAGTTATTTGGAGTTCATCCTTAAAGATACTCCCATTTGACTTTTTTAGCTTAGGTACAACCAGTTTACTACTTCTGGTATTCATTATTTCAATTGTTTGAGACACAAGGTGACACTCTACTTACTTCAGCCACACTCTAATTCACACTCCAAAGTATCTATTGATACTATTTTATGTTTTATGTTATGCAATCATTCTTTACTCAGACCTGGATATAGACAAGTACTCACTTATTAAAGCATTGACAGTTATTCACTTGTTAAAGCAAAGGATTGAATAAGGATTGAATACGCCAAGCAGAAAAGACTATTATATTGTTTTGTTTCTACTTTACCCGGTATAGAATAACAGTGCAGTTAAATTGATAATTTAGTATAAACTCCTATCTGTAACACCCTTTCTAGGTAAAAATTGATCTTGTAGAATATGACTCCAAAAGTGTCAAAATTACTATACTAAAAAGATCCTAAGATATAATTAGTATAACAAATATTTATCTTAACAAAAACAAAAACTTAATTAAGATTCCAATTAGATTTAGAGTGCAACAGCTCCTTCTATTCAGTACAATACTATGAAAAATGTGAAAAATGTTATGAGAGTTATGAGAGCTCACAGCATTCTTTTCCCTTATTTCAAAGTTCAAAAAATATTGCTGTCAAGGAGAGCCTCTCCATAGTGATTCTCTTCTGGTCCCCAGGGTGCAAAGTACAAGATATAAGTTATAAAAGTGCATACTGAAAAAAGATAGTATTACGGTCCATGTATTCACTTTTACCAGTTATTTCTCATCCAAACCTTTTGAGCAGGCTTCACTAATAACTCTGTGCACTTCTGGCAATAGGCTCAATTCCAGAATTGATGGCAAAAGTTTTCTTTCTGTGAAAAGTAAGAGTTCTCAGGAGATCAGTGTAAAGTGCCTGCTGGGGCTGGATTCATTGAGGCTGAGTCCCATGAACCAACCGCTGGACTACACCTCACCAAAAGGAATGTCTCGCTGCTGGGATTCACTTCCAAACGGTAGCATTGACTCTCTGCAAGGCAACAAAAAACAATGTATGAGCGAGGTCTGACACAAAGCAAAAAAAAAGGAAACTCTGTATTCTGCTCTACTTGTTTCAGTGTTGTATTACTATCTAAACACCATTAACACATTCATAGCACTTAGTTGTATTAGCGGTTATAGCAGACTGATTTAAATTCACAAAAGCTATGAAAGACTTCTTAATTGTGTCAAACTTACTTTCAGATCAGGTTTTCCTTCTTCTAACTTAAAAGAAATATGTAAAGACAAATTATTCTTCATTCAAAGTATTCAAGCTTTCCAAAGCTAAATCTGACTACTAGGATGCCATGCATGCTCTTAAAGAAGGAGGTCACATAATTATTGAGCACCAGTGGTGTGAAATTTAAAATTATCTACTAAACTTTAAGCTATTCAAGCTTTTTGAACTTACTTTAAAAGATCAAACATAAACATGAATAAGAACAATATGATATGTAAAAATGTTAAAATTAGCTCGTTTATATAAATTTTAAAATGTTCATTAATTCAATAACACCCAAGAATCAGTGTCTAGTTATACATTCTAGCAGGTTTACAGACTTACAGGAGGAGAAGAAAAATAACAGGCTTCAATTCGTTATGAATTGCACAACAAAGGAGAAATAAAACATATATAGGACAAATAAAACATTCCTTTTGTCGGGGTTATCTCCTTGGGAGATGCTCTGTATACCTCCCATGGGGCTGCCGCAAACTCAGTGGTCTAAATAGGCTCCTCCACTGTCTGGATACCAAGTCTCTACTGCAGGGTTGTGGCTCAGTAGCATTTCTCAGAGAGTAAATCTAGTGGCACAAGAACTTCTAGAAAGCGTTTGATTAAGTTCTACACACAGGCAATGATGGCATACCTGTTGTAGAATTAAAAGCACTTTCAACAAACTCCTGCTTTGGCTCTCACTCTGAACAGCCCAGCATGCAGCTGCTTAGTCCTCTCTCCTCCAGGTCAGAACTTGGGTTGTGACCAACAAGGCAGTCTTACAAGGAGCACCTCAAGGCACTGAACATGTACTTGCTGGAAACTAGAAGGGAGAGTATAAATATGATAGAGACCTTCAGATTCCTGAATGGAATAAATGAGATAAACTGTGGGGAATTATTTAACTTGAGAGACAGTTCAAGTTCATAAGGGCATGAATGGAAACTGGCAGGAGGGAGGTTCAGGAGGAACATGAAGAAGTATTATTTTACAAAAAGGGTGGTAGAACCATGGAACAGCTGAGGTGGTGGCTGCTAAAACCATTAATGTTTTCAAGCATGGTTGGGCAGAGTGAAAGATATAGTTACTTGGGACAACAGAAATGGCAAGAATAATTGAAGGGTGGATAGGGAAGGCTAGGACCCTGGATGAACAGTAGGTCCCAGGGTTAGATAGGGAACCATGGGCAGACTGGTTGGACCATTGGTCTTTTTCTGCCACCATTGTCTATGTTTCTGTGCTTCAAGTGTACTTTGGTGAGGGACTGATGTGCGTTAGCTAGGCTAGTTAAACATTTTTATGCAATAGGTATGGACTCAGAAGCAGTTGAATAAATCCATTTATTTTCACATATGTTGAATAAATGTTAGAATCCTAGATTTATTCAACATATGCTGAATAAACACCACCTGTCAATCAAAGCGTTTTTGTTCACTTTTTTGATAAATAAATGTGAATAACTTTAAAATGAAAAATGATAGCATGGTACTGTGAGCACAAACGTTGTTCAGCACAAAAAAATATCTACAAAATGAGTGCTGTTTCATTTGTATATACATTCTAGTTTGTTTTATAATTAGCAAAAACCAGCAAACTTTTTTTTTTCACTTTTTGGACAAACAAATGTAAATAACTTTAAAAAGAAAAATTATAGCATGGTCTGTGAGCACAAAATTTGTTTAGTACAAACATATCTACAAAATGAGTTGTGTTTCATTTACAGATACCTTATAGCTTTTTATAATTAGTAAAAAAAACACCACCTAGTGAGCGGGCAGTCAGTAGATAAGCCTTGAATTGCTGCACTGTACTCTGTTCCTATCTTGTTTTAAATGAAATATTGAACTGTTTGTGTATTATTTAAAGATTGTAGCCTTTAGGAACTCTTCAGAAAAAAGGGTTATTCCCTAGCTCTGAGCCCTCTCATTTGCCACAAAGAAGTGTGAGATACTGGTGGACTGGAGGCACTTCCTGGTTACCTTGCTACTAATCCACATCTTTACCTTGCACACTGCAATCATCATGGTGTTACTTTTAACTAAAACCCTTACTATATACTGAGGTTAAGCCTTTTTAAAGGCTTATATTGTTTATTTGTGCCTTTTAGCGCTAGCATGAAACCGGAAGTAGCGAGGGCATACACTTCCGGTTTTCGCACATAAAAACTACTGCATAGCGAGCGGGTTGAGTTGCTCGCAGAGACGCACACAGAGACACGCGTGTCTTGCGTGTGTCTACCATGTCCACCGGGAACACCAGGACTAGGACAGTTGAGTATTATTACTATAACTAAGGTAATTTAACTATAAATAACTACCTTTTGTGTCAAACTCAGTTGATATCATGAAGAAAGCTAATAAACTGTGTTCTGTACACCACTGGTAAACAAGTTCCTAATTTCATTTGTGATAGATGCATTTTGGTAAAAGATTTACGGGAGGAAATAAAACAATTACAACCTAGTGAGACTATTAGCTCTGAAATTAAAGCTTTGGAGGACTATATTGATCATATGTCACTGCTTGTAGAGGCAAATACCTCTCCCACAAAATGTCGGGGAAGCTCCTTCACTAATGAACCACCTCTAAACTGTCTACCCATCTCTATTTCTGCTGAGCAGCCTGTTATTACCTCTATCCCTTTAACTGTTGCTGTTAAAGACCAAACTATACATCTTATAGATGCAGATAACTGGACCTTGATTCCTCCAAAAAAGCACACCAAAAAAATTAATAATCTTGCTCTCAATACTTACACAACCCCACTATTTAATTTTTTTGAATACCCCCCCCCAATCAGGCCGAGGATGATTCAAAAGCTATCCCAGGAACCATTAAACATGAAGCTGACACTTCAAATAATGAAAGATCTAAAGCACAACTTGATCATTAAATAACTGTTACCACACCACTTAAACCTTCTCAGACTCCTGCTTCTTTGGTTACTACCTCTGTGCTCCAGCCTTCATTAATCCCTGACGTGCCTTGTTCAAAAAAGCAAGTATATGTCCTGGGAGATTCTATAATAAAATAAGTTGATCGTATAGTATGTAATCCTGATAAGGAACACCGAACTTGCTCTAATTATAGAGGAGCAAAAATTGCAGATCTTACATCAATGATTAAACCAATTTTGTCACCTGCTGGGGAAAATCCTTTGGTGGTTGTCCATGTTGGAACCAATGATGTTACATGGTCCCCACTTCAGCAGATTAAACAGGATTACATTGCTTTATGCAATGTCTTAACAGAACATGGCTGTAATATACAGTATGTCTCTCTGAAATTTTACCTATTCCAAGAGCAACCAGGTACATTACTAATAAAATAAAAGCATTAAATGAGTGGCTCCGTAAGTGGACCTACTGACAGGGCATAACTTGTTTAGCTCACTGGGAGGAATTTGATGGCAGACCATCCCTTTTTTGCTGGGATGGTTTACATTTTAGCAGACTGGGTAGTACAATCCTGGGACAGAAAATAGCAACTTTCATAAATAACCATTTAAACTGATAGAAAAGGGGGAGATCGGGATGCCCCCCATATTTCATATTATTAGTCCCTGTTCATCATATTGGACAAACCTTAATAGTCTTTCTTTAAATGCCTGATCATTAACGATTTCTAAACATGCAGAACTTGAAATTTTGGCAAAGATTCTTGATTTGGCCTTAATTGCTATCACTGAAACTTGGGGGTAATTCTGACAGAAAATGGAGTGTAGAAATCCCTGGCTTTAAGTATTATTACAAAAATAGAGTGGATACTAGAAAAGGAGGAGGGGTTAGTTTATATGTAAGGGACGATATTCCATTGTATGAGTCAATGATTACTGTTGAATCTGAAGGTATATGGGTCCACATTAGACCCATAGGTATCCACCAGCTCCTTATTGGAATTTGCTATCATCCTCCTTCTTCTGACATAAACCAAACTAAGCAGCTAGCCAATGAAATTGCTCGGATAGCTTGTAAAGACTCCGTCCTTATTCTGGGGGATTTTAATCTACCCACCATAAACTGGGATGCACTGTCTGGTACCAATCAACATGACGAACAAATTATTTCCATTATTATTAATCTGGGCCTTATTCAAATAGTCAAGGAACCAACTAGGGGAGAAAATATATTTGACCTAGTTATAAGCAGTCCAGAGACCCATATATCTGATGTTCAAATTTTTAATCCTCTGGGAAATAGTGATCATATGACCCTATTTTTTCTATCCAACTACCTTTACAACCCAAAACTAATAAACTTAAAACAAAACAATATAACCGGGCAGATTTTGAAAGTATTAACTGCCAGTTAAAGGCCCTTAACTGGGAACAGATCCTTTCTCCATTGAACACTGAGGAAGCCTGGGACTTACTAAAGTCAAAAATCTCTGAACTCAAAAAAACAATATGCCCCAGACAAATTTAAGTATAATAGCAAAGGGAAAATTCCCCCTTGGTTTAATGGAAATATTAAAAAACTAATCAAACACAAAAATAAATTATCTTTAGTTCTAAAAAAATGTTCACCTGACCAGAAAGACATTATCTTATCTAGATACAGTGTGTTAGTTAGACAATTAAAAAAGGTAATTACTTTGGCAAAATGCGATTTTGAATTTAAAATTGTTTATACTAAAGATTGTCATAAGGCATTATACTCTTATTAAAAGGGAAAAAAGTAATAACAATATGATTGGTCCCTTAGTCTATAACAATACTACTATAACATCTGATATTGAAACAGCTACAGAACTAAATAAATATTTTTCATCAGTTTTTGCTCCGGAGTCGATTAACATTCCACATATTTCAGCAGTATTAAATTTAGAGTCATATAAAATCTATTCTCAGGATATACAGTAGGTTTTAGATTCCTTGAAACAATATACAAGCTCTGGCCCTGATAATATAAGCTCCAGAATTCTTTTAGGGACAAAGGATGCAATTATCTTGCCTCTAACAATCATTTTTAATAAATCGCTTCATGAACCTTCAGTTCCAGCAGACTGGTGTACTGCCATTGTTTCACCTATTTTTAAACAGGGTTCACATTCCAAAACTGAAAATTATCGGCCTATTAGCCTCACATCGGTACCATGCAAATGAATGGAAAAATAATTAAACAACAGTTAGAAAATGAAATGTCAACTTTAAATATTAATGATGTGTATCAACATGGTTTCAAAACAGGATTTTCATGCACCACAAACCTGGTCTCCTTTTATAACTAAATCAGTTAGCCTTGACTGTAATATACCTATGGATGTTATTATTTTGGATTACAGCAAGGCATTCAATAAAGTATCACATGGCATCTTGATTAATAAACTTAACAAACTAGGTTTTTCATTACCCATTATATCTTGGATAAACAACTAGTTGAGTAAGAGAACACAAAGAGTAAGGGTTAATGGTGCACTATCAGACGTGGGTGTAGTGACTAGTGGTGTACCTCAGGGAACTGTCCTGGGCCTGGTGCTGTTTAATTTGTTTATCAGTGATATGTACATCTCAGCTGATAACATTGTGGTTAAATTTGCAGATAATAACAAACTTGGGGGTAAGGTTAATACCCTTGCTAATTGGCATAATTTTAAATCTGATCTTGCCTTAATTGAGCAATGGGCATATATCAATAAAATGCATTTCAACATTTCAAAATGTGCAGTACTTCATTTGGGGAAAAATAACCCCAAACAAAAATATCATTTAAATAATACTATCATTAGGACCTCCTTTGTTGAAAAAGACCTGGAAATTTTGGTAAATGATAAATTATCTTCTACTTCTCATTGTGCCAAACTTGCAAATCAAACAAATGCATTATTACGCAGGATAAACAAAACATTTATCTCTAAATCTGAACAATACCTTGTAACTTTGTATAGCTCTCATATTAGGCCTTACTTAGATTATGGATCTCCATTCTGGAGTCCTTATCTAAAGTCAGATATTAATAAAATTGAACAAGTTCAGCGCAGAGCCACTAAACTAGTACCACATCTTGCCTACCTAGAATGCAACATCAGGCTTCAAAAAATGGGATTACATTCCCTTAAGTGAAGACGAACTAGAGGTGACCTTCTGCAGCTGTTTAAAATTCTTAAATCCCCAGGTCAAATGGCGCAATGTGGCTTTGTTTATTCCATAAGGAAGATTGTGCCTAGACTTCATAATAAACAATTGGACGTTAAAAAAGTTAATAATAATAAAAGGTTACATTTCTTTACCATTAGAACTCCCAGGATATGGAATACACTACCCCAGGATACTGTTGACTCATGAACTATCACAATTTTCAAGAATAAATTAGATACATGGATGGATGGACAGGATTTGGGTTAATGTTCCATTTATATGGAGGACAATCTTGATGGGCAAACTGCCTCCTTTTGTCCTACAAACCAAGTAAACCAAGTAAAAAACGCCAGAACATTAAATTTTTTTGCACTTTTTTTGACAAACAAATGCAAATAACTTTAAAATGAAAAATGATGGCATGGTACTTTAAGCACAAAAGTTGTTCAGCACAAAAATATCTAAGAAATGTGGAGTGTTTCATTTATAGATACCATTTACATTTTTTATAATCAGCAAAAAAATGGCAGAAAATTCAATTTGTATGCACTTTCTGGACAAACAAATGCCCTCTCATAAAAACAAAAACAAAAGAATTGTGCTTCAAACTTTTTCATTATGTATTGACCATAATATAAAGTTGGAGCATCTATAGCAACCACTTAGCAATCACTATGCTAAGCAGAGCTACACTGGGGAAACCACAAAAAGTTCATGTAACTTTATATTAAAAATTAAATAAACAATTTAAAACAAAACTCTCTGCACAATCCTAAATGGATCCCTATTGCATAAATGGAATATTTAACAGGGACCTAGTGGAATACATGATTTATTTTCACTCAGGCTTACACCACTCGTGAGGTTATCCAATGTCAAAGAGCTATTGTGAAAATAAATCATGTATTCCACAGGTCTCTGTTATGTATCCCTTATTTATTTTCTTTTGTGCTGTCCCAGCTTATTTCTCATTACTGACATTGTTTTTTACCTAAGTGGTAAAGCTTGTAAGTATGTCATCGTGTAGATAGTTGCCAGAGTTTGAGCAGTGGGAGCTCTATGATCTGTGCTGTTTTTCTGGTGGTGAGAGAGCTGGGAAAACTCTGGATGCCAGACAACTGGCGCTTGACAAAGCTGCACAGTAATACTTCTTTGCCAGTAATGAGATTGCTAGGGGCAGCACTCTTCACCTTTGTTTGGAGGTAGGTTGGTGGCTAGCATTCCTGAGGTGGAGTTGTGCAAGATGGCTGCTGTGAGGTGGAGAGTACAGCATTTGAAAACTGAGGAGTTCTGCTAGTGCTTGGCTGTGGAGGACTGGTTCAAATAAGTGGTTAAAGCAGAGTTAGTGTTCGGCGGTCTAGCTTTCCAGCTTTTGGAGGATTTAACTTTCTGCTGCTAAGGTACTGACTGAAGCATGGGCTGATACAACTGCTGAGGCCCAATTCATGAAATATTTGTATCACTGTACTGGTCTGTTGGCAGAGTGGGTAGGTACCAAAACTATAAATAGCTTCAAAAACTCTCCAAGGATGGCTAGCATGATTTATATATAGATGCCACCTTGTGTAGTTAGTGTGTGCATTCTTCTGAATGTGCTAACCGTATTTTGTCACTCAGGGGAGTCGGAGCTTTAGCCTTTGTAGTAGACAGTTGGCCGTGCAGTCTTTTGTATTGTGAGTTTCTTAAATTTGTTTGTTACTGGATTGTTATTTAAATGTTTATCACTAGCTGTGATTTTGCAGTATATTTCCTTAAAATTGTGCACTGTTACTGCTGCAATTTATAAAGTTTTCTTACTGGCATTGTTTAGTGTTGTAACTCCAAAGGGCATGCTCAGGCCCCAAAAATTTGATTGAATGGTTGAAGATGTATTGTTTTTATGCTCCAGTGGTCAGTACTGCAGGGTTTTAAATAATTGATTAGCAGTTTTTTTCTTGGGGCAATACTAACTGAACAGAAAGTATGTATATAGATTTTCTAGAAGTGCCATGTTTGTTAAACACATTGAGGCAAGTACTATGCATTTTCACAACGTTTTAACACTTTTATGAGCAAAACACTAATCAATTTTTGGAGTTAAATAAAACCCTGGTACTGTATTCTTTTTTTATGTTTTACAAAAATACAAATTTTACTTAAAAAAAAAAGCTTCAAGCGTGGATGGGAGAAGTCATGGGTATAGTAACTACTCAGTGGAAGGGGGAAGAGGAAACATGGAGAACAAAAGGGAGAAGACTGTAATCAAAGACTGTACAGTGACAATAGGTCCAGGGTATTTTATTTATTTATTTTTAAATTTGGTAACTGGGAAAGGCACACTGAGCCAAAGCTCATTTCCAGGTGAGACTGGGGGACAAGAGGAATGAATACAAGGAACAGCATACATCAGGTACAGTATAACATAGGAAACACAATATTTACAGTAAAGTACAGAATACATTATATATACAGTTCAGTATATTCAGCAAATAAATTTATAGTACAGGAGTGAGTACAAATTGGTGTACATGGTTACAAGTTAAGACAGGAAATGGGAAAAAGGATGGAGGGCAGTAGTATGGTTGTGGATTAGGGCAGTGGGCGACTGTAGGAAGTGAATAGGGGTGGATGTGGGTTAAGACATGGGCCAGCTGCACAATGTTCTTAGGAGTGTTCTGAGGTGGCACTTAAGTGCAGGAAAGGAAGGGGTGAGGTGGGTTTTGAGGGGAGAGGTTGTTCCAGTAGGATGAGAATCTATAAGAGAATGCATGTTTCCCAGCTGAGGTGTGCGTAATCGTGGGAGGGCGAAGGAGTGGAGGCAATTAGTATGTGAATTGTAGGGAGGGGGAACAACAGGAGTTAGAAAAGAGGAGAGGTAGGAAGGAAGGGCACCAAACTAATATTTGGAGATGAAGGTGGTCAGTGGGATGAGCATTTCAGCAATAGAGACTGAAGAGATAGGGAGGAGTAGAGATCACAGTGATGTGTCGGGGGGAGTTTGGGGCAAAACAACAGCAGGCATTGAAGAGGACATCCAGTTTGGCAAGTGAGGTGGCTGGGGCTGCACTGAAGACTACATCTGCCCAATTGAATGTTGGGAGGAGTCACTTGACTAGCAGGTCACATCTGACTAGGATGGAAAAACTGCTCTTATGGAAGTGAAGTAGACCCAGCTTGGGATGTAGTTTGGAGTGGAGGGCCTTAAAGTGTGGTGAGAAGTCAAGAGAGGGATCAAGCCATGCACCTAGGTATTTGTAGGCCATGACATTGTCAAGAGGAGTATTGGCTGAGGTAGAGAAGGCAGGGAGAGCAGGGAGCCTGGCCAATTTCTGTTTTGAGCCAAAAGTCATAGCTTCGGTCTTTTTGGTGTTAATTTGTAGGCAGTTGTCATTGAACCAGCTTGATACTGTGGAAAAGTCATGTTGGAGAGGAGTTTGGACAGCTGGGGCAAAGGGGCCAGACAGCAAAAGGACAGTGTCGTCCGTGTACATATGGTTCTTTGCATGGAAGCATACAGAGGGGAGGCATTAATAAACAGTGAAAAGAGAACAGGTCCAAGGATCGAGCCCTGAGGAACATCTGCAATGATAGGAAGGGAGGAAGGGGAGACAGGACATTACTATATTTAACTGATTGGGACCGACCAGTTAAGTAAGAGCTAAATTATGTAACAGAAGCTGGGGATAGGCCAATAGCACTAAGCTTCTTTTGAAGAAGAGGGTGGGAGACAGAATCAAAAGCCTTAGCAAGGTCAATGAAAATGGCCATGGTGATCTGCCCTTGACCCATTGTAGAGTGAATGGCATCTGTAAAGTGAAGAAGGGAGGAGGTGGTTGAATGGAGTTTCCTAAAACCAGATTGCACCGGGGAGAGAGTGTTGGAAGCAGAGAGGAAGTCATTTAGTCTAAAGAGGGTGAGTGATTCTAGAACCTTGTAAAGTGAGGGGAAAAGAGATATGGGGCGGTAGTTGCCAGGTACAGTGGTATCATCCCCTTTGTGAAGTGGTATGACAATTGCTGCCTTCCAGACAGAAAGAAAGGCAGAGGAAGAGAGGGATAAATTGTAGAGGTTACACATATTTTGGCATTGCGAGAAGATAGCTCCACTCTGGTTGGAAATTAGGGCCAAACTAGACCCCTGCTTAGGATTAGATGACTTGTTTATGGTGGAAGTCTGCCTGTTGGGATGTTATGAGGGTATTGGAGTTATGGAGCGCAAATATTACATAGCCTTAATAGCCATTATGGTTAAATAGCTGGTGCTAAAACATTGGAGGGACCAACTGGTAATATCCTACAAGGAGTGGTTAAGGGGTATGTCACATTTCTTTAGAGCTGAGCAGTTAATAGCTGGATTCAGGAATAATATGGCTGGTTTTGACAAGAAATGGGGGAAACGTTATGTGGTTTACTTACATTAAGGGTAAGTTGACTGGTTAAGGTTCCTAATCCTTTTCAGAAAGGGTTGTTCCTTCTCTTCATAAGTATAATAATCTGGCACACTCCGGGGGGGAAGGAGGAGGGGCTGGGAGGGGTGGTGTTTAGTTAGCTGGTCTGTGTATAGACTAGACTGGCTCTACCTTTTTGTGTACAATGTAACCGTAGACAGCTGATATGTATATGTTCGGTTGTGTTAAAAAATTTAATAAACTTTGAATTTCAAAAAAAAAAAAAAAATTGTAGAGGTGGGTTAAAGGGGTCACAATGGAGGGTGCAGAGATTTTGAGGAGTCTAGGGTGTAAGCTGTTGGGACTGGACTTACAGGAATTGTGGGACCCTAAGGCTTTAAGGACATCTGCTGGGGATTCTAGAGGCAGCTGGAAACTGGAGGTCTGTGTGGGTGTGGGAGGGGAGGAGAAGGAGAGGGGTGGGGGTTCTGTGGGAGGCACAAGTTGTAAAGAACTTATTTAAGGCATCAGTGACAGAGGTAGGGTCAGAGACTAGGGAACCTGCTATGCAAAGAGTGGGTGGGTGGGGGTTCTGTGGTAGAGTGCAGGAGCGAGTGAAGATCATTCCAAAAGGAAGACGGGGAGTTGTTAGAGGTGTGCAGTCAGGTTTTAAAATATTAAGATTTAGCCTGACGAATACGTTTTGTACAGCTGTATGGAGGGTTTGGTAGATTTGATGGTCAGTTGGGTCATGTGGATTTGAAGATTCGCCAAGCATGTTCATGGGTCTTGCACATGGAGAGAATGTCTAGAGAGATCCAGGGATTGTGATGACATTTAACTCTTAATTGATTTCAGTGGAGCATGGACATCCCAGACTTTAAGGAAGGTTGATTTAAAATGGGAAAGAGCAACATTAACAAAGAGAGCGTGGAGAAGACTGATGACCAGTTAGTGGTGGCCAAGTCGAGGAGTAATTTATTTGAGTTGAGCGTTTTAAGGGGTCGATACTGGCATATGATAGAGTAATATGGGCAGACCAGATGGACCACTGATCTTTATATGCCTTCATTGTCCATGTTTCTGTATTTTTATAAAACCAGCATGGAGAGAGAGCACTGTTTGTGTGGAGACAGCTTTCTTTCTGGAAAGGAAGTTTTGGCCTCAGAAGAACTCCAGTGAAAGAGGGGGTCTGAAAAGGCCTATAGTTGGCCACTGCAAACTGAGCTAATTTTGCCTATCTACAATCAAAGACCTAGTTGGATGAAGTAATGTGTGGGGGTGTAAAGTGCAAGAAAGTGGAAATAACCAAGAACTGAATTTCTAGCCATTGGAGATAACTTGAACCTGTTGCAGTCTGTCAGGACTGCATTTACTGGGACTGCATCTTAATTATTGGACTGTCCTAGGTTAATTTTTGTATAACTTTTGTTTGGTTGTGAGTGGTGTGTTTAGAGTAAGTGGGATTGGGTAAGTGGGTCATCAGTGAATTGAATGTGGGGTTTGGTGATGGTGTGGCACGAGTTTTTGTCTGGGGTATTGTTTTGTTTATTGGAGGGAGAAGTGGGTTTGGGTGAGGGATTTTAGTAGTTGGACAGTATGAGTTGTAGTGCAAGTGAGAGCCTCCTGATCTCCTCTACTCCAGACCAGCTACATCAGCTCTATCCTTTCTGCTGTCCATGGTCCCTGCAATGGCATTATGCTGCTGTGGAGAAGTGGGGATTACAAGACGATGGGGTCACCAATGCAGATGTGGTCCTGGAGAGGGGTAGGGTAGGATCAAGAGCAAGATAAGGAGACATCCTGGGTCAAAATGGAGTCAGGACAGGGGAACTCACTGTCTAGTTTCTATACTGAGGGCTCCTGAGTTGTCATCAAAGTAGCAGCCATAGGGCCTACCCCCACAGCTCCTTCCCTTTGGGCAATTATTTGTAATGCCAGCTCCCTTTGGAATAAGACCGTGACATTGACAAATTTTATAGCAGCTTCCTCTGCGGATCGGGTGTGCATCACCAAGACCTGGCTGGATGAAGATTCTGACCCTGTGCTGGAGGCGGCCATCATTCCAGGGTATACAGTGGTGTGCTGCCAATGACAGGAACACAGGAGGTGGCTATTTGTTTTCAATCTTGTTTGAGACTTGAAGCATAACCAGAGGGTGAGACCAGGCCATTTGAATGCAAGCCCATTAAGGGTGACTCGGGTGTGGGGAAGGATCCTTCTTGTATTCTGTCCACTGAGATGTGAGGGTGGTTTTTCTGAAGGAATTTTGGGAATTTGTGGCCATCCTGATGTTGAAATTCACTAGCTATCTAGTGCTGGGGGAAATTCAATGTTTGGGCCAATGATGAATCCCTTGTGCTTGGACAGTAATTTCTCTGCCAAATGGATCTGTTGGGCTTCACACAGGTGGGTACTTATGTGACTAACCAGTTAGGTCATGTATTGGACCTGGTTTTCCAACTGTGGCTCAAGATTTATAACATAGGGGTTGATCCAGTCAGTGATCAGATCGTCATGCTGTAAGTTTTATTATCAGGGACTCCTAAAATGTGACCATAACCCCCCACCCCTGAGGAGTTAGTTCAGTATCGACGTTTAAATAATCTGCAGCCTTCTAGGCTCTTGTCAATGCTTGAGCCTGCTGCAGGTGTGTGTTGAGTAGGTAGAGGCTATTGTGGGGGCTTGTAACATGGTCATCAGTACGGTACTTGACTCCCTTTCCCCTTTCATATATGCCCTATATTCTTCCATCCAAGCTCCCCCAAGTTTAGTGAGGAGCTCAGATATTTGAAGGGCAGAGGTTGGAGCATTATTGGAAGAGATTGGGATTGATGGAGGATAGCCTAACCCTGAGAGTCCACCATAAGGAGTATCAGGGAGCAATCACTCTGAGAAAAGCAGAGTTCCTGTCACCCGTTTGCTGCAACGAGAAATAGACCTGATCAGCTTCTCCACACTGTGGACAAACTGTTAAATCCAGCTTGTCTACAATCTAAAGGAGCATTAATGCTTGGGAGATGTGAAGAGTTTGTACAGTTTTTCCTTGAAAGGGGATCCTACTTTTAATTATCGATCGGTCACCACAAGTGGGCTGTTAGGCATCAGCATGACAGCCTGTGACTAGCATGAGTCTTCAGTCAGTCTGACACAAACTGGAGAGGTGCTCCACTTGATCTTGGAGCTGCATTCCACTTTCTGTTCAGAGGTATTCAGAGCAGGTTCCTGATTCAGTGCCTCCAATATATATACTGTGTGTGTATATATATATATATATATATATATATATATATATATATTTATACAACATGTGTTTTGGTATAAATGTAGGGATAAAAAGTGATATCTCAGGCAGGCAGTGGAGATATCACTGATACCTCCATGTTCCTATACATCATAGTGATATCTCCATGTTCCTATACGTCATGGAGATATCTTATGTTCCTGTGTCACACAAAAGAAAGTGAAAGTGTTTCACTTTTCATCCAGCAGTTCGCTCTAGCACCTGCACCCTCTCCCCACACACACTCCTGTGACATCTCAATCCAGCCACTATTTTTAATTAAAAAATATTTAAAAACATATTCGATTGATCCTGCCACTTTCCATTATCCTAACAGTACTTTCACTTCCCCCGAAGTGTAGCGTGACCGAGCGTTATGAACAGTAACACAATATGCACTGCCAGAGCTTTAGCAGGGGTTTTTAAGAGTAAACATAGCGGTTTGTTTGTTAAGAGATTTGCAGCATCTTTTACATGAGAAGCCTCACAGTCAGTTGGAGCTCTTTTCATCGGCATGGGTGGGCTGGTTTTCTCACACACATTATATAGTATTACATACAGCCTGCCCACTGATCTTTTGTCTGTATCTCCCCTGGACCGAACACAGAACCACAGTCGAGAGTGCAGTCAACCATAGCTTTCTTTAAGTTAGCCACCAGGGACTCCCTGCCACACTGCAAACCTTGTTTTTTTTTGTGCAAAACCATGTCGCAGCATAAAGCTCCCTGCTCAAACGTGGCGCTTAAAAACCTCAGTGCGTTTTCTCTTTTGAAACAAAAATACAGTAGTTGATAGTTCTTTGTAAAGTGCAATCTGCAGCAAATAACTTATAGTGCAATGTCTAAATTAAATAGTACTGAACTGTTTGTGATAGCTAAGTTGGGCAAACAATAGCAACTTTAATAGGAGTTTCCAAGACAAAAAATAGCCATTTGTAAACAAAGTTGCAGCATCTCTTAAATGAGAAACCTCACAGACACTCGAGGCTCTTTGGCAGACTGATCCTATTAGCCTACTCACTGATCTTTTCTCCTTACATCCACAGAACTGAACGCATACAGACGCTCACACTTCGTCTACTGTTGTGTTCAGAAACTGCCAACTTGATCACTGTCCTTTCAGTACAGTCGGCAGTTTCTTTAAAAAAAACACACAACTTCAGCAAAAAGACACACTTTTCTAAGTGTTTTAACACAGACTCCTGTACTATAAAGCTCTGGTAGCCCTCATGTGTCACTGCTCAAAACGTTGGGTCACGCTACATTTCTGGGAAAAGTGAAAGTACTATATGGATAATAGACTCTGAAAGTAGCAAAATCAACCAAATACATTTACAATGATTGTTTACAGATAATTGCTGGATCAGACAGATAGCTTTCATAAAATAACTTTAAACTGGTTGCATCACCCAAAATCATTTTTTTAAATAACATATGTAATCTGTTGTGTGTGGGGTGGGGATGTTATGGAGCGTTGTGTTGGGGGTGGCCATGGCTCAATCAAGAAGGCGTTTTTAAAAATACAGTGGCAGGATCAATCACATTTTTTGTCATCTGTTGTGTTGGGTGAGATATGGAGACTTGTGCTGAGATGGCCATCACCTCTTTATCGGAGATTGTATTGAGGGGTATGCCGTGGTTGTGTTGGGTGGGGACCAAAACACATGTTGTATAAACTGAACATGACATGGCCTGACTGAAGATATTATATTTATCTTCACTCGAGGCCAGTGACATCAAGATATCTCACTTGTGGCTTCGCCACTCATGAGATATCATATCATCACTGGCCTCTCGCGAAGATAAATATGATATCTTCAGTCAGGCCATGTTATATACCCTATATATAGATATATCTACACAAATAAACTTCATTAATGCATCATTTAGGGTTAAAACACAAAAAGTAAGGAAATTAAACTTTTAGGATTGACCCCTCCCCCCGGACCTGTCCATCATCCCGAGATGACAGCTAATGGGGTGTGTCCTTTGGGTTGTGATGCCTAAATCTCACCACATTCCATGTGTAATCATATTCACAAGTCACAGAAAAGAAGAATGGGGTGAGATTTAGGCCTCACAACCCCAAGGGCACACCCCGTCAGCTGTCAATCTGGGACGATGAGCAGGTCCCAGGAGAGCAACGCTAAAAGTTTAATTTCCTGCCCCATGTTTTAAATGATGCATTAACAAGTTTTGCATAGAATTTCCTTACTTTTTGAGAAAGACTATAAAAGTAAAAAGTCGCGGAAGTTCATGGGAGCACTCCCACCAACTTCCAAATTAATTAAAAGTGAAAAGTCACACAAGTTGGTGGGAGTGCAGACCCTTTGGACCCCGCACTCCCACCAACTTATAAATTTCTGCGTAAGATAAGACTACAAGTACTGAATATCCTATGTATTGCTGGAAGCGCATATGGGTGGGAGCATGGTGCCCGAAAGCTCCCACCACATTGAAAGAAAGCAAAGTGTCAGTCATCAGAGTAGCATAATTCAACACCTGTTTACATGTCAGACATGTAACCACTGGAAATTACCTTCATGGCAGTAACACTAGGCACCCTATAAATGTGAACCCAGTACCACAATACAAAACGGCATACGCAAAACATACAGTGTGTCATGCAATATGTCCAAAGCAAATTCATTTTCCAACACCTAAACACCATAATTCACATGAACAGGACATCTCCTGAAGACCCTCCAAATTTCAATATAAAAGACAAAACTGTTTCTGAGATGCAACACATGAAAGCTTGAGATTTTCATTCGTTGGAGTGGCAGACTTCTGCACCTGTTAATATTTTAGACACCTAATGACTGAAAAGTAGATCCTTGGCAGTAAGGCTAACTACCGTATAAGTTTCAAGCCAGTACGAGAATGGAAAACACTATCCACCAAATGTAAACTGCGCCATGCAATATCTCCACAGAAAATGTGTTGCCCGACACATAAACACCGTAATTCACATCTACAGGACATGCCGTCAACACCCTCCAAATTTCAAGTAAAAAGACCAAACCATTTCGAGATATTTAAACATTGTTAAAATTGGACTGTTGCATTAAAATCTGGCCATCTAGTCCCTCCCTCACAACCAAAGATCACGATCAAAGAGTCTCATGATCAAAGAATTTGCAGGCTTGCAATCAAAGAATTTGCAACATGAGGCTGCAAATTCTTTGATTGTGAGGAGGAACCAGATGTCCAAAACCCCATTTTTTTTTGCGAAACAACCATATAAATTTTCCCATTGACTTATAATGGGAAATTAAAACTGCAATAACATTTGAATGGATTAATATTTTTTCACCAAACAAAAAGCGGCATGTTCATTGACTGAATCTCTTTCAGACAAGCCAACTTGTAGAGTGGCAAACTACATGACAGCTGCGCACCACCACAGACAAAATCCCAAAAACTGCCCACATAACAGGCGAAAAGTGCATTGTTCAGTGTTTTGCTGTGCAAAGACCATAAGTCTGACTGAAACAAAATATGGCAAACCAAGAGAACTACCATGCCCCACCGTGCATACCAAATTTCATGAAAATCCATTGAATGGGTCCAAAGTTATTAACGAACAGAATTTTGAGTTTAACAAAGAAGTGGCTTCATAACCCTACATATAGGGGCATGACCGCACCCCTATTTTATATATATATATATCTCATTGCCCCTTCCACTGAAAAGCAAAGGGAGACACAGTGTCACAACAAGATATTCCCTCTGCGGAGGAAAGGACAAAGGCTTGGCAGCTACAGTATATAAGATCTTTTCAAGCTGTGGGCAATCTTTTTGGTTTCCCAGCTGGTCCTTCCTCACCTGTTCCCTCCAACCTTGACTTTGGCCTGGGTCTTTTCTTGAGGGACATGATGATGAAGAGGGGGCGAAACCTTAGAACCTGATGTATCCCCTGACCTGAATTTGGTTCTCCTTCCCCTGGCCAGGAGGATTTTTCCTCTCATTACACTTTTGTCCAAAACTCTTCATCTCCCTATTCAGGAGATCACTGAAGAAGATAAGGGGCAGACTCTTTGAATTTGATGGGTCTTCCTCCTCCTAGAAAGTTACATCTTCCAGTTCATAAGTCCCTTTGCAGGGCTATTTTCAAGTTACTCCGGAATCCCACCTCCATACCTGGGGTGGATAAGAAAATAGAGAAAAAATACCAGCTGGATAAGAGAAATGCTGGATACCTTTACATATCTCTAGACCATGAAGGAGTGGTCTATTTTGCAGCCTGTGACAGAGCTAAGGTGCCCCTTCTTCCCATTCTCCTGAAAAAGAGCCTAGGATACAGGATGCTGGGTGTAAGAAATCTTGCATCACAGCATCTCTGCTGCTCTGCCTTTCTACTTATAGGGTGTACACAGCTCACTAGAAGAATGCACTGTGGGACTCTGCCCTGGCTATCAGCCAGAAAGCTCCAGATAACATTGTTTAGGACATGGCATAAACTGTTTAAACTGCCTTGAAAGCCACAGAATACCAGTTTCATATGGCTGTACATGCCAGTGACACTGCCCTCAGATCTAGGGCTCAGGGCATCTCTCTCAGAGGGTCTGTCTAGTCAGGAACCATGAATCCAAAACTAAAGCTACAGATTTCTCCTGTAAGATCTAACATCCATCTGTTTGCGGTTGATACTGTTCTGTACTTAGCAAGGCCTTCTCTGGAGCTTGCCTCTACTGACCTCCAATGAGATTTTGACCACTTACAGAAAAATCTTTTGCAGTTAAAGCTCCTCATAAATGCTAAAAAAGCTAAGGCCATGCTATTTGCCCCTTCCACCTATGCATCAAAACACTGTACCCCTGGATCAACTCCTCAAGTATCCACACTTCTGGGTGAGCCCCTGGAGTTTGTGGTGAAAATTAAGTACCTCAGGTTTTGGTTAGATCACAAATTGTCCTTCGTTAATCACATTGACAAACTGTCAAAAAAATTAAAAGAGACTTTGACTCTTTTTTTCGAATTAAAAATGTACTTACTCCTGGAGCAAAAATTAGGCTGGTTCAGACTACATTCATGTCCCTTCTGGATTACGCTGACTCTCTGTATGGTCAAGGCCCAAATACTGCCCTCTCCAAACCGGATACTCTCTGTCATTGAGTTATTAGATTCATTACTGGCTTACTGTACTCTACCCACCACTGCAAACTCTATAGCAAGTTCAAGTGGAGCTCATTAAGATGCAGATGTCAAAAAATACAGTGCTCTGGACCTACAGAGCCATCATCAATAAGCTTCCACAATATATAGTGAGCTGCCTGTCCATCTGCAGTGCTGGAATTTGCACATTGAGAAGTCTCTCATATATCCACTTCTTATTCCTAAGGTGAGAACCCAATATGGTAAATCGGCAATCAGTCACGCCCTTCCAGCTCTATGGAATACTATACAGAAAACCCTGAAGCTGGCATTCCCCATGAAACTGAGCTTCTTTAAATCACTGTACATATGTTCATTTAAGGAAACCTGTAATTGTTTTCACTGATGGTGCTTATCCCAGGTCCTGAATAATGCTTCCCAGCCTATTTCTCCTTACTTACCTGCACCTTTTGTTCTACCTTAAGCTATGCACTCCCCTTCCCCAAAGCCACTGGCTGCCCTCTGCCCTCTTCCTCTGACTTCTGGCTTCTTGAAGTTTCCCTCCTGTATCTATCCTGCTGCCTTGTGGCATCTCTTGTATATATTTTACATAGGTTGTGTTGTTACCAAGTGCTGTGTTTTTATTGTCCTTAATAGAAACATAGAAACATAGACATAGACTTTGACAGCAGATAAGGACCACTTGGCCCACCCAATCTGCCCATTTCCCTACCTATTGGATAAGCTGCAGATTCTAGTTAACCAACAGCCTACTTCCTGCAACCCCCCACTATAATTGCCTTATGTCTGTCCCATGCATGCTTGAACTCCTCCACTGTTTTAGACCCCACAACCTCTCCAGGAAGGCAGTTCCATGCATCCACCACTCTCTCCGTGAAAAAAATTGTCCTCACATTACCCCTGAGCCATCCCCCCCATCTTTAAATTGTGCCCCCTTGTTCTTACACATCTCTTTTTCTGAAAGATGCTACTCTCCTGGGCTTTGTTGATTCCTTTGAGGTACTTAAAAGTTTCTATCATGTCCCCCTTGTCCCTCCTTTCATCAAGGGTATACATATTAAGCTCTCTCAGTCTCTCTTCATATGGTTTCTGTTGTAGACCCTGCACCATTTTAGTTGCCCTCCTCTAGACTGCTTCCATCCTGTCTATGTCCTTGCGTAGATGAGGTCTCCAAAACTGCACGCAGAACTCCAGATGGGGTCTCACCAACTGTCTGTACACAGGAATAACCACTTCCTTTTTCTACTTGTGATGCCCCTCCCTATACATCCCAGTATCCCCCTCGCTCTCCTTACTGACTTTTCAAATTGCTTACCCACCTTTAGGTCATCTGATATGACTACCCCTAGGTCCCTTTCCATTATTGTTGTTTTTAGTACCTCTCCTGCCATTGTGTACTCTTCTCCTGAATTTTTATTTCCCAGGTGCATTACTTTGCACTTCTTTGCATTGAATCTAAGTTGCCATATGTCTGACCATTCCTCCAACCTTACCAAGTCCCTTCTCATCCTTTCTACCCCCTCTTATGTATCAACTCTGTTACAGATCTTTGTGTCATCTGCAAAGAGGCATACCTTTCCATCCAGACCCTCTACAATGTCACCTATAAAAACATTAAAGAGGACTGGACCAAGTACTGAGCCATAGGGTACTCCACTAGTAACCCCCCTTTCTCCGGAATGTGTTCCATTCACTATTACCTTCTGTGTCCTGTTGTGCAGCCAGTTTGCTACCCAGGCTACCACCCTGGGACCCACTCCTAGGCTGGCTAACTTGATTATTAATCTTTTGTGCGGGACTGTGTCAAATGCCTTGCTAAAGTCTACATAGGCCATATCCACAGCCCCTCCCTGGTCTGTTACTTTGGTCACCCAAAGAAATCGATTAGACTCATCTGACATGACCTTCATGCTGTGAATCCATGCTGCTTTGGGTCCTGTGTCCCGCTGGCCTCTAGGTACTCAACAATTCTTTCTTTCAGAAGTGATTCCATCATTTTCTCCACCACTGAGGTCAAACTAACAGGTCTGTAGTTTCCTGCTTCTGTCTTGCTCCCACTTTTGTGAAGGGGAATCACATCTGCCCTCCTCCAGTCCTCAGATACACCCCATCCTCCCATGATTTGTTAGAAAGTGTGGTCAGAAGTGTCACTAGGTCCTCCCTTAGTTCTTTTAGGATTCTAGGGTGAATCCCATCAGGCCCCATTGCTTTGTCCACCTTGAGTTTTATGAGTTCTTTCAGGACTCTTTCTTCTGTAAATGGACTGGCATCAACCCCACTATCCAGAGTGCTTCTATTGTTTGGTTTAGGTAACTCCTCCTCTTCTTCTTTTGTGAATACTGAGCAAAAGGATTCATTCAGTATCTCTGCCTTTTCACTGTCTCCCTCTGCCCACCTCCCCTCTCCTTTATTAATCTTCACTATCCCTCCCTTAACCTTTCTATGCTCCTAATGTACCTATAAAGGTTTTATCCCCTTCTTAACTGAGTTGGTTATCTTTTCCTCTGTTTGGGCCTTTGCTTTTCTGACTGCCTTCCCCACTTCTTTCTGCTTTAATTTATACAGTTCCCTGTTGTGCTCCTTCTGTGATTCCTTATACTTTCTGAATGCAGCCTTTTTCTCCTTAACCTTCCCTGACACCTCTTTTGAGAACCATAGTGGTTTTTTATCCTGCTTTGTTTTCTTTATTTGTTTCACACAAAGGCTTGTTGCCTCCATGATGGCAGTTTTGATTTTTCTCCATTGTTCTTCCACCCCTCCTTTCTGGCCATTTGCTAATGAATTCCTCAGATATTCACCCATTATGCCGAAGTCAGCCCTTCTAAAGTCCAGTATCCTTGTCTTTGTATGGCTTGTCTCCATGGTTGTGTTTATTGTGAAGCGCTTGCTGTGCAGTGGTAAGCTTGTTCCCCAGATGTCTACTGACTTCTAAATTTGTGATCCTCTCTCCATTTGAGAGTACCAGGTCTAATATTGCTCCCTCCCGAGTGGGTTCCACCACTAGCTGTCTAAGGCATGCCCCCTGTAGGGCATCGAGAATGACCCTGCTCTTGGATATGGCTGCAGTCCATGTCGTCTGGTTAATATCTGGCATATTCAGATCCCCCATCAACAGTATCTCCCCTTTTTCAGCCATTTTAAGAATATCCTCTATCATTTTCTTGTCCATTTCCTCCCCTTGAGACGGGGGTCTGTATACAACTCATGTGCGGATTGTGATGCCATTCCCTGTCTCCAAGGTGACCCAAAGTTCCTCTTGTCCTCCTCCTTTACTTTTTAGTTCTGTAGCTTTGATCCCATCCTTTATGTAGAGAGCTACTCCACCTCCTCTTTTACCCTACCTGTCCCTTCTGTAGATTGTGTACCCTGGTATTTTGACATCCTAGTCATGGGTCTCCGTGTACCATGTTTCTGTGACTGCCACAATATCCAAGTGTTCCTCTTCCATCAGGGCTACTAGCTCAGGAAGCTTGTTTCCCAGATTACAGGCATTGGTACTCATTGCCCTCCATTTAATGTTGGCTTTATCCTTTTTACCCCATCCCTGCTCTTATTGCCCTTGTCTATTTTTCCATTTATCCCTGTCCTCCCCTCTGTCAAGCTCTGTACCTCAGTGTTTACCGTACTACCTGCCATGTTTTATGGGGGGAGGCTTGAACTTTCCTGCTTCCTATCAGCACCTCCCCCCTTGGCTAGTTTAAAAGCTTGCCAATGAAGCATTTAAACCTGTCACCTAGGATCTTGTTTCCCTTCCTGGACAGATGCAGACCATCATGCCAGTATAGACCTTCATCTCTCCAGGTGAACCCCCAGTCCCCAATGAAGCCAAAGCCCTGTGCCCTGCACTAGTTTTGCAACCATTCATTAAACTGCATGGTGTGCAGCACCCTAGGCTCACCCCTGCCATAGACTGGCAGCACCTCTGAGAAGGTTACCGTGCTTGCTACCTGTCTGAGGCCCCTCCCCAACTCCATAAATTCATCCTGCACTGCACTGATCTCATGCCTAGCTAGATCATTTGTACCAAGGTGGACAATGATATCTAGTTCCCTCTCCTGTGAAGCTGTTTCTGCAATCCTGAGGATTTGCTTCCTGTCTCTCCAAGGCATGTCACCAGGCAGGCACCTTACTTCCCTCTCCCTTCCCCAGGTCTACACCCCTAACAACTGAGTCCCCTATCAGAAGCTGTTTCCTTCCCATGTGGTGTCCCTTGTCACCCTTTTGTGGGTCTCCTTTGTGGATGTCCCTAGCATTCTTCTTGGTCTTCACTGAGGGTGTCATCATGGAGGAACCTTGATTTGCCAGACTGACATTTGGTTTGTGTAGAGGTACAACTAGGGTGCTACACCTCTGTCCCACCACCCTCACCTTTCCAGACCCCACTATGGTCCAACTGCTCTTCACACTTGGCAACCTCTGAAGCAGTGGTTGTGGAACTGGTGCTGTTTGGGTGGGGGAGGCCTCCTTAGTCCTTGCCAGTTCAGCCTGGAGGTGGTCAACCTCCTCCCTCAGAGCTGACAGTTGCCTGCAAATAGGGCAACGCATGGGTTCCAGAATGTCTTCGGAAAACTGCTGCCCCAAAAGCGGTGCATCGCTTCCTCACATGTCTCTCCCTTATAATATACAATGAGTAATAGATAAAATATCTTTTTTTTGGTGTATACTTACCCTTTATGCACTGTGCTGGGTAATTAAGAATATGACAGTTCTGCCGCAAGACCTGTTGAGGAAGTGATGTCAGAACTTTGGCTATAAAGGAAATGCCACGCCTGGGGTGGGCGGGGAGAGGGGGAAGGTGGGTGGGTGAGCCACAACCACTGGTAACTATTAGAAACAATCAAATACACTACTGCTCCACCACCCTGGTAAGTACTGCCCTTTATAGTAATTCAACCAACACCACAATTTACTAGACTACTGCTCCTACACAAACCACTCTACTGCGTAAAGGGATAAAAATGAACTCACTCCTCAGCCAGCAGGACACTTCTAAAATGTTGCACAAATATCCTTCCAAATCCTAGGTCTCAAGCACAGGAATCAAGCAACTTCAGTTGCAATTCACCCCCTCTGGTTATAAAATTACTACACTTTAATGGAATCCTGCAATTCTCTTCTTAATGCCAATAAGAAAAAATGAAACTTTCTGTAGAAAGTGTAGCTTACCTTCCTAACAAGTCCCCAACAATATTATGTCTTACCAGGTTCCCAGTTCTTCAATGCGTTCTAGTTTGTTCTCTGCAGTATAGCAAGTTTCTCAGCCTCAGACAGAAGCAGGCAAGTCTGAATATTTTTCATATTGTATGTCGATGCATTGGTTGTATTATTGTATGTGTTCTTTGTATTTATTTATTACTCTATATATTCTGCCTTGTACTCATATGTTGCGACTGCCCAGGTCCATCTTATATATGAGTTTTTCTCAATGGTGTTTCACCTGGTAAAATAAAGATTGATTGATTGATTGAAGAATAATTCTCTTTTTGGGGGACAACACACAGGCATGCATGAAAAAGGTGCAGAAATTGAAAACCACCTTTCACAACAATACAGCTAAAGAGAAAGCCTCAATCTCCTACATGCCCCAGGAAACAGGTTGCACAGGTAGAGGTTTCTATCCCATGGACTTTTACCCTATGTGTATGCAGTGCCTATGCCTTTGGATTACTCTTAGATGAGAGGATTCTTCTCAGGAAGAGGTAGGAGGGCTCAGAAATGTGCTGACCCCACCCCCTCAGCAAAAACCTTGGAGTCCTAGGTCACCTCCCCCGTCACCAGGGGGAAGGCTGACCCACAACTTCCATCAATGGCATGTAACTGCTGGAGGTGGTGGGTCAAGGTCTTACCCTACAGTTCAAGAAATTTCCCACACAGCAGAGTCACAGAAGTTTCAAGCCTCTCTAACTCCCACGGAAAATATTGTGTTGCAGTTGTAAGTAAAGTTTCTCCTATAAATAAATGTAGTAGAAAGCAATGGGGAAAAGGCCTCTAGTTCAAATACTTCTCCCCCAAAGGAAAAATGGGCCTAGTAAATCCAAAATTCAAGATGGTCACCCTCTCAGTGGTGATACCATCCCTGCAACAGGGACACTGGCTAGCCTTCCTAGATGGCAGAGATGCCTATTTTTATATTCCTATCAGGCCCTCAAGGAAAGGAGGGAGAGGGGAGGCATGATAGAAACTTTCAAGTACCTCAAGGGAATAAACAAAGTCCAAGAGGGTAGCATCTTTCAGAAAAAGAGGTGTGCAAGAACAAGGGGGCACAATTTGAAGATGGGGGTGGCTCAGAGGTAATGTAAAGCAGTATTTTTCACAGAGGGTTGTGGATGCATGGAGCGGCCTTCCGGAGGAGGTTGTGGAGTCAAAAACAGTGGTGCAATTCAAACATGCATGGGACAATCATAAGGCAATTCTAGGGGGTGGGGGTAGGAAGAAGTAGGCTGTTGGTTAACTAGGATCTGCAGCTTATCCATTAGGTAGGGAAATCGGCAGACTGGGTGGGCCAAGCGGGCCTTATCTGCTGTCAAATTCTATGTTTCTATGTTTCTCTCACAGAAAGTATCTCAGATTCAGACTGCCCTCTGACCACTACCGGTTTGCAACTCTGCTGTTAGGCCTTTCTTCGGCTTCCAGAGTTTTCACCAAGTGCCTGGCAGTGGTGGCAGCCCACCTCAGAAGACAGGAAGTCTCTGTCTTTCCATATTGGAATGTCTGGTTGTTAGTAGACAAATCTTCCCAAAAGGTCACAGACTCTCTCAGCTTCACAAAACACACTAGGGAGTCCTTGGGCTTCCTGATCAATACAAAAAAGTCCCACTTTGAGTCAGTTCAACTCCTGGAGTTCATTAGAACAGAGCTGTACACACAGCAAGGCAAAGCCCTGCTCCCTCTAGACAGGGTAGATAAACTCTAGGCTCTGGCACACTCGTTTGTCCTCAGCCAACCAAGACCAGCCAGGCACTTCCTCAGACTTCTAGATCACATGTCATCTGCAACTGTTATAGTCCCAGGCGCCAGGTTTCAGATGAGGGATATTCAGTCCATTGCTCCCAAAAGAGGGACTCATTATCAAATCTAGTTTCAGTCACCAGGACACTCCTACAGGCCCAGGACTGCTGGATGGACTGGGACAATCTCAGTGAGGGAACCCCATTTCAACAGAAAGAACCCTCCAGAGTCCTCACATCTGGAGGACCACTCAATATGTGGGGTGTGGTCTCCCAAGGAGTTCTGGTGTCACATAAATCTTCTTTTTTTGTTTTGTTTATGCTCACGCTCTCTTATCTCCGTGGCTCACTTGTCTGGGACTGTACTGGTAGGGGGGCATGAACTCTGGGTCCTGGCCTTGGGCCCCATCTTCCCTTTGTTCCCCTGGGGCAGAGAAGTGGGGGCAGCTACCCCTCATCCGTACCATGTGTCAGGCCCTGCACGGCACCTCCACCCAGGTAAAGGCACTGCAGCTGGAGCAGTGTGCCTCCCTCCCCAGAAGAGGAGGTGAGCACCCCTTGGGTGCTCAGTCCTCCTTCCCCAGCCAATCCTTCAGCTTCCTGGGCTTGCTCCCGAACCCGAGTCACCAGAGTCGCAAGTGGTAGCATTACCGCTGGGCCGGTGGGCTCACTCACATAAATCTTCTTGAGCTCAGAGCTGTGTACCTGAGTGGAGGTACAGTGTGGGGCACTATGTGGGAGAGGTGGACATTGGCTTGCATCTGGAGCAGCATCACATCTCAGCATCTGCCTGTCTCCGTGGATCATCTCAGTGGCTAGCGTCCTTGGGGCGTGGGAAGAAAAGCGGAAAATGGCCCTGCAGTTCGACGGATTATGGGGCTGGCGAGGGTGTGTTGCAGACCTGTGTTGGATGGAGGCCCAACACATGGTACAGGTGAGGGGTAGCTCCCCTTCACTTCTCTGCTCTGGGAGGCATAAATAAAATATGCAATGTTATCATGTTACATGATTTATGTATATTGTGCAGTTTGCCCTCAGCCATCTCATTCGTGGCTTACATACATACAAACATACAAAGAAGCCAGCAGAAGAAGGTGATGTGGTCTGTCTAGTCTGCTCATTCTGGTGGGTCCACAGCTTGAGCTACTGTCCCTGCTGCCCCCCCACTCCTCCCATCCTCCCTACCCATGATCCTTACCTTCCCCCTATGCCTATCCCAGCCTCTCTTGAAGCTGCCCACTGTCTTCAATGAGACACCTCTTCTGGTAGCGCATTCCAAGTGTCTACTACCCTCTTCCTGAAGAAGTGCTTCCTGACCTCCCTCTTAAACGTCCCCCTCCAGCTTAAGATTGTGCCCCCTTGTGTTATGGTTACTACTCAGCTTAAAGAGACCCTTCGGATCCATGTTATCCTTTCAAATACTTGAAGAAACATAGAAACATAGAATTTGATGGCAAATAAGGACCGCCTGGCCCACCTAGTCTGCCCATTTTCCTACCTGATGGATAAGGTGCAGATCCTAGTTAACCAACAGCCTACTTCCTCCTACCCCCCACTAGGACTGCCCTATGTCTGTCCCATGCATTCTTGAATTCCCCCACTGTTCTTGACTCCACAACCTCCTCAGGAAGGCTGTTCCATGCATCCACAACCCTCTCCATGAAAAAATACTTCCTCACATTACCTCTGAGCCATCCCCCTTATCTTCAAATTGTGCCCCCTTGTTCTTGCACATCTCTTTTTCTGAAAGATACTACCCTGTTGGACTTTGTTGATTCCATTGAGATACTCCAAAGTTTCTATCATGTCCCCCCTCTCCCTTCTTTCCTCTAGGGTATACATATTAAGCTCCTTTAGTCTCTCTTCATATATCTTCTGGTACACACCCTGCACCATTTTGGTTGCCTCCTCTGGACAGCCTCCACTCTGTCTATGTCTTTGCGGAGATGGGGTATCCAGAACTGCCCACAGTACTCCAGATGGGGTCTCACCAACTGTCTGTACAGAGGGATAACAACTTCCTGTTTTCTACTGTTGATACCTCTCCCTATGCATCCCAGTATCCCCCAGCCTTCCTTACTGCCTTCTCACATTACTTGCCCACCTTTAGGTCATCTGATATAATTACCCCCAGGTCCCTTTCCATTTTTGTTGTTGTCTGTACCTCACCCTCCAGCGTGTACTCTTCCCCTGAGTTTTTGTTTCCCAGGTGCATTACCTTGCACTTCTTTGCATTGAATCTAAGCTGCCATACATCTGACCATTCCTCCAACCTTGCCAAGTCCCTTCTCATCCTTTCCACACCATCCTGTGTATCAATCGTGTTGCAGATCTTTGTGTCATCTGCAAACAGACATACATTTCTGTCCAGTTCCTCTGCAATGTCACTTATAAAGACATTAAAAAGGACCTATCCCAGTACTGAACCCTGCGGTACTCCACTAGTAACCTTCCTGTTTTCACTGTGGACTCCGTTTACTACCACCCTTTGCATCCTGTTGTCCAGCCAATTTGTTATCCAGGCTACCACCTTGGGATCCACTCCAAGGTTGACTAACTTGTATATTAATATTTTGTGTGGGACTGTATCAAATGCCTTGCCAAAATCTAGGTAGGTCATGTTCACAGCCCCTCCCTGGTCTACTACTTTGGTCACCCAGTCAAATAAATCTATTAGATTCATCTGACACGACCTTCCCACTGTGAATCAGTGCTGCCTTGGGTCCTGTGCCCCACTGACCTCTAGGTGCTCAACAATTCTTTCCTTCAGAAGTGATTCCATCATTTTCCCTACCACTGAGGTCAAACTAACCAGTCTGTAGTTTCCTGCCTCGGCCCTGCTCCCTCTTTTGTGAAGAGGAATCACACCGCCCTCTTCCAGTCTTCAGGTACCACCCAATTCTCCCATCATTTGTTAAAGAAAGTAGTCAGTGGTGTCACTAGTTCTACCCTTAGTTCTTTTAGAATTCTTGGGTGAATCCCATCAGGCCCCATTGCTTTGTCCACCTTCAATTTTACTAGTTCTTTCAGAACCCTTTCTTCTGTGAATGGACTGGTATCGACCCCCGTATCTAGAGTGTTTCTCTTGTTTGTTTAGGTACCTCTTCCTTTGTGAATACTGAGTAGAAATATTCGTTCAGTATCCCTGCATTTTCACTGTCACCCTCTGCCCACATTCCCTCCCCTTTATTAAGCCTCAGTATCCCTCCTTTGGTCTTTCTTCACTCCCTAATGTACCTATAAAAGGTCTTATCCCCCTTCTTAACAGAGTTTGCTATCTTTTTCTCAGTTTGGGCCTTTGCTATTCTGACTGCCTTCCCTGCCTCTTTCTGCTTTACCTGATAAAGTTCTCTGTCCTGCTCCTTCTGCGTTTCCTTATATTTCCTGAATGCTATCCTTTTCTCCTTAACCTTCCCTACCACCTCTTTTGAGAACCATAGCATTTTTTTCCTTTGTTGTGTTTTGTTGATTTGCTTCACACAAAGGCTTGTTGCCTCTGTGATGGCTGTTTTGATTACTCCCCATTGTTCCTCCACCCCTCCTTCTTGCCTGTTTGTGCTTTTCTGAGGCACTTTCTCATTTTCCCAAAGTCAAGCCTCCTAAAGTCCAATACTCTTGCTTTTGTATGGCTTGACTCTATGGCTGTATTTGTCGTGAGCCACACTGTTTGGTGGTCATTTGTTACCAGATGGCTACCCCACTTCTGAATCCAAGATTCTTTCTCCATTCCTGTTTGAGAGTACCAGATCTAAGAATGCTCCCTCCTGAGTGGGTTCCAGTACTAGCTGTCTGAGGCATGCCACTTGTAGGGCATCAAGAATGCCCCTGCTCTTGGATGTGCCTGCAGCAAAGGTGCTCCAGTTAACATCTGGCATATTCAGGTCCCCCATCAACAATATCTCCCATTTTGCTGCCATCCTAAGGATGCCTTCTATCTTTTCCTTGTCCATTCCCTTCCCCCTGAGATGGGGGTCTGTATACAACCCCTGTGCAGATTGTGGTGCCATTTCCAGTCTCCAGGGTGACCCACAGTGCCTCCTCTCTTCCTGTTTACCCTTTAGTTCTGTTGGTTTGATCTCTTCCCTTACATAGAGAGCTCCTCCTCCTCCTCCTCTTTTAACCTCCCTGTCCCTCCTGTAGATTGTGTATCCTGTTATGTTGACATCCCAGTCATGGTTCTCTGTGTACCATGTTTCTGTGACTGCCACAATATCCAGGCATCCGTCTTCCATCAAGGCTGCTAGTTCAGGGAGCTTGTTACACAAACTGTGGGCATTGGTACTCATCACCCTCCATTTTTTGATGGCCTTACCCTTTTTAGCCCCATCCCTGTCCTTACTGCCTTTGCCTTTTTTTTGCATTTACCTCTGTCCTGCTCCCTAATGACTTCTCTACCTTGGTGTTTACCTCGCTAATTAACATGTTTTGTGGGGGGGAGGCTGGGATTTCCCTGCTCCTTTTCAGTGCCTCCCGCTTGGCTAGTTTGCTTCCTAATGAAGCATTTAAACCTATCACCTAGGTTCCTGGTTCCCCCTGGACAGATGCAGGCAATCGCACCAGTATATATCTGCATCCCTCCAGGTTGCTCCCCAGTCCCCAATGAAGCCAAAACCCTGAGCTCCACACCAGTTTTTCAGCCATTCATTGAATTCCATGGTGTGGAGTATCCTAGCATCTCCCTTGCCATAGACAAGCAGCACCTCCAAGAAGTTTACCGTATGCACTACTTGTCTAAGGCCCCTCCCCAACTCTACAAACTCCTCTTGCACTGCTCTGATCCCATTCTGAGCAAGGTCATTTGTCCCTAGGTGGACAACGACATCCAGTTCCCTCCCTCATGCAGCTGCTCCCATGATCCTGAGGATTCGCTTCCTGTCCCTGCAAGCCATGGCACCAGGCAGGTACCTTACCTCCCTCTCTCCTTCCTCCCCCACTTCTACCCTCCTAATGATTGAGTCTCCCACCAGGAGTCATTTCCTTGCCCTGTGGGGTCCTGTGTCACCCTCCTGTGGGTCTCCTTTGTGGAGGTTCCCAGCATTCTCCTTGGTCTCTACTGCAAGTGCCTCCATAGAGGAACCACTATCCGCCAGAACAGCGTAAGAATTGTGGAGAGGTACAGCTGAAGGGATGCAGCTCTGTTCCATCACCCTCTCCTTCCCTGAGCCCAGCTGGTCCAGCCGCTCCTCTTTTTTGGCAACCTCTGAGATAGCGGTGGTGGGCCTAGTGGTCCCTGGGTGGGGGAGGAGGTTTCCTGAATCCTAGCCAGGTCAGCCTGGCAATAGACAACCTCCTCCCTCAGCCCAGAGAGGTGCTTGTAAATAGGGCAGCATTGCAGCTTCCAGAATGTCTCCCAGAACACTGCCGCCTCACAGCCATTGCACTGCACCACTCCCATCATGTCTTATTTTGTGTCCCCTCTCCTGTTGCTCCATATGCTTACTCTCTCCTCTCCTTACAACTCTCACCTTTCCTGTTCTGGGATAGCAACTTCCTGTATTCTTCAGTAGTCACCTTCTTCCTTGCTCAGAGTCAGACCTCCAGCAGCTAGGTGGAGAAAGAACTACTTTTTTCCTTCAGAGTTGACAAAACTGATGTTTCTGTATGATCATTCCTTTCCTTCTGCCAAACAGCAAGTTCCTGTTGTCAGTCAAATCCAGTGGCTATAAAAGTAGAACTGGCTTAGGGTGGGATGGAGGGCAATTAGTAAGAAAAACGGTAGCTTTTTAGTCAGCTACTTTCTGATCTAAAAACAAGATTTCTGTCTTCCAAAAGCTAGCAGCAGGAAGTTGTAATTGGAGTCACCTGATTTTTCACTGCCTAAGCCACACCACCAATTAACCTCTCTCCCCTACTACTGATTTAGCAAACTAAGTTGATACAGTACCCTTCCCCAACACAGAAACACACACTGGCTTTCTTTTTTTTTTAACCCTAAATGAGACCTCCTCTACTTCTAGTAAAGTATTTGTTTGCTTAATCCCAACAGGCACTGACTCCTGCTGAGATAGAAGTGTTAAATTAGTAAGAAAAATGGTAGCTTTTTTAGTCTGCTGCTTCCTGCTCTAAAAACAAGATTTCTGTCTTCCAAAAGCTAGCAGCAGGAAGTTGTAATTGGAGTCACCTGATTTTCTACTGCCTAAGCCACACCACCAATTAACCTCTCTCCCCTCCTACTGATTTAGCAAACTAAGTTGATACAGTACCCTTTCCCAACACAGAAACACACACTGGCTTTCTTTTTTAACCTTAAATGAGACCTCCTCTACTTCTTATAAAGTATCTGTTTGCTTAATCCCAACAAGCACTGACTGCTGCTGAGATAGAAGTGTTAAATTAGTAAGAAAAATGATAGCTTTTTTAGTCAGCTACTTTCTGCTCTAAAAGCAAGATTTCTGTCTTACAAAAGCTAGCAGCAGCTAGGTCCCAAGATCCCAATCCTGTCCCCCCTTCCCTGTCCTCCAGGGGTACATAGTCAGTGCCCTCAACCTTTCCTAGTATGTCTTACTCTGCTGACCCACTATCTTCTTTGTAGCCCTCATCTGGACCTTCTCCAGCAGGTAAATGTCTTTTTTGGGGTTTGGGCACCAATACTGAACTCCATAGTCTAGATGTGGCCTCACCAGTGACCTGTATAAGGGCAGTGCAACCTCCTCTCCTACTACTGTTCCCCTTAGCTATGCATCCCAGTGTCTTGTTTGCCCTTGCTGCTGCTTTCTTGCACTGCATGGAGTGCTTCAGGTCACTAATGATCATCACTCTCAGGTCCTTCTCCTCCTCCTCCTCGTCCTCTGATGCAGATACCTAGACTCCACTCAGGTAGTACTCCATTCTGGGATTCTTTGCTCCAATGTGCATAACTTTGCATCTCTTGGCATTGAAGCCAAACTGCCAGATCCCAGACCACCTCCTCAGCTTTTCCAGATCATCTTGTAGGTCCTGTATCCCTTCAACTGTGTCCACTTTCCTGCAGTGCTTGGTGTTACCTGCAAATAGGCACATTTTTTCCGTAATGCCTTCCCCAATATCATTGATGAAGACATTGAACAACAACAGACCCAGCACCAAGCCCTGCAGGACCCCACTAGTGACCTCTGTGGTGCCAGAAAGCTCCCCATCCCCCACAACCACCCTCTGGGTTCTGTCCCTTAGCCAGTTTTCCACCCATCTGGTCATCGTATCCACAACCCCTAGATTGGCCAATTTCATGATCAACCTTTTGTTGGGCACAGAGTCAAAAGCCTTGCTGAAATCCAGACAGAGGATGGCTACTGCTTGGCCCCTGTCTACTGTCTTAGTGACCCAGTCAAAGATGTCAATCAGATTCAGTTGACACAATCACCTCCATGAACCCGTGCTGCCTTGCATCCAGGAGACCATGCTCCTCTAGATGTTCTACCAACCTTTCCTTAAGTATTGTTTCCATGAGCTTGCACATGATTGAGATCAGACTGACTGGTCTATAATTCCCTGTGTCATCCTTGGGACCGCTTTTGTGGAGGGACACCATATGTGTTGTTCTCCAGTCCTGCGGTATCACCCCTGACTCCAGTGAACTGTTAAATAAGCTTGCCAGTGGCCCTGCAAGCTCCTCAGCTAGTTCCCTTTGTACCCTTGGATATACTGTGTCCGGGCCTGGTGATTTGTCCACCTTCAATGGTAGCAGCCCCTCACTCACTCTTATGCCACTTGTGAGGTTACCCAAGGTCAAAATGCACTCAAATAGATAAATCGTGTATCTGACCATCCCCCATTGCATATACATATTATGTATTTATTATGTTTAGAGTGTGTAATTATGTTTTATCTTTGTTCAATTTTGTATTGTTTAAATATTTTGCTTATGTACTGTGCCCTGGTTTTGAGAAAGCTGTATTCTGCCTCATAGTTCTGGGAGGAAGGCTCGGATGCTGCTTGGATCTTCCCTTCCAAGCTTCCATAGAGGCAGTAAGTAAACTCGTAGCACAAGGGCGAAGGCTACTTCTCCAATGGATTGTGCCAGTCTTCTTTCTGCCTCCACGAAAGCGAGTTGGTTCCATGTCATAACTGCGATCACCAAATGGTGATCGCCGTTAGGGCAAGTGTACATCGCAGAAAATAAAAATGGCAATGTACACTCATGGAGAAGATAACTGCATCTCTTGCATCCCCCATCTTCAGATTCTCAACTCCAGGGGGTACATATCAGGGAAGGGGTGAAACTTGTAAAAAAAAAATTACCGCAGACCACAAAATTATTCACGCTCCCCAGACCCGAACATTGCCCCGCCCAACCATAGTCAGCAACCCTCACCACCACCACCATGCCACATGGCCAGTTTGGCAGCCTTCCACTGCATTGCCTCCCACGTACCTTCCCTCCTCTTCCATTCCCTGCCCTTGTTCCAGTCGCCTTCCCTTTTGCCCGTTGCTACCTTTTCAGGGTAGCTCAAAGCACAGGCACTGAGATTGAGTCACTCATATTTGAGTCACTCAATTTCAGTCGCCCATATGACAGTATACCAAAGCGAGCAGCTCAAGGCACAGGTTGTCACTCATGGACAGTAGCACAGGCCTTCTTCAACAGTTTTATTATTTTTTCCTTCAGTTTTTTGGATATATTATACAGTTTGGCACCCCAGTAACCACCAGAATCTTCTGTGCTAGTGCTACTAGAGAGCTCTCCTTAATTAGGTTCTCAGGCATAGCCTAATTGCAGTCTAATACCCCCCAATTCCTACCAAGACAACGCTGGGAGGAGCAGGCCACCAGCATAGGCAGTGGCCTTCAGAGCAAGCAACCATCAAGTAGATCGCTCTAGACCTGAGTGCGGAGTAGTACTTTTTGCAGCTGTAGGATGACTTTCCCCATGGCATAGTTCCTGGATCATCCTCCATGACATTGCATGCATTGAAGAGTGGCTTCTGACTGCCAAGCCACTTGAGAGCCACACTGCCTGAAGTGAGCAGATCGGTGATGTGGTTGTAAGCTCACCTGAAGGGAACCTTACCACAAATCAACCAGAGTGATTATAGTATTTCTTTGGAGGTGAGCTGCCCCTAATTGATCTGCAAGGCCACCAGTAATTTCAGTGTCGGCAGACCTGTGTTGCAGCATGGGAGGCTTTTGCCGCTGATGAGGCTGCTAGCAAAAAGCATGCCAAACATCAAAGGACAAACTATTGATAGAAACAACTGCTTCTAACTTGGATCTGATCCCATTTCAGACCCAAAGGGCACAGCTCAGCCTCCAAGGGTTTCCCCTTGGATCAACAATTTTCACTACTGTTGAGTTGTGGGTCACACAGCTGTTTCAGAACTGCTCAGCCTGGGGACTTCTCTTCTGATTTGAGGGTACTACAGAACAGTTGCATAAGGCCCACTCAGTCTAGTGATTGCTCCTGTTCCATTGCAGATAGTCTTAAAGGCCTTCCATGTTGCCTCTGCTCTGTTTCCTTCAGCCATCAGCAAGACATTTGTCCTTCTCACAATGCCTCTGTTCTGTTTAGGTTATTTTCTATCTAGATACAATGTCCATGACTTCCATAGAAAAGTCAAGGACCAAGCCCCTTGTCCTTCACAAGGTGCATCTGATCTGTTCAGGTCATTTTCTGTCTAGGAGAATGTCCATGACTTGCATAGACAAATCAGGAACCAGGCTCTCAAATGCCAAGTCATCCAGAGGCAAGAAATGTTCTAAATGCAAGTCTCCCTTACTGGACACATTTGTGGGATCCCTCAGTCTGAAGTGTGAGGCTATAACACAATCTGCTGAAGGGGACCCCACCACAAACAAGTCATTGATGAGCAGCCTCAACTTCAACCGCCCCAAACCTCATTGCCAAGCAGAGCAGGGCTTTTGCCTTGGACCCAGAATGCTTTGATTGGCAGCCTCCATCCTCTACTCAGCACCTTAAGCACAAAAAAGCCTCCAGAAAGAGAACTCTGCAACCCTCCTCTGGTGAGGGGACCACTAGAATCTTCATCATAGAATTCTTTGTGGCTTCCTAGGCATGTCATTGTTCTTTGATATAGTCTAACAGGGCCTGACTTGTTTTTTGCCTTGGTTACACAGCTGCCTACACTTTAGGCAGTCTTCAGGAGAGGCATATTGTTTGTAAGCTTTCCAGCATTTGTTCATTTTGATTATATTTGATAACAGCTCCTTGAACAGTCAATTAGTTTTAGCACCCGTTACGCATCTTAATTAGTATAATATGGGCAGACTCAATGTGCTGTCAGTCTCTTTCTGCAAACAGATTCTTTTATTTTTTATTTATTTATTTAGTTATTAAGAGATTAGAATTACCACCTTTGACCTAAGAGATCAATGACAAAGGATCCTTGTCCAGCAGTTTAGACAGAAACTTAGTTGCAGCAGCATACTTACGATAGACAATTATACACGTTAGCAACAGAAATTTACACATTCCAGATTTACATAGGAAGGTCAACATATTTCAGGATACAATTCACAGGAAGGCAACACATTTCGTGATTCATTTCACATTATTAGACACAGCTGCAACAAATATACAATACATATTCCCGTAGCAGGTACAGATACAGCACCTGGAGGCATTATCAATCACACTAAAGGCCACAATGAATATGTAAAGAGTAATTTAAGTGCAGGGGCCAAGGGAGTTTTGATCAGGGCTGGTAGATAATGGGAGGGTAGGTGGGGGGCAGGGGGGCTGAGGTTGAAGTGGGGTGGGGTGTAGGGGGAATTAGGAGAGAGCCAAGGGTCAGGAGATAGGGTTCAGGCAGGAGGTAGTGTACTGTGGGGGGGGGATAAGTGCACTCATCCAAGGCCAGCTTCCAGTGGGTGGTTAAGATTTACAGTAGCAGCAGTCTGGTGGGGAGATTCTATGTTCCTTTTTTTATTTCAATTTTATTGTGTCAGCAAGTATGAATTACAGCAGGTACATATGTGTTATGAACACCAGACAAACAGTTAGAGTTCATAATAGTACAACTGGACATCACCTATATTTAACTAACTGAGAGAGTCAGATATAAACCCATGTGAAATTATCATACTGTACTTAATAACCATTGTCCAGTACCTTAATATCAAACCAGCTAGTACTGATTATCCAGGACTAATGAATTTAGCAGTACATCGGGGTATAAGATATGGACATTCAAGAACAAATGAATCAATTATTAACATCATGTACTAAGCTCAGCCTTGCCATTTAGTCAGGAACTGTGGTACTCTGCCATGTAGAGAAGCAGCAATCCACTCCATTGCATATATTTCTTGGAGATATGGCACCAGGTTTCCACTGTATGAGGGTGCCATAGCATCCAGAACCTCATGATGGTCTGTTTAGCTGCTAGGACATGGAATGGGGGGATTGATAGGAGAACCAGGGAAGAGGAGACAATACCAGATGGAAAAGATAAGCGTTACAGTTGGTCAGATATACCTTTCCAAAAAGGGAGGACGACTGGACAGGACTAGGAGCTATGAGCCTGGTCAGCAGGGTAATGGACATATTTTCTCCAACAGTAACCATATTCCTGGGGAAGAAATTTTGTAAACCTCACTGGGGTAAGGAAAAATTCCCTTGGGATCGGAAAATGCATAAGTGCATGCCCAGTATCTCAGCTCCACTGTCACAGCACTTTATAGTACTTTCAGCCCCGATTATGAAAAGTAACTAGTTTCCTGAGTTCAGCTTTCTTTCCAGTATTTGATTATATCTTCAGCTGAACTCAGGTACTGTATGTCATGCACAAGCTATGGACTAAGTATGAGGAAGTGAGCCTAGGAAATCAAGGAACCTGTCATGAGAGGCTAACCTCGAATCGATGTGGGTACTGTGATAGGATTACATAGCCCCACTGAGCGGCACGTAACACTAAAATGCAATGGCAAACCAGAGAAAAACAGGGCACTCCAGGATAACAAACGCTCTCCTCCGATGTGGTGCGGCTCACTTGCGGACAGCATCAAAGGTAATGTTCTAATTGCACTGCACCACTTAATTTGGGAAACAGATCAATTGATGATTATCTACTGTACCAATCATGCATTATCAGTATTGAACAGTCAGCAGTACCTGAGCTGTATAAAGCATTATGTTTGACAGATCTGCTAATATTTTTTTTTCTGGGTTCTGCCTGTGTAATAAAAAAAAAAAAGATGTGTCAAGGGTTGTGTGCTTCTGTTTTTCCACTGACATTTCATAATTTTAAAACAACACATGTAGATTCATCATGGCTGCTACGGCTCATCATGAAGGCTTTCTTCTATGTTCTCCACTGTTCTGGATCTAATAACACCAATAATTTGCAATTTAAAAGCACTTAATACATCATCATGTGTTATATGTGAATGCATTTCAGGATGCATTGATTACGTTTACTTTGTTAGCCCCGTGTTACCTGTCTACCCCCCAGCATCACCAGCACCTCCTCCAACCACTTTGTGGTCTCTATTTTTGGGATGGATCATGTACCATGTAAAGCTAGCTAAAACTGAACTACACTGGGACAGAGAAGTGGGGCTTGTACTAGTACCAGGTTCAGTGTTGGTCTCTTTAATTGCAGTGAACTATTATCAAAATTATTTGAAACCCAAATAGGAGGCAGTATAGTGCAGTGGTTTAAGGGTCTAAGCTGCAAACCTGGAGACCTGGGTTTGAATCCCACAGCCCCTACTTGCATACTGTGTGACCCTGAGCAAATCACTTAACTTCCTTGTGCTCCCAGGTCGCACTTGTATAAAGCTTTCAGCTTAGTGTCTCTCTCCTAGTAAAAAAAAAATATATAGGACATGGTATGATTTAATATACAATACAGTATTTCAGGATTACTGCATGAGTTCCTGTTTTAAAGGTTGCTGGATATACATTAGAGTTACTGGGTTCAAATCCTGCCACAGCAACTGAAACGGTGAACATTTATTTATTTAAGCGTTTTACCAGGAAGGCATACTGAGTAGTCGACTGCTCGTTACACAGTTGGCAAAAAAAGTATGTATGCCCTGTCATGTACATTTCAGTAGAGTGCTAAGAGGGAATACACCCTGCTTTGCAGTGTCTACTTTTGGGATGGAACATATATAACATGCATTAAGATGTTGAGTGTGTGGTTTCATTGTGTTTGCCATGTATCATTCTAGGTGGCTTGGAAATACAAACATATCAAAATGCAAGCAGAAACATGCCTCATAGTCTATCAAGTCTGCTAATTGTGCGGCTAGACCCTAAACTTGCAGCTGCCCCAACCTCCCCTTCCCTGTTCATAACCACCACCCCTCCTCACTCTGTCCCACCCCCTCTTAAATCCACTCACTGTTCTACAGGATACGACTTCCTCGGGCAGAGTGTTCCACTAGTCCACCATCCTTTCCATGAAAAAGTGTCTCCTGATTTCCCTCCTGAATCCTCCACCCTCCAATCGCAACCAATGCCCTCTCATGTCCCTCCCCCTTCTGATCTGAAAAATCCCTTCTGTATTAATCTTGTTAATTCCCTTTAAGTATTTAAAGGTTTCAATCATATCTCCCCTATCCCTCCTCTCCTCCTGGGAATACATGTTCAGTTCCCCGAGCCTTTCCTCATAGGATTTTTACTCCGGTTCCTGGATCATCTTCGTTCCCCTACACTGTACCCTGTCCAACAACCTGATGTCCCTCTTTAGGAATGAGTGCTGTCACAAACACACTCAGCAGGTCAGGCCATCTGCTCCCACAGTGCCAACCTCCGAGTACAGTATTGTGAACAAGTAACAGACAGGGTAACCCTTCTGTCTACTTGTGGGTCCAAATCACCTTTAGTCTCAAGTTCTGGGGGATTCAAACTGTGAACCTTATGCTAGCATACCCATATGTACAGGCTCAGATAATCTGCTCTTTGGGGGATGCCAGATATCTTTCACCTAAGGGCACCTAACCAGGTATCCAAAATGAACCCTTAAAACTATATAAAAGACCTTAGGTATATTCTTACCTTTTCTCAGGTTGGTAACACCATCAAGCTTATGAACAGTTTTGTCAGTCTTAATCGTCCATACATCACATGCAAAATAAAGAACTTGGAAGACACACCCAGGCAGTTTCTTTTAAATAAAATGTTTACATCTTTGAAATGTTTACTTAAAAATGGATAAAAATATGCAAAATGCAAACAAAGAACACTATATTACAGAGCATACGATCACTTAAAAGAAAAGCAAAGAAAACTACAATCTCCTTCCAACACACAGTTAGACTTTTTCTATCTAATGTATTACCTCTATAAGTGCCTTAGTTAGATCTTGTTTCTTAAGAGTCCAAAAAGAAAATGTCACTCAGTTGAAACACAGAATACAGTTTAAACTATGTGTTTCCACCCCTTCTATGTTGTCATCTAGCGCCTCCTTTTAGAATATAAAAATTATACAAACAATGATCTTCCTGTCTGAAGATATCTTAAATACTGTGACTTCAGCAAAAACTAATTGCCCAAATTATGACAGTCTTTAATCAAGCCCTTTTCCTTTGAACTGGACACTGGCTTCCTATTTTCCTAAGAACATCAAAGGTTTTTACAACTCTGCAGTTTCTCACCTAGATGCAGATATAGCCAACAGGAATCAGCTTATCTGAAGTTATAAAATGTATATTTTAGTTTCCCAGCTTCAGAGGCAGGAGGTCATAAAAAAGCTATATAATGCAACTTCTCAAGGAAGTTAATTACATTACAGAGCCCTCCTGGTTTAATATATCCTGTTATTCTCAATAAAACCTGGTGGTGGGGGTTGTCACCAAGGAGCACAGGATGTCTCATGGAGACAATCACACACTACATTTTTATATTACAAATATCATAGAACAGTCATAACCAGCTGGCCAAGCATCACAATCCTCCCCACCAAGACTGAATTTGGAGGCTCTAGCCCCTGCATGGGATGAGCTTCCCAAATCAGTTCACTCCTCATAAACACGCAACAAGCAATCTGTGTTCTGATTGGTCACTCCAGCCCTATGTAAGATTGTCATGTCATATCCTTGCAAGGCAAGACTCCATCTTAATATTCTACCATTAGTTTTTCCCATTTACGTCAGCCAAACCAGGGGGTTGTGGTCAGTGTGTACCTAAAAACGCTGCCCATATAAGTATGACTCTAACTTCTTTAGGGCCCACAGTATGGCAAGATACTCTTTTTCCACAGTAGAGTAAGCCTGCTCCCTGGGAAGTAACTTTTTACTCAGGAACACTACCGGGTGATCTTTCCTTTGGTTGGATGTCTGACTCAGTACTGCCCCAATACCCACATCTGAGGCATCTGTCTGAACTATAAAGGGTCTGCTATAGTAAAGACTTGTCAATACAGGAACACTGCACAGTGCCTCCTTCAGTCTGGTAAAGGCTTTTTCACAGGCTGGTTCCCAGGTAATTTTCTTAGGTGTCCTTTTCTTTACCGGGTCCGATAGGGGAGCAGCCAGGCACTGTAATTGGGTACAAATTGCCTATAGTACCCTACTGTCCCTAGAAACCCCTGACCTGCTTCTGTATTTCTGGTCTGGGCCATGCCTTGATCACCTCTATTTTTACTTGGTTAGGACAGAGCTGCCCCCGGCCTACAACATGCCCAAGGTATGCCACTTCAGCCACGGCCACCTGGCACTTTTCAGGTTTGACAGTGAGCCCGGCCCTCTGTATCCTGTCCAGCACTTCCCTAAGGTGGGACAGGTGTTCCTTCCAGCTGGCACTAAAGATGGCAATGTCATCCAGGTACACCATGGCATACTCCTCAGCACCATTTAACACCTGGTTCACCAACCTTTGAAAAGTGTCCAGGGCATTCTTCATTCCGAAAGGCATTACTTTAAATTCAAATAAGCCTATCGGAGTAACGAAGGCCAACCTCTCCTTAGCTCTGTAAGTTAACTTGACCTGTCAATACCCCTTTGTCAGGTCAGTAGTCGTATGGTATGTCGCCTCTCCCAACTTGTCCAGGAGTTTGACTGTCCAGGGCATCGGGTGGGCGTCTGACTTTGTGACTGCATTCAGTCCATGATAGTTCACACCAAAACAAGTAGAGCCATCTGACTTGGGCACAAGGACTACAGGTGAGGCCCAGGGGCTGTGGGATCTCTGGATTACCCCTAAATCCAGCATTTCCTCCACCTCCCTCCTAATGTCCTGTTGGACAGCCTCTGACACCCGATATGCTGTCTGCCGTATGGGCATCTGGATCTTGTCTGGGACCAGCTGGGGAGACAATTTTACTGCCTCTACAGAGGACTCCCACTTGCTTTCTTCCAGCAAGTCCAGAAGGGGGTCTCCTTCATCCATGCCCTCCCCAGGACTACATTCTGTGAACACCATATCAGCCCTTTTAGCATATGGCTTCATCATGTTGACATGGTACATTCTTTCTGTCTGTCTTCTGTCAGGTAACTCTACGATCTAGTTCACATCATTTACCTTCCTAACTACTTTGTACGGTCCTGCCCACTCAACCTGCAGCTTGTCTTTCTGGACTGGAATAAGGACCATGACTTCCTGACCCACCATGTACGAGCGAGCTCTGGCTCTGTGGTCGTACCATACTTTTTGTCTCTGTTGGGCAGCTGCCAGATTGCTCTGGGCTGTCCCCATAAGCTCCTTTAGCTTTCCCTAAACCTAAGGATGTAAACCACTATGGGAGTTCTCTGGGTGGTATGCTTGCCTTCCCATTCCACCTGGATCAAGTCTAGGGGCCCACGTACCCAGTGTCCATATAAGAGTTCGAAGGGGGAAAGTCCTGTTGACTCTTGGGGCACCTCCCTGTATGCAAACAACAGGTGAGGAAGGTATTTCTCCCAGTCCCTCCCATGCCGTTCAGCAAACACTTGGAGCATTGACTTCAGGGTACCATTAAATCTTTCCGCAAGCCCATTACCTTGCCATCTCTGCACCACTCCACACTTTTCCCATGAACATTTCATCAGGTCTGACATGAAGGAACCCCCTCAATCAGGGATAACCTCCTGAGGAAACCCAGCATGGGAGAAAATCCCAAGTTAGGCATCTGCCACTTTGTCCTCAGTGAGGATAGGGCAACTGCCTCTGGGTGGCATAATCCACCATAGTCAGGATGAACCTCTTCCCGGAGGAGCTGGAGGTACTTAAAGGCCCCACAATATCCATTCCCACCCTCTGGAATGGCTCCTCCACTATGGGGAATGGAATTAGGGTGGCTTGGGTTTTCTTACCCGCCTTCCCTATTTCTTGGCACTGGTGACAAGACCAGCAATACTCTTTCACCTGCTGGGTGAAGTTGGGCCAATAGAAATTCTGGCCCAACCGCTGCATAGTGCGCACAATTCCCAGATGACCAGACAAGAGAATATCATGTGCAATCTTGAGGAACTGCTCACAATACCCCTTGGGAATGACAAGCTGCCTGCCTATCACCCCTCCCTCTGTCTGCACAGCCAGAGTATACATCAGTCCATTTTCACAATAAACCTTATGTTTACTGTCAGCTCCCTGTGCTCCGTCAGAGTCTGCCCAAGCCCTCAACTTCTCTAGACTAGGGTCACTTTTCTGAGAAGCTGCAAACTCCTTACACATTCCCAAGGCATGGGACAGGTCCCCTTCAGTCTCTAAACTAGGGTCCCTAGCACTAGCATCAGGGCAGTTGGGATCACTGTCCTCCCTAACCCTCTGTCAATGGGTCACCTCTCCCTCTTCAGAGTAACCCTTCGTAGCTGTGTTGTTAACTGCTACTGGGGAAATTTCTAACCCCTTTTCATTAGTCTCCATAGCAGGAGACACAGGCTAGGGAATTGGCCTCCCAGGGGTTTCCACAATGGCTTTTTGTGTGGTCCAGGGAACTACAGTTTTCCCTTGCCACTTGGCTATGGGTAACTGCACACACCATCCCCTGTTTGAGATTGTTGCCAAGGATGATGTCCACTGCTAAAGTTATGGCTACAGCCACCTGTTGCACAGTTCACCCATTTCACCCCAGCCTAGGAGAACACTACTGAGTGGCAATGTTTTCTCCTCACCAGTGAAGTCTTGTACGGTGACATATTTATTGGGCATAAGCTGACCAGGCTCTACCAGATCCCCTTTTACCAATGTCAGGGATGCCCGTGTCCCTTAACCCTTGTGTCTGTACACCATTCACTATGACTCAGTGCATGTGTTCCCTCATGATCACAGGCATGCTTCCAGGGAAAAACAAACAACCTACTTCTTTCCTAGCCCCATGTTGCGTATTGCTTGTCCTTTTGGGACACTGTCTGGCAATATGCCCAGTTTCTTTACAGACCCAGCTCAGAGAAATCTTTTCTCTGAAACCTGGGGCTAACTGGTTTCTGTGGAGGCAGTGAGGGTTTTAGCTGCCCTGAAGGCCGCTTTTCCCTTTCTGCATGGCCATGCCCCCCCATCCACTCTCAGAGCAGGTCTGCTCTTTGCATAGCAGTCCAAGATTTCAGCAGCCTCTTGCACTGTTTTGGGATCTCGGTCCTCCAGCCAGGTTTTCAGCTCTGCTGGGCATGCCCCAAAAAACTGTTCTAACAAAATAGCATTTTCAATTTTATCTACAGAGTTTGCTTCAATTCCTTCCCACCAAGGTTTTAAAAACTGACATTGTTTCATGGCTAGCTCCTCATAGCTCATATCAGGGCTTCTCCTGAGCTTACAGAATTTAGCTCTGTATGTTTCTGTAGTTAAGTCGAATTTTTTTTATTTAAAAGTGCAGCTTTAAGTTTGGTGTAATCATTACTGTCCTCATTGTCCATTTGACCCAATGCATCCTGAGCCTTCCCAGTAAGTAGCAGGGATAACTGGAGGCACCAGGACCCTCTAGGAATTTTAGCCTGAATACAAACTTTTTCAAAGGAATTTAAAAAGGTATCCATATCCTCCCTGTCTTTAAATTCAGCTATCAATTTGGAATTCAAATTGTAACCCAGTCCTGTAGTTCCAGTTAAACCAAGCCACTTATCTGCTCTGGTGCTGGTGGTTGCAGTCGTAGCTTCTCCAGTTCATGTCACCTCTGGCGCTGACACTCCTCATGGTCCACATCTTGCTGTTCATGCTCTCTTTTCTCCTCAGCAGCTCGTTGGTGTTCATGCTCTTCACAGTCCGCCTCTCACTGTTCTCGCTCCCTCTTCTCCTCTGCAGCTCGCTGTTCTCACTCCTCCTCTCTCTGGAACTCCAGCGCCATTCTGCGCAACTCAATCTGCAGCCTGATTGCTTCTGGCTCCAGAATGCTGGTGACTTTCCCCCGCTGCTGTGGCCCTTCACTGGCACTGGCTGTGCTGTCGTGCTCACTGGATCTGGACACTACACTGGCCGCTAGCCCCTCCATGCACAAGGTTTGGTCTTTTACAATCACAGTCTGTGTCTCGATGCTCTGGGCATCTGCTGCCATCAGGGCATCCATTAGGTTCTGCTTGGTGGCTCTCCCCTCATACAGGACTCCTCTGTCCTGGCACAACTGCCTCAAGTAGTCTACAATATGACCACTGTAGTTAGAAGCCATCGTCTTCCCTAACTATGGCTACTCTGACTTGCACTTTAGAAAAAAATAAAACAGGTAGGAACTTGACTGTAAGCAAAATTATATAGTTCTGTTTCCTTTTTTTAAAATAAATCACTGCCTTATATTGCAAGTGAGCTGTACAGTATTAAGATGACTCACTGAACAGTTAAAGCTTGTGTTACCAAATTTATCTGCACCGCTGCCAACCAATCTGTCACAAACGCACTCAGCAGGTCAGGCCCTCTGCTCCCACAGTGCCAACCTCTGAGTGCAGTATTTTGAATAGGTAACAGACAGGGTAACCCTCCTGTCTGCTTGTGGGTCCAAATCACCATTAGTCTCAAGTTCTGGGGGGGGGATTCAAACTGTGAACCTTATGCTAGCATACCCAAATGTACAGGCTCAGGTAATCTGCTCTTCGAGGGAACCAGATATCTTTTGAGTAAGGGCACCTAACCAGGTATCCAAAATGAACCCTTAAAACTCTATAAAAGACCTTAGGTATATTCTTACCTTTTCTCAGTTTGGTAACACCATCAAGCTTATGAACAGTTTTGTCAGTCTTAATCCACCATACCTCACCGACAAAAGAAAGAACTTGGAAGACATACCCAGGCAGTCTCTTTCAAATGAAAGGTTTACTTAAAAATGGATAAAAATATGTAAAATGTAAACACAGAACACTATATCACAGAGCACACAATCACTTAAAAGAAAAGCAAAGAAAACTACAGACAAACTCCTACCAACATACAGTTAGACTTTTTCTATCTAATGTATTGCCTCTATTAGTGCCTTAGTTAGGTCTTGTTTCTTAAGAGACCAAAAGAAAGTGTCACTCAGCTGAAACACAGAAAACAGTTTAAACTACTTGTTTCCACCCCTTCTATGATGTCATATAGCTCCTCCTTTTAGAATATAAAAATTATGCAAACAATAATCTTCCTGTCAGGAGATATTCTAAACACTGTGACTTCTGCAAAAACTAATGTCCCAAATTATGACAGTCTTTAATCAAGCCCTTTTCCTTTGAACTGGAGGCTGGCTTCCTATGTTCCCAAAAACATCAAAAGATTTTTACAACTCTGCAGTTTCTCACCTAGATGCAAATACAGCCAACAGGAATCAGCTTTTCTGAGTCATAAAATGTATATTTTAGTTTCCCAGCTTAAGAGGCAGGAGGTCATAAAAAAGCTATAAAATGCAACTTCTCAAGGAAGTTAATTACATTACAGAGACCTCTGGTTTAATATGTCCTGTTATTCTCATTAAAACCTGGTGTGGGGGGGGGTTGTCACCCAGGAGCACAGGTTGCCTCATGGAGACAATCACACACTACATTTTTATATTACGAATATCATAGAACAATCATAACCAGCTGGCCAAGCATCACAGATGCCAGTATTCATTTATTTAGTTTTTGTTGACTGGGTAAGTGCACTAGACAAATCCTGCCTATTTTCCAGTATGACCTGGGGGAGGGCAATACAGATGAATGCCAACTGACTATGAACCAGATTAAGCTGTTGGTGGTATTTTTAGTGAATGAGGGAAATGTGGCCAGGACACCAGGGAAATGTCCCTACTCTGACAGTAGGGGGACCCCTTTTAACCATGATGGAGGAGCCATTCGCAGTTTGGATGGACATGAGAGAGGTTCTGGAGACCACTGCTGCAGTTTGTCTGGAGATTTCTACAGTTGACCAGGCAGTTCATTTTGCTTCTGATTTCAGTGGCCCCAATTTTGACACAACAGAAATGGAGACAAGGAGTTCATTACCTGTGGAACTTGGTTTTTCAGAACCCTTGCAAGATGATTCCAAATGTTCCACTCCAGAGATTTGTGACAAGGGACCTGCTGAGGATTCTCAGCACCTGGGAGGTTCAGCCGATGTTGCTTGGCATCATGAGGTTTGTGCTGGCTTTGGCATTTCTCGTAAACCTGTGATGAAAATTCAGGATTGGTCTATGGAGGACTCCCTAAACAATGCTAGATGGTTACTGCTTTTGGACGGCCACTGGGTTCCTGATGCTGACTGGGACGATAAACAGAACAGTGTTTTGGCTCACTCTGACTCTCGGGATCCCGGAGAAGGTACTAGTCTTCTACTTCTCATTTGGCACAACTAATATTGAGAAGTAAGGCTCAGACATTGCCCATTGTACATCACAACTTTGTTCCACCTCTTCCCTCTCATGGGTTTGCAGCTCCACTGGGTCGTGATTTGTTGGACTCTTCTGCCTTGCAGTCTGTAACTATGGAGACCTTGGTTTCTGACTCTACCATTGTGCACACTCTCCCACTTGTTAGCCCTGTCCTACCCGGGGCTCTGGGAGGGGGTCTGCTTGTAGGTGACAAAATTCTGCAGGGAGTGAGCGGGGAGTCTCCAGGAAAATTGGTACCTGCCCCCACCTTGGCTGACACAGCACACCCTGATCCTCCCGGTCCCATCTGGGGGCCCTTCTGAGTCTTCTAACAGATGGGGGAAAGGGCCTAAGCTGGCAGATTTGTTCAAAAGTAAATTGGAACAGGCCCCCAGAAGGAATGCAATATGTCTTCTCTACAGAAGTGGTTTATCGGAACAACCTGATAGGTATTATGTGGCGAGACGTCTTTTGAAAAGTTCCATGCAATTTCTGCCCGTGGATATTTATGCCTTAATTCATATCTCCAGGGAGGATACCTCTGACATTAGTTTTAGAACTAATGTTGGTCTGGAAGATTTGGGGGCAAATATGAACATGTTAAGAAATCTCCTTTATGGATTCCCTTTGTTGCTATCCCTCTGACAAAACCTGCCATTAGAACCATTGTGGTTATGTTTCGCAATGAGGGGGATAATGTTAGCAACATTTAACACTGGTTACAAAATCGGTGTGATGCCCTTGGGCCCCCTGAGGCTATTATGGATGATGAGAGCCTTTGGATGGGGGGAAGGGGTTGGAGGTTCAAGGTTAAATTCTTTCAGGTCAATTCCGAAGTCAGTCATCTCCCCAATAGTTTCTTTTTGGGCAAAGATAGAGGAGTACTGTTTTATGGAGGTCGACCAAGGGCATGCTATAAATGAGGGATCAGACCCATTTAAGTAGCTTGTGTGATATGTTAAAATGCTCCCTGTGTGGTGGGTATGGTCATCCCAGTGTGAACTGTGACAATCTTTTTCAATATAATTTGTGCAATGAGAAGGGACATGCATGTCATCAGTGTCCCAGGGCAGACAGGAATGGAACCCAAGGATGGGATCAGGAGAATTTGGTACAAACTGCTCAGGATAGGAGGGGCAGGATGTGGTACACCACTTTCCCTGATGACTTTACTCCAAAGCCTATGTCTCCTGCTACAGGACAAAACCAACCAGCGTCTGAGGTATGGGTCCAGGATCCCAGTTGCTCCACTAGACCAGAACCAGACCTTATGGTTGAGGCAGGTCTGGATGGCCAGTTGACTGTCATTTCGGATTCCATCCCTGTGGCTACCTCGGGTACAGATGAAACCGGGCTTGGCCCGGTAGGCCAGACAGACTTGATGCCCCCCCAAGTTGTTCACTCCAGGAGGGTGACAAGGGCTCACACAAAAAAACTTCAGGGTGCCCCGGTATTGTTGACTCACATTCCTTTTTTGCCCCTGCAGGGTGAATGGGGTGATTCTGAGCATGAATCTGATAATTCTCTACATTCGGGGGTAGGCTCTGAACTTGAGGATGAGGATAAAAGTCCCCTGAGTAAGGTCAAGAAAAAGAATGAGGGTAAAAAAAGAAAAGACAGGGAGGTTCTGGACGAGGAGGGATGATTTATGCTTGGGCTTTTCTTTTTTTTTTTTACCTCACCGGATGGCCTCCATTACCATTGCCACCTTCAATGTCTATAGTCTCAAAAACTACAAAAGGAAATTAATGTTCTTGTCCTTTTTTCATACTTTACAGGCTGATGTTTTTTCTTACAGGAAACCCACACTTTTTCTCTATCTGAGATAACTCAGTTGAAAAGGAGTTGGGTTTGTGGGCCTTCCTATTGGTCGTTTGGGGAGGACAGTTTGGATGGTTTGGGAATTCTATTTCAGAATCCTAATTTCTCCATCACTAAAGTTATGGACATTTTCCCGGGCTGGGCCTTGATATTGGACTGTAGGTATCGGGATACTGATTTCCGGTTTATTAACATTTATGTCCCTCAGATTTATTAACATTTATGTCCCTCAGACGAAAGCTCTGAGAATTGATTTATTTACTTTAGTGAACCCATATCTATTTACAAGGAAACATATCATATGGGGTGGAGACTTTAATTGCAGCTTGGACACCCCCTTTTCTGATCAAAAGAAAGTGTATTGTGATTCCCATTCCCTTTGTTCTATTGTTAAAGATGCTTTTCTCATGGACACTTACTGGACGCTTGGAAAGGGCCCTGGGTCCACTTATCATAGGAATATCTATTCCACTAGAATTATTTGTTTGTTTCTAAACATTGTCTTCTGGTGGGTGTTCAGCTTCTGCCCACTGAATTTTCAGACCACTGTTTACTGATTTGGGGGGTTTAATATAGGTTCTGCCCCCCCAAACTGTTTTAGCACAGTAGGTGGAAATTAAATACTGCAGTCTTGGCACAGGTAGACCTGTTGTGTAAAGTGGAAACTTTATTGGCTGCCAGAGCATCGGTATTGTGCCTGTATGATGACACCTGGCAATGGTGGGTCGATACTAAAAGCTATGTGAAATGACTCTTCCTCTCCTATGGAAGAGAAAGATCGATCTCAGATTATATTAAATATCTTGGCTATAGGAATCAGTTTTATAAACTGATGTCTTTTCCAGATAGGGAACGGGTTCATTACTCAAAACAAATTTTGGAAATAAAAAAATGCATAATACAGTACCAATATGATCGGGCAAAATCTCTGGATGCGGAGATGCGATACGGTACAAATATTTCCCCTGCGGCGGATCCTTTTATGGCCTGCAAGCAGACTTTGGATAGGATTCTGATGACTGGCCTCTATGATGTCATGGGTACCGTTGAAAGGAGGGATGGTCATGTGTTGCAATTGATACATTGTCATTTGCTGAGGGAATTTTCTGACAAAAGGCCGGTAGGGGTTGATCCTGATGCATTGCTTTCCGCTCCCATGCCTAGCCTTTCAGCCACTGATGCTGGCCTTTTACTTTCTCCTATTACTAGGGAGGAGATTTTAGCCACTCTTCAAACCCTGAAAACTGGGACTTCACCAGGTCTTGATGGTTTGACTTATGATTCTTATAAGTTATTTTCATTGGCACTCAGTGAGATCCTGCATCTGGTATATGATTATGTTTTACACCATGACGGGGCTTCCCTGCAGGATTTTGGCACTGCAATTATTAGTTATATCTATAAGAAAGGGGATAAATTGTCTTTGGAAAATTGGAGACCGACCGGGCTCTTCAATTGTGATTACAAAATCTTGGCCAAAATTCTAAGTGCTAGACTACAAAGAGAAGCACATACTTTGATTGATGAGGCTCAGACTACCTCTGTACCCCATAGAAACATTCAACATAATCTCTTTATTTTGAGGAAGCTTTTTGATGCTAAATGGAACCAGAACAGCATGGGTTTTCTTATGGCATTAGATCAGGTTAAGGCTTTCGGTAGGGTACAGCATTCCTTTTTATGGCAGGTTTTGGAGAGGTACGGTATTCCACCTACTGTTGTCTTATGGTTATGGATTCTGTATAAAGAAGCGAAATGCATTCCATCTGTTAACGGTTTGTTGGGGGCGGCAATTCCCTTTAAGAAAAAATGAGACAGGGGTGCCCATCCAGCCCTCTCTTATTTCTTTTTGCTCTAGACCCCATTATCTGGGAGCTACAATGGGATTCGCAGATTGTAGGTTTATCACCTAAAGATGATGATCTGGCTGTGATGGTTATGACCTATGCTGATGATCTTGTGCTGCTCATCCATGATGAGGGTTCAGATATCCAGGCTTTACAAATATTCTTCCACTTTGCACAGCCCTCCGGAGCTGCTATCAACAGGAATAGGAGTGTAGTTATCCCGTTATAACTGGGGGAGATCTGAACCAAACTTTCTCGGGTATTAAGCTTAGTAGGGATCCTCAGTGAATATTGAGCATTTGGTTTGGTATGCCAGACACAGCTTCCTTTAAGTGGGACAAACAGTTGAGTCTCGTGAGGCTAAGGTCCAGATTTGAAAAATTGGAAAATGAGAAAACAAAAGAGGGTCCTGTTGATAAAGAAATTTCTGTTACCCCTTTTTGTTTTTCTAAGTTCAGTATTTAGTCCCCCAGCCCATTTTGAGACCAGGCTTTTTAGTAATTTTTTTCAAATGTTATGGGGCAGTAGGCTGAACCCAGTTAAAAGGGACGTCACTTATAGGCCATTGAATAAGGGTGGTTTGAACATGGTCAACCCTGTCAGTTTTTTTCACACTATTTTTTTTAGATGGGATCTCACAGATTTACAAGTTGGACAGGCTTTCTGTCAGCCAACAATGGGTTAAAGCAGCCTTACAACCATTTATGGATAAATGGTTCCTACTGCCCTCGAAGTTTTTACAACAGTGGGTATTGACGGGCTATGCCGTCGATTCCATCAAAAATTGAGGCAATGGAAATTGGCAAAACATGATTTTCTTGGTCTGCAGCATAAACAGTTGTACCATAGAGTCATAGGGTACAGCTATTTGGAACCACTGCTTTTTCCACACTCTACCCCTATACAGTCACCTCAGGTTCTCAAAATTTTAACTGACACATGGATTCCTAATTTTATGTGGGATGTTACCTGGCTTTATTGCCATGGTAGGTTGGGGCTTCGCGGCAACTTGAAACATAAGGCAGTTCAGAAGAGATACTGTCCACAGCCTTCCTGCCCTGCCATTGAGGAAACCATGCAGCACTTCTTTTTGGAGTGCCCAGAGATGCAGCTTTTCTGGCAGGAGTTGGGCCTTAAATGGAATTGGCCTTTTGTTAATAGGTTGAGTTACCAAACTTTAACACTGGGAGATTTTTCTGGAATATGGAAGATGTTTTGTGAAAGAAATTTTATGTATGATATTTTCTATTATTAAATATTATTTATGGCAAAGTAGATGCCAACTGGTGATACAACTGATAAAGTTGCCTTCGGCAGTTGTGATCTCCCGTATTGAATCTGCTATATCTCTGGTCAAGGATCATGATGGGAGAAAGTTTACCAGGGACATGATCCAGATTTATTGGAGGAATGTGGGTTTTGTCACCTAATTTTTTTTTGTTTTATTATTTTACTCTCGTTTTCAGGAGGATGATTTGTTACCGGGGGGGAAGGTGTTTTGGGGACGCTAGGTTTTGAGTTTAATTCTCTTCTGTATTAGTTCTTAAGTTCACTTGTATTGGTTTCTTGGCATCGCATGGGGAATGATTACAGATTTCTATTTCTTTCTTTTTATATTTTCTAGTTTGTATTTTTCTTCTCTTTCTTCTGTTATCACCTTTCTTGTTTGTGATGTAACGTATTTCTTGTTCTAATAAAAAATTACCCTACTCTTTTCGATAGGTGCCATGGGGTCTTTAACATCCACCTGAACTACCAGCAATCCAGGCAGATGGGATCTTGGTTTAATGTCTCATCCGAAAGATGGCACCTCAGAAGTGCAGCACCCCTCTCATGCTGCACTACAGCATCAGTATTGCATGCAGTATTCCAGGTGCGGCCTGACCAGTGACCTGTACAAGGGGAGGATCACCTCCCTGTTCCTGAAGGAGATACCCCTAGCTCCCAGCATCTTATTGGCCTTTGCAGCCACTTTCCTGCACTGAGCTGACAGCTGAAGAAATGCTGTTGTGATGGTTCATAAAATGGTACCACAGCAAATATGCAGTGGAAATGACTAAAATGGCTTATGTTATAAGTAGCTAAATTACCTGGAGTAATATGCGTGACTTTTTATTTTCTAATAAAAATGGTGTAGGTGCACTACCTTTTGAGGTCAGGCAGCTTGACATTCTGATATGTGCTTTGGAACCTACAGTAGAACCCCCCCACACACACACACACACTACAAGTTACAACTTAAGTATTCCATAAAGTTGATGTCCCCAGACTAGAAGCACACTGCTGAGAATATACCTGGGTAGAATTTGTTTATGGCATATAATTTGCTTAATGACCATTTGTCTGAGGAGAAACCACAAACATATAATTTCAATACTGTATTATAGGAGAAGAAAAGATAATGGTTTGCATGAAGATAAGGCAGCAAAGGGCACTGGATAATATGAACAGGTTTGACCTGTACCTTGTACTGACGCATGGCAGATTTAAGAAGCAGCAATATACTTGTGAGCACATTTATACTAATCATGATGAATTACCTACACTTTCAGAAAATGAGATAATAGGCATGTTGGTGTGGAAAGTCCTGCACTTATTTGTTCCTACTGTCAAAATGCCTAAGAGCACAAATGGTGCCAACCTGGATGATAGTCATATGTTCACAGATGATGAACTTATTTACAGAGTTGGAAAAAGAATGCATACAACATGGGGAGCTAAACAAGAAGAATGAAGGCAAACAGAAACATGATCATCTCCTATGTAAGGGTAGATGAGACTGGAACTAGGAAACAACTCCTATTTAAATGTAACAAAAAGGGGCCCATTTCTGTGTATTTTTAATATACACTTTGGCCACTAATGGAATATGTATATAAACTTCTGTAAAGAAAAATATTTCCCATAAATGTCCAAAATGTATTTTAAATATACAAAAATTGGCCCCTTTTTTGGTGCATTTAAAATATATGAAATTGTTGTACAATATAAGATATATATGTGACATATAAACAACATATGGAAAACAAATTCTTGCTATAAAAAAGATTTCCATGCATGATCCAAATATATAGTCCATGTATGGTATTGCCATTATACAGTATGTGTCATAGAAACAGAAATTGTCAGCAGAAAAAGGCCCCTTAGCCCATCATATCAGCCCAGTCTTGTCTGTCTACAGTGTAATGTCTTTTGCTGTACTGGCTCTTGCCCTCCCGCTTTTGACACTGTCTTTATCAAGCCCATGAATCTGTCCTCTCTTGGTCGAATCCCTCACTCATTTTGCACAGACCACCTCTTTTGGTAGCTTATTTCTCCCCTCCACCACCCTTTCCATGAAAAAATACTTTCTGGTAGCCTTCTTACATTTGCTCCACCCCCCCACAAGTTAATGGAGTTACTCCTGGTGCTTGTGTTTCCACACATGTTGAACAATTCACCACTATCCACTCTGTATACCCCAGGGAAGCATTTGTATGTCTCAGGTTACATCCCCCTGCTTATTCATCCCCAACATCATATTTGCCATTCCCCCTGCCCTATTACATTTTACTATTGACTTCAGCCTAACTGAAATAGTTACCCCCAAGTCCCGCTCTTTTTATTGTGCTATCCACTATTACCTCCTGTATTCAATTTTTCGATTTTTTTTACCCTTATGTGTGTCAGCTTGCTCTTCTCTGTGTTAAACTTTAACAGCCAGATTTTGAACATTTCTGCAATCTGCCCAGGTCCTCCTTCACAATCAATTCTGACCCCTAACTTCACATCCACGCTGACACAGATCTTGGTATCATCTGCCAAGAGGTATACCTTGTCTTCTGTCCCTATCCCGATGTAGCAGATGAAGATGTTGACAAGGACCGGTCTCATGACCGATCCCTGTGGCACTACAATAGGGACCACTCCAATCCCCAAGAAATCTCCATTAATTGCCACTCCTTGGGTTCTGCCACTCATCCAAATCCAGTCCCCCCCCCGTAGCTTTCTTTCCCAGCTTGTACAATATATCTTCTTTACCAGTCACTAATGTGGGATGGAGTCATAGGCTTTACTGAAATCAAATAACAGTATGTCTGCTGCTTGCTGCTTGTCCACTACCTTCACCACCCAATCAGTCAGATTTGTTTGACATGACCGCCACCCTGCCCCATAAACCCATGTTGTCTTTTGTCCTGCATTTTCCTTGGCTCCAGAAAACTTCTGTGTGCCTCCAGAAACTTACTAACCTTTCCCTTATTATGGCCTGTAGTAGTTTACCCACTGTAGACATTAGACTAACAAGTCTGTGGTTCCCTAGCTCATTTTACAGAGGAACTACATTCACTGTTCTCCAGTCTCTGGGTGCTATCCCTGTCTCTAGTGAGCTGTGGAAGAGCTCAGCCAGTGACTCAGTTAGGACCTGTCCATATCTCTTTTAGCACACAGGGATGCAGCTTGTCCAGACCCATAGATGTATCCACCTTCTGTGCACTTCCTCTACTAACCTTTTCACTGAAGCTTGATCCTGATTGATCCCCTTCCTCCTCCCCATTGACCCTGATGGCACAACCAGGCAATGACCCCTTTTCTTCTGCTGTGAACATTTAACAGAAATATGTGTTCAGATGTCTGCCTTTCATTTATCCTCCTCCTACTCAGCTACTCTCTTTAGTCTGACTATTCCCCCCTAATTTTGTGCTTCTCCCATAATGAAATAAGGTCTTGTCTCCCTTTTTCATTCCCTCAGCTATCCTCAGCTGCTGTTGGCCTCTAAGAAATTCTACACTGTCCCCCTCCACTTGACAGGTTTTGTGTTTTTCAATGCATTTCTCTTCTCTCTCTTACAGCCGTCCTCCTCTTTCATGAACCACAATGGTTTCTTACCTCTCCTAGTCTCCCCAATTACCCTTACACAAAGATTGCGATGTCTGATTTCCCATTTTATATCACTTCCCACTTCACTCTGCTGTTCTTGCCCTTTATAGTATCCGCAGTAGCAGTTCCCTCATCCTATCAAAAAATCAGCTGTCCTAAAGTCTGGGGCTTTTGTCTTGGACTGATTCTCTCAGTTTCAAGTTTGATGTCAGACTAGACTATCCAGTGGTTACTGGTCCCCACTGGATCCAGCACTGTGACCTCCCCTACACTATCCCTATTTGTAAGGTCCAAGTCAAGGATGGCTGTCTCCACTGTAGGCTCCTCCGCCTGCTGTACTAGGAATGTTTCCTGAAAAACCTTCACCAATTGTTGACTTCTTGCATGTGCTGCTACTGGGATCCTCCAGTCCATGTGAGGTATGTTGAAATCACAAATTAGCAGAACCTCACCCTGCCTTGTTGCCTTTTTAATCCATACGTGGAAATACATATTATTTTCTGTGAAATGAAGAGACATACAGTGATCTTTCTGCTTCATCTTCCAGGTAAAGAAACTGAATTGTCTTTGGTATGAGCGCTATGTGAGGTTGTGAAGGGTCTCACACCTCTCAACTATACCACATTATATGGGCCATCACTCGTGTTTGCTCTTTGGAAACCCTGCCATGTTCTACTTGCAGAATGTGCTGTCCCATAGTATATCATGAGATTAGAAAGCACAAATTCATATTATTACCCTACACAATAGACAGTCGGCAGCTGTAGGCATTGTGCATTACCGAATTCTGTTCTACAAAATGTTCCAACACACACTTTAGTGTGATTTGAAAGCAGACATTTATAGTATTCCCTGTTGTTCATTCCATAGAAAAACTTTATGGGCATTAAGGCTTTTATTTCTGCAGAGCTCTGGGCTCCTGGCTCCAAGATGAGATAATGACTGTGTCCTAGAGGTTTCTATCCTGCATGCATATCACCCTCTTCGGGTGTGCTAGTGACCTATCAGCCTTGACTCTGCCTGTATAGCTTCATAGGGGCAGGGCCCAACAGTATTGGTGATCATCATTGAAATGGCTCAAGTTGTGTTATTTTCCCATTAGTTCCATGCCCTCTCACCTCCCTTGGCAGTGCCAGTGACTGGCCTTGTAAAGATTACTGCTTTCCCCTAAGAAGGAGGTACACTTCCTTGAACCACCATGGGAGTTTTTTTTCCTTGGGGAGGTGCTGTGGCTGTGCAGTATGGCATTGCCTTCCCTGCTTGGGGATGTGCTGGTGCCAACAGCACTCCCTGACCATGGCCACCCCTACTGCTGACTTCTAGGGCTCGGTCGGGAATCCAGAATACCCAGTTGATAGGGTGATGTGCAACCTCTGGGCATCAGTGGGGGGGGCTGTAACTACACCATGTTTTGATTACTTTTCCCATACTGTGCCTCACATTTGGATGACAAAAGGTTGAGAGTTAACCCCCCCCCCCAAGGCTTTTACCCTGTAAGTATGAAGATGTAGATAGGATGAAACACAACCACCAATACTACAGCACAGCATTGCCTTCATTTAATGTAGTCTGTTTGGTGTCCATGTCAAAATACTGCCAGCAAAGCAGCATGGATAAACAAGAGTGAGGAAAAACAGTGACTTCTAAAACTGTGACCAGCACAACAGCGCAGAACCAAAAATAGAAACCAGGGACCCAAATCACTGACCGGGTCTCCAGTTGTCTTTCTGTGGGGGGCTTCATGTTCTGCACCACCCCCCCTTTGTGGGGGGCTTTACTCCTGCATCCCCTGAAAATATATATTCATTATCAGTGGGAACATAATGCGAGGACAGGGAGAAACTCGGGAGGGGGGATATTCTTTGTGGAGATGCAACTCAGGGAGAGTGACAACATTGAGAGGGGGGCAAATTTAATATTCCCACTCTGGGATTGTCATAACTCAGGGAGGGTGACAAAGTTGGGAGGGGGGGAGAAAACAATTAGACCCCTCACAAGATTCAAACCCTGGCCTGCCGCATGTGGCAACTGCATATACTGGTGGTGACTCTAACCCCCATGCTATGCTGGCAGCATGATTTGTAGCCCAAAGCGGCTACATTACATAGCTTGTCTACATCACTGTCTCCCTCACCAGTCCCTCATTAAACTAACCATTTGCGGTATAGAAGCTAAATCTAGTATTCCATTTGCTATTATGACTTTACTGTTTTTTTCATTGCTATTCTTCCTTCGCTATCTTCATGGGATACCAGCTGTTTGTGTATTTATTGAGGAGTGCCGACGTCAGTAGAGGTGGGTGGAAATGTCAATTTCAGGATGGGTGGTAAGTGTAAATTTCTTTTACCCCTTCTTTGAAAGTGGGGAGGAAGATACAGATTTTCGCAGGGGTGTAACTTTTAAGATGGTACTAATGTTTGAAGAGGTATGTTTGAGGAGTAAATTTCAAGTGGCATGTGATCTAGTGAAAAGGAAGAGGTTATTTCATCCTGCAGCAACATTCTGATCACATTTTTTTACCAATCCTCATTTAAAAGATTTAAAGGAGGAATGGCCAAGTGCAACAGTGCAGACTTGGGTTCTTGTGCCCAGACCTGGTTTACCTACATTGGGACCAGCAGAGGGCTGGGGTGTTGTTAGGCTGTGGTGCTTGGCTGACAAGGGCTGTCCAGCATCATCATTCTGACTGACCATGGAACAGAATTGGTAAGTGCTGTAATTCCACTCATACATATGAACATACGAAGAAGCCAGCAGAAGGACACTTGGTCTATTGGTCTACTTATATTGCAGGGTCCACAACCTGAGCTACTGTCCCTGCCCCCCCTCAGATCCTCTTTACCCATGATCCTTTCCTTCCCCCTATGCCAGCCTGTCTTGAAGCTGCCCACTTTCTTTAACGAGACCAGTTCTTGTGGCAGTCATTCTAAGTGTCCACCACCTTCTCTGTGAAGAAGTGCTTCCTGATCTCCCTCATACCCCCCCCAGCTGAAGACTGTGCCCCTTGTGTATGGTTACCACTCAGCTTAAAGAGACCCTCTTTATCCACCATATTTATCCCTTTCATAGCAACATAGACTTTGACAGCAGATAAGGACTGCTTGATGCACTCAGTTTGCCCATTTCTCTACCTATTGAATAAGCTGCAGATCCTAGTTAACCAACAGCCTACTTTTTCCTACCCACCACTATAATTGCCTTATGTCTGTCCCATGCATTCTTGAATTCCCCCACTGTTTCTGACCACACGACCTCCTCAGGGAGACTGTTCCATGCATCCACCACTCTCTCCATGAAAAAATACTTCCTTACGTTGCCCCTGAGCTGTTCCCCCTCTATCTTCAAATTGTGTGTCTTTTTCTGAAAGATGCTACCCTATTGGACTTTGTTGATTCCCTTGAGGTACTTGAAAGTTTCTATCATGTCCTCCCTCTCCCTCCTTTCCTCGAGGGTATACATATTAAATTTCTTTAGTCTCTCTTCGTATGGTTTCTGGTGCGGACCCTGCACCATTTTAGTTGCCCTCCTCTGGACTGCCTCCATCCTGTCTATTTCCTGGTGGAGATGGGGTCTCCAGAACTGCATGCAGTACTCCAGATGGGGTCTCACCCACCAAGAAAACAGTAGAAAAGGGTTGCTGAACAATTGATTATTCCAGTATTGACTTATGGGGACCTTTTGTACCATACCACAAATAAGATATCATTAAATAACTTAAATAGGGTGTACCACATGATCGCAAGGTATATTTTGAGGTGTAGTCCAAGAACACATTACTGCAGTTTGCTGACCTCTTTGAAATGGTTACCACTTGACATAAGATGTGCCATGAAATGGCAAAAATGTATTTATAAATATCACATAGATAGTCCTGAGTATTACATAAATAAAAACTTAATTGGAGGGTGTTATCAATTTGATTTAAGATTAAAGAGATCAAGCTACCAAAACAAAATCTCTATTGTGGCTTCTAAAAATAAATATGGGGAAAAGACATTATGTTACCAAGCAGCGAAACATTGGAATATTTTACCTAACCAAGCGTGCACATTTCCACCGTACAGCCAGTTTATTCAGGAAATAATTAAACCAAGTTCTGTTTCATGTAAATGTTTTGGATGATCCACTGGAAGTCTGGAGAATGTTATTGAATTTTGACGAGTGATTTACATATTTTTATTGTGAATGTTAGTACTTATTCTGTATTTTGTACTTAATGTTTTTAATGTTTAGGCAACCTGTAGAAAACAGGACAATCTTGTAAACTAGGCCAACTGGCCTAAAGATTTGTTTTCCTGTATGAAAATAAAGTTTTACTGCTACTACTACCAACTGTTTGTACAGAGGGATGAGAACTTCCTGTTTTCTACTGGTGATGCCTCTCCCTATGCATCCTAGTATCCCCCCCAGCCCTCCTTACTGTCTTCTCACATTGCCTGCCTACCTTTAGGCCGTCTGATATGACTACCCCAGGTCCCTTTCCACACTCACTTGCCCTCACAGCTGGAGGAACAGCTTTGGCTGCAGTAACCCTAATGATTGGGGTGGGATTCGGGAGGCAAGGGGCAAAGAGAAATTAAGCCACCAAATAAAAGATTTCAAGAAGGTGACTGTTACCATCTGGCTGGTATTTGGAGTTGAACCAAGCATGCTTACAGAGTACTGTTGTGATGGAAGAGACTTTAGGGTCTATTTTGTTTGCCTCTCCAGGCACATGGCAGTGACTGCAATATATCCAGTTTGAGTATGGACCCGCATCCAAGCTTCTCAGGTAGAATGCTAGCATTACTCATGCAGTGTAACCCTCAGAAATCTGTCTAGTCCTCCCAACCCACACAGTCAAGCAGTACCTACTCACTCCATTAACAGCTGCACTTAACCTTCCCCGCATACCTCTCAACCTTTTGTCCCCCAAATGTGGAACATTGCCTCTCAAAATGTGGAAAAAATGGGCAAAATGTGGAACACTTAATCAAATCTTTACCTAAGAAGCTAAGAACACTGTTAAAATGTTTCCATTTATGTTCAGAAAGTCTGTTATTAATTCAGTAATATATTTTTTGCATCATTTACTATAGATTTTTGCTTTAACATGTTAACACTGAATGTGGGACAAGTCCTCACAATGTGGAACAGGGAGCTTTTGTGAAGTAAAATGAGGAACGTTCCTCGTAATGTGGTACAGTTGAGAGGTATTCCCCGTTCCTAAAATGAAGCATGAATTTGATGGAAGGGCATTTGCATTTTCGGCATGAGACCCCTGGAAAAAACTTCCTCCCCAGACTACTTCTTGCTCACAGGTGTTCAAGTCAAGTCTTTCCTGCTACCTGTGACCCACCTCTGTTTGTTTTGTTCCTCTATCCCCCCCCATTCTCAACCATGATCGTGTTGCATACCAATGCTTTCCCTTTATTTGCCGCATTCCCAGTTTGTTAGTGGGTCTGACTACTGTTTGGATTTACTGTACTTACCTTTACAGTTTATATATTTGCTTTGCATAGGTTATCTTTTATGTTAAGTGTTCATGCTTGACCATGCTAATCTATTGACTGTAGGTGTCCTTCCCAGGACCCCCATGAAAGCGAGATGCTGCATCTCATGTGGTTATACTGGCAAGAGTAATTTCAAATATGTAAACAAATAAATAGTCCTGAGTTGATAGCCTGAACAGTGCTAGCTTCCAAGCAATGATGTTTGAAATAAAAGACTGAACAAAACTGATGACTTGTTATCACCACTGCCCAATCATCAGTTTTTAAACTAAAAATATCCTGACTATAGCTTTTTTTCAGTTGGAAATGATGGAAATATGTTCACATGGAGTTCAAAGGGGTTCAGATGTGGAACAGTTTAACCCACCAAGCAGAGGGTTTGATGTCAGTCAGAAGTGGAAAAAAACCTGAACAAAGACTGTTTTTCCCTTTTTTTTTTTTGTTGGCTAGCATAAGCACATTGGTTAAAGTGGCAGCTATGACTCAGTTGCCTGCGAACGCTGCCTGAATTGATTTAGTCTGAGTTTAGGTTTAGCACATAATCATGTTCAATTTGCTCCACTGCACTGCCTAGAGATAAAAGGCTCCGAGGAGAAAAAAATAGATTTAGCTTGTGTCAGTCCTTGTGATGATGTCATTGGCAAGAGAGATGGGCTGTGTTGTTACTATGCTGTGCCTGCACAGTGAGAAGGTGCATTGAGCAGGGAAAGAATCAGTACCCAATTCAGTGGAGAGAGAGAGAGACAGAGACAGAGAGAGAGAGAATACAGTAGGTGAGACTCAGGCTGTGCCGCACCTGAGTCAGACTTTAGCTCTCGATTATTTTGCTCAGTGATTAACACTGGCAACTGCTGATACTTCTGTGAAGTTTTCCAGTGCTTTTTTCCAGGAGTATTCCTTTTTTTTTTTTTTTTTTTACTGAAGATTATCTTTTTTTAAACATACATACACTTCTCTCTGTAGAAGAGGGGGAATGCCTTCCTGTAGCATGGACTGTGATATTTCCACCTTGGTTGCTTGTATGGTGGATGTGGAAGTGTTTACCAATCGGGAGATTCAGGTATGCAGCCATACTCCTTTGTGAAATGGGGGAGGGGGGGCTGCTTTTTGCAGCAAGAGGTTTGCTGTGTTCAGGTGTACTTTCCACACAGAAAGAAGCTGGGCTATCTTGATGTACATAATAATGCATGCTGTGTCCTCCTCACTGATGACCGAGTTTAACATCCTGCAACCAGAAAAGAAGTTATGTTCAAGTTCTAGAGACTTTCTCTAACTGAGCTCCTAAAATCTGCAATGCTAGCTAATGTATGCACTGTAACTGGCAGTAATGATCCTCTGTGTTCAGCTGCTCATGATGTACCATGTGCCTTGGTAAAGTGAAGAATATAATTGTTGCTTACCTTGAATAACTGTCAATTATAAATAATTCACCCCTACTGCAATAATATATTTGAGGAGCTGCTAATAGCTGCAAACAATTTTCAGATGATATTTCTTTCACTGCCAAATCACAAGAGTCGATTTTTCAACATACGCTGTATGATTATTAAGCAATGCAGATTTGTATGTATTGATTGTCAAAACCAGTGCAGCCTTTCAAGAGGCTTAGATACTGCTTTGTGCCGAACTGTTCGTTTATTTTGCTTAGTCTTGAGAGTGTATATGTTTTATGTTTGAATCCAATCAGACACTGATATGCTGCCAAATGTTTTTACTATATCGACAGCCTCTGAGGATCTGACACCAGGATCTCAACCACTTCTTTCCCATTCATTTTAACGGGGGACAGATTTAACAATAATAGCCCCTTCCAGCATGTCACTGGAGTGAGATCAGCTGGGTGCCCGATGACTTGACAGCTGGCATTCCACAGTACCACGGCATATGCCGAAGTGATGCTGGCAGTTTATCTGAATGTCCTCTCCCTCATTAGTTTCCTGTGTTATCTTGATATGCCTGGGGCTCCTATAATAAAGGCGCATTGGCATTTGTCAGGTTTGCACTCTGCATACAGACACTGTAAAATCAAGATTCCATTCAATTTGTCCTCCTCCTCCTAGCCCTGTAGAAAAAGATGATGCCAAATGTTTATATAAGAAGCAGTTTTTTGAAAAAGAAGTTGAAGCCAAAACATACTTTCAGTGGCTGACTGTAGCTTCAGAAGCTCTTAGACTCTTACCTGTTGGGAAAACATTGTCTCAAACATTTATATTTTAGTAAGATTTTTTTGTGCAAAGCTCCCCCCCTCCCCCACACCATCATTTTAGAAGCCATTGGAGACTGTGATATTTGAATGCCGGAGACTTTTTTTTTCCATACAGCTTTTTATCTAGCTGGTTGTTGCAGGTGAGCTCTCGGCCCTTTCCCTGCCTCCACCTGCCCAGCACTCATTTCCCCAGACTACTGAGCCAGAGATCCCCCATGGATTGCCCCCTGTGGTGGTGGTGCTAGGGAGGGGAGGGCCATCTTCCCCCCACTCGGTGACTCACATCCAGACTGGGTTGGTGACCAGGTGATGGTGTGGGACAGAAGTAGGTGCACAGGGCTTTATGATACCTGCACTGAACAACCTTCCATTTTCTACCTTAGTTCTCTATCACAGTGACACATAAGGATGTGTACATGGAGGTACACATATGCTACAGAACCACGGCCCCTCTCTTAGTGTCACTCAAGGTGCTGGTTCTAGCCCCAGGCCTTCATCCTGGGGCAGCCAAGGGCCAAGTCAATAAGCCTCCCCCCACTTTGGTAGAGGAGAGCTGTCTGTTGGATGCTCAGTCTCCTCCTCCGGCCAACCCCTGGTGACCGAGCTCATTCTCAAACTCAGATCACTGGTGTGGTGAGAGACAAGGCATACAGCACCTCAACCCTCTATGCCACTAGGTTGGCTAGTACCAGAGGCTTTTAACATGCAGTATTTCTTCTAAGCCATCCTATTGGCTTAGCAGCAGGGTTGAAGCATGGGAGGCCAGCAACCTGAGTTCACATTGTGAGCCAGAGAAGTCAAATGGCTGACGGAGGGGTGGGGTGGAGGATTTTTAGCATTCCAGAGGACACTCTACTCACCTGGGGAGGGAGAGCTGCCAGCACTGCTATGCTGCCACCTGGATGACCACAGGTGATAGGGCAGGTGGCCATATCAGTGGGAGGGGGTACTGATGGCATCTCCACTGGCATATTCTGCTTGTGCATGCTTGTTACCATGTCATCAGCATCAAGGGAGGAAACAAGCAATATCCTGCCTCTGGGTTAGTTGCAGGGCATGCTCAGGCCCTGCACAGCTGCTTTGGTGCTCCCTACCCTGGGTACTTTAAAAGGGAATGCTGGCCACTCAAGCCCACAACAGAGGTGGAGGAGTCAAGCTGAGTCGATAACAAAAGGAAGCAAGCACAGGTAAGGTATACAGGGGCTGGTGTGTTTTGTAGGAGCAGATGGGGCAGGGACAGTGACAAATAGTAAATGATAAAAAAATAGCATTATTTCTCAGTGTTATTCTGGAGGTACCCAGACACCATTTTCATAGATTATTTTCTCAGGATAGCACAGCTGAGATGCTACATCTCATTTTCAGTGGGTTCCTGCTTCTGTCAAGTTTGACAGCTGAAAAAGGCTGAAACACAGGAAGGGCATGTGTTTTATAGTTTGCATAGTTAATCAATGGCAGCAGTGGGGTTTGAACCATGGAATCTGGGCATTTCCGGTTTGCTGTTGTGTGTGCTAATCAATATGCCACAGTACCTTTCCTGTCTATAGTATGTATGTTGAAGGTGTGTTGTGCTGCATTTACAGTATGAGCACACAGATTTAAACAAAAAAAAATTAATTCCAAATTCAAGGTAAGGGGAAACTGAGTAAGTTTCACCTCCGAGCAGCTCCTTATAAGAACAGAGCGAATGAATGTATCAGAGGTTTTGTTTTCAGCAGGCTATGACCTGGTAACTCTATCTGAGTACTGGCAGTATTCTAACTGCTTTTTTTGGTTGTGTTCTTCACTGCAAGATTAGAACTAGGGAATAAAGAGTAGTTTCCTACTGCATTCATATCACCCCAGGCATTATTTCTGACGTCAAAATTGACACATATTTGTGGCTTTCAAGTCCTATTTTGTGTTGCTAGTAATTTGCTTTGGCTTCACGGACAGACCCTTTAAAGAATCGTGTTGCCAGTGTCAATGTGCAGCCACTTAAATCGGCTGCCGGTCATCAGTAGTCAAACTGATGTGGGCCTGGCTACCTTCCTATGTGTGAGGAAAGACTCTGGAAAATGCAACACTTTGCAAAAGCAGGGATGTTCATTAAAAAGAAAGTACTGCAAATGAAATTCAAATTGAATTAGATTTTTGTTAATTGGGCCTTGACTGCGCCCTTCCTGAAACGCTTGATCTCTCTAATGGGTTTACAGTTCTCATTTTTAATGGCTTCCTGACAAAAAAAAACAAAAACAAATTGATCCTGCCACTTTTTCTCAGAGATGGCAAATGATTGTGTTTACTGTACTAGTAAAGCAATAGAATTGTGGCTCAGTGATTGTGAGATAACTTGCCTATTGGCTGTATTCAAGCCTGGGAAGGGGAAAACCAGGCTCAAAAGGCAAAAGAACCCCTAGAACTAATTGGTCTGATTCCACAATTTAGAATGAAAATGCCACCCCCCCCAAAAAAAAAAAATGTTTTTCAATGTAAGTGAGTAATTAGCACAAAGAATATGTAAGTGTATCAAATTATTAAGTTCTGGATGAGGTTAGGAAAACTTTATATAACACTTTGGGGTTCTGAATAGAATCAGACAGGGTTGCTTCTTCCTAAGTCAAATGCCTGTAAAAAACATTTACTAAGCTTGGTTCATTGGCTGGGGGGTGGGAGTGGTTCTGCTCTCTCCCAGGTCTCTATGGTATGATTTTGTAACTATTCATGATTTAATTAGAAACAGTTGAGTGCAGTCAAATCTTTAAATCTTCAGTGGCAAAGCTGGAGCTCGGTACAGAATTCTTCTCTATTAATCAGGACTGGTACTACACTAGTGTGAAGAATATTCTAGTAAAAATATAGATTTCATGTCATAAGAATCATGGGAAGGTTAAACGCCCACCATCTCTCAGTGGATATATCCGTGAATGTCATTTGCTTTCAAATGCCTATCTGAGCTTTCAAGCTATCCTCTGTCCATTGTTTCACAGAGTATTACATCCTCTGGAAGTGAGTTCCACAAGGTGATCATCACCATTTAGCTGTTTATTGTGCCTTCAACTTTTACTATTAATTAATCTGTAGATATTTTACAGGACAGCCATGCAGGCTGGGGGCTTGCGTCTAATAGGTCCTTCCCAAAATAATAAACAGTTACCTGACTACAGAGTACAGTGCACATTGCACAGAAATGCATTGGTACTATGCATGAAACAACTGCATGATCCATCAACGAGATTTCAGCTACATGAGTTTAGCACAGGCATCAGTTTCTTTTCTTATAAGGAATTTGTTATAGTTTGTAAATTTACACACCCTCTACTTTAGAAAGGTGACTATTAAAATTTGGAAAAGTTGTGCAATGGGCAAAGCCCCCAGAATATGCTAGCAATAAGCCATAAAAGGGCATGAGTTTATGGTGAATTAATGCACACCCTAGCTGCATAGTAAGTTTATTAAGTGCCTCATGAGCTGTATCTGTATTCATTCAGCATACACCCATGCCCTGGAGTGGCTTATTGCAATTATAAAGTGGGTGATTTGTTGATAAAGTAATGAAACAGAAGTTTTTAAACTGCTAAAAAGCTATAGATATTTACTCAGATATGTCTGTTTGTTAGTTTCTACTGTAGTTTTTGCATCTTTAAAACTATTGAACATTTTAAACTAATGAAAAGTAAAGATATTTATCTTCAAGAAAATGAAAGATGGTTTACATTAACTCTTCTCCTATTGCTTGCTTAAGGTGTTGTTTCTTAGTCCATCTGTTCTCAGGTTGATTTTCCCTCCTAGCTTATGTCCCCAGCTCTGTACAGTATGTATTTTCAGTTCTAACTCAGTGCAGATCCCTGGCTCCCACCCCCACTATTAGAATGACTGATGAGAGTTCCCTGCTTCTTACACAGGTTGTATACAGCTCACTGAGAGAGAGAGAGAGAGAGAGAGAGAGAGCGCAATGGCTCTCGAGTTGGTAGAGAAACAGCAGTGTATTGATTTTATGTTTTGTCATGAGGTTACTACTAGTTTGAGAATGCAGTTTGGTAACCCAACGGTTGATTAAGTAAGTAAAAAGCCACAAATGGGTGTGCATTAAAGGATTTTATTGCATGCCCGAGGGGCGTGCTAAGGCGTGAGGCTGAAGACCAAGTGTCCTTACACCCCCGGGAAGTGCATTAAAATCCTTTAATACACACCCTGGAGTGACTTATAATACTTATAAAATGGGCCACCATCAAAAAATAATTAGTTTGATTTACTCTGATAGGGATTAAAATGTATTTACTGTTTTCAAGCGTGCACAATACATTACTCCTGAAACGTCTAAAAACTGAAAAAAGTAGTCTCTATTAATGCATAAAATAGCACATTTCGGCAGCAGGTTAACTAGTAGAGTACTTTGCAGTAAAATTATTTATTAGTAGAGTTGGTTGAAAATAAATATTGCCTCTGTAATATGTAAATTATCATATAAATGCATTGTGACATCTATAAATTTGTAAAAATAAGCAATGTTTAAAACTTAATTTTCATTGCACCATAGTTATATACTTTCATAGAAGGCAACCTTTTCTTTATTCTTGTTTTTTATTTATGTGTTGTGGTCTAGTACATAAAAGGAAAACTGCTCTAGGACTTAGGAGAAAGGTTAGCAAGAAGAAAAAATTTAAATCTGCAAGGTTTTTTGGTGGGGAAGGGGGGTAGATTTCACCTGAAATCACCTATATATGACTCAAATATACATGCTCTTATAAACATCAGCAATGTATTTGAGCAGTTTGGGTCTGCCTCTGCCTATGTAACTGTGTTTTCCACCCTTTATCTTTGTTTATAAAGTATTAGTGCATTGCCTACTTTCTCGATCCTAGTTTTGTTCCTGTTTTCCCCCGCGTTTATCATGGAATGTTTATCATGGAATACAGGGATTCAAAATTCTGCTCAGTTCCACTGGCAGAATGTTCTTCTCCTAACATACTGTACACACATGGAACAGAAGCATGTTTTAGAGCCGGAGACTCAATTAGTTCACTGTCAGCGCAAGTAGAAGAGAAGAGATTTCCCTGATAAGCAAGTAAAATCAGAAGGGGGATTTTTCACTGTTAGTAAAGAAACAGTTGTAGTGAAAACTATAAACAATACTTAAAGTTTATAATTTGTTTATGTGTGTAAGGAGAGTGTAATAATAAGGGACACAACATTGAATTGATTTGTTTTACTTTTTATTTAAGGTAGTTTTATTTTTTGGGGCCCAGTTGAAGGTTTTTACAGTGTAAAGGTAGCAGCTATGTTTGTGATGGAAGGTCAGTTCTGGTTGCAGGGGGACTGATGGAAGATAGTTCTGGTTGTAGGAGGACTGATTTGCTCATTGTGTGATGTGGTTATTTCTAGATTTTTTTTCTCGCCATTTTATAAATCATTTTAAAATTCAGACTGTGATGCATCATAATTGCTATATGTATGCTCCTTCTTATATTCAGTGGTTACCAGAACAGTTGCTTAATATCTCCTGGATATGTTCTTATTTTGCATCCACATATTATTCTGCCTACTGTGTTTTTTAAACCCCATAGTATCTCTGGAAGTCCCTGGTTTCTACATTAACCCAAATTAAGTCTGCATAATCAGTGTGACTCAGTTCATGCACTGTAGGCTGTATGTGCTGTTTCCAATGAGTGGCAATGGCTAATTCTCATAAAGACAACTGTGCAGATATTTTATAAGAAAGTTTAGATATATGTGCTTTAAATGCAAAAGAATTATCAAAATAAACTCCCAAGTATTCATGTCATATCTGAAATTTATTGTTTGTCGTTTTTGCCATCTCCATGCAAATTATGTATTGCATAGCTATAGAAACATAGACAATGATAGAAGAAGTCAGATGGTCCACCCAGTCTGCCCATGGTTCCCAGTCAAACTCCAGGGCCTATTGTCTATACAGGGCACTAGCCCTCACTATCCCCCCTCCTGTCCCCCCCTACTACTACTACTACTACCACCATCATAAGTGACCACCATACCCTTCACTCTGTCCCAGCCATGCTTGAAACCATTTATGATTTTGATGCAAACCACCTCAGCTGGCATACTGTTCCATGGCTCCACCACCCTTTCTGTAAAACAAAACTTTCTCATATCCCTCTTGACCCTCCCTCCCATCAGTTTCCATTTGTGCACATGTCCTTGAACTGTTTACTCATGCTAAACAGTTCCTCACAGTTCACCTTGTTTTCCTTTCAGGAACCTGAAGGTCTCTATCGTATTCCCCTCTCTCGTCTCATCCCCAGAGAGTATGTGTTCAGTGCCTTGAGCCATTCCTTGCAAGATCTGCCCTTCTGACCCTGTGTCATCTTGGTCATCCTTTGTTACTCTGTCTCCAGCCTGTCATTATCTTTTCTGAGGTGAGGACTCTAAAACGGGGCACAGTGCTCTACGTACGGCCTCACCAATGATTTATAAAGAGATACTGTACCTCATTTATTCTACTGTCAAACCCCCTTCCAATATATCCCAGCATTCTGTTTGCCTTACTCTAGGTCTTGTTGCACTAGCTTGATTGTTTAAGGGTGTCACCAATGATGACTCCTATGTCTCTTTGCTCTGCTGTAGTGCTGAGTTTTATCCCTACTGTCTATTATTATGTCCTGGGTTCTTGTTTCCTAGGTGCACCATCTTGCACATTTTGGCACTAAATTTTAACTGCCAAGCATTAGACCATCTCGCTAGTCTTTGCAGGTCACTATGTATCTCCCTAATTCTCTCGTTGCTATCTACCCTACCACTAGTGGTGGGCAAATACCTTATTTTGAATATTTGTCCAAATGGTCATATTCAGGGCCCTGAATATTCAGAATTCAGTATTTGGCTTCATTATTCATGTAGCCCCCCTCCCTCTTCCCTAGCTCAATTGTGTAAAAAACAACCTCCTGTCCACCACCCTCTGCAAGGAGCCCACTCTCACCCTTCCTGCAGATCCCATTATTTCAAGCTGATGAAAAAAACTCTCATGATGGGCAACAGGCACAACCCTCCCACCTCCACAGCTGGCCGCTATCTCTTCTTGCCATTATTTCTGTGAAATAAATCAGCCCCCCACCTCAGCAGCAGCAACCAAGTGTTGTGTTCCTCCACCTCAGCATCCACCTTTCATAAAACTAGTAGCAATTCCACCCTCAGGCACGTGAAGGAGACCAACACAACCTGCCCTACTCCATGGTTGGCTGCCTTCTAGTGAATGGCACTGCCACGCTTCCTCACATAATAAAACAGGTGATCACTCAATCAGCTGGTTTACCATGTGAGCAAGTGTAGGAGTACCATTCACAAGAAGATGACCAGCCATGCAGGGTGGGTTATGTCAGTCACTTTCTCATGCCGGGGGGGTGGGGGGTGGCTTGTACTAATTTTATGAAATGTGGGTGCTGGGGGGAGGAGGGTGGGACTTAGGTGCTGCTGGGTCTTAGGTGCTGTTGTGGGGTCTAAAACTGTGGGAGAATTCAAGAATGCATGAGACAGATATAAGGCAATTTTTGTGTGGGGTAGGAAGAAATAGGCTGTTGGTTAAATAGGATCTGCAGCTTATCCTCTAGGTAGGGAAATGGGCAGACTAGGTGGGCCAAGCGGTCCTTATCTGCCGTCAAAGTCTATGTTTCTATGTTTCTATGCTGCTTGGGTAGGGAGATGATTTATTTCACTGAAATAATGGCAAGAGGAGACAGCGGCCAGCTGGGGAGATGGGTGGGTTGTGCTAGTTGCCCATCATGGGAAGTTTCTTATCATCTTGAAATTGTGGGGGAGGTGGAGTGGGCTCCTTGCAGTGGGTGGGGTTGTTTTAATGTGATTGAGCTAGGGTGGAGGGTGGGGGGGGGCCTTTTTCCTTTTTTGTGTAAGTTTCCAGAGTATAAATAAGCATGAATGGTGCCACTAGTCATTATTTGGATCTGAATAGCAAACAATACATTATTCATGGTATTTGGGAAATATTTTTCATTACTTGCACACCCCTACCTGCCACAGAGCTTAATGCCATCTGTGAAGAGACACAGCTTGGCCTGAATTCCTTCTTCAATGTTGCTGATGAACATATTAAAAAGAGAGCAGGAGCCAGGACAGATCCCTGGGGCATCCCACTCTTGACCTAAATCTCTTCTTATTTGGTGCCATTAATCACAGTCTTTTGCTGCCTTTTCGTCAGCCAATCTGATTTGGTGCCATTAATCACAATCTTCTGTTGCCTCTTCTTCAGCCAGTTTCCTACCCATATTACTATGTCTTTTACATCACCCAGATACTCCATCATCTTCAGCAATCTTCTGTGAGGCACCAAGTTGGAGGCCTTGCTGAAATCGAAGTAGGGTAAATCCATAGCATGGCACCTATCCAATACCCTTGTCACCCAGTCAAAGAAAACTATCAGGTTCGTCTGACAAGACCTGCCTCCCACAAACCCATGCTGTTTAGTATCCTGGAGTCCATTGCTTTCCAGGTTGTCCACAAGGTCTTCTTTGATCAGTGACTCCATCAGTTTACTTACAACAGAGGTAAGACTTACAAGTCTGTAGTTCCCCACTTGTTCCTTGTCCCCTCCCTCTATGGAGCAGAACTATGTCTGTCACCCTCCAGTCTTTCAGAACTACCCCCATCTGTAATGAACTACTGAATAGTGCTACCAGGGGCTCAGCCAGTTCCACTGCCAGTTCCTTGAGTAACCTTGGATGCATCCCATCTGGCCATAGAGCCTTATCTATCTTAAGGGCTGCTATTCTTTTCTGGACCCTTTTGCTGGTAAATACTGGCTGCCTCATCTTCAGGACCCCCTTTATGGCCCCCTTGATGCAACTCTCTGGCAGGGGCCTGCTGTTTTCCCTTGTAAAGACCAAGCAGATGTAATGATTAAGGACATCTGCCTTTTGCACATCCTCCCTCTATTGCATTATCTCTCTCAGATTGCCTAACAATTATCCCTCTTTTCTTTATTTTTTCACTAAGATACTTGAAGAACTGCGTTCCTATCTTTTGACCCCTTAACATTATGCAGCTGAGTGTTTGCTTTTGCATCTCTAACTGCCCTCTTTGCTTCAGTGGTTCTCAGTTGGTATTTTCCACACTCTACTTCCCCCTGCATTGTCCTTGTACCTGGGGAAGGTCTTATTTTTAATTTTACTGACCGCTTCTCTCACTCTTTCTGAGAACCATATTGGTCTCTTGTGTCTGTTTCTTTTGGTTACCATTTTTATGCATAACTTAGAAAATGGCCAAAAAGGATTCTCTGTCCTGATTGGCTGAAAGTGCCTCCAACCTGGGCATCTATTTTTCAATAGATGCCTAGTAAAAAATTAGTGCCAGTCCAAGTGGCATCTCACTGCACAACATTCCACACTGGTGCCCAGCCTGGTTTTTATTGGCTGAAGGCACTGAAGAAAATTTAAAACGCCCGCCATCTTTTTCTCTCGCTTAGCGAGAGGTACTGGTCTCCCCCACCCAAAGCAATAATTATTTACTTGCAGCATCTCCCTATTTCAAAAACAAATAGAAACAAACTCCAGTTATCTTGCACTTGGAAGAGTGACAGAACAGCACCACTCTCCCGACTGCACTAACCCTCTCCTGACCGCGGTCTTGCACTACCGTCCTGACCACAAACAGACAGTCATAACTCAGCACAAGTCACGCAGAATCACTAAGCCTGCTGTAGAAAAAGGAACCAAAAGAATTTACCTCAGGATTGCAAGAAAGCAAAACAAAATCTTTTCTTTCCTAGTACACTGTGCTCAAACGTCGCTTTTTCTCCTTCCTTGTACATCGCGGTCAAAGGTCACAGGGCACAGAGACACAGCTTTAGACCGAAAAAAAAAACATGCACCCAAAAAGAAAAATAAACTTTCCAGAGAGCCCAAGAAGCAATTTTCAAAGAACAGTGCCTTTCTTCTTTAGCAAGCAGTGTGTGTCTGGGTGTGACACTCTCATGTGTGGGGCGAAGGGTAGCACTCCACCAGAATGCTGCAGGGAGGAGCAACAGCAGCAGGAACAGCCTATGAACTACTTTATGAATACACTTATCTGTTATACCTGTCTTCATTTTTTTCACAGTAATTTACTGTATTATTTTACAACTTCCTAATAACTTACACAGATGGCCATTTTCTAAGTGCAATAATTTATTTCTTTATTATTTGAGTTTTGGTGACTGGGTAGGACCACTGAGACAATTACAGTCCCTTTTTCAGGGTCGACCCGGGGACATACATGGTACAGTATAGCAGAGCATTTGTACAGGGAGTCAGTACATTACATTATCAAATTTGACATACATTGTACAGTGGATACAATAACCTAGAGCTAGTTATGTTCACCATATTTACATATCTATAAATTCTATATACAGTAGGATTTGGAGGTGGTAGGAGCTGAGCAGTAGGGGAGCTAGAGGAATGCTTGTGGCGTCGGGCCTCATTACGCCCCTGAGTGGTCCGGTAGTTCCCAATAATGCCCATTCTGTCGGGTAGTATTGCTTACTTAGATGCTTCGAGAATGGCCCCCTTAATTACCCCTCATCTCTCCTTCACACTCCTAATGCTGTCTACCCTGACTAACTTGTCTCTGACCAACTCTCTCTTATGTTGATGTCTGCCCTTCTGAAATCAAGAACCTCAGTCCTTGATTGGGCTTTCTGGTTCCAGGTGCCAGATGGAACCATGTAGAGTTACGGTTGCTTGACCCAAGTGGCTCCCCTACTGCACAGCTCCTACCACCTCCAAATTGGGGAGCCTGCCTGGTGGGTTAATTAACCAGTTGCACCAGCAAACAGTCCTGGAATGTATGTAGCAGGGTCTGACATCTGGTGTTCTTGGCAGCTGGAATGTCCCAATCACTATCTGGTAGGTTCAGATCACCCAGAACCACCACTACCTCTGCCTTTGCCACTCCCCTTCCTAGTTCTTCCCAAAGCTCTTTATCTCTCTATTCCCCTTGTGTTGGCAGTCTATAGAGCACCCTCAACTGTAGTTTCTTGTCTGAGGCCACCATGGGTTGCACTCACAGCAACTTTGTCTCCCAATTACTTCCCTGATGTATCCATCTTCCACACCCTTGATACCTTCCCTGACATATAGGGCTGCACCCCCCCTTACATTTTCTTGTATTCCTCCTAAACACTGTTTAACCAGGGACTGTCAGGTGCCAGTCATTAGTTTCTGTGATGGCTACGAGGTCCACCTCGGTGTCTGCCATCATTGCCTGGAGCTCACTGATTTTATTACCCAGACTCCTGGTGTTAAGGAAGACCCCCACCCATCTAACTCCTGATCATCTTTTGCCTTTATTTGTCTTTCTTTCTTATTCTTCCCTAGTCTCCTTAACTTCTTGTTTTTCATATTGATTGCATGCATTGTGAGCCCTCCCTCCTTGGTCCCTTCCCCTAACCCAGTTTGAACCTCAGCCACCTTACTTTTGTCCACTGTGCTGCTACAAGCCCTCAGATTGGGGGAGTACTACCTAGGTTCCCTTTCCTTCCTCCTACCACCATGGTTCCTCTAGCCTCAATCTCTGTTCAATGAAGACATCAAACTTCTTCTCCAGCTCACTGGCCTCCGCTCTTTTCAGGTGAAGACCATCACTCTTGAAGAGCCTCCTGTTCCAGAAGTACCTCCAGACCCCCATGAAGTTGTACCTCATGTCTTAACACCATCCCTTTAACCTCCCATTAAACTCCTTGATCTCATCCCTCTTTATTGTATCCCCCTCCAACTCCACACAAGTAGGATCTTGGAAAAAGCAAGGAAGGCCAAATGTGCCTCCATTCTGTCCCCAGCTGCAAATGTGTCACTTCATCTCCACAGGTTGGTTCTCCAGATCATTGGTACCCTCTCCTTATGCCCCAACTAGGAATCCAAGTAAACATGCATGGCTATCTTGTAGTAGGAAAGGAAACCATTTGTGTTTGTTTTACTTCATAAGTTTAAAAGTTGAAGAAGATGATAAATACTTGAAAGATACGAAGTCAAGCTCTACAGTGAATACTGATGGCATAGATGTGTTTTGTGGTTAACGTAGCTGCCGAGTTTGCTGCAATTCCTATTTGCAAATGTTATAATTTAATATTGTGTACTGGTACCATCCCTACTGCCTGAAGGCAGACTAATATCTCTCCCCCAGGTTCAAACAGGATAGCATACAACTGTAAATGACTACGGGCCAGTTGTGCTATTGTGCCAGCTATCTGGAGTTTTAAAACGGATATTTCATCAGTTGCAAAACTTCCTTGGAAAAGATGAGAGAGTGAGGATAGGAAGTATTTCTTTCTCCATTTTTGGTTAATCACTTAAGTTGTTTCCAGGGACCAGTTTTGAAACCCCTTCCATTTAGGTTTAAACTCTCTCCTTTCAGCTTGTGCCCCTGCAATTGTACTATTATAGGCAGATGATGCAGTTTTGTATTGACTGCAGGGAAACAATCTGGAGGGACTGAAGGCAGACTTACAGGCAATTTTTGATTCACTTCAGAACTGGCTTGTGGATCACTGTCTTTCATTAAATTCCAGAAAAGCAAAATAATAGTTTTTCGAAATGCAAGAAAGCAAACTGGTCAAGAAGGGGATTTCAAGACAGTTGCCAGAATGAGAACATATGAACATACGAAATGCCAGCAGAAACAGGCCTGAGTCTGCCCGATTGTGCAGCTAGCCCCTCAACTTGCAGCTGCCCCAACCTCCCCATCCCTCCTATTAACTACCCCCCACTCTGTCCCACCATCTCTTAAATCCTTCCACTGTTCTACATGATACCACCTCCTTGGGCTTAGTGTTTCACTTATCTACCACCCTTTCTGTGAAAAGTGTCTCCTGGTTTCCCTCTTGAATTCCCCCTCTCCAATCTCAGCTGATGCCCCTCCCCATCTGATCTAAATAATCCCTTCTGTATTAATCCTGTTAATACCCTTTAGGTACTTAAACATTTCAGTCATATTCCCCCATCCCTCCTCTCTTTCGGTAACACATTTGCAGTTCTCCCAGCCCTCTTCACGTAGGATATGCCCTCAACTCCCTGTATCATCTTGGTTGCCCTACGCTGCACTCCCACCAGCAATCTGATGTCCCTCTTGAGGAATGGACGCCAGTACTGCATGCAGTATTCCAGGTGTAGCCTGACCAGTGACGTGTAAAGGGGTAGGATCACTTCTCTGTGCCTGGAGGAGATTCCCCTCGCTATGCACCCCAGCATCTTGTTTGTCATTGCAGCCACCTTCCTGCACTGAGCTGAGTGGTTCATACTCCCCGTTATTAGTACCCCTAGATCCTTTTCCTCCACTGTGCTTACCACCTGTACCCCTCCCAACTGATATTTCCTCCCCTGGTTCTTTGCTCTAAAGTACAGTACCTTGAACTTCTTGACATTGAACCCCAACTGCCATGTCTCTGACCATTCTTGTAGTTTGGTCAGGTCTTCCTGCAGCCCCCTCCACCCCTCTGTGTCATCTACCACTGCACCAATCTTCATATTGTCTAAGAACAAACTGATCCTATTCTTCTCTCTTCCTTCTCTCTGTTCTTTGCTTTCTCTTTTCTTTTCCTTCTGTATGACAGCACATAATGTTATCATATCACTGCTTTGTTGATTTCTGGATTATGTGCATTGTAAAATTCAATAAAGTATATTAAATAAATAAAAAAAAAGACTGATCCTACTCCAGATCCCGTTTGAGATATTGGATATGAATATCACGAACAGCACTGGTCCCAATACTGAACCCCTGGGGCATCCCACTCATAACGTGCCTTGGTGATGAGAGTTCCTCACCACCACCATCTTTTGCTCCCGACTCCTCAGCCAGTTGGTGATCCAGTTGAACATTTTTGTCCCCACCCCAATGTATTCCAGTTTCCCCCCCCAGCCTCCCATGCGGCACTGAGTCAAAGGCCTTGCTGAAATTCAAATATAGGACATTCACTGCATGGCCCCTGTCCAGTTCCCTGGTAACCCAGTCATAGTGTAGCACCCCAGTGGTTGCTACATCAGCAGCAGGAAGGACAGCAGGGAGGAAAAGGGTTAACCCCATCCCAACCACTCCACATACAGTCATCCAGCTTGCTGTCCAAGCTGGCTGGCTGACCACTTCCTGTCCTGGTCCCCCTCCTCCTCCTGTACTTTTTTTCCCAGGCTTTGGCCTTTGTTCTTGCCAGGACAGAGCTCCGGTCAATGCCTAAATGGGCCATAAATCAGCCCAAGGGTTTAATCTAGGCCCCAGGGAACCAATCACCTGGCCAGCAGCCAAGTCCACCCCCTGGCTAGAAAAAGGTCTCCCCTGCTAGCCAGATGGCAGTTCTGGACTGAGTGGCTTACAGAGTAGAGAACACAGGAGTATGAATGCCTAAAAGCTTACCTTAATCTCAGGTCCGTAGCTCCCTGGTGGTTGCTCCTCTGTAGCCAGAAGTACAGGGTCTTCGGCAGCAGCAACACTCATCCTCCAGTTGCCAGCAGCAGTCCTCCAGCCAGCAGTAGCAGTCGTCCACCAGCTTCCCCTAGAATCCAGCAGTAGCACCCCCCCAAGCAGCAGCTGCCGCCATCCCCGTAGGGTAAGTCCCTTTAATTGTCTGCCCCTGGGTTAGTGTGGACTCCCTCAGTTTCTTTGGTGGGTATCTGGGGTGCTTCTCCTGCCTGGGTGGTCCTCCCATTTGTCCCCCAGTGGCAAGTTTTGGGGCCCAGCGTGGTGGAATGGCCCCATTTGTCCCCTCCTGACAGGCCTTAGTGCCAGCTACAACCCGGTGGACTGTTCCATTTTGCCTCCGTCCCTTGGATGTTTGGCCTCTCTCCACTCTCCTAGAGCTCCTACACATGGGCAGTGCTGCCGGATGGTGTACCGTCACCGCAATGACTCCCAACAGCAGAGACCATCAGAGCGACAGGAATCGGGCAAAATCCACCCATCGCTCTGGTGGTCTGTGTGCCGATTGGGACTGCCTCGCTGGGTGATTGCTCCCCACCCTCCAGTCCAACTCCGACTCTGGAGTTAGAATCCTAGAGACTGGGGGTGTCGGTGGCTGAGCCCCTCACAAGGGAGGGGTTCGAGGGTGCCATCCCCTTCGACACTGTAGCTGTCACTGTAGGGGATGTTGGCTCTAGCGCTATTGAAGTGCTATAAGTAAACCCTGCCGGATGCCTCCCAGCCAACCCAGAACAGTCCTAGACCTGAGTAGAAGCAAGAGCCTTCTGCTGCCTTCCCCGGCAGCCAGCTTGTTCTCTGCTTCCCCTCCCTCTCTTGGCTGTCTTTCTCCTTCTCCGCTCAGTCCCTCCAGCAGGCACCAACAGCACTAGAGTGGAAGCAGACTCCCTGAGATCCTTAGTCCGCACAGCATCGAAGAAGAGGACTGCATCGGAGGGACAGAACGTGAAGTCCTGCAGTAATGTGGTCCGGGTGGAAACAAGCACCCGGACCACTGTTGTTCTGGTCACGGCCCCTACGGGAGAGCTGTGAGACATCGAGTGGGAGTTTGGTTCCCCGACCCCACCACCAGGGAATTATGTGGCATCCCAGGATCTGAGCCCGGGGTTAGGTGGGCGGCAAGCCACAGCAAAGAAAATTTACTTTCTTTGGCACTGGAAGTGCCTGGAGGAAAGGGGGAACAAAAGAAGCAAAGCCCAAGGACAGTAAGCAGACTGGGGCGCCCCCAAAAAAAGAAAAATTGGGAACAGGACAAGGAGGAAGCAAGAGGGCATAGAACCCACTAAGAGGGAGACAGGGGCACCACGTGGCATGAGCCCCAGAGGATAGGGTGGGGCTGTGGGATTCAAACCCAGGTCTCTAGGTTGGCAGCTCACAGTAATGCAGGGCACAGGTTAGTCTGTGGGATTTGAACCCAGCTCTCCGGGTCAGCAAATCAGAGTCTGGAACCACTGTACTACCCTGCCTCCCGGACTGGATGGGAAATACGGCTCTGGGCAATACATCCAGGCTGGGACTGCAGGGGTGGGGCCAGGAGCAAAAAAGCGGGGGGTGTCCATTGATGTGCTTCAACAGCAGGGCTAGGTCCAAGCCCTGGATCAATAGGACTGCTTGCTGAGTGTGGCAGAACCTGGCACCTGTGGGGACTGCCCGGCTTGTGCTGTGCTGCCTTTTACCCTGACCCTGATCAGAAAGCCCACCCAGTCCTTGGTACAGGAAAGTAATTATTGTGTATTTTTTAGTGATTAATATCCATCCAGGTTGCACCCTGGGATGTTAGCGACCCCAACTACTGAACTAATTGCATCGGGGTCTGATCAAAGATTGCAGCAGCACTTGAACTGCTTGCACTGCACCCACCAAAAGCCACCTGTTCACGTCGGGGCTGAACTTGCCTGCCCTGCATCTCGACCGGTTGGTGCCTGAACTGTCCTGAGAGGGGTTCGAACTGCCTTCCCCCTCACCAACTGCATTGAGACATGTCAGTTCTCTCTCTCCACCACCCATCTGTGCTGTTGCCATGGGGAAGTGAACGGGCTGCCCATCAGTGGTAGTCCCTTCATCCAATGAATTGCCCTATGAAGACTGCCGTTGCCTTCACTCCTGAGGTCAGGGGTCCCGCCTTTCAGCCAAGCATCCAGTGCCTTCTGCCCAACCTGCCAGCAACCCCCGAAGACAATGAAGGTCTACACTAGCTAGCATAGCAGTAGTCAGTACCCCACTCAGTCTAGTCAGCTTAGGAGCCGCCCCAGCTCACAGTAGTGAGGTGCCCTCTGAAATACACAAGTAGGAAACTGCCTCATTTTGGTTTTGCTCTTTTGAGGTGGCCATAGCTCCCTTCTCTGGCTGGGTGGCACCATGTCAAGAGCCTTCCAGAGGACTCGCCATCAGAAGATATCACCTCGACCCCCCCTCCATCCTCTCCTCACCTGCATCTCCAGCTCTGGACCAGCCTGCATCCTGTTCATCTTCATCCCCAGCTTGTTTTCTTCAGCCCTCCTGCCGGCTAATGAGACCAATCGGTCGCTCAAGTACTGTACCCCATTCTTCAAAGCTAGTTAGCCATCACCTGCGCTGCACCATAAAGACTGCTCCTCCTCCGGGACAGTTGGACTATAACTGGGGTGCCCTTTCTAAGTATCCTTGGCCAAGGTGGTTAGGTCTTGATAAAGTATTATTATTGACGTCTGCAGACGTAGGGCACTAGGTGACCCTGTTAGAGGTAATTCGCACATTGGTAACAAATGTATGATTGTCTGTTTTTATAGCTACTGTTGTTAGACCTGCATCATCGTCTCTTACTGCTAAACACTGTTTTGTGCATGACAATCACCTAACTTATTACTTTCTAGTGGAATCAGTGGCTACTCCTAATAGAAGCTATCTGTTTACACCTGGAACCGTTATGCCTGCCTCTCCTTGACTAAAAGAGACAAACCACCCACCTGAATTCGGTCACCACAGTAGTACTCAACTAGGTTTGTCTGGCAGGAACTGCCCAATACAAAACCGTGCTGATGGTCATCTTGGAGCCCATTGTGTTCCAGAAAGGTCACCAGTCTCTCCTTTAGGATTGACTCCATGAGTTTCCCCACGATCGAAGTGAGACTCACCAGTCTGTAGTTGCCTGGATCATCCTTTGGGCCACTTTTATGAATGGGCACCACATGGGCCATCCTCCAGTCCTGTGGTACATATCCTGTGTCCAGTGATGTACTGAACAGGTTTGCCAGTGTCCCGCCCAGATCTCTGCTAGCTTCCCGAAGTACTGTAGGGTGAATACTATCCAGTCCCAGAGCCTTGTCCACCCTCAGTGCCCTTAGTTCCTCCAGCACTCTGTCCTCCGTAATTCTGATATCAGTCGCCCCACCCCTTCCCATTCCCCCTTCCCATGGGGTATCTTCCCACCTCTTTCCTTCGTGAACACAGAGCAGAGTACTCATTCAGTGCCTCTGCCTGGTCCTCCCTTCTCCACCCCCCATCTTTCTTAATCCTCACAATCTGGTCTTTGTTTCTTCTTCTCTCACCAACATATCTCAAGTAGTCCTTTTCCCCATTCTTAATTCCCTGTGCCAGTCTCAGCTCTCTGGAAGCCTTGGCCACTCTGACTAGCTTGGTAACCTCCCTGGACTTCTTCATGTACTCATCTTTGTCTCCTTGCCCTCCTAGTTTCCTAAGCCTCTAGAATGTTTTTCTCTTGGCCCTCACCCCTTCCATTACCTCCCGAATCAGCCAGCTTGGCTTCTTTGCTCTCCCTTTCTTGCGCTGTGTCCTGGTGCAGGTCTCAGTGGCCTCTGCTAGTCCTTTCTTAAAGATATTCCATTTTTGGCTGGCACTCCTGCATGTCTGAATTCCCAACAAATGCTCAACCAAAGTTTCCCCCATCCTTTTAAAGTCCCCACTCCCTTAAAATTGATCACCCTGGTATCCATTCCTCCTGTTATCCTTCCCAAATTGAGTGTGAACCACACCGTATTATGGTCGCTGTCAGCCAGGGGGTCTTCCACTCCCAGATCCCTTACAGCCTCCCCATTTGTTAATACCAGGTCCAGAGTCCTACCCTCCCTAGTAGGCCTGTGGACCAAATGCACCAGGAAGCTGTCCTGAAGTGCATCTAGTAATCTCTGCTCCTTTGCACACATGGTGGTATGGGTGTTCCAGTCCACCCCAAGGAGATTGAAGTCCCCTACCACTATGGTGTCCCCTTTCCTACAGACTCTTCTAATCTGCTCGGCCAACTCGCTATGCAGGTTATCCCTCTGAGCTGGTGGTCTGTACACTACCCCCACACTCAGTGTCGTTCTTTTAGAGTCTTGAAACTGCATCCATAAGGTCTCTATCATGCCCTCCACCCCCTTGTCTCTCATGCACCTTATCCCCTCCCTTACTTGGATTGCCCCTCCTTTCCCCCTAGACCTGTCCTTTCTGAATATCCTGTACCCTGGGATCATCATAGTCCAGTCCTGGTTCTGGGTGGCCATGTCTCTGTGATTGCTGCAATGTCTACCCTTCCAAGAGAGCCTGTAGTTCAGCTGATTTGTTAACTAAGCTTCTTGCATTCAGCGAGACCAACCTCCAAACTGTGTCTTTCTCTCCCCACCCTGATTCCCCCCATCTAATCTCTCCTTGTGTCCCCACTTCAAATAACTCTTCGATAGCTTGGAGGTAGGCATGCTTGGCCCCCCCCCCTTTGGGATCCCTGCTTACTAGCTGTCCTCCTGCCACCCCTTCCACCTAGTTTAGATCTATCCTTGATGCTATGTACCCATCCAACCTCTGCTTTAATACCCCTTTCCCCTCTCTGCTCATGTGCAGCCTATCCTCTGCATATAGATCCTTATTTCCCCAGGTACTGCCCCAGTCCCCTGCTACCCCGTACCCCTTAGACTGACACCATTCCTCCAGCCATTTGTTAAATTCCCCAGTCCTCCCTTTCCTTTCCGTACTTGCATAGGGTACAGGGAGCACCTCTGAAAAGGCCACTGATTCCCCCCTTCCTCACATAGCCCTCCTAATTCCTCAAACCTCCTCCTCACTACTTTCATCATCTCCCCCGCCAGGTCATTAGAGCTCATATGCACCACTACATGCGGTTTCTTCCTGCCCCTCTTTGTGCACTTAAGAACTGCCTGCCCTGCCCAGTCTGCTGTTAACCCAGGTATGGCCTCACCAACTACTAGTACACCCCCTTCCTCGTTCCTTGTCCCTGCCCCCACCCCTTTCACAAGGTATCCAGTCTTAGAGCATGTCAGCTGATTAACTCCACCTTCCTCCCTACTGCTCTCTGCCCCTTCTCCCCATCCTGTCCCCTGCCCCTTCACTGCTCCCTCCCTATCCCCCACATCCCTCACCTCATTCCTGGCCCTCTACTCTGCCGCTGTCATCCCCCCACCAGCAGTGCTTCTCTCCCCTTCACCCATGTCACCCTCCTCTGACTGACTCCTGACCCTTGTGGGTTTCCCTCTTCCTCTGCTCTCCTCTGGTGATTACTGCTTCCCTTCCCCTCCACTGGTGTCACCAGATCAGCAAACCTATTTCCTGCCCATCCTGTCTGGCTGTGCCTCTGCTCCCTCCCCCTTCCCCGAGTCTAGCCTTCACACTAATGCTAGGCCCATTATTTGTTCCACTCCTGCACTCCCTCCCCATCACTTCCCTTGAGCCACTGTTCCGCTCCCATGATGTCCTCATGTTATTTCCTGGATGTGACCCTCCTGCCTCCTGGCCCATTCCCCCTCCCCTCATCCTCTCCAGCTCTCTACCAAGTCATAGCACTTCCTCCTCCAGCCTCTTCAACCGGATACAGATTGGACACCCTCCTAGCTTCCACAGTATGTTACTCCAAACTGCCGGCCCCCTTCCATTACTGCCTACTATCCTACACATGATACTAACCACAAAATACAGTTCAAGCTATATGTTTCTAACCAGCCCAGTCCCTACTTAACAATACAATACCAACTCCACTAGCAGAGAAGCATAAAACATTACTAACTGTGATACTATCCCAGCCATACGTTTCCCAGCAACATACAGCTTGAGGTGCTACACCCAAGTACAAAACACAGTACTATCTATAAGTGTGTAGCTCTTTACCTCTTTAACCAGAGCTACATATCACTCTGTAACATTACAAAGAACAAACCCCTCTGTTAGGGCATGTTAGTGGATGCACCTGGTAGTGCTTACCACCAATCCCAATGCAGCACCACCCCAATAAGTGTGGACAAGCTGGGGGAGGGTGGGATTAGAGCCCACTGCCCCTCCCGTGAGAGTCAATCAGCCTCTTACAGAGCTCAGTCCCTATCCTCAGGTAGGAGCAAACAGTTCCTGTCTCTCAACTGGCATAGACCTGAACTCCAGAATACAGCCCTGTTTGTACACCCAAAATACAGCCCTTATACAAACAGTACAGTTTAAACACCCAAATACGTATCCCACTCCCAGTACAAGCAATGTGGACTGAAGCAAATGTAGGAAAACACAAAAAAACAAAACAAGATACTTCCCTTAGTTTAGCCTCACACAACTCCAGGACACTCCTGCAGTTCCTGCTGCTTCAATTTTCAGCCCCAAACTGAAACAGTTTAAAATAGCTCTGGCTAATCTCCTGCCCTCCCCCAAGTCGACCTCTATAGTTTCCTGTCTCTCAACTGGCACAGAACTGAACTCCAGAATACAGCCCTGTTTACACACACCCAGATTACAGCCCTTATACAAACAGTATGGTTTAAACACCCAAATACATATCCCACTCCCAGTACAAGCAATTTGGACTAAAGCAAATGTAGGAAAACACACACACACATAAAAAAAATACTTCCTTTAGTTTAGCCTCACACAAACCCATGACACTCCTGCAGTTCCTGCTGCTTCAGTTTTCAGCCCCAAACTGAAACAGTTTAAAATAGCTCTGGCTAATCTCCTGCCCTCCCCCAAGTCGACCTCTGTAGTTTCCTGTCTCTCAACTGGCACAGAACTGAACTTCAGAATACAGCCCTGTTTACACACCCAAAATACATTTCCCACTCCCAGTACAAGCAGTTTGGACTAAAGCAAATGTAGGAAAACACACACACAAAAAAAAAAAAAATACTTCCCTTAGTTTAGCCTCACACAAACCCAGGACGCAATGTTCAAACCCCAAACTGAATAGGCTTGATTCTGTTAGTTTATGTTCTTATTTGGGATATAACTTGATTATTCTATAACATACCAGAATCATGTGGACTCCTTAACAAAGACAATTTGTATATGTCTGGGAATGTTGTACAGGGTGAATTTCTCCCTGTGAACAGAAACTAGGAAAATACTTGCGCAGAATTTTCTGTTATAGTGCTGCCCCAAAGTCAACACTGCAAGAATTGAAGTGCTTCTACCCAAGAGTTTATGTTTTGTTTCACAATTCCCATTGAGAACACTTCACTGTGACCTATACTAAAGTTAGGTTAATGTCTATGCATTAAGTAGTGTTGTAAGTTCCAAGCTCCCCTTCCCTTGCTACCATCCTCCCATCATGTCTGCATCCTGGATGGCCAGTGTAGCAGGAAAGCATCTGACCATCCCCTTCCCATTCAGCTCCCATCCCAGCACCCACTCTACCCTCGATCATTGAGTCTCTGACCACAAACACTCTCTTGGCTGATATCCTCCTGCTGGTCCCCTCTAGGTGCCATCAAATCATCCTACCCATTACCACCACTTAACTCAGAGTCCCCCCCAAGTGGAGTCAGGTACCTGAGTCTCCTCCAGAGGTGCCAACCAATTTGCCATCTGGATGGTGTGGGGCTGGTCAGCCTCCCTGCAACTACCCCAACCTCCATTCCCCCCCGTACCAGTGGGCCTCTGAAGAAATGGGAGTGTGGGGCATTTGCTCCAGCTGAGCTGGTGATGCAGCTGAGAGCTCTCTTCTCTTGCTGCTGCTACCTGAGCATGAAACTCCACAAAGGTTCTACAGATGGGGCATTGACCCCTTCTCCAGAGCATAATCTTGGAGAAGAGTGTCCCACAGTTGCCATAACTGACTAGTTCCCCGCTGTACCTCATCTCCATACTGAACCTATGATAACCCAATAACACTGATTATAATTAGTGCCTTTTGACTAGAACCAGACATGTTACTTCCTGACCTACTCTGCTACCTGCTTGTCTTTCCTAGATTACTACTTTATAATCTATGTTGTATTTAGAAAATGGGTTAGAAAAACCCTGGATCCTGATTGGTTTTGAGCATCAAGGACCTGGACAGATATCCAGTAACAGAGACCAGTAAATAACTAGTCCCTGTGCCTGCCTGCCTGCCTTTACCCCCCCCCACTCTGGAACAAACTACGGAAATCTATGAAACTGAATCTCCCTGTTAGTCTTACCACCTTCAAGACCTTGTATGTCAAAGCTGTTAAGGAGTTATGCAGCTGTTTCCAGCATGCTTAGCTTGCTAGGGTGCCTACTGCTTACCTGCCCACTACATCTCCACCTAACCCGGCCCCTTGATTGTCTCCACCTACACCCCCCCTTTTTTCTGCTAATCCACTACTTTTCTTACCCTCAGACTCCTAACATATATGTCCCCAGCCCATCTACCATAGCACCCCCTCTTAAAACAGCTGCAGTCCTGTACCCCTCCACTCCATATCTGCCCCTTAAGTTTGTATATGTCCTGACCAATGATATGCCATGCTGTTTGAAAATGTTTTAATATGCTGGCTGTTTCAGAATGTTTTAATTCCCCTTCACATACCATTCTCCCTAACCTTGTTAACCCTATACTTGAAATACTTGTTATTGCTCTGTGTAATTTTTTTCTACTTCTGTATAATTATGTCTATTTATTATCTGCACATAAAAGTGTTATTCTTGACCTTGTCTAATGCAGGTCCACCTTGTAAATCAGCCTGCTCAATGGTGTTCGACTGGATAAATAAAGACTTGATTGATTGATCCCAAAGGAATCACTGTGCTAATAGAATGTTCAGTTTTGTATTGGCAGCCATATTTTTCCCTCTCATAATCAGTGGGTTAGCGAGTGTATGAGCTCCCTCCACTTGCTTGCTTTGATGGAAATTTTTAAAAGGATTTAAAATAAGCAACACATTAGTGCCATAGTGCTAGTAGAAATAGTAATAACTCACTGGATCTACTCAGCCATTGGGTTCCTAACTGCCAACCGTGCATCTTTAAGCTCTCACTTCAGCCACTTACACTGCCATTCCACCCAGCCATGATCATAAACTGACCTTTTCTTGCATCCTATTACCTGTTCTGTCTGCACACACTGTTGTGGGGTTGACAGATATGATCAATGCACATTAGGGGAGTTGAGGATTTGTGGAGGTTAATTAGAAGTTAAACAGCATTTATTGGGCAGCATCAGTCATGATGCACTCTCAGCAGTAGTAATCACTTGCCAGCGCCTTTCGTGGCAATACATCATAATATAAATAATAAAGTCCTTTCTTGATGCTCTCTACTTGCTCGGTGGGTGGGTGGGTGGGGTGATTGAAGACACTGTACACACTATACAGAAAACTGACAGATAAAAAAAACTATTAAACACAGCAGTGCCTTGTGCTGGCAAGTATACCAGTAGAGGGACTGCTTTACAAGAAAAGTGAGTTTTGATGTATTTTTACACATTTTAATTTTTTTTTTAATATTATAAACATACAGTATGTCACGTTACCCATTTTCTAAGTGAAATAATACCCTCCAGAGTGGATGGTATGGGTTACACCAGACCTTCCAGGGGCTATGAGGCACTTCTCCTGTAGCGTCACTCCTGGGCAGTCTGGTATACTCAATGCTGCCCATCGTGTCGGGTAATGTTGCTTACATGTTGGCATGTTTTGGATCTGGGTCATCCTTCAAAATGAACATTAATATGGTCAAGGACCTATCTGATTATCAACTACCAATTAAATAAATAATTGTGTTCACAGAGTCAAGAAAGAGTCCATTAGTATATACAGTACCTTAAAGATCTCAATTGAGACACTGGTTAGACCCAATTAGCAAAGTTTTAGTTTTTCTCAATATTTAACATAGAAACATAGAATTTGCCCTCAGATAAGGATCTATTGGCCTACCTAGTCTGCCCGTTTTTCCCTGCCTACAGTATCACTGCAGATCCTACTTGATCTATGGTCCATTATCCTTTCCCCCATCCTTTTCCCTAAAATCCCCTTGTGTTTATCCCATGCATTCTTGAACCCCACCACTGTTTTCATCACCACCACCTCCATTGAAAGGCCGTTTCAGGGATCCACCACTGTTTCTGTGAGGAAGTAGTTCCTCACACCCTCATGAACTTAACCCCCCCCCCAGCTTCATATCATGTTCCCTTTTTTTTGAGCACCTTTTCTAATGAAAAATACTTCCCTCCTGTACATTATTTACCACTGTGAGGTATTTAAAGATGTCTATCACATCGTCCCATCCCTCCTCGCATCCAGTGGATACACATGCAGGTCCTCAAGGTTCTCCTCGTAGGGCTCCTGGTACAGACCCTGCTCCATTTTAGTTGCACTCCATTGGACCACCTCCACTCTGTCTATCTCCTTCCAGAGGTGTGGTCTCCAGAACCAGACACAGTACTCTAGGCGTGGTCTTACAGTGCTCTATACAGAGGCAACACTATCTCCCTCTTTCTGCTTGTGATAGCCCTCCCTATGTACTCCAGCACCACTAGCCCTCTCAACTGCCTTGTCGAACTGCCTGGCTACTTTTAGGTCACCCGATAAGATTACCCCCAGGTCTCTTTCCTGTTTGGTGGTTGTCAGTGCCACCCCACCCATTTTGTTCTGAGCCCCCACATTTTTGTGCCCAAAGTACATTATGTTGTACTTTTTCACATTGAAACCCAGTTGCCATATGATTTAGAGTTTGTGTTTTTTTTTTGGGGGTTGTACACTTTATTTATGTTCCTGACTTACCGGACTCTCTCCAGCGTGGACACTCAGCGCGACTTTCTCCAGCCTGCCTGAAGCCTCCAGCTCCCTGTCTTTCTGGCTCGGCCCAGCTCCTCTCCACCTCTCCTGGCCACACAATCCCCCAGCTCTGAGACCCCTGGGGCAGGACCGTCAAACTCCTCCTGGCACTCTGTTACAATCCAGTAGTATGACCAGGGACTTGGAAGGAGAACCAGAAGCAGGTGACTGGGAAGCCCAGCATTCGGCATGGGGCTGACCACTAGTCCTACCTTCGCCTACCAGCAGTCAGGAGTTTTTGCTTGAGTTACTCCCCTCTGATGCAGTCATGCAATGATGACAGCATGTATAGGGTGCACTCTCACCCCCTCCCACAGTCGCCCACTGCCACCATCCCCACTGGCTGTCCCAGTATGGTGTGTGGTGCCCCCAGCTGCCACTAGGAGCTGCAACTATACCGGGAATCCCCTGACTCCACCCCAGGAGAGAAGAGCAGTCCTTCAGATGCTCAGTCCTCTCCTCCCCCTGCCAACCCCCGGCGGCCCAAGTCCGTTCCCAAACACAGGTCGCCGGCATGCCATGAGGTGTGGCATCCAGTGCCTCACCCCTCAGCACCACTGAGACAGCCATTTCTGTGTTTTTTTATTTTTTTAAATTCAATGTTTTATTAATTTGACATAATAACAAGTATGAAATACAGATACCAGTACAGAACAGGACAAAACCCCATCAATGTACAGAAACATGGCAATAGCATGACACCGAATATACAGACCCACCCTACCCACCCCTGGAAGGTGTCACCACCAACTCAGGTTAAACCTGAAGGACATTTAACCGATACCATGGAGCAGTACCTAGTAGGAATCAGTAAGCCACATAGAAACATCTCATAAAGGAACAGTCAGAGGATTCCAAATAGAAAGTTCAGTGAAGGTACAAAGCGTATAACTTGCCCCAATTTTTATGAAAAGTAGGCATAGCATGTCTGGAACTAGCTATTAGTCTTTCCATCTTGAAACATAAAGAGATTTCCTCCAACCACTCCTGGTAGGAGATAGCCATAATCTAGCCAGTGTCGGAGGACTAGCCTTTTAACTGCCATTGAGATTATGGCCATGTGGAATTTCGTTCTTTAATCCTAATGTTGAATACAGGCCAATTACAAATTTCTCGCTGTGAATAGTTCCTCCAGACCCAAAATCAGATCTAGACTATCACGGATTGCTTTCCATAATGGGGCAACTTTAACGCATGACCAAAATATATGTAGTAGATTCCCCAGTCCCTTACCACCTTATGCAGTTAACAATTTGAACCTATCAAATTTGTGCCCAGCTTAGTGTGTGTAATACATATTATTTAATGTATAGAACTGTATAAGCCTATTCCTGTCCAAAGTAAGGTATTTGTACACATCCCGCCAGACCTGGTTCCAAGACATGGAGGGCGCAGAGACCAGAAGCGTCCATATATTGGAACCAGTTAGGGATTCCGGGAATTTTGTAAGCAAAAGATGACTGTATAGGCGAGCTATACTATGGAGATTTGTGACACAAGTCCTGAGTTGTTCCAGGAAAGGCCTAATTCGAGAGGTTAAACTCACCAGCCCAAATTCTTTACCTATAAGGTGTCTCAGTTGATACATCTTGAAAATATTCTGGGGAGGGATATTCAGTTTTGTCAATAATTCACCAGAAGAACCAAGGGAACCCTGAACATAAAGATCCTCCACTGAACAGTCCTGAATTTGTGGGAGCCATGTCATTGACAGCTTTTGACCCCCAATTTTAATATTAGGGTTAAGTACTAGTGGTTGGCCTAAATCTTTAGTATACGGGATTTTAACAAAATTCCAGTACTGATTTAGAATTTTAATGGACAGCCCAGTACTGAGTCTCGGATATTTTCGATGAAAGGGAATAGCTATAATAAAAACATGTTGAGGTCAATACTGTGTTCCTCAGTAGTTTAAGCTCTAGCTCTAACCACTTGGGCATGTAATATTCATTTGGAGGGCAAATCCATCTGCCCAGTTTAGTTAAATGACTGGCCCAGTAGTAAAATCCAAAATTAGGCAAACGAAGGCCTCACTTATCTTTAGGCAAGCAAAGCTTGAGGAAAGATCTCCTAGGTTGCTTACCCCTCCAAATAAATTTGGATATCATTGAATGAATTTTCTGGAAAAAGGATTTAGGAAGCCATATATGAGAAGGTTCAGAGGATAAAATATCGAAGATTCGTTCATTTTGATTATGCTGATACGTCTCCCAATAGCAAGGGGAAGGCTGTCCCATCTGCTAAGATCCTTTTGAATTTTATCCACCAAATCCTCCAGGTTAAGCTTCCTGATTGTTTCCTTGTCTCGGGCCAGACGAATACCCAGATATTTAAGGTGGTTCGAGGCCCATTTCATACCAAACTGAGATACACTGGTTTGGAGCAGGAGTGAGTTACGTGGAAGTATTTCTGATTTGGATAAGTTCAACCTATAGTTAGCTACTTTACCAAATTGACTCACTATTTGCAACACCTCCTGTAAGGACGTTTCCGGGTTTGCAAGGTGTAAAAGAATATCATCTGCAAAAACAGAAAGGGTCAATGTCTGTTGAGCGATGACACACCCTGAGATTTTGGGTGAAGTTTTGATATGCATCAACAGGGGTTCTAAGTATAAGTTAAATAAGTAGGGTGACAGTGGACAACCTTGGCGGGTGCCAGAATACAAGGAGAAGTGAGATGAGAACACCCCATTACAATAAACCTTAGCAGAAGGCGAACCATATATCGCCTTTATCCAGTGAATAAACTTCTCTGGGAAACCCATTTTATTTAGAGTGGACCACAGAAACTCCCAGCTGACACGATCAAAGGCCTTTTCTGTGTCTAAGGCAACTAAAGCCATGGGGAGCTGGGACTCCTGGGCTGCACGAAAAATGTGGGTAAGTGTATGCATGTGATCCATTGCTGACCTCCCCTGGATAAATCCTACCTGTTCCAAACTCAGCAGAGTTTGCCAGACCTGTTTGATTCTCAAGGAAAGAATTTTAGTCAAAATTTTAATGTCGCAATTAAGTAGTGAAATTGGTCTATAGCTAGCTGGGTCCAAGTTAGGCTTGTCTAGTTTAGGAATTAAGATTATAGTAGCCTCCAGCAAGGAAGGGTCCAGTGGTTCAGAAGTGAGAATATAATTAAATAAATTAAGGAGGGCAGGCGCAATCTCTTTACAGAAAGTTTTGTAAAAGTTGGGGGGAAGGCCGTTAGGTCCAGGGGATTTGTCCAGGGGTAGGTTTTAATAACTTCCTCCACTTCACTTAAAGTTATGGGAGATGAGAAAGTGAGTCGCATTGATGCGCCTGCAATCTTGGAAGGGGACACTCTCCAGAAAGCTGCTGCCTCTGAAGTTGATGGTGAGAAAGCCTTGTTGCCATACAAATCCTAGTGAAGACTTGAAAACCTTAGCTATGTCCTTGGAGCAGTTATAATTGAGCCGTCCTTCGCCTTTAAGGCAGGAATTAATCTGGAACGTTCTACCTCCCTTAACCTGAGAGCAAGTAATCTCCCGGGTTTCTCCCCCTGGTCAAGATATCTTGTTTTAGATTTTAAGATAGCATATTCTGTTTTTTCTTTAATCAGGTCTTTGTATTCATTTCTGAGTTTACATAAATTCTCTAGGTCAATTTGAGAGTTAGTGGAGGAAAGAGCACTTTCAGCCTTTTTAATCTGGTTAGCCAGAGAGATGATTTTTCCTCCTCACCCTCTTCCTTCTAGAAGCCACTTTTATAAATTCTCCCTGAGAAAATATTTAGTGAGCACCAAATTAAATCATCTCTGGAAATTGAACCCTGGTTAATTTCAAGAAAAGACAGATCAAAGACTTGAAGTGAGAAGTTGTGTGCTCGTCCTTCAAAAGCTGTATTGAGCTTCCAAGAGGTATCTCTTTGACCCGGAGGGCTAGGTGATAACTTGATCCATGCCATTGAATGGTCCGAGATAACAATCGCTCAATACCAGAAAGGAAATATTGGCTAAAGTACAGTGCTCACCAAGATGTAATCCAATCTTGACCAGGATTTATGAATTGGAGAGTAATAAGTGTAGCTACGATTAGAAGGATTTAATAGTCTCCAAGGGTCACCCAGACCCAATAAGTTGCAAAAGTCATTGAGCGCCATTTGGGCGGGCGTGGGGGATTTCAGGGGTCTATAGGTTCTATCTAGGACCTGTGAAGGAGCAATGTTCCAGTCCCCCCCTAATATAAATGCCGTTGGCAAAAGTTCACTTAGTCTAGTTGTTAGCTGCATAAGGAAATTGGATCACCACCAACTGGGCCGATATGGCTCCCAGAACCACATCCATGTTATTGAGTAGCCCTTTCACTAATACAAATCGACCTTCTGGGTCTTTAGTACATTTCTCCGGTACAAATGACACGTTCGCTTTATCATGATAGCACTCCCTTACTGACTGTAGACCCTTCAGAAACAAAAACCTGAGAAAAACCATGACACCGTAACATTTTAGCTTCTGAGACAAGAATGTGTGTTTCCTGCAAAAGGAGAATATCCGCACCTACCAGAGAGCAATTTAGTAATATTTGTCTTTTTTTGATTACCTCTCTAATACCCCTGACATTCCAAGTAGTAATTTTAATGTGGCCTAAAGCCATTTAACAACAGTAAGAAGAGACAACTTGGTCAAGTTGTACCCCATGGCAATACACTTTGATCCCCTTAGTGGTGACACCTTCCGCCCACCCCCCCAGTACCCCCCTCCACCCCCGTTATAACATCCCCATTGAACAATCCAAACAATACAATAATAAATGACCATCCACCTAACTAAGGCTGAGCAGCCCTTGGGTAGAGCCAGAAACGAAGGTGGAATTAAATTGAGATAGCCATCGAACACACTATAACATAATGCCTCACCTCGCCCCCCCAATACCACTGTAACATGACCAATGAAATCAAAGCTGATCATAGCCCCTCCCCACCCTCCACCCTGAAATATGTCCAACCCACCATCCCAACTATCCCAAAAACTATTTACATATGGTCCCAGTACTAACCCCATCCAATAGAGCATCCAAATATATCCTAGAGACAGGACCCCCCCCCGAGGGTACCTTAGCCCAACACAAGCCCCTTGATGTTAAAGTCCTCGTACAGTCCTATAGGGACCCCCCCGATTTGCGATTGGGCCTTAGATGCAGTAAAGTGGTCGTTCCCCCATAATTGGGTCCGGGTACCCTTAACCCCTCGCTAAGGCCGCGATACAGGTCCCCTAGTGCCTAACTCCAAACCTGAGCCCCCCTACCCCAACCCAGCATTATCCCTGTGTTATGTTTGCCCCTTAAGAAATCGGGCCTTAGGTCTTTAAACAACATCGATTTAAGCAGTTATTTTAGCAATCTGAAACGGCCTTACCCCATGAGTTCCAGCTCATCCTATTACTATTATGAGAGCAGCAAGGTCGACTCTGTTGTTGGAAGACCTCCTTTCCTTGAACTAGAACTAGCCCCAGATTCCTACCGAGATTAACGATGAGGACTGCACGACGACTTGATAAGGAAAGGCTATAACGGAAGTGTTAGCCGGAGGATACACGGACGGACCAAACCTGTCCTACTACTGAATGTGTCCCCGGAAACCTTCCCCCATAATGTTAGTCCCACCTACCCTCAGCAATGGCATGCATACAGGACTCCGCAGGCCAGATTAGGCCTCACAGGCCCCGAGGCCTCTCTCTGCATCTCCACCACCCCACCGCCCCCACTCCAGCCCCAATGAGATCAGGTAAGCCAACCTAGAATACGGTTAATGAGATATCCTAGACACAGAAGATCAGATAGAAGAAAGTCATAACTTGGCGCTATAATGGCTATTTATAGCCAAACTTAATGCATTTGTAAATCAGTCTCCATTAAAGAGATTCGGGAGCCTCCTGGTGAGATCGGGTAGCGCTTGATCTGGTGATTCATAGGCCAGCCATGTTCCCTCCAAGGATACTAGCAGCTTCACTGGGTAGTTCATCCTGAATTTGATGCCAGCAGCAATTAGTTTTTTTACTATAGGGTGGAAGGCTGTTCTCTTCTGGCGGACCTCATATGGTAGATCTTGCGTGATTCGTATTTTGTTTCGCTCCCATTGAATTGACTCTAGCTCCTTAACCTTTAGCATAACGTGCTGTTTTTCAATGAAGCTAAGGAACCTGATGATAATCGGTCGGGGGGAGCACCTGGCGGGGGCTTCGGCTTTAAGGATCGATGTGCCCTCTCAATGTGGTATTGTTGATTTAGAGGGGAAGGACCCACTATTTTGTCGAGAAGCTGTTGAATGAATCTGATAGCGTCTCCCCCTTCCTCAGACTCAGGTAGTCCCAGTATTAATATTTTGTTCCTCCTACTTCTGCCCTCGAGGTCTTCAGTTTTCAGTTGCAATTTCTTGAGTTGTTGCCTTAGTTTAGTTATTTCTGGGTCCGTCCTGTCTTTCCAGTTTTCTAGAGACAGTTCTTGCTTCCATGTCTCAACCCTCCTTGATAAAGCTGCAAATCGTTCCTTACAGATTTGATTTCACAGAGATCTCCTGGAGAGTTTCCCTAAAGGGGAGAAGTTCCTGGAGGAATCTATCCTCAGTGAGTGGACTACTTGAAGCAGCAGGAGACGTTTGCTTCATCGATTGTCCGGAATTAATATTTCTGGCCTTCTTGGCGCTTTTCTCAGGCGACGTAGGTGGAGTGTGTCTTACTTCAGGCGCTTTCATATCCGCATCCATATCTAGATTCCTTTATTACTGTAATCGCCAACGTTTAAAATTATATCCCAGGGATCCACAGATGTTTAGATCTCACCAGCAGTATGGAATCATTGGTCTAGCAAGATAGGGCAAGAAAAAAAAAAACGATATTTGGGTTGTAGGTTGGGAGCCCAGGAGAAAGCAGCTACCAGCCACACTGCATCACGTGACTCCCTCTTCTGTGTTTTTTTTAAAACAGCTATTGAGAAGCATTTGCCATGTCATGACTTAAGCTTTTTTCAGTGGGTTTTGCATCTTTATCGATAACATAATAGGACAGTATCCCTTACAAATAGACTTTGTAGGGGACAGGGCTCTGATAGATTATTGTATAACAAAGAAAAAGAATGAGCAACAGTATGGATACATGTTAACTGCCCTCGGCTGAAACAGAGATCCACTGATGCAAACTCTTTGTAATCTGTCCATTAGATATGAGTCTTGCCATTTAACGGTTCAGTTCAGAGACTTAGTTCTGCATCAATTGCCTTAATACTGTTGTAGATCTCATTTGTGAATTCCAGCAAAGCTGTATTTGTGGGATGCCTGTGTTGAAAGGCCAATCGCAAGCTTTTTACAATTATGTTTTGGCATAAGTATTGATACAGCTGTTGTACAGCGTTCTCAAATGTTTCTGAGCTAATGGGTGGAATTTATATTGGCCTATAGATGCTGGGTTGCTGAGGTTATCTGAGTTTCCATCTTTAATGATTTGGAGAACCCCACTGTTTTCAAGGTCTCTGAACATATTGCTGTAGAGAGTGAGAGGTTCGTAATGCGAGCAGATAAGATTGGCTGTTTTAGTAGTTCTGAATCAACATTATCAACTCCTGTTGCTTTTTTTTGTTGATAATTTCTGCGGCAGATGGTGTACAAATTTAGGGGTGACTAAAGAAAAGTAGACTTCAGGAATAGCTCAGTTGTGCTGGGTAGACTTCTTGTAGGTGTTCGAAAGTTTTGAGGCAAATGTTTTCCTTACTTTGATAAAAAAAATGTGTAAAAAACATTGGTATTGCTGTGGGGGATGTTCTGGCCACTCTCGCTGCCACTGTGCTGTTCTTTGCAGTAGATGTTCTAAACATTTCCATATACTCTAGTCTGTTGTTTCTTTAATTATTAACCTTGATCACAAAAAGTGCCCTTTTGTTTGTTTGATTTTCCACATAGCTTAGAGTTACCATCTGTCCTGATTTTTGTCAGGACAGTCCTGGATTGGGGGCTGCATCCTGTGTTTAAACTAGATAAAAAATGTTTTCGTACTTTCCTCTAAACGTTGCAGAAGACTATGTCACCTTAAATAAAATACCTCAAAAAGACAGTAAACAATAGAACAGCTAAAACATTCAAACACTAAGGCCCCCATATGCAGATGGTTAATGTGACCCTAACAGGCATAGTACTACACTAACTGGATTTAGCACATCTGAGCAGGATAGGGTTACCACCTGTCCTGGTTTTTGCAGAACAGTCCTCATTTGGGCAGCTGTGTCCTGCAAAAAAACATGAAACATACCACATGTCCTGACTTTATAGTAGAAAAACATATTTTATAATGTTAAACTAAATATTGCCGAAAACTGTAATACCTTAACTAAAATACCTTAAAATGATAAACAATAGAATCAGCTAAGAAATTACAATACTTAGGCTTAATTCTAATTATATAGAGAAAACAAGTCTGCTGCATTGGTCAAAGTTACATACTGTCCTGCGAAACATCATGTTTTAGTAAGAAATGTCCCACTTTGGGCTTCTTAAAAGGTGGTAACCGTAGCAACAGGATGAGGGCTGTATTCAAAGGGCCCTTTTGCCATGTACAGTAGATAGAGTGGACACTGATTATACTTTTGGGCCCATGCAAAGGAGGGTGCCATCATGTGTATAGGTTGTAGTGATACATTCGGAGGGTTCCGTAAGTGTGAACAGGCTGCTAAGGCAGAGCTAATTAACACTTAGAGAACCCTACTATTATCAGTATGCACAGTGGTGCATGACCCCCCCAACCCACCACCACCCGACAGCTTGGATCACATGGCATACAACACAAGGGGATACAAACTAGCTATTAAGGGTATAAGAAAAGAAAGAGGCTCAGAAGCCCATTTAACTGCTCCCCACTATTCAGCGGTAATAATCCATTGACCTTGAAAAGAGTACCTGTTTGGTTTTTTTATACATGGTTTTATTATCGTTGTTCACAAGGCTAATTTATTCCACATACCTACTATCCACTGTGTAAAAAAATTCTTATTTCAGTTTTAATTTATTCCTTTTAATCTTCCCATTATGCCCTATTTTTTGTATGAATAATCCTATCTCAACTCCATGTCCAGTTGGGTCATTAGGATTAGGATCATGTAGTTTATTATGTTGTAAATCTGCAAATACATCTTCCCTCAGTCTCCTCCTTTCCAAAGACATAAGTTGCAGAGTGTTTAGTCTCATCATAGTGTAAACCCTCCATTCCACTAATTGTTTTGGTTGTCCTTCTCTGTACGCTCTCTAAGGCATCTATATTCGTTTTGGTGTGCAAGGCCCCAAACTGTGATCCATGTTGTCTAACATAACCCCTGTACAGAGGGACAATTTCTTTCCTGTTTCTACTATGCATACCCTACCCAGTGCAACACAGGATCCTTGCTGCTTTTGCTTCTCTGCATTGTCTGTTATATTTCATATCTTTAGATATTAATTCTAGGTTCCTTTTTAGACTCACCCATCTTAAGTTTCTTCCCTTGCAGGTAGTATTCACCCTTACTATTTCTGACTCCCATATGTAGCACTGAACATTTGTCAAAATGCAACCTTATTTCCATAATCCAGATCATGATCCAACTGCAGTTTGTTGCGCTATAACTTGTGCTGATGTACTAACAGGGCCACCCAGTTTAGTGTCATCGATATATTTATCCAGTTTAGTAAAAACTTTGTTTGTATCACTTATGTATATCTAAAATGATATTGGACCAAGTACTGATACCTGGGGGACAACGCTAAAAACCTTACATTCATGTGCTAGCACTCCATATATTGATACGCTCTGTGTCCTATTTGGTAACCAATTCCCTATCTAGTTGATAATTTTATCATATGTTCCCATATGCTTTAGCTTGGCTAGTATAGCAGTATGGGGGACCAGATGAAAAGTCCTTAACAGAATCTAGAAAGTTCACATCCACAAGATTCCACCATCCCTGCTAACCTTCCTATACTGTACCAGTACTGGAGGTTAGAAATGCAGGACCTTCCCTTGGTGAGACCGTGCTGATGCAAATCATCCAGTGATGAGTCTTTTAGTTATCCTTATGAGATAATCTTTTATCTCACAGTCCAAGATATTTCCCAGATCTGACATCAGGCTAATTGACCTGTTGTCAGCCAAGTCATTTTTGGGACCCTTCTCATAAATAATAATAATAATGTTTGCTTTTTTTTCCAATTGCTTGGTACTGATTGTTCATTAATAGATCTAGTAAATAGCAGAAATAAAGACAGGTAGAGCATCTAGAATCCAGTGGGCTGCAGGACCACTGGCAACACAGATTCTCTTGGGGAAGGTCATGCCAAAAGAATCTGATAGATTTCTTTAATGTGGTAACCAAGGAAATAAATCAGGGGAGGACAGTGGACCTAGCCTATCTAGGCTTTAGCAAGGCCTTCAATACCATGCCACAAAGGAAGCTGATGAGGACGTTGAGCAGCCTAAGAGTGAGATTCAAAGTGGTAAATTGGGTTAGAAACTTTCATAGATAGGAAGTATAGCACAGTGGTTTAAGGCTCTGAGCTGCAAATCTGGAGACCTGGGTTTGAATCCCACAGCCCTCACATGTATACTGTGTGACCCTGAGCAAGTCATTTAACTTCCCTGTGCTCCCAGGTCACACCTGTAAACAAGCTTTCAGCTTAGTGTGCTACTTCTGGTTAAACAATTGTCAAAAAAAAAAAAATAGGGTGGTGGTTAATGACATTCACTCTAAGGAAGGGAGAGTGAGCAGTGGGGTACCACAGGGCCCGGTACCAGGACCAGTCCTCTTCAGTGTCATCATTGGGGACATTTCAGAAGAACTAGAGAGGAAGATATGTCTTTTTGCAGATGACACCAAAATCTGCAATGGGGGACAGACAGCATGGGGTGGAGAAAATGTACAGGGATCTTGGGAAACTCAAGGAGTGGTCCGAGGCATGGCAGTCTGGGTTCAATGTCAAGAAGTTCAGAATCATGCAACTAGGGTATAAGAACCCTGGTGCTGAGTATAAAATGGTGGGGTTCTGACACTGGGGACAGTTGGGGACTCACTCTCAAGAAGGATCATCTGATGGCATTCAAGAAACCTGCCCTTGGTTTCTGAGTCAGGGAGGTGTAGCAGACATGTCCTGTAACGGCCAGCAGTTATATGTCTGAAGCAAGAAGGGCCATGTGTGTGCACTGGGTAATACTGGAGTTGATGACTATCACTAGACAGTAAAGGAACCTTGGGGTTATTATATCGGTGGACCTGAAGGTGGCAGGGCAGTGTGACAAGACAGTGCACAGGGCTAGTGGCATGCTGGGTTGCTAGGGAAAGGGTAGCAGGAAGAGGGTGGTTGTGCTGCCACTGTATGGCTTCCTAGTGTGCCCCCACTTGGAGTAGTGTGTCTAGTTTGAAGAACACACCTCAGAAAAGACAAACAGGGTGGAGGCAATCCAGGGCAGAGCAACTAAAATGGTGCAGGGTTTGCACGGGAAGCCCTATAAGGAAAGAGTGAGGGATCTCAACACACAGTCTTCTCCTAACAAAGTTAAAGCTGCTTGGTCTTGCTGAACTCTCCTTCAGATGGTTCTTCCATTAACTTTCTGTTAGATCCCAATTGGTCAGGTGGAAGGGCTCACTTTCCTTTAAAAAAAATTATGTTGGCTATTGTACCCCAAGGCTCCTTATTGGGCCCTCTGCTATTCTCATTGTTTGTCAGTGATATACAAGGGAACTGTGTGTGTGTGTGTGTGTGGGGGAATACCTACTGTTGTATGTCGATGATGCTGTCCTCTGTAGAAGTTCTAGCGATTCCAGCTGTCTCAATGCAGATTGCCAGATACCTCTTAGAAGTAGAAAACTGGTTCATGGCCAGTAAACTGGTCCGTAATGCAAAAAAGACCAAAGCAATTTTGCTTGGCTCTAGAAATTTGGGTTTGACCAGACAACACCTATTTCCTGTTTCAACTTCATCTGGGGCTGTCCTCGATAGTTCTAGTGATCCCAGCTGTCTCAATGAACAGATTACTGGAGACCTCCTAGAACTAGAAAGCTAGTTTATGGCCAATAAACTGGCCCGTAATGCAAAAAAGACCAAGGCAATTTTGCTTGGCCCTAGAAATTTTGGTTTAACCAGACAACACCTATTTCCTGTCTCAACGTCTTCTGGAGCAATTACAGAAGTAGTGGAGTCTGCCAAATACCTGGTGGTTTAAAAAGTAATGACCATATAACAATAAATCCAGCTGACGGGGGGGCAATGTGGTGGTCGTGCATACCACCAAATATATAGCACAGGTCAGGAGGCAACTTGCCTGTGCCATGTTTTATAGGTCGATAAACCATGACTCTACATTGTCCTTTAACAAGAGAGTGAATACTTGTCAGTGGTGGGCATGTGACGTGGGGCTTTTAAGCATTAAAGAAAAGGAATGTCTTACAAGAGTACCTTTTAAAGCCCCAGATCTGTATTCTTTCAATGGTCCATAACACCTTAGTAGCCTCCCCCCGGAAGACCTATAATTTTCTGTACGGGATCAGTAATGGAGCCCTTGTCATGGTACAGATGATTCAGCCAAAATGTTAGTAGTGAAAGCACCCTCCTTTTGGTGGTATGCTGTGTACTCTGAAAGGAATCCATGTCCAGCTAGAGGACTTACTGGTCACTGTGGACGTGGAGTCCCTTTATACTATTATTCCCCATGAGGGTAGTTTAAGGGTATTTCTTCAATAAAAGAAGTGAGGATGCAGTACCCAACACAGACCTCTTGGTGGAAATGATGCAACTTGTCCTTGAGAGCAATGCCTTTGTGTTTTTATGAGACTTTTTTATTCTTATTCGGGTAAAACGTACGGCGATGTGGGCCTGTTTTGGCCCCAGTTAAGTTAACCTCTACCCTGAGTTTTGGGAGTAAGAGGTCATTTGAAATGCTACCAGTTATCCCTTTGCCAGTAAATGTGTACTATAGCATCACTTTATAGATGACTTGTTTATGGTGTGGCAGGAGAGTGTTGATGAGCTTTCTTTGTTTGTGCGATACTGGCATGTTACCAACCCCACCCTGAGATTTACAGCTAACAGTGATGTATAGAGCATTCCTTTCTTGGATAGAATGATTAGAAAGGATGGTGAAAGGAGGGTTAGCACAGGTATATATAGGAAGCCAACAAATAGGAATTCAGTGCTCCTAGTTAGCTCTTGTCACCCCATCACATCATTAACAGTGGCCTTTATTCACGAGGCTATGCACCTGGATATCCGGCATGTAGACTTCGTTACTGTAATAAGACATGAAGTAGAGGTGGTTCAGAAACCTTGGCATGTAACAGTGGGTGCTTCACGCCACTTCTGCACCCTCAACACACACCAGATGCCGGTTATGTACACAGCCCGGTGGGGAAGGTAGATGGGGGGGTTCCACAGCTACATGCCATGCCCAAACCAAACTTTCTGCAGAGGGGGCATGTGTGGAGGGTGCTCAGGCTATGCTAGCTGGGATGCTGTAGATGTTGCTTAAGCATCCCCTCCCACTGACCACATGGGATGGCGGACATCATGCCGCAACCCCAACCTGCTACCCCCAGCCCTTGGAACATATCAGGAGGGCCAGGTGTATGTTGGTGACAGTGGCCAAAAAGCTCATCCCTTTAAGGGATACACAGTCCCCCCACACCATGCAGAGAGAGGATCCATTCACACAGCTGCTGGTCCATTCAATGGCTGCAGTTGACTGCCATGTTGGACCCGCCATGCTCTCCACAGCTACATGGCAGGGGCCAGCACTGATGCTGTGCTGCTATGGTCTGTGAATATGGCCCAGGTTGTGTGGCATTGCAGGTGCAGAGCCCCACAGCACAGTTACACTCCTTTTGACGTAAATCGGCCATGTTCGTGAACAGAGACCCATGTCTCCAAGATGCGTTTTTGAGGGCCAAGAGTACTGTGGAGGAATTCCAGTTGTAATTTAATAGGCTGAAACAAAGGTTTAAAGCAAGGGGTTACTCTAGTGCCACTGTGGATGCAGCAAAAGCAGACTACAAGATGGCTGACAGGGGTGAGCTATTGAGAGTCAAGAACAAGAAGAGGTCTGAGAATATGAAAATGTCAGTTTTGTTACCACCTATTCTGCTAGGGCCAGTAAGATCAGGGAAGTTATACAAAACATTGGAATGTCATTGGATCTGATTTTAGACTTGGGGTAACAGATGTCACACCCCCTCGAATTATATATCCTTTAAAAGTGTCAGTAGCTCAGCTGGTTGCACACTTGTCTCTGTGGCTAGAAGATCAGAAGGCTATGAGTTCTAACCCCACACCAGGAGCTTGGGGTAGACCCTAATACTGACACAGCCGAGCAGAATGATGGGGATGCTGCACTCCTAAGGTATGGTCTTTCAGATGAGATGTTAAACTGAGGTTCTGTCTGCCTGGTTGTTGAGGTGGACATTACAGATCCTATGGAATTTCTTTAAAAGAGTAGGGGATTTATTTTATTTAAAAATAAACATATAGAAATGGTCAACACATCTCCAACATTAAAATAAAGTTAAATAGACTCCAATACGTAACATATAATAACAAATAAACTTGATAAAAGAAATAAAATTAAAACAAATTAACTGACCTAAGCAAAACTCAGAATTGCTCCTTCCCTTTAAGCAAATCCATAAAAGAAAAAAGACAGTACAGAAAAACAATTAGACATGATCTACCCAAGTCAATGCTTTCCAATAGGGAAAAACACTAGTCTCTAATCCAGTTCTCTCTCTCTCTCCTCCCCCACCTCTCCCTCTCTCTTTCTCTCTCTCTCTCTCTCTCTCTCTCTCTCAAATAGCAGATTCAGTAATTCTGGCCATACACAAATAAGAACACAAGCATTGCAGCACATATTGACAGCTTATATTTCCTATTTGGTTGTGGAAAATTACCCAGAATCAGATTTTCATATGTTAATCTAGTTAACCATGGGAGTTGCCATCTGTTAGCCAATAATTCTCAGAAACCTATAACAAATGGACATTCTAAATAAAAATGCTTTAAAGTTTCTGCTTGTTGAGAACAGCCCAGTCTTGGGCACATCCTTTCTTCAATACTCTTGTGTTTCATGTTTCCTACATATAAAGGTCCACCTGCAGCAGGAATGGGACTGACAGGACAATTGAGCCTGGGACCTGTAGGACAAAAGGAGAATGGTGCCATCTGGCTTGTAGAAACCAATGAGGGATGTACTCCCCTGGAACACACAATCTCACAGAATGAGGTATAGGCTACCCCAGTGGTTTGCTCCAAGCCTAAAATACAGTATGTTCAGAGATTACAGTGGCTTACCACCTGAACGATCTGTCCCTTACCCATGGGGTTACAGATCAATGGTGCCAACTGACTGCTCCAGTATTACCCAATACACACACATGGTCTTTCTTGCTTCAGACAAATAACTGCTGGCCATTACAGAACATGTCTGCTACACCTCCTTCACATGGAAACCAAGGGCAGATTTCTTGGATGCCATCATATGATTCTTCTTGAATGTAAGTCCCCAACAGGTCCCCGCTGTCCCCAATGTCAGAACTCCACCAGGGCCAGCGCCTCTAGATTCCTTCACCAGAGAAGACCTCTGCCACCTTGCCACTATCACTTGGCCCACAGGAACTGGAACAGAACTGAACTAAAGAACCAACTTTCACTAGGCCCCATTCCACCATTTGTATGCCCCCAGCAGGTGAGAAATAATGCCCAGGAACCCTCCTAACCAATGAGCAGTTAAGGGGCATTAGCTGGCACTGAGAGTTACTGACTCTAAGCAGAGATAGACATAGCAGTTTGCGTAAACAGGATATACCTCTTTAACCCTTGCAAAGCACAGACAATACACACTGTACGACATACATTGCAGAACCCTTATAAAACAGCAACAGGGCTAGCTTTAACCCTTAAATGCACTTTATTTCTTGGGCACTGTACCAGTACTGGTTATATAACAAACAGCAAAACATGCTATATGATTTAAGAGTGGCCCTAATAACATGCTCTGACAACCCTGTTACATATTTGTCTATCAGTTTGTCTGCCTTTCTGTCTGTCTGTCTATCTATCCATCCATCTGTCTCACAAGTAAAAAGTGATATGTACTTCAGGTGCTACTGACATCATAATGATGCCAGAGTGATGAAATAATGTGTGGAGAATATATAGTACTGTACATCAGTGGATATAGCTCCACTGAAATCCAGTCTGTAACATGACCTGGCGAAAAAATACAGGTGGATTCTGGATAACCAGCTAACAATTTACTACACAAATACTGTGGTCATGCTTTTCAGATCAAAGTTAATGACACATGACAATCTTCCTGGCCTCTGTTCCAGTATTCTGTCAGGGTACCCTCTGGAAGGTGTGCGCACCATCAAGTACCTTGGTCTCTGGTAAGACTACTGCTTTGACCTCTCTACTCATATAGACCACCTTTTTAACTAAGCTTCACCCCAAGCTTGGTCCTGTATACCAGTCAAGACTGTCTCCCCCAAGCACCATAAGAATAGAGCTAGTTTCCATGCTGATCCTTCCCATACTTAGTTATGCAATCACCATCTGTGAGGTTGCTCCCAAGTGTCAACTAGCCAAACGAGACCGTTTATTTCACTCGTATAAATTCATCTCCATGGTCTACCTTGCACCCACCACTGCAACCTCTACAGTCAGCTACAGTACGTTAATCCTTCCTTGAAATCTTCTGCCTCTTTGACTGCTCCCTGTTTCTCCTCATGTTCATGTTTGGTAAGCTTCCTCGTTGCCACTCAGGCCTTCTATCCCTGCCTCAGACTTCTCAGAGCCTGCAAAGTCAGGTAGCTGCAAATGCCTAGAGCTATATAGCCATATGTCAGGCATCCTTCATTTATCAGCTCCAGAAAATGTTGAACAACCTTTACCACAAAATCAGAGGTACAGAGTCTGCCATTATCCTAAAAGAACTGACCAAATCTCACTATGCCCACAGCTCCAGTTGTTAGCCACAATAGCAGGGCAATAGTGTCTTTAAGTGGGGTTTTCATTCTGATTGCCAGCACATGTGGATTACTCCAGATGGTTGTCAGTTCATTGTTTAAGAAGTGCAATAAAGTATATGGTTAGCCTTTGTTCTATATAAAAATCAGCCTGCACAAAATCCTTATATTGTACGGTAGAACGCTGTTGAGCATGAAAATCCATGCTCAGAACAGTATTGTTGTGCTGTCTTGACTACATCATGATGTTGTTATGCTGTACTGAGTATGTCACCAATGCAGCATAACAACATCGAATGTAGTCATGCATGCGCGATAAAGGGGCCGCAGCGGTGAGAGACCAAAAGGAAGTTACCGGCGCTGGAGCAACACGCCACAGTAAGGATTTTTTAAATTATTTGGGGGACATTGTTTGCCAGGAATGAGTGCCCATACACTATAAAAGATTTTGTATCAGCACTCATACACAGACAAGGTTATTTTCTGATCTTCTGGTTTCCATGGTAACGAGACCTCTCGAGCTCAGGTTTCTTGTCACCATGGAAACCACTCGATCAGAAAATAACCTTGTTGTATATGAGTCCCCATAAACAATCCTCTGTGTTGTTATCTAGCCTGAATACTCCTGTAACTTTTCATGTGGCACAAATAACCTTCTGGATAATGCAGTTTCTAATAGTTTTTGTTTCCTTTTTTCCATCCAGATATGCTTGATATTTTTTTGTAATATGTAATTACTAATTTTATTTCCCTGTTTTTTACTCCATTTTTGTATTTGCCCCAGCACACACGTCACAATGAGTTGTTTTTCAACTGTTTGCCTTCCTATTAAGTTCAAATAATTCAAAATAAGTTAACATTAACAAGTGTAAGAAAATCCTTACTGAACCTGCAGTGCAAATATTAAAAAAAGGTTTTCTACCCTTCCATTATGGTTTACTCATGGAGTCAGTGTCGCGGCACACAAGGACTCACTCCAGTTCAGATGTAGGCACTTTTACGCACTACCATTCTGACTGCATGGAAAGAAAGAACTGTGGGCAGGATTTTCGAATGCTTGTGAAAGCCGCAAGCCCCGGGTGTGCCATATATACGGCGCATGGAGCTTGCAGCATTCACCCACTGGCACTCAGGGTTTTTCAGTCCCGTGTGACAGCTGACCAACATTTTGTGGTCTAGCTTGCAGCAATCTCGAGGACCTTTTTGTGGAGCTCCCCACCACACACACATCAGAGTCCCATCCTCAGTCCTGTATGCCAGTTGTCTCACTCTCCCCCCACATCAGAGCCCTGGCCATGGTCCCATATGCCAGTTGTCTCACCACCACCCCTACATTGTGGGCAGGGTGCTAGGATCTGGTGGTGGGTGGGTAGTCAAGAGGTGCAGTACTGGACAGGGGCCACCAGGACAGGGCTCTGGTTGCAGGGGGGGTGATCTCTGACTTGTGGTCCAGGGTCAGGGCTCTGCTGTGTGTGGGGGGTGAGACAACTGTCATACTGGACCAGGGCCGGGGCTCTGATGTGGGGGGAAGGTGAGACAACTGGCATGTGGGACTGGGGCTGGGGCTCTGATATGGGGGAGAGACAACTGGCATATAAGACCAGGGCCAGGGCTCTGATATTGGAGGGTGAGACAACTACCATACAGGACTTGGGCCGGGGTTCTGATGTTGGAGGGTGAGACAACTGGCATACAGGACTGGGGCCTGGGCTCTGATGTTGGAGGGGGTGAGACAACTGCCATACAGGACTGGGGCTGGGGCTCTGATGTTGGAGGGTGAGACAACTGACATACAGGACTGGGGCCAGGGCTCTGATGTTGGAGGATGTGAGACAACTGGCATACGGAACCAGGGCCACAGCTGTCATGTGGAGGGGAGACAACTGGCATAAGGGACCAGGCCTGGGACTCTGATATGGTGGGGGTGAAACAACTGGCATACTGGGCTGGGGCCAGGGCTCTGTATTGGGGGAAGACAACTGGCATATGGGACCGCAGCCAGGGCTCTGATGTGGGGGGGTGAGACAACTGGCATATGGGACTGGGGCCAGGGCTCTGGCTTGGGGGAGACAACTGGCATATAGGTCCGGGGCCAGGGCTCTGATGTGAGAGGGTGAGACAACTGGCATACAGGACCAGTGCCGGGCTCTAATTTGTGTGGTGGGGGTGAGACAACTGGCATAAGGGACCAGGGCTGGGGCAGTGATATGCGGGGTGAAACAACTGACATACTGGATCTGGGGCCAGTGCTCTGATGTGGTGGTGGGGTAAGACAACTGGCATACAGGACCAGTGCCGGGGCTCTAATTTGTGTGGTGGGGGGGTGAGACAACTGGCATACAGGACCTGGGCCTGGGCTCTGATGTGGTAATGGGGTGAGACAACTGGCATATGGGACCAGGGCCAGGAGTCTGATGTGGGAGAGGGGGTGAGACAGCTGACATACAGGACCTGTGCCATGGCTCTGATTTGTGTGGTGGGGTAGTGAGACAACTGGCATAAGGGACGTGGTTGGGGCTCTGATGTGGGGGTGAGATAACTGGTATAGTGGACTGGAGCCAGGGCTTTAATGTGAGGGATTGACAACTGGCATATGGGACCAGGGCCAGGGCTGTGAAGTGGGGGGGTGAGACAACTGACATACAGGTCCGAAGATCGAGCTCTAATGTGGGGAAGGTGAGACAACTGGCATATGGGACTGGGGCTGAGTCTCTGATGTGGGGGGGTTAGACAAATGGCATACTGGACTGGGGCAGGAGTACTGTGTGAGTGGGGCTAAACACATACCGCAGTTGCAGCATGGTCCCCCCTGCTGTATCCAGTGCCCTCCTGCACTCCACAATATGCAGTACTACGTGCCTTTGTGAATGGTGCGTAGTGTGGGCATGCCCCTGTCCCCCCCCCGACCACCCTGACACATAGCTGCCCACGCGGCCAGGGAATCAGGTGTGAATCTGGAGCATGCACTGCTAGTGAATGCCATGGAATCCCCACTGCACAGCATTCATGCATGCTGTTGCCTATGCACCTCAGAAACACGGTGCATAGGCAACCCTTTTTTTGTGTGCATAGGTCCCAATGTGAGCATTGGCATCCAAGCAGCAAGCACACAACTAAGTGGAATAGCTAGTTTGGCTCATCTGCAGCAGTACACTGGATAAATTGTCCACCTCTTCCTTTTTTTTGATGCAAGGTTTTACCATTCACACAGAGGTGTATGATAACTTCATAGGTTAGCTAAGATCTACATATACTGTACCTCTTTGCTTGCAGAGGTGCAGCATACTGTATACAGAGAAACTGGACACCCACACCCACAGTCAAAAGTAGAGTTGTATGTAGGAGAAGGTATTTATATTCTGAACCTTTCGAAACGTTCACAGAGAGTAAAGGCAACCCCCAGAATGGATGTGTCTGAAGGAACACTGGTGAAATGGCCAATGTGAGTTACAGTATGACAAATGGCGGGTGAGCTTCTGTATACCTCTGTGAACAGTTAAAGGGAAGACATTCACTGTTGGGGCAAACTTGATGCATTCTAAATATGAAGATCTTCTATTGTAAGTCTGCAGGGTCAGTATTTGAGTTGGTCTGGAACTATCGGAAAGCCCATCATCCTGGTTGGATCTCCCTTTGGTACATGCACTAGGCTATACTGATTTTAACCTGCTATAGCAAAACCACCTGCACCTAAAGCTTCTGTTAAATGCTAAAAAAAACAAAGCCATGCTATTTTCCCTGCATGTCAATGTAACTAACCATTGTCCCTTAGGTGCATCACCTCAAATTACTACCCTTTTAGGGGAATCACTGGAGTCTGTGGCCAAGTTTAAATACCTGGGGTTCTGGATTGACCATAAACTTTCTTTTGTAGATCTTATTGAGGAACTGGCAAAAAAATTAAAACAAAGACACTGTCTCTTTTTCCGTATTAAGCACTTTTTAACACAGGATGTCAAAACCAGATTGGTTCAAACTACCTTTCTGCCTCTCCTTGACTATGCTGACTTTCTGTTTGGTCATTGTCCCAGCTCTGCTTTGTCTAAGCTCGACACCCTTTATCATAGAGCATTAAGATTTATTACTGGAGCTCCAAATTCTACTCATCATTGCTCTCTCTTCTCCAAATTAGGCTGGAGGTCACTTAAATCTAGAATACTAAAAAACGCAGCCACTTGACCTTATAGAGCACTTCTCAACAAGCTCCCACAGTATATCACTGATTGCCTGCCAACTTGTACCACTGGTAACTACTCTCTGAGGAGCCTTTCTTACAACACGCTCATTACCCCTAGAGTCAGAACACATTTTGGCAGATCCTCGATGAGTCATGCCCTTCCTGTCCTATGGAATAATCTTCAGAAAAACCTGAAGCTAGCCACTCTTGTTAAATTGACTACATTCAAAACCTTGATTGCACACTCCTTCAGTGAGACTTGTAATTGTTTCCCTTAACCTCCTTTTTGCCAAGAACCTAGTATCCTTGACCTTCACCTCATCCCTCATTCTGTATGCCTAGAACCTGGTACAATTGACCTACACCTCATCTCTTGGCTCATATGACCTGCTGCTACTCCTCTCCCTGTTCCTTCATCTATAACTGCCTATCTACCACTTCAACTTTTCAGGGGTCTTATTGTGACATTTCTACTTTTATTTTTTGTTTTGCTTAGTTTTAGTATACATCCGTTTCTATTGTGTTCTGTGATGTTGAAGACTCCATTTTGTTCTGTTATTCATTGCTGACTTACTGCATGTTCACCTTGCCCAGGTCCACCTTGTAAATTAGTCCTTCTCAATGGTGTTTTGCCTGGTAAAATAAAAATTGATTGATTGATTATATTTATGAATATTTCCTCTGATGTTGACTCTACTTCATTTTGCCTCAACCAACTCAGTTCAGCAATGTGTCATTGAACAACATGGGTAATTGGGTAAGTAGGTTAGTTTAGGAACATTAAAATGGTGTTACTGCTGGAGGTAAGATTTGTGAATACAGGCTGATGTCTTAACTTGTTCATTTATTTGCTGTTCCTTGTCATGTTCATGAAGTACAAGCATGGTATACTGTACTCTAAGTTACTGACGATGAATGTTTTGCACTTCACCAATACCCTTCTGTAATTTTGAAAATCAATAAAGATTATAAAGTTAAAACTTTACCAGGTCTACTGTAGAAGAGGAGTTAAGAAAATGATGACTTAGAGGCCCTCTTTGCATCAAAGGAATTATTACATTTTATTGTTTCCTGACCCCCCTCCACCACCACCACTGCATCTCTTACTGCTGACGTTGTGTGCCACAAACTGACCTAGAAGCAGTTATGGTGTGGCTGGGAGATAGAGGGATATATGAGGGAAAAGGAAAGGGGTTATATGGCCATTACCAAAAAAATGAAGGATGAGAATAGCCCAGTGCTGCTCAAGAGACCTGGGTCTGGAAGTGATCTTGCTGGGCCAGTGGGAAGCAACTGTGTCATGGAGATGTAAACAGCAAAGAAAAAAACAGGCAACCCATGGCACACTTCTCATAAAAGTAACAGCTCAGGATGCTAGCGTTGTATGTGCTGGTGAAGAATTTAGTCAGCAATGTAAACAGGTACAACAAAATACTGTAGCACTCAACATTTCACTCCAACACTTGGAGCTTGGAGTGAAACGTTAAGTGCTATTTTGTTATACCTGTTTACTTTGCTGATTAAATTCTTCAGCAACATATACTACTCCAGCATCCCAAGTTGTTATTTTGACATGTGTTGCCCAGTTTTTTCTTCAGTGTTTGCAGACTGCTTACTGTGATGTACCGTGTCTGTTGAACGGCCTCTGCTGTTTTTCATGAAGATGTACTCGCTTTCTGGGAGGGAGGGCTGGAGCACATTGTCCTGAAGCATGCTGGGCAGCCACATCAAGAGTGGGATGTGGTAGCGTCTCAGAAGAGACCATCACTCACAGCCAAAATTAGGTGCTGCAATGTGTTCAAAGAGCAACCAGCAGTCAGGATGGTGGGGGAAGGTGGCTTGGGTAGAAAACAGTGAATGAGGGGCATATAGCATTGAGAGATAAAATAACAGAGATATCACCACCATTTGAAATCACAAGCCCTTCTGGTGTACAGCACAAATGGAGCTGTCTGGTGCTTGTGCTTGTTTGAAAAGCAATCAGAGAACAGCAAGGCTACATGGTGTGAGCAATGAGCAGCACTTAGAAAAAAAATCAACGAGGCACTTACTCTGTTGACGTTTCTTTCGGCGCATTGCTCCTTAGTCATAATCATTTTTAAAATATGGCCAATGTATTTTTAAACAAGATTTCAGCTAACTACGTCACAACATACCACCATTATGTTACTGTATATCATTTTTTGGCTTATTTATGAATTAAGTTATAATTACTTGCTAGAATGGACAATTTTGATATCCAGTGCTCGCTTACCTGAGTGAGTTACCATTAAAATACAATTAACACAGGACTAAATATTACTACGAGTCTCTTCCACCTTTTTTTACGAGTCAGGATCTGTAGCCATTGCTGCTGTTTTTATGATTTCCGAAGCATCTTGTTGTCCTTTACGTCCGCTGGGTAGAACATAGAACATTCCTTTTATTTCTGCTGCCTTCAGTCACAGATAGAGTCGGGTTCTTTACACCTCCAGTGCTTCTTCTTATCCCAGCATTTTCATGACAGCAACTGACGCTGTGACATCTAGGAGAGATGTCTTCTTCAGATCACCATGTGTTAATGATTACAGATTATGGGTACCTTATTATTGCTTGTACTGTACAAGCTGATACTAATTATTTGATTAGGGTTAGCAAGGCCATGCTGAATGTTTTTTTTTACTGTCCTCTTATTTAACCTGTTTTCTCCTTGTATTACAGGTTAATCGGGTTGATATTTTATTAAATTGGAATATTTTTTACCCAGGATTCTCCAAGGAAGATCATATAGCTTATTATGAAATGGGTTTAAAGAATGCCGAATCCTGATTGGCTGAAAGCTACTTCCAGCCAAGCTGTTATCCCAGCACAACAGCCCAGCTGAAAGAAGCCCCAGCACAGTCAAGACTCTTCACTCCAGCCATAGCAATCCACTTTTTCATCTAGGCTAAATACCCACAACAGACAGAGTGGTACACAGGGTACACAGTAACAGTCAATGGAATGAGGCACATCAGGGGGAAAAAAAATGCTTTTTACCTTAGCCGCAGTCCGTGGCTAAAAGTAAGTTCTTCAGCTCTCACTGAACTGCACTCTGCTATGTCCCACTCACTCTCTCCCTCTTAACTGACAAATAGTTTAAAAAAAAGCTATTCTGTACAGAGTAACCCATTTCATAATCTCAATAAGGCACTCCTGGAGGTGCATTATGATGGACTAATGGCCCTCCTTGGGTGGTGGAAGCACTCGGCTTTGCCTCATGCTTCAACCTACCTGAGGTGTGCCATTATCCCATCATACAGCACCCCCGTCATGCCTTATTGCTTACTTCACAGCCAGGTCCTCCTGATTCTGTTAAGTGGTCGTACCACTAGTGGAGCAACTGACACTAAGCCAGGTGACTTGTACAAAATTACAGAGTGGCTATTGCCTTAAATAAGCATTCAGAGATCATCTGGCTCATAGCCTCAAGCTCTTACCATGATACCCAACTCATCTGCTCAGTGATCCAGCATCATGCTTGTGGATAACAACTGCTGTATGTTTGAAACATGGACAGATTTTCAGAAGCCTGGATGCAGCTCTGCCAGATGTGTCTCTGTTCAACAGCACCAGCTGCATCCATCACATAGCTCGATGCATTAGGTGCATATTTTTTGCAAACTGCATTAGATTGCAAAATTTTCACATACTGTAGCTTGCAGCAGTGTGCTTCCAACTTTGGTACATATGCCGTTCTGACACTAAGCTAGGCTAGGTTATTAAAGTATGAACTAGCCAACTGTCCCTGGTCGTGTCTATAGAAGGTGTGTGGACATCTGTGATTTCCTGGGCCCACCCAATGGAAATTGCATCTGATCATGTTTTCAAAAGGGACACAGCAGCTTTGCAAATCCAGCCCGCAGAGTTAAGTTCTGCTTTTTAAATACTGTCACCCAGTCCCTTTTGGTTTATATTTGCCAAAACCGCCTTCAGTGAGGATTTTTGCTTGGGGGCTACAAATGTCCTGCTGTTTTGATGTAATTTTTCTTGGGGCTAGAGATTTCTGTATAAAGCACAGTGCAGACTATTATAGCATTTCCCCTTAATCTCAATCCAGAACCAGGGGAGGAAGTAACAGTGTTAGAGCACTGAGCTATAGCCCTAGAGATCTAGTCTGAGAAGAAGTCTGTACTGTTTATATTTTTTAAAAGGTCATTTATTTATTTATTTAGTTATGCTTATGGTCTTTATTCCTCGTGGCCGCTGATGCACTAGCTGCCATCCTCTGCCATCCACCTCTCAGCCCCATCTGGACCTGTCAGTTACCTCGCTCCCACTTTGAACCCCATGGGGTTACCCCCCCGATGATGGAGTCTTCAGTGTGCAGGGGTCTCCCTCAATTATCAGCAGAGGTAGAGGGCAGTGGGCATTTGGCTCATCAGGACTAAAGAGTGCTGAGCATCATGCTACTTGCACCAGAGCTTTTCCACCATAGTCTCCCCCCCCCATGATGCTGGCATCCAAGGGCTCCACAGCATGTGCACATGCACCTGCATGTGCATGCTTACTGCTGTGGTACAGCATGTGCACATGCACCTGCATGCGCATGCTTACTGCTGTGGTGCAGCATGTGCACATGCACCTGCATGCGCATGCTTACTGCTGTGGTGCAGCATGTGCACATGCACCTGCATGTGCATGCTTACTGCTGTGGTACAGCATGTGCACATGCACCTGCATGTGCATGCTTACTGCTGTGGTACAACATGTGCACATGCACCCGCATGCGCATGCTTACTGCTGTGGTACAGCATGTGCACATGCACCTGCATGCGCATGCTTACTGCTGTGGTACAGCATGTGCACATGTACCCACATGTGCATGCTTACTGCTGTGGTACAGCATGTGCACATGCACCTGCATGCGCATGTGCATGCTTACTGCTGTGGTACAGCATGTGCACATGCACCTGCACGCACATGCCTACTACTGTGGTACAGCATGTGCACATGTACCTGCACGTGCATGCCTACTACTGTAGTACAGCATGCAAAGACAGCTAACATCATCCCTCCCATAAGCTTGCTTGGCTGCACTGCAGCCTGCCACCCTGCCTTCTCAAAGGAGGAGAGCTTCCTCTGGGACAGTCAGCCACCCTTCCCTTGGCCAGATCATGGCACCTTGAGCTTGTTCCCAAACCAAGGTTGCCGGTACCATGAGCGGTAAAGCTGCTGCTCCATTAATGGGCCAGCTCTGTATTTATTTTTCCATTTTTTTGTAGAATTTAAGCTGTGAAAGGCACATTGAGCCAGAGCTTACTACCAGGTGCAACCAGGGAAAAAAATAAGCACAGATATGTTAAGTGTCTTGTTCAAGGTCACATAGTATGCAAGGGACAATTGTGGACTTAAAGGGGCACTGTCAACCCCCGTAGGTCTCAAAGTGTCCCTAGTTTAAAAAACACATTTTATGATTGCCAAAATTCTGTAAAGATTCCTGATGTAGCTGGTAGTTTGATTCTGACTTTTATTTTCTTCAAAAATGTGAAAAACAGACTGCCCAACATACTGGTGTTATCGCACCAAAACTGGTTTGTTTACATTCCTTGATCAACTCCAATCTTTCCTGGGCTTGGGAACACCCACAACACAGTCTAGCCCCTCCTAATGCAGTGAGAGTTTAGGAGGCTACTGCCTTACAAGTGACTGCACTGTTTGGGTGTGTTTCTTATGCTCAGGAAACATGTAGTAAGAACAGATCCAGGACTGCAAACAAAACAAGGTTGTTTATAAATATACATTGCCATGCATTTCAGTTCTACTAAACAAGGAAACAGACAAAACAAACAGCAACATCAATGAATTTTAGAGAAGGTAAGCAATCATAAAATGTGGGGTTTTAACCAGAAATAATATGATGAAAAACAGGTTGACAGTGTCCCTTTAAACTCAGGTCTACTGGGTTTGGGGGTTCACAGCCCTATGCTCTAACCAGCAGGGCATACTGCCTCTAAATCTCTTTCTAAGTTGTTGCTGGAAAAGGCCCTCTTTAAAAACCAATTATTTTTATTAAAGAAGGACTATTAATGTGCTGTAACTCTAATAGGAGGCAGCGAGCTGAACTCTAATAGGAGGCACAGAGCTGCATCCCTGTCAAGGCTAATCATTGTACTGCAACAGAGTATCTTCAGTGATCAGTTGTGCTGCTGATGCAGTCAGTTACTTCAGTCTTCTTGCACGAGCCATGACCAAGATGGGGTAAAAATGACCCAGTCACACCACAGAGTATTGTCCTCTTTCCACTCACAGTCAGAACAGTACTTATTTACTTTACAGAAGCATGCTGTATATTCGTTGCACTGTATATGCAGCAAGTAGGAAATCACACAGTTGTATTAGTCGTATCAAAAGACTTCTTGCAATTGTGGGAAAGTGAATGGCCTCGGAGAAAAAGGGAGTGCAAAAATAGAAAAAAAGCACTAGTAAGGAAAACGTAAGAGAGTACATTTATTAACTTGAGCTTTGACTGTGTTCCCGCAGTGTAGCAGGTTTCACACAGGTCCTGGGAAGGTCAGTTAATGTATACAGACCTAGGCAGTATGTCAACATTTTCCCAGAAAGCATTCAGAAATAAACTGCTCAGCTGAAACTCATCTGGTTCAAAAGTAGCCCTTCTGAACTTTCTGATCTCTCCTTGGAAGAAAATATTTGCCAACTGATTGGCTTGAAGAGTAACCAGCCGTTCTGCCAGAAGAACACACTTACATGTAGCATTATCAAACGTGGCAGAATAGAGGATAAAACTCCTTTGTTGTTTAACTATTACACTGCAGCAGTCTGATTTGAATTGGGACAAGCCCGAGATTCATCCCTAGTGTGGGATTTTATTTATGTTTTTATTCATTTGGAATTTGGTGATGGGAAAAACACATTGAGCCCAAGATTTTTCCAGGTGCAACCTAGGGAAGGTTAGGGGTTACAGAGAAAAATGGGCATTAAAAAAGTCAAACAAATACAGGTAAAATTAACCTGTGTCACAAAAAGCTTCACTGATTAAAATGTAAGTGAAAGTGCAGATACGTATGTGCAGACTATTAAATTAACAAAATGATAACTACTGTTAAAAAAAAATTTAAAATATTATTAAACAAAATGTAAAATACCATTACATAAAATGTAAAACACTGTTAAATAAACAACATGTGAAATTCTAAGGCTCAGAAAAGCAGCAACCACAGACTGAATTTGCCATACACAATACTTAAGTTAAAGTGCTGCAGTATTTCTAAAGGGATCCCAGCAATGGGATATTTAATTGTCTGCAGTGCGTGGTAGAGGTTTTGTAAGCTCTGGGGCCTGATATTTAAAAATTCGCAAAGTGGAGCGCAGAGTTTTTAGCTGTGCTATGCAAGTGCCCACAAGTCCAAAAATGCTATCTATATTCAGTCAGATAGTACACTGCACTTTCTGATTGAATATAGGACCATTTCGGTGCAGCATTAAGTCAAGTAGCACTGCCCAGACATGGATCCCTGTTGTGCAGGGAATAGTGCCACCAGTGTGGATTGCACTGGAACGCTATCTGTGATTTTCAGAGGGAACCTTGTAAATGAGGCTATTGGGAATGCAAGGTGCTAAGGGGCCATTTGCGTGCCCATTATAGGTTCATTTGCATGGGTAGCAGCTGCAGGCTTGTGCCCCCCCCCCACATTGCTCGATCCTATTGATGGAAGGATTATCCCTGGTGCCTAATGTCCCCCCCCCCAAATTGCCAGCCTGTACACCCTCATGATCATCCCTGGTGCCTAGTGTTTTTCCAATGATCGCCAGCCCATAAACCCAAGGATCATCCCTGGTGCCTAGTGGTCCCTCACCAGTCACCAGCCAGCAGTGGCGGCTCTACACCAGGGCCAGCCAGGGCACGTACATAGGTAAAAAAATGCTGTGCCCCAGTTGGTGCCCCATATGGTGCAGAACCTCCCCCATTGTAACCATATATCAGTGCCCTAGCTGCCATTTGTTGTGCCCCAGCTGTGCCCTGGTAACCATTTGTGGCTAGAGCCGCTACTGACAGTCAGTAAACCCAAGGAGCATCCCTTGTGCCTAATGGTACCTCTCTCCCTCCAGTCCCCAGCTGGCATACTATAATGAGCATCCCTGGCCCCCCTAGTGTTCCCCCCCATCTCCAATCCCAGACCTGTAAAATAATAGCATATCCCTAGTGTCCTGTGGCAACTCCCACCCGCACACCCCCAAGCACCACCTATGAACACTATGAAGAGTCCCTGCCAGCCAGTGTCATTCCCCCCTGGCTCCAATCCCCTGCCCTGTAACAAATAGCATAGCGTGGTAAAGATGCGGCACTTGAACATGCATAGTAACACACCACACACAAACAGTCCCTGGTGTTCTGTGGTTATCCCCCCCAACCCATCACCGTGACCATCATGCGGGGTTAGAAATCCCTGGTGTCTAGTGCCCCCCAAACCATAGCAGTGACCACCCACCCATCCCCCCTTACCAGAATGTTTGGCACCACACGACCCATACGGCGATCAGCACAGCCTTCCTCTCACCTTCTCAGCTGGTTGCCATGTGCACAGTAAAACACTATAAATAGGATGCACGCTCCCTGCCTGTGCATACAACAACTGACCAAGGAGGTGAGAGAAGGGATGTACTGGTTGCTGTATGGGTCCCATGGCACTGAAGATTACAGTAAGGGGAAAGGGGGTGGATGGCTGGGTGAGCTGTGCCACAGTGGGGGGGCACTAGATCCCTGAGATTCCTAACCTCTCTTTACAGTCACGGTTATGGGTGGGTGGTGGGGCACCACAGGACACCAGTGACTGTTTGTGTGTGGTGCATTGCTATGCATATTTGGGTCTCACATCTCTGTCACACTATGCTATCTGTTAGGGAGCCTGGGATTGGAGCTGGAACGGTTGACACTGATCACTGGGGACTTTTACAGTGTTCATGGGTGGTGCTTAGAGGGTGGGGGGTGCCACTGGACACCCAGGATGTACTATCATTTTATAGGTCTGGATCGGGGGGGGGACACTAGGCACCAGGGATTCTCATTATAGGACACAGGTCAGGGATCAGAGGGAGGAGGGACCACTAGGCACCAGGGATGCTCATTATAGTATACTGGCTGGGGATTAGGCAGGACCACTAGGCACCAGGAATGCTCCTTGGGTTTACAGGCTGATGATCAGAAGGAGTGGGGGACCACTAGCCACTAGGAATTCATTCCTACATGGGAAGGCTGGCATTCGGAGAGAGGGGGGACCACTAGCCACCAGGGATTCATTCCTGAATGGGGGGTTGGTATTCAGAGGGGGGACCACTACCCACCAGGAATTAATTCTGCATGGGGTGGCTGACATTCAGAGGAAGGGGGGACCACTAGCCACCAGGGATTCATTCCTGCATGGGGAGGCTGGCGATTGGAGGGAGGAGTTGACTACTAGCCACCAGAGAGTCATGACTTCAGGGAGGGGCTTGTGAGCAGGGTGGGGTCCACTAGGTACCACAGATTCTTTCTTGCCCTACCAAGATGGTGGTCAGAGGGAGGGGGATCCATTGGGCGACAGGGACACCTTTGGGTGGCAGAGCCAGGGCATGTGGCTGCAGTGCCTTTGGCCACCACCAGGGCATTGCACCCCAATAAGAGGAGGTTTGTCCTGGCAGTAATTTGCACTCATTCAGGTGGGAATTACTGCAGGCAAAGTTCTGAATATCCCTCTGCACCCTTATGCAGAAAAACTGCTATGTGTGGGAATTCTATCAACTTAACTTAATATGTGTACAACACAATAGCACCGGTCCTAGCTATTTAATGAGAACATACACCTGTTTTCCCTTTTTAATATAGCTGTCAATTTGAGTGTTTGTAGTCTATTTCATTTCCCTAGTAGAGCATTTTTCTTATTTTATTTTAAAATAGTTTCCCCACTGTTTTGGGTCCCTTGTTGATCCTGCTTTTTTTCTGCTAGATATCCATACTTTAATTACTGATAAGTTCTGGAACCTACTGACATCAGCTGAGTAAAGACCTTCCACAGGAGACCTTCAGTAGCAGTTTTACTTTAGGTTTCGATGTAACTGAGGTTAACCATATTCCAGAACCCATTGATAACTACAAAACTGCAAAAAAAAAAAAAAAAGAATATCGTACAGGAACAAATCAGCATTGACAATGGCCCCTAAAATATTATAGTTAAAAATTAGATGTGGGCAAACAGTTCACTAAGAAAAATTAATCATCCTTGTGGGGGGGGGGGATGTAATTTCAAGCCAAACTGAACACTGAGGCCAAACTGTGGCTCATTGGTTTGTTTCTGTACTAAATAAAAAAAAACAAATCGAACAGCAAACACGCTGGGAAGTGAACTGCAAAAAGGTACAGACTGGAAGGAAGCATCCCCCTTGTGCACTTCGACACCTAGGACATTCCCTGGGTGTCAGTGCATGCTCAGATGCATCTTTTTCTCTTCAACAGAGATTGCTGTCTCAAGTACTAACTGCTGCAGGGAGGGCAAAGCTTGAGAGTGCAAGAGAGAAAGGAAAAAAACTTAAAACAATTGCAAAACCAATAGCACTTTTAAAGTAGCAGTGCAACAAAATTGGGCAAAACATTTGCCCCTACATTTTTTTGCTATAAAATATTCCTAGCATCATCCAGTTTTATTGGGTTGTAAATTGTTAATGTTCCACCAAAATCTAAGTATTTTATAAACGCTGTTGTTTAATTTTTTCTGAGGAACGAAGATGGCCACCACATTTGACATAAAAATAGCATTGCAGACCCGGCGATGGTTAGGACTGAGAAAAAAAAATCAAGGTGCACAGCATATGAAGTACCCAGAAAAGTAGATTTGATAGGTATGTTAGTATTTTATTAATTGTAGCTGAAACTGACTTTTTTGGAAAACATTTTGTGTTGTACTTCTGCTTTAAATGCTGCTGACAGATACAGTAGTAGGTGTTGATTATTGTGTAACATTTTTGAATGTGCTGCGAGGGCTCGGTGTGTTGCTGCAGAAGACGAAAATAAAGTGTAGGCTGGCAGGGACTAGGCAAGAGTGATAGAGCTGAGAAAAGCAGCAGTACGCTAGCTGCAATATTGCACCTACTACAGTCAACTTTAGCAACCTAGTGTACTTTTCATGTTTATTTTCTAGTTCAGGTTGAGTTTTATTTACCATATTCCCAGTTTTTATTATTGTTAGTGATAGGGTACGAACAGTAAATTACTACTTGGTGGACAGCAGGTTCCTCACCCTACACTTTCTGCCAGAGGGCTTTCTGCCAGAGGGCTAGCTCTGGGTACCTTACCCTGTGTTGTGGAGCCAGAGGACATTTTTTTTAATTAAGCTTCTTTAAAGCACCCAACTGACACTGATTTTATTGCCTTCATGCGGGGTAAGCTATTCCACAGTCCTGCCACACGCTGAGTGAAGTGATTCTAACTTTTTTGAGTTCTAGCCCCCCCCCACCCCCAAGCTTCAGCTTGTGTCTCCTTGTTCTCTTTTTCAACAGAATACTTGAGTCTACTTTGTCAATACCTTTCATGATTTTAAACTCCAGAGTCATATCCTCATAATTTGCCCATTCTCCAGATTGAAGAAATCAGCTGCTGTAGCCTCTGTTCATACCGTAGCACCTTTATGCTTCTAATCATGCTTGTTGTGGTGCTGTGAAAGGTTTCCAGTTCTACAATGTTCTTCTTTTAGCATGTTACCCAGAAATGGGCACTGTACCACAGGTTAGGTCTATCCAGTGTCTTAAAAAGGCACTGTCACTTCTCTTGATTTGCTTTCTGTTCCCCTTTGATGTATCAAAATATCTTATTGACTTTCTTAATTGTTGTTTCTACAAACAGTTGTGCCTGCTCAGAATTCTCCCTGTAATGAACCCTATATCTTTTTCATGCTTTGTTACTATCACAAAGCCACTCGAGATCCCCATGGGGGTCGACTGACTGACTGACTGACTGACTGTCTTACTTTATCAATGCTGCCTCTTTCCTGGTCATCATGACTCACTTGGGGTTGCTCCTTTCTTGTGTCACTACAGGATTCTGTTCACATAACACAAGGCCTTTTGGACATAGGAACATATTTATGCAAAATTTAAAATATATAATGCAAACTAATGGGTAATATACACTCACACAAGGCAATTCAAAATAAACAAGTTTTAGACACAAAAGCACAGGTTGGAAGATACTTTCTTAGTGCTTACCCCAAGCCCTTTGAAGATCGATGTGCACACAACAATAATTCTCATCTAATCACACAGCAGCTAAGAATGTCACCTTCTCTTAAGGTGGACAGCCACTTCAGTTTACTGTCCTGTCTTTCCAGCACTTGGAAGAGCAAAAGACTAACCCTCCATCTGCACCCCAGTTAAGCACGTGCCTTGTCTCTTGTCTCTCTCTCTCTCTCTCTCTCTCTCCCTCTCTCTCTCAAGTCCTGCTTACGCAATACCATCCTGTACCTTCTCCTCAGTACTGACTGGGCTAACTATATTTATTGTATCTACAAATTTGATGATGAGCCTCACCGCTCCAGCAGTGATCCCTGGGATGCCCTACTAGTTATCTGTCTCTAACCTGCACAATTTCTATTTACTACTCTAGTACACCCTGTATTCTTTTGCTCAGTCACATTTCTTTCTGTTCTAATGTTCCCTTCTCCTATTTCAGGACTCCAGACCTTGTATAGCAACCTTTCATGTGGCGCCATGTCAAATGTTCTACTGAAAGTTCGGTACAGCGTATAATTAAGCAACGTTTTATGAGATGCCATTGTCGTACTCTGGTAGTAATCCACAGTATGGAGCACGAGGGGAAGCTGAGTGGCATCAATACTCACTACAGTGAGTTATCAAGAATACAGGGAAAACCTTTGTGTCCTATTGCACTCATTCAGTTTGACACTGGCTGGAAAAATGACAAACAGATATATTAAAGCACTGAAGAGACAATTTTGTTATAAGAGCTGTATTGTGCTGCAAGTGAAAATAGTTCATCTGAAAATTTAAGCAACATGCTACTTGCCACTGATGTACTCTAAACATTTTATTATTGCTGAATACTTACTGGATCTCCTCTAAAAGGCAAAGCAGTTTAGCTGACTTGCAGTGGCAGAGTGTGTATCTGCTACGCCAGTCACGCTCAAATAATTCCCTTTGGTCCCTTTTTCAAGGCTTAACTACTAATGAGATATTATAACACCACTGGCCTCTCATGAAGATATTTTCTGTTAGACCGTGTCATATCCCATATCCCCTATATACATAGTGGCTGGCAGTATAGCCTAAAGGTTAGAGTAATGAACTGTGAATGACCCTGATATATCCAGCATACATGGGTCTGATTCCCATTACCTCTGTTTGCATACTGTGTGACTGAACAAGTCACTTAACCACCCTCCTAGGTCGCCCCTGACAACAGGCATTGTGCTTAGTGGGCCTTACTCTGTTACCAAAGAATAAAGAAAAAATGCACATATTTATTTATTTATATATATATATATATATATATATATATATATATATATTAATTGCAAAAAACAACATTAATGCAGACATTAGGGTGAAAGAACACAAAGTGCACAAAAGTAGTGAAATGAAAAACATTAGGATTTTGGGTCTCCACAGTATTGGCAAATGAGTGGTGTGGTCTTCCTTGAGGTTGTCAACCCTAATGCCCACCCCTTTCCATGAGCAAACAAGGACAGATGCAGTCCCTTTTCTTCACACAGGGCCCTACATGAAGAAAGCAAAGGTGCACTGACTTGGAACTGCACCCTGTGCTTCAGACAGGAGGCTACGGGCAAGAGGGGGGGGTAAGATGGTGGACATTAAGGTTGACATCCTCAAGGAAGACCCCACCACTGATTTGCCAATACATCGGAGACCTAAAACCCAAATCCTTTTTGTTTCCCTATTTCATCCACTTTGCATTCTTCAACCCTAATGTTTTCATTAATGTAGTTTTTTTGCAGTTAATTTCCCTTCTGATAGTGGAATCGTATCGCCTGTGCAAAATGAAATATATAGAACACCAATGATAGTCCTGACCTAGTGCATGGTTCCATCAGGCCACAAAATGCAGGTCAGCACCTTGTGAGGGAAGGCTCACCAGCCCACCAAGAGGTGTCATGTGTGCACCAGAACACTGCTCCATCCATCCCCAGTCTGGGGCCAGTGCTGCACAGTGCAGCAGCCTCCCCCCAGCCTTCACCCATTAAGCAGGCTCACTGAGCTGACACCCACACTCAAGTCACTGGCATGGGAAGGCAGTGTGGCCTGCATTGGGTCAGTCCACATCCTTGTAAACAACATTACTTCATAATCAGTTTGATCCCAGAATTTCAACAGAGTCATTTTAGGATCTCTCCATCTGAACATGACAGGTGTTATTTAATTAAACAACATGAAGAAAGCGGCTCCAGCCCCTGTTATGCATATGCCAATTATTAAATGCAAAACTGAAAAAAGCACAGCACCAACACTTCGATAACATGAAGAGTCAAAACAACAGTGCCATGCAAACATTTGGTATGGTAGGAGGCTGTCGTTATCCTGCATGGCGCTGTTGTTTTGACCTTCATTGTGAGTAAAACTTTTCCATGTTATGGAAGTGTTGGTGCTGTGTTTTTTTTTCAGTTTTGTAGGTGTTATTTAATAACATACTGGACAAAATGCCATTTCATGCCAGAAGTGCGAAATCACATGTTGGCCAGGATTTGAAAAACAGCTGTCATGTTCATGAAGTGGTGTGACAAAATGGCTATGCTGAAAATTTGGGATTTAAATATTGCAAATTACCAATGTTATAAGTGTGCATAGAAAAATGACAACATACCTTTATAGGTTTGTTGTTTTTTAATATTTTGACCTCAAATTTTCAGCACGGTATTCTTCTGATCCGAGCCCACCTCATGAACCTAGTAGGCAAAATTTGTCAAATCCCCACCAAAATATTATTTCACACTACAAGTGCAAAATCATGTTTTGGCCAGGATCTGAAAAATGACAGCTGTAATGTTCATGGTGTGTTGTGAAAAAAATTGCTTTGTTGAAAATTTGGGGTAAAAATATTGAAAATTGCCAAAGTTATGAGCAAGCATAGAAAATGTTCAAAGTACTCTCATAATTTGGTCATTTTTACATATTTTTGCCCAGATGCTCAACATGGCCTTTTTGGAACCCCAAAATCCAACCCGAAAGGTGATTTCCTGCAGTGACTGCAAAATCACCTTTCGTGCTAGATTTACATAATCTCACTGTGCTTGTTCATGAGATGGGGTCCTATAGAAATTACATAAAATGACTAAATTATGAACAAAAGTTCAAAATGCATTGAAATACATGTTGCAGCACGTACCCATTTCCCTCAGTTCCCGGGCTAGCATTGAAGAATAAAGACATGTCTCCAGTCCAGAGAGGATTATGGTGTTGGACCTCAGCTGGGTATGTATGGGGTAAGCGGAGGGAAGTGGGGTGCTGGGTGATAAGTGGGGGGGTTGGGTGAGGGTGATGGTGGCAGAGATGGCAGCAGATGAGGAACCCTTTTCTTTATTTCAGGAATAAGAAAAAAAAGACAAAAGATGTCGCAGGATGGTTTTTCGTTTTACAGGTAGCTCTGAAATTGGGGATTTGGCACCCCAGTGTCAGCATGACATTAGTGGGCACCACGGGTGGGCATCCCAGTGTCACAGACTGCTGGGTCGGGGGAAGGAGATTTTCTATTTTAACACCAGAGACTGAGCACCCTGGTGTCAAAAAATGTACATTTTGGGTGTTGGAGGAGCAAAAGGAGGTGGAAAATACCTCTGACACTGGGCATTGAGCACTCTAGTGTCAGCATGATACTTGGGGGCACAGGGGGTGGGCAACCCAGTGTTTCAGACTGCTTGGTCGGGGAAAGTAGGTTGTCTGCACCTACACTGGGGATTGGGCCCTTTAGTGTCAGTAATTATTAATTACAGGTGTTGGGGGGACATTATGGAGGGGATGGGGAAAGGAACCCGCACCGGAGGTGGGCATCCCAGTCACCCAAGTGTTGGACAGCATTATTCAGAATTGTACTGGCTCCATGGATTGGGCACTCCAGTGTCCAGTTCAAATGAATAAAGCCACTTACACAGTTAATGGCGAACACATGGGGAAAAACAGCTCACACTCATGGCACATTCAAAATGCATACACAGACAGGGAGCCAGCCCTGCCACCTGATAAATGAGAGCATTTTCATAATACGCCCACATGACTTCATGTGGTCATAAAAATTCAGTTATTTTTTAGAACGCTAATTTTTTAATCTATTTAGTTAGTTTTTGTTGACTGGGTAAGTGCACTAGACACATTCTACCTTTATTCAGGCACAACCCGGGGAAGGGAGATACAAATGAATGCCAACTGACCGTGAACCAGATTAAGCTGTTGGTGGTATTTTTAGTGAATTGGAGGAAATGTGGCCAGGGCATTGGGGAAATTCCTCAACTGAACTGTAGGGGGAACCTCTGGGCTGGCCTATGCTATGGCCAGTCCAGTTGAGATTTTGCAGGAGAAGGTGTGCCATGAGGACTCTGTACAAGTTTCAGTAGAAAGTATGAATGATAAACTGATTTTGCTAACTCAAACGGACAGCCCTAAGATGGAAAACGAGTTGGTTAATATGGAAGTTGTGACTCACCTGCAAGAATGGCAGTCGGAAAAAACAAGGTTGGTGCTGTGTTTTCAGAAGCTTGTAACACTGAAGAACCCATTGTGGTTCGAACAAAGTTGGAGTTTCTGCATGCAGAAAAAGCAGAGCAATTGCAGCAGCTGTGAGAGCTGGATGAAGTGCTCTCTTCTCTGCAGCAGCCACAATATCCCCCCAGTCCTTGCGGCGAGGTCTATCCTTAAAAGAAAAACTTTGCTCTGAACTGCTCTGTTGCTGTTGAAATGCACTTTTCACCAACTTTTGTTTAGTGCTGCTCCCAGTGTGAGCTTTTGATCCAGGTCCCAAATGCTGCTTCTGGGGTTTTAACTGCGCTGCAGTTTTGCCAGAACTTTGAGGCTTTGGGCACACAGATGGTGCTCTGTTTAATCTGCCAGCCTCTGGTTGAACTTTTCCCTCCATTGCTGTGTCAAGCTCCATTTCCTTCTAACACCCCTGCGTTCCTGAGGGGTGAGTCATTGTACTAGGTGCTGTCTCTCCTGCATTGACAGCATCATTCTCAGCTGTACTAGTGCTTTGTGGGTAGCTGTACAGGACTTACAGGACATTGACATACAGCCAAATCAGACCCCAGTGGGTGGTGTACAGCCAGTAGGTGTGGAGGTGGTGGGAGAAACACGAGGCTCTGAGGTCACTTAGGTCACCATAGAGCCCTCTGTGCCAATTGTAGAAAGCTCACAGATGGTATGGATGTGGAGAAAAAGGGTTATGCCACTCCCCGTAGACAAAGAAGGGCCTTTCAAACAATCTCCTTAAAGAAGATACCTAGAGCTGGGAGGTTAGGGACACTTAAATCTAAACAAAATGTACACAAGACAGGCCTGGGAGCCAGTTCCTGGAAAACAAGGAACAGATATGCCACCTTACCAAAAGAAGGAACAGATAGAGACTCAGATGGAGAAGAATCTGACTCCTCCTCTATTACATCAAACACACAAAGAAGGGAGTGGGTAGGGATCCATTGCAATGCGGGCTAGACAACATAGGACATCTAAGACCCCTTAGCCTTTCCTCAGGGTAAATAACTTCTACTGATGAATAGCCTCATCATATGCACTATTAACTTTAATGGTATAAAAAGTGAGAAGTGTGTGGGGGCTATGTTCTCTCTCAGATGGTTGCGAAGTAATATTATTTGTGTGGTGGACACCCATCTGAAAACCAGCAATGAGTTACAGCAGGCCTCCAAATCCTGGCCTTTAGAGCCATCTTTTTTGGTCCTCAGGAACAGAGGCATGTGATGGGGTGGGTATTTTATTTTCTAATTACAGGCTTAAAGTGTCACGATTGGTGGAAATCCATCCTGGATGGGTCTTGATGCTGGACATGTCTGATGGTCTCTGTAGATACAGGATTATAGCTATATATGCCCCACAGACAAAGGCCAAAAGAATTGCCTTATTTAAAGAAGTGCAGCCTTTTTTGCATACCTCTAGGATAGTATACCACCAGGCAAGGAGTGAAGAACAGAAAATCAGCTTGCACTCACAGATACAAGCAAGTGAGCATCTTATCATGGAACTCCAGCTTAATCCTCTGTCTAGAATGGTATCAGGAGGCACAGTATCTTCTCTAACAATTCAAGCAGGGAAGGACCAGATGGAAGGTGAAATGACATCACAGAGTGGGACAGGACCCAAGGAAAATTTGGTAAATCAGGAGAGTGTTCATTTGCTGCAGGTACTGTGATGCATAGCAAAAGTGACTATACTAATAATGAAAGGGGGAGCCAATAACACAGAATGAAGAAATGATTAATGAGGGATGGGAAAAGGGAGTGTATTCACAGGACAATGTAAATACAGAAACAGAGTAAATAGAAGAAACCATGCCAAATTTTGATGAAAACATGTCAGTAACAGGGGTCTCTATAGCTGAAGCTCTCAGAAATGCAGGCTGGAATAAACAGCATGGGGCCCAGTCTTCCTCCCCTTACCTAAAAATAATAATGAAAGTGGCACAGAGACATTAGAAATCCCTTCCCCTCTAAGACTAACTCAAAACCCTGTGTTACAATTAAAAGTCTGGCATGATAGAGAAGGGAAGAGTCCAGGAAAAACAAGAAGATACTGCTAAAAGAAGTAGTCTGATAATTCAAGCACCAAAAATAAATAATCCCCCCTGTCCCCCCCCCCCGCAACAAGCAGGATGCCAACAAGATGATGTACCAGGCCAAGAAAGAAACCAAAGGAACAATTGAGGGTCGATCCCCAATTCAAGAACTTATGTTGGGTTATTTCATTGGCTCCCAGAACCTGCTAAATGCAGGAATTCAGTGTGCCTAAGACACAGGGGAGGCTTGGAATTATTTCCTGATCAGGTATATGTGGGAAAGAAATTAATCAAGGAAAGTTTGCAGTTCCTCCCCACGGAAGTATACGTTTCAATACATACATCTGGGAATCCTAACTTTGACCTAAGCTTTAAAACCCCAGGAGACTTAGAATCATTTTGGCACAGATATAATCAATTCAAGTACACCCCCCTTGTGGACACCTATCTTAGCAATACCACTAACAAAACCTGCAATTAGGCATATAACAGTCCTGTTTAAAAATGAAGGTGTGGCTGTATCAGACATTTTGAGGTGGTTGACATTAAAATGCACAGTTCTTGGGATGCCTGATCCAATAATTGATTCTGAACAGCTGTGGACTGGAGGATTGAGAATCCTAGTCCATTTGCCTCAAGCAAATAGGGTCATACTGCACCTCCCTAGCTGTTTCTACCTTGGAAGAGATAGAGGGTTTATATTTTATTCAGGTCAACCAAAATCTTGTTTCAGATTTGGTGCATATACTCATTTGAGTGGATCCTGTGCTAGGCTAAAATGTTCCCTTTGTGGTAGGATAGACCACACAGTAATAAACTGTGGGAAACCGATGTATTGTAACATATGTGATGAAACTTCCCACACCTTCAAAAACTGTCCATGGGTTTCTCATAATAACCCTGCAACAGCACAAGAAGAACAAGATGAAACTGTATTAAATGCTCAAAACAGAGCAGCTAACAACACTGGGGGATGTAGAGAGACTCCTGAAAACCAGTCCTTGAGTACATGTACAGTAGTAGCAATGAAAGGAGAGCTTGGTCAGCTCAACCCCCAGCCAGGGTCTAATGAGCAGATTAATCTGGATTCAGATACTTTAAAGGCACAGATTCGAGCTAATACAGAGAGATAAGGGTAAGAAGTAACACCTCCTGAACAGCCAGAAACATCAGCAGCAAATTAGTTAAACACCCTAGAACCAGGACAAGAAATAGTAATGCCACCACCAGATGAAGGGCCATGGTCTCAAGTAGGGGCAGGATGACAAACAAGAAACAAGACAAATAAAGGGACTAAAGTAGAAAAACAAAAACCAGAAGGGAAAATCACAAGCAGGAATATATATGCTACTCAATACAAAAGAAAGCAGTGGGCAGAGAATGAAGATGATTCAGATGCATCCTCTGTAGCATCATCACAGCCAGAGCCGATGACAGATTCAGAGCATGGGGTAAATTAATTGAGTGGCTCAAGGCAAAAAAGGTGTAAGATGAAGTCACCAGGAAAGGGGAAGAAAACCTAAAAGATTGATGCCTTTTCCACCCACATGTCTAGTGATTTAACTTTTTGCACCTTGAATAAAGAACATTAAATGAAGGTGGACTGTTTTCTCCATTTTAGAAAGAATTAGAGCACAGTTTATGTTGTTACAGGACACTAGGCTGCATACAGTAAGGGAAATGAATCAAGCAACTAAGGAATGGGGGGGGGATTTCCTTCTGGTCTCTAGGTGAAGACCCCTGTTCAGGAGTGGCTATTCTTTGTAACAATGTAGAAATCACTGTAAATAAACGAACTGACTTGGCGCAAGGTAGAGTACTAATGATAGATGCGATAATACAAAACCAAGAGTGGAAGATCATCAACATATAGAACCCTCAGGTTAAGACAGAAAGAATAGCAGTAATGAGGAAAATACAACTCTATCTGCATACAGCAAAATCTACAATCCTCAGAGGAGATTTTAACTGTATTAGTAACCTTAAAGATAAAACAGGGAAAACTCAGAAATTATATTCAGAGTCAAACTTCCTTAATTCTATGTGTAAAATAGCTAATCTAAAAACAGAGGAATAGTAGGGATAAAACCTTCTCCATGCACTTGTTTTAGAGGCAAATCATCCACAAGAATAGATTATTTTTTTTGTGTCAGACTGGGTACCATACTTTAGAAGCATGGTAACCCCAACTGAAATTTCAGATCACTGTGTATTATCTATTCACATAGGTATACTGTACCACAAAACAAACCAGGAAGTCATATTCTTTGGAAGATGAACACAACAGTTTTAGAGGAAGAGAGGGGATGGGAGGAACTTTAAGAAGTAGTAAAAGACAAACCATCTGTCTTTCAATTATATGAGGATCTGCACAGTGGTGGTTTGAAACAAAGATAGAAATTAAACATTTTTGAAAATCCAAAGCCAAATCCAATAATGAAAAATATCTCCAATATTTAGAAAAACAGAAACAACTCCAGAAATTGTGTTCCTTACAGACAGAGTTTAATCCAAACTATTGTGATGAAATAACAAAAATAAAAAAAGAAATGATAAAATTACAATACGATAGGTCCACCTCTTTGTTCTTAGAACAAAGATATTGTATGAAAGGTAAAGTCCAGACAATAAACCCTTATGATGATTGTAAACAAGGAAACAACTCAAAATATATGTCAACTCTTTGTAATGCAGAAGGAATAAGAGTAGAAAGTAATTGGGAGATTCTAGAGATAGTCACAAATCATTCCAAAAAAATGTTTTGGACAGGCTCTGAAAACCTCACCTGGGACTGATACGTTTTAATAAAACGTGGACATCCCACAACTCACGCAAGATGAAACAAATGAACTAACAGGCATAATAAAAGAAATAGAAGTGTGTAGGGTAAATGAGAATTTAAAAAATACAGCAACCCCAGGTCCTGATGGGATACCTAATGAGTTTTCTAAAAAAGCAAAGGATATAATATATAAATGCCTAACAGTAGTATGCAACAAATATTTTGCAAGAAATTTCCTCCTTTTCCCTTCATTGGCAGACAGCCTTTTGATCTTTTTACACAAAAAAAAGATAAAGAAAATATAAACAGCTGGAGACCTATCAGTCTGATTAATTCAGACTGGAAAATCCTTTGTAAAATCTTATACCCGAGATTGGTAGAAATCACGGGGACAGTAATCAGCACAGCACAAACATGTGCAATACCTCATAGATCGATGCTGAATAACCTAAAATTAATTAGAGAAGTATTTGACTTCCCTCAGTCTGAAGGATATGTAATTTCCTTAGACCAGTCTAAAGCATTCGACCAAGTCTCTCATGATTACTTATTCAGTGTATTACAAATGAATGGCATCCCAATAATTTTTATTAAGTGAATTCAGGTAATTTATAGTCAAGCATCTATGACACAGTTTGTTAATGGCCTAATGTGTTCACACATTAAAATACAAAAGGAGTAAGACAGGGCTGCCCCCTGAGCCCCCTGCTGTATGTTTTTTCTATAGGTCCTCTGCTAAGGAAACTAAACAGTCTTCAAATGATTAAACACATAGGACCATGAAACATGAATTTTCTATGTGCTACTGCATATACAGATGATGTCTGTCTCATGGTTGCAGATGAATTTTCAATAACTCCGGCAGTTAAAACTATTCAAGTGTTTTCTGCAATTTCCGAGTCCCACTTAAACAAGAAGAAAAGCATAGAAAAAAACTTAGCACAACAAAATGCTAGGGCAATAACAGAAATAGAGGGACTACAAATAGAATCTGGAAATTTGAAATTATTAGGTATTACATTTGGAGACAGTAATCTTGCTGAGAGAAACTGCATTGAAAAATTAAATATAGTAGAAGAAAAGGTGTCAAAATGAAAAAGTTACCCTATGACTGGGCAAAAAAGAATCTACATGCTCAAAACTTTTATCATTTCTATAATGTTAAGAGTAAGCTACATATATCCATTACCTACAAAATTAGAACCCAGGGTATATAATGTATGTTTTCAACTATTATAGGGCAGTTGCCTGAACCCAGTAAAGAGATCTATTACATAACTGGCCAGTAAAACAAGGAGGATTAAATATGCTCAACCCAGTCCTCTTCTTTTTCACCATTTTTTTTTATATTCAAATATATTCTCTGTCATCATAAGAAATCAACAGGAATGGGTGAAGAGTAAAGAAATAACTTGCCAGTATTTTTTTGACAAATGGGCAGCACCCAAATGGGCAGTATTCAAACAAATACCACAAGGGACCCCGAGATATTTAATAGAGGTTTTTAGGAAAATTAAACAGTGGGGAATTACCATTCCAATGCTGCAAGCACATAGTAGGAAATATTTGTATTCCTTAGTTTTAAGCAGCAGTTTTCTAACTGGAACAGTATTTAATGTTCCACAGGGAACTGATAGCAATTAACGAATAGCAACATTCCTCAGACTATGTGGGATACCCTGTGGATGTGTTGCCATGGAAGGTTAAATGTTAGAGGAAACCATGTATATAAAACCATGGAATAAAGGTTTTATATAAGAGAAAACTGTATAGTCCAAATAGATACAATGAAACACTTATTTTTTGATTGTCAGAACATCTTTCAATTTTGGAATCTTATTGCAAAAAAATTGGGAACTCCTATAATGACCAAAATGTTTTATACAGAACTGGTATATGGTAAGTTTAGCAGTGTGGAGCTGTTTTTATCCAGGGACACTCAGAGTCATATGTACAATTTTCAAATGGTGTATCTGGCAGAATAGATGTCATTTTGTTTTGCAACAAAAAAGTACTACTGAATACCTTGATAGAGAAAGTTACCCAAGAAGTTGCTCTGATGTTCAAAAAGGAAAAGATTCAGTGCCACAAGCAGTAATCAAGCAATGGCGGAGGCAACTCCCAATTTAAATTTTTGAGGGAGAACCTGAGTTATATGTTTATGGAAGGACATCAGAGAGGTGATAACTTTTTGTCTTGGAAAACAAAGAGTAGAAGGGAAGCAGAGGAGAAAGACAAACAGAAAGAAATGTAGGAAATAGAAATGCTTATATGATACAAATAGAGACAGATCAAATTGAGGAAATCAGTAAAATTATGAAAAGTATTTTTTAGAAATGTATAAAATTTTGATCCTGAGTTCCTTTTTTGTTTTATAAAAGCTAATTATGCAGTGTTCTAAAAACATATTGGTAAAGTATGTATAATGTGTATCGATATGATAATTCGTATCAATAAAAAAATTCCTCTACTCTTTTCAAGAAGTGCTATGGGATCTTTAACATCCACCTGAACTGTCACCAGGACAGGCACATGGGATATCAGTTTAACAGCTCATCCAAAAGACAGCACCTCAGGAGTACAGTGCCCCTTTCATGCTGCACTACAGTGCCAGTATTGGGATTTAACCCAAGTGCCTGGTGTGGGGATAGAGCCCACAGCCTTCTGATCTCCCTGCCTCATAGGCTAGTGTGCTACCTGCTGAGCCACTGACACTGGCTTTTTAACTGCGCATGCTCAGAAATTGAACTGTTTTTCTTAAATATTTTACAAACTACTAAAGTCTGCGAGATAAAAATGACATAGCACACACCTTGGGCCAAACTCTGTCAAATCTTCCAAGTTTTTTAATTATCCTTGAGCAAAAAACGGTCATAATTTCAGTGATTTTATTTTTGACCCTCTGTATCTTTGCCCCTGTGAACTGATTCCCACAAAATTTTCAGGATGCTGAGCTCCTGGTACCATTTCTATGCATTCCAAATTCCAAGTAAATCAGTTGAATGCAGCAAAATAATTAAGGTGCAAAAATTTGGATTTAACATTAAAGTACTTACTCAACCCTAATATGCAGGCATTACCGTGCCTGCATAATATATAGAGGACATACAATAGCAAGTGTTCAAATATGTCATTTATTTCCATGACTGAGGGGGGCGGCATCATAACTCACAAGTGCTGAAACCGTGAGTAAGTTATGAAAGTCCCGACCCCTCACGAATAGAAATGAGTGACACATTTGAACATTTGCCATTGTATGTTCTATGTATAGAATGTTATGTATTCTGTTTTCTTTTTTATTATTAATTGCTGTGTTTTTGTTTGTATAGGCTTGTGCTATGCAGAAGCTAGAGTCTCCCCTCCCAAATGTACTGTGGAGTTCATTGCAGGCTTATGCTGTGCATAGGCTGGAGGCACCCCTCCACCTTCGCTGAAAGTAGTGTGGAAGTTCTGTTCCCTTCTCCAAGCTTAGTCCGCTGCCAAAAGTAGTGTGGCTGCTGCTGTTTACCTTACTGTGTTGATCAAAGGCAGTTTCTGCCATTTATGTGAGCCAAGTGAGTGCAAACTACAGTTGTCTGATTTCTTTACTGCAGATTCTGTGACAAGTGAGTGATCAGGAATTGCAATGATCTTTTTTCCAAATAACAGTTGGGGAGCATAAAAAGTGTACTGGGGTGGAAAAGAGTGACAGAACATTGTAGCATTTAAGTTTAAAGAAATGTTTAATTAAAAGTGACTACACTTGCTAGTAGTGGGGGGAAAGATGGCAGAATGAGCAGGAGTTTCAACATGAAAGGAGCAGTACTATTGGCTGAAATTAGCAGAAGGATTCATTGTAGGACTGGCCAGAATGGCAGGGCTAGATTTACTGTTATGCAAAGTAGTCCCTGCATAGGCTTGTGGTTTTCTGGGGGCCTTTTCTTCAGAGCTGCTTTCTGTGAGTGTATGCAGAGCATTTACTTTGTTTTCTGTCCATGATGTTATTCCTGTTCTGCTACTGGCATCAATCTGCCTCTGAAGGGGTGGGAACTTGTGATGTGGGGGCAGGGGTTTACCGGAGCCTATCGCCTATGTTGACATCATCAACTGAGGTCTGAACCGATGACCATTAACCCCATCACCCAACCACAGCTGCTTTGTGCACTTAAGCACAGAACTGAAGCCCTGGGATTTTGGTACTATTGTATAAGTCTCAAGGAATCATGGGACAGTTGCTTATCATGGTCAGTCAGTGTCAGTGTCCTTCATTTGTATATCTTTGGTTTCAGGTCAGGGTGGGGGCAGGTAGTGGAGTAGTTGAGGTCGGCCAGAGCAACCACTGTGAGCGGCAGTCAGGAATGAGTCACAACCTGGAGGTAGGTTGTTCCACCAGATCAAATATGTGCACAGACAGCCCAGCAGCTATTGTGTGCTGATCTGGAGACAGCCTACCTACTTGGTTCCTTAACCAGCTGCACTAGCAGGCTGTCCTGCAGTGTACCAAGCAGGATACAATATATCCATGTTTTCTTTGTGAAGCCAACCTGGAGCCTAAACACATAGCAGATTTGATAGTCCCACCACTCAAACTACTTCAAGAGTTTATATAAAAAAAATCTCAAAATAACAGTCTGCTGTTATTTGCTCCTAGTGCTCAGTCTCTCTCACCTGCGTGTGTACACTGTCAATGCCATTTCCCCCAATTTTCAACTGACATTGAACTAGAGCAGAAGGCTTTCCTGACTCTCAGCACTTTAGAAGTGTCTGAAAACAGCTACAAGCAACAACTGAGAAAACCCCTTATATTTTAATAAAAAAAAAATCCGCTAAACAACTTTTCAAGATAAAAAACCCTCTACTGCCTGTCATCGAGGCAAATGTCAGGAAGGATAGGAAAACCAAGAACAATTATAAAATTTTCAGGTAGCATTTTACTATTATCAATAACAATAAAATTAAAAAAAAAATAGAATTGTTCAGCATAGCTCATTTAAAGGCAGTACAAACAAAACAAAGTCCTTCATCTGAGGATATCTCTAATTCTAAATTTAAATCTGTCTCTTACAAAAGATTGCTGTCTTTATATAATAAGTCTTTACCTGGCAATTAATTTCTGCATCCTGAGCTCAATAAAGGCGAACACCAGTGACCTCAGCTTATCAGTGGTATCTTACCTTTTCTTTTCTGGTTTCTTTTTCATTGTATGTAGTTTACCTGGTGCAGCTATGTCCTAGAAACAAATATTTTAAAACCCCCTTCCCTGATCCCTGGTTTCTGCCATAACCACACAGCACTACTAGCTATAGATGTGCCGAAAAGGTAAACATTGTGAGCATGCATGTTCACATGCTGCCACGCTATCAATGCATATGAATTGGAATGTGCAGTTCCATCACCCTGCTCTAACGATGTTTATGTTCATGTGTACAAAACTGGGTATCACTCAGTTTCAGTTTTCCATTTTTCCTTTTTGTAAGTCAAGTATGGTGTGGTAAGCAGCTGAGCCAGTGGATAGAAAACTGTCTGACAGAAACCAAATCTGAGTTGGGACCAAACTGATAGAGGAGAGAACTGGCCCGAACAAAGTACTACCCAATAACTGAAGTGGGAAGTGGTTCCCAACCCTCTAATATGGCTCTCATACAAGATATTCAGATGATAGATCGTCAACTGAAAGTCTGCCCAAAAGATGACGATCTTGGTTGCCAAGCTGTCAGAAGTTTAGAAAGAGACAAAGCAAGGTACGGCTATGAAAGGACTGTCAAATATGATGGGACAGATTGAGAGAATACCCTGTAAAGGTTGTGTATAGAAGACTTAGAGAATGGAGCAAAGATCACAAATACATGAATTACAGTATCAGCCTTTTCAGATGGTGAGGAGAGCAATGATCCAAAGGCAAAGAGGCACAGAGGGATCTATCAGTTTCACTGGGTCTGAGTGGCCTAGCTTAGGTCAGGGAAAATACATGCAGTAGTCTCCTGCAATATGGCATCTCTCTGCCAAATTAGATAACACTACCAGCAAAGCCTGAACTAGAGCCAGTGTCCCTTGGGCCCTTCCGGGGATGAGATGGTAAGACTATCATCAGGTGGCCATCCTCTGGCAAATTAAACAATTCTTTCAGTCCCCCTTTTACCTGTGCCTTCGGATCACTGCTCTCCATGCCATCTGAATGGCTGATACTGTAATTAATGTATTTGTGGTCTTTTCTCCATTGCTTCCATGATCTGTCACCTGAATAGCTTGCACAAGAGCCATATTAGAGGAATGGGAACCACTTAACCTCTCCAGTTACTGGCCATGCCTTTTTTTGGCCAGTTCTCTCCTCCTATCAACTCAGTCCTTTCTTATGTCATTGCTCCACGCACACTTCATCCCATGCTGTATACCTTTGGTTAAAGTCCATAAAACTGTTAACAAACTGTTCAGTGTCACCAGTTACAAAAGCAGTCCACTTCTGTAAATTTTAAAAAGCTGTCTGTGAGTTCAGTTACCACAATTGTGGAGCTCTCTGGTATTACTGATGTTCAGTTCAGCTGCTAGCTTCACCATGCTCACATACTATCTATGCTCCTCTTTCACCAACAAAGCCTCTTTCAGTCGTCGTGAACTCTGGAATCAGTTTACTTGCTGCTTGCCTTGCTCCATAACAGGATCCTCAGAAGGGTAAAGGCAGGGACTGTGAGGCTGGGAGGGTCATCCCTAGTACACTGTACAAAACACAGCAGCTCCGATTTATAGTCTAAAATGAGAAGACAATGCGCAAGAAACACAGACATTTCAAGCGCTTACAGCATGTGTTTAATGGAGATTCCCAGCCCTCATGCGACATTTAAAAAGCCTAAAGAGCATGGGAATGGGTGCACTACAGAATACTACAAAATATTTGCAAGGAACTCACATACTTTTAATTGATGCAGAGCATGGTCATGGAAGCGGGCATTCTAATGTGCATGTGTGGCCACGGAAGTACACGTTCTAAAGTGCATGCACTGGTAGCGTGGTTTGGCAGAGCACAGCAACATGTGAATGTGTATGCTCACAATGTTTACCATTTCGGCACAGCTATAGCTAGTTGTGTCACATGGCATGGCTACGAACAATGAAAAAGAAACCAGAAAACAAAAGGTAAGAAACCATAGATAGGCTTGCCACTTAGGTAACTGGTGTTTTCTTTTAAGAGACATCTAGTTTCTCACAAATGTATTAGAACTTTATCAGTTTCTTCCTTGAAGGTGCAACAAAATAGAACATTGTGTCCCAGAACTGATCTCTTGTTAACAAATCTGCAAATGAGTTTGTGGAGGTCAAACTGCATCTCAGTTAACCCCCCCCCAAGTTCGAAATAGCTTTTTGCAATCCATTTTCAAACCAAGGGATCCCAGTATCACAAAAATTCACATATATTTTTATGACTGTGGATACACAAGGGTGAAGAAAAGCTAGAAACAGCAAGTGGAGGCAGGAAGATAGCAAGGCGCGGGGAATCATGATACCATCAGAGTGATCAGGTCCTAGGTCTCAGAAGAAAATTTGATCGCACAATCAGACAGACCCTTGTGAATACAAAAAAAAGTTAGTTATCTGTACAGCACCAGATTGTAAATTAGAGAAAGACTAAGGTGTTTCAGGAGTTGTAGGTTTCTAGTAGCCTTGGTGGTGCAGCTGGTAGAGTAACCAGAATGGTATTCCAGATCACCAGGGCTCAAATCCCAGCTAAGGCATGTCTTTAGTTCTCTCCTCTATTTATCGATTGATTGAGATCCCTTCATTTAGCTGCAACATTAAACTGAGGTCCCTTCTGCCCATATCTGGTCACTGTCCCAGTGGAGGTTAAAGATCTTATGTTGTAGAAGAACAGGGAGTTTCTCCAGTGTCATGGGCAACATTCTCTCATCAATGAAATAGGTGCATGCAACCCCCCCATGATGCCCCTAGAAACAAGCTATTAACACTTAGTGTGCTTTTCCAATTCAAAAATGACACGAGTAAGTAATACTAAAGTGTAAAGAACAAGCGGGTTTACACACCTCATTAGCGTTGTGACATCATTGGCATGTGAGCGAAGCTTGAGTGCCTCAGTGATGACAACACTAATGAGGTGTATGAACTGGAGAGTTCTTAACACCATGGGGTTCTTATTTTTTACTGTATAATGCAAGAGCAAGCATGATTTTTTAAAATTTTTTTTAGGTGAAACTGCAGTTTTGCTCAGCAGGTGATTGTGATAAAATCTGCTGAAGCTGCAGCTCAGCCTGTGCTCCAGTTAGTTGTTCAGTGGTAAGAGCATGGGTCTGATTTTCAGCAGCTGTGAATAGCTGTTCTAAATGTTCTGAAAATGTTGTTCTCAATGTATGTTGAGAACGTTTTCAGATCACAGAAAAAAACAAACTAATTACGTATTATAAATAAATCAATAGAACATCACCATATGCTACAGCATCCACTAATATGAAACTAAGGAGGAAAACCACAGCTGATACCATCCTGTGATGACTATAGTGCTTCTGGCCTCCACACTACAGCCACTGCCACACAGACTATGATTGCACCTGAGGGGGCAGACATCCACAACCCCAGGGACCCTCTATGGTGGTGGTGGGGGGGTACCAGTGGGAGAAAGTAGGGGCAGGCCTGTGACGCCACTGGAACTGGCCTGAGAACCTGACACTGGAGGGAGAGAAAAAAAGAATAAACAGTTATATGCTTAAAACCTTTATATTTTTAACAATTGGTTTATACCATTGTATCTAAGTTTTTGGGTTTGTCAGAGTATTTATCTTCTACTTATTTTACCTTAACCAGCATGTTTTGCACTGTGCTGTTTCAAAAACATCTGACTGTCCCTAACTGATGTCACAAGAGCTGTGTTTTTGACATTGTACAATAGCTTGGTTGCATGGTGAGTACTGTGATGTCACATAAAGACACTGTAAAGTTAGAAGATCACTGAATGTTTTTTGTACACGTTTAATGGAAAAGTGAAAAAAATGGATGACTAAACAAGAAGAAGCAAAAAAGAGTTTACAAATGTGTTATCAAGTGTATTGCAATAGCTGAATACAGAACACATGATTATAAATTTTTGTAACATGGCATCAAACAGAAATGACAAATAAGGAAATCTCATTGGATCAAATACAACATGTGATCAAAATTGGAGCTGTGACTCATTCCCCATTAAGGCACGCTCCAACTATTAATCACAGGGTCACTGGGTCAAGCTCCAGCACCACTAACTGTCACAGCAGGAAACAGAACACACATTGCAGCGAATACGCAGCATGTCAATGCGCCAACTCAAGGCCGAACAGAACTGTACAAACTGAAACAACAACGCATGTATTCCCATGTTACAAACACTTTAATGCCCTCCAGAGTCGGCTTCTACTGGGGAATTAATGCATGGTTGGGTGGTTGAAGGCACTCGGCCAAGGCTTCATGCCACAACCCCCCCAACCATGCATTAATTCCTCAGCAGAAGCCTCCTTCGGCATTAATGCATACATATACTAAAGTGTAGAACAGCTGTTTATTTAAGACTTCCCATCCCACTACTGTCCTATCTCTATCAAACTTCTCCCAGCTACTATGCATTCTTCAGAAGGCTATCCAAGTATGATTGTCTGAATACTTCTCACAGCCTATGTTTGATAACTTTCAGGCCAATTTCCATCCAGTCCAGAGCACAGAGACTTTCATTCTCCATCTGGTTAGTGTTATTCTACATACCAGTAATGCCTTCTTCATCCTGTTTCAATGGTTAGACTTAAAGTGAGTTTGTTACTTTTGAGAAAATTTTGAAAAACATTTGGCTGGATTTTCAGAGCTGCATCAAAGACTTTTGGCACGATTACTCCGCATCCTCGACACATGTGACAATAAGGTAGACCCACTAAAAGGTGGTCTAAATTTTGTGTGCAAATGTCATGACTGGCGGCATTTTGGAAGGTTTATAATGATGCATGTATCAATATATGATGCATGTACTGTATCACTATTTTACCAACAAGCAGGTATAACTATGGCAAACCATTTGAAAGTATTCATTCGAACATTGTGCCGCATTTTGGATGTTGCAGGTGCAGCACAATATCAGGAACTGTGCCTGCAGAAGTCCATTTGGAAATCTGTCTCATAGTAGTTAGATATAATTCAGTTTATATTGTACATATTTTCTGCATTTTATCTTCCATTGTTTCTGCATAATTAGATTAACTTGCGTGGAAACAGGATCTTTGTCCCCTCAAGTTCATCTGCTAATATATGCTGCTAGATCCTTTGCTGAAGTCACAGTACTCTGCTTGTGACATCACAGTTTGTTGCTGTGGAAGTCCTTGTGATGTCACAAACAAAAGATGATGGGCCGAATTTTCAAAGGCCATAGAATGATGCAAGGTGCATGCATCAAACAAGTCTGATGCAAGAGGCACCTTGCGCCAATGGCTGCGTCAAGTGCTATATTCAAAGGCAGCCTGCATCACCCAGCAGGCTGCCAGCACCAGAGTGTGCTAGCGCCCACCTTGCACCATGAAAGTGGCTGCAGCATGGTACTGGGGGCTTGCGGCAGACCAAGACTGCTGCAGCCCTCAAATCCTGATTTTCAAAAACCTCCCCAGGAACTAAGTGCCAAGTACCATTAGACCAGCAAAGGACTGGTCTAATGGTACTTAGACATCTCCTGGGAGGGTCGTCCGGTATGTGCCACTGTGTGACCTGCCCCAATCCATCCCCAAAGGGTGATCCCTGGTGGACTAGTGGTCCCCTACACTAACTGTGCCTGTATATAGCCTCCCTGGTACTCTAGTGGCCCCCACCTGACATAGGGAAACAACCATTAACCGCAGTCCATACCGACCAGCAACCGCACTTCAGACGTTACCACAGCCGCCATTGGAATGCGAACTTTCAGAGTGAGTACTGTATACAGTACATGCTCTGACAGTTAGTCAGTGGCCTGCTGTCAATGGCGTGAGGCTGTGCAGTTACCCACATTATGATTCGGGGAGGGGTGGGAGTGGGAGGTGGGAACTACTGCCAGGTGGAGGGCCCACTAAACCACCAGGGTCCTGGACTGTTTGGGCGTGGGGATTCTGATGGTACAATAGTGGTGGGGGCTCTAGCCAGCACCTTGCCCCTGTCTGTGAATGCTGCAGACACCCCACAGCTGTTGTGGCATACCGGGTAGGTGCACCATTCATTTGGCACACTGCCACATGTGCCACTAGCTCTGGGATTTAGGCACTGGGACCCTGTGGAATGGAAAATTGGGTGCAGGGTCCCGGACGCATCCTTACTCGATGCAAGCTGCCATTGTCTTAGTTTGAGCCAGAGCTTTGAAAATCCAGCACGATGACTTCAGCAAATGATTAGGCAGTCAGAGTAGATCAGCTGTATTAGGCAAAGCTCTCATTCCCATGTCAATGAACTGAGTAATGAAGAAAGAAATAGAAACACAGAACTCCATCAAATATAAGCTCAATTTTTTTCAAAGTTTTTCCAAAAGTGACAAACTAATTTCATTTGTAAAAATTATTTTAGCAGGTAAGCAGTGCAGAAAATCATACAAGTCTCATTTACAAATGCAACCTGGGGAAAGGATTATAGGTTGATGGAGGGAAAGAGAAATAGGTATAATGCGGGTAGCACTAAGTTACCCAATAACACAGCAATATGTACTTTAAACTATGCCTTTAATGCAGTCAACCATACCATTGTAATTCATTGTTTCTATACCTTTGCTTATATTTCTACTTCTCTGTGGTCCTGGCTCCTTTCCTGTCTCACAAAAAGATTTTCATTTGTAACAAAAGCTTTTCCTGGATGAGGAATGGCCACTGCTATTGAGATTCTTCTGAAGGACTCCACTATTGGTTCTGTAGTATTCTCTATTTGTCTCCCTCTTGCCCAGGTGCCAGATATCCCAAATTAGCCTTTCAGTTCTGTGCTACCAATACTGTTTTCATCAATTCCTTTGACTCCGTCAGTGATGACAGCTCATATCTCCACTCTTCTGTTACCCTAATGAAGGGATCTTTTTTGTGAGGTTGCATCGTTCATATGAAAAAAGAAGGTAAAAAAAGTCCAAATTCTTTCTGCGAATGAAGGGAATCTTTTTTCATATGGCCATACAAAACAAGAAATTCGGGTCATGAAAAAAGATTTTAAAATGTGTTAAAAACAAATTTCTTGGTGATTTTTCCCAAACTAACTCTAGAATCCACCTAATGGGGGCCTGATTAGCAAGATACATGTGCTGGTGTCTCTGCAGAATATCATTTCTATGGGTTTTCAAAAGAATAAAAAAAAACAGAAACAAGATGGTGGTCATACGAAAAAATAATTTTTTCTCACAAAAAAGATTACCCCCATACAAAGCAGAATCTTTATTGTATGGGCCAAATCCTTTTTTCATATGAAACAATTATGCAAAAGACTGTACTGAGCATGCTCAGAACTGAAATTTCAAGTCCTATAACTCTGGAATGGATTAATATTTTTTCACTAAACAAGCAAAAGGCACCACTCTGGCCCAAGCCCTTTCTACTCTGAAAATTTCAGAGCAAAATTCCAAATTATCTGGATACTAGGCAGTGACAGAAAAACAGCAACCCCCCCCAGATTTTTCACTTTTTTCACTATCCAGATCTCAGACTACACACGTCTGACCAGAAGAAAATTTATCAAGTCAAGAGACCTTCCCCAAGATTGTGTGTGCAAAATTTCTTGAAAATCTATTGAGTGGTGGCAAAGTTATTAAAGTGCAAAGTTAGGGGTGTAACATTAAACAACCTGTTCAACCCTAACTATGGTGGTGCTACAATGCCACTGTAATTCACTGCAAAAGAACTGTGTTAATGCACAAGTTATGGATCAGCTTGAAGCAGAAGTACTAGATAATCAGGAAGTGATCATCAAAACTCTGCTTTTTGGCTGCAAGCATGCAGTCATAGTTCTGGTTTCCATATCAGTAAATATTTTTCTAGCGATCTTTAGTTTTTTAGATATTTAAAATTGATTTCCATTGTTATGGATCCACAGTAAATATGGCTGCTGCCTAATTTGCAGCCTAGCTCTCCAACTCATGGCGCATCACATCTTTTGTTTACTTTCTTGGGACCCTGTGCTGCATGTTCCTGCTGTTCCTGTGTGGTATTGCAAGTCATGCGCATGTGCAGTTGGCAGCAGAGGGTTCCAATTCAAAATGGCAGGTGGGAGAAATTTAAACAACAATGAAGAAAAATGGAGCAAATTATGGGGTGAGAGTACAGCACAAACAAGAAAGATTGCCAGATAAGTGCTCAATGGAGCACAGGAAATAAACTGTTGTAAAATATTGATTTTTTATCTAGTATTGCTGCTTTAACTCCACCAAAGTAGAGAAATGTAGTTTTTGGGTTTCCAACCCTATCTCCCTACCCCAAGTAGAAAAAGAACAATACCACACAAGCAACTACAGACAGCCATCACTAGGCAAGACAAATAACACACAACTGGTTCCAGATTGCACAAATGCAGTATCAACAATATGCTACCTTCTTGGATTGGTATCTGTGGCCTGCACACTGCAAGACATACACAGTCACTTCTGGTTGCAGCTAGAAATCCATGATACTAAAATCACATCACTACATATGTCTGTAGAAGTGCAGGCCCCTGCAGCCACAGTTGTAAACCCATGTTACCTAAATTATAGCAATTTGTCTGTCTGTAGAAGCACTGGAAGCTATGGGGCAGGTGCTTCTGCAGCTACAGGTACTCATGAAAACTGTAAGATGTACACATGCACCTCTGGCTGCAGAAGCACAGGGCCTCTTCTGCAGCCACAGGTGTGAGATACACACACTGACTTCTGGCTGTAGAAGTGCAGGCACCATGAAATCCATGATACCCAAATTGCAATACTACTTCTGTCTGCAGAAGCACAGGCCCCTGTGGGACCAGTACATCTGTAACCACAGGTACTTATGCACACTGTAAGACGTACACACACTTCTGACTATGTCCTGCACTATAATAGCCACAAGAGTAAGATGTGCACACTGACTTATGGCTGCAGAAGTTCAGGCTTCTGTGGGGTGTGCACTTCTTTAGTCATATATAGAAATCCATGATACCCAAATTGCAACACTACTTCTGTTTGCAGAAGTGCAGTGCCCTGTGGGGCCAGAGCTTATGCAGCCACAGGTACTCATGCACACATTAAGACATACACACTTTTCTGGCTGAAACAGTTGTATGTTGTTTGACTTATTGATGATGGCTGTCTGTGGTTGCTTGTGTGGTCTTCTCCTTTTGTTGCTGGAGGTGTGGGGAGTTAGGGTTGGAAACCCTAAAGCCAAATTTCCTTACTTTTTGTGGGATTAAGTTGAACCCTAACTGGAGCAATAACACAGCTTTTTGTAACTTATTTTCTTTTGGTTTAGAGATAGTGGAATTGTATCCTAGTTCACACAGGTCCTGAAGAGAACTGCATTAATAGATACAAACATACAGGGCCCTCCTGAACCCTGCACTAAGAAAAGATTCCATCTGCCAGTGGAAGTGCAGCTATGGATGGAAAAATATTGGTGTGTCTGTCATGGGGGCTGTGGAAGTGCCTGGCCCTTTGTGCCCTGCATATCTATGTGGCTAAAGATGCAGACACACATGGCCAGTAGTCTGTCTTGCTGCAGAAGTACTGAGCCTTCTGGGCCCTATGCGTCTGTGCAGCTATGGGTGCAGAGATGCAGGGCCCTCCATGCCCTATGCCAAGAGAAGACTTCTCTTAACTATGTGGTTATTTGTTGCCTGTGTGGCCTACACTGCACCCCCCCCAGGCTGGGGGTGGTGCTGCTGGTGGTGCTGCATGGCATTGCTGTCCTGCCAGCCTCAACCCCTCCAGCTGGCTCACTGAACTCACCCTCAAACTCATTTCACTGGCATGGGATCACAGCATGCTACCTACTGGGTCAATGGCTGTACCTGCACACAGTGTTTCTTCATAATATCTGTTTTACAATACCAGGATAGATACACTACAAAACAGAAAATACACATTTATAGGAAAACAAATAAATGGTCTTGAACAACAGATGTCAGAAAGGAAAATACTATAGTCTAATCTTCCCAAAGACAATATCTTGCCTCCCAACTAAGCTCAGAGAAAACTTGATACCTGACTATCTTTTATCTCCCACACAAAGCTAGCTGGAATGCAGGCTGTGCTCTTACCATGGAGGTTCCTGAAGGCAAAAGGCTCCTGTTATAATTAAACCTCTGAATTTATAGCCTAAGGCTAAAATCCTCTGACTAGGTTATTTTCAAACCCACCAAACATTTTAAATTCTGTAACAAGTTTGTGATCAGTTGCTCCAATCAGCTTAAAACCTGATGCGTGTCCGACTATGTCAGTTCTGCACCCAGTTTTCATTCAAATACTCCAATCGCCCTAAACTCTGAGTATGTGTGTGTCCATCTCATGCTTCTCTGAGATTTATTACCCTGTGCAGAGCCATTGCCTGCTAGTGATGAAGAGTTTCCAGTGTTTTTAGTTAGCATACCATGCAGAAACACTCTGGTGAGAATATGAAGAACAGAAAATTGTTTCACTAACATAAGCCTTTAACAGTTCAGTACCCATTTCTGTCAGCATTCCTGTCACATTGTGAAATTATCTTTCAACCTGTATTTGAAAATTCCTACCATTCATGTTCGTGAGGTAAAGTCATGTAAACAGTTTATTCAAAATCTGGGACTAAAATATTGTCAAATAGCCAGGTTATGATTAAAAGAACACAAAAGTCACATTTTTATGCTGCAAGCCATTATTGTTCTACTGTACTTAATATGCAACCTAAAAATTCTTAGATCACACATACAAATCTTTGACTATTCAAAAAACAAGAATTTAAAATTTGTTGTGACCAAATAATTTTTCATCCTTATATCAAAATCTCTGTCCAGCCCCCTAAATTATTTTGTTTAGTTTGCAGTACAATTCTTGGGTCACACTTAAATGTGTGACCAAAGAAGTAATCTGGTAGAAAAACAAGCATTTTTGGTGTGCAGAAAATATTGTTGGATCACACTCAAATGTGCGACCAAAGAATTAATCTGGCAGAAAAACAAGCATTTTTGGTGTGCATGAAATATTCTTCTGTCACACTTAAATGTGCAATCCAAGAATTCCATTTTTGGTGCTCACAAAAAATTGTGGGGTGGCACTTAAATATGCAACACAAGAATTCCATCTTTGGTGCACATGAAAAATCCTTCTTAAATGAAGACTTTACAGCTCGCAACAGAAAAATTGGCCATCTTGCTAAAATGATGGTGAAATAACTTTTTGCTGACAGTTAGACCTCATGTCATGAACTTGGTCACTAGAATATGTTAAATTCTGTCTGAATGGGGGCTTTGCAGAGTGACTGCAAAATCACCTTTCAACCTATATTTGAAAAATAAAACTATCCTTGTTCATGTAAACAGTATGCTCAAAATTTGGAACTACAGTATTGAAAAATGGCCAAATTATGAGTAAAGATATGTGACACAAAACTTTTTATGCGCACCAAAAGTGGAAATTTCTGTACCGCACATTTAAGTGTGACACAAGAGTTTTTTGTGCACACTAAAATATGGAACTCTTGGCTCACACATTTAAGTGCCACCCAAGAACTCCATTTTTGGAGCATACTAAAAATTCTAGTGTTGCAGATTCTTGTATTGCACTTAAATGTTCAACACGAGGCCCCGACACAGCATAAGAACAGCCATCTCATTAAGCTGACAACCAAAGCAACTTAAAGTCAAAAAGGCATTTCTGACCCATTTTAAGAAAAACAAACACCAGAAGCAAGCTTAAAGAGTCCTGTTGAACAAGATTTGTGTATTTGTTTTTTTAATTACTAGTTTTTATGTATTTTAATTTTTCAAGAAAAAAACAAGATGGCGGCTGTCACAACCCAAAAACACAAGTCGTGATCTAAAAATGGATAGTGAAAGAAGAACTTTGGGGTCAGATCAGAGGGCTATCCTGAAAACTCTACTGAGCATGCTCAAAAGTCAAACTTCAAACCTTTTAAGTCTGGAATCGATTAATATTTTTTCATGAAACCTTCAAATGGCACACCCTTGTCACAAGTGCCTTCAGTTCTGAATGTTTTGTAACAAACTTCCATACTGTCTTAGCTGTTAGTGATAACAAAGAAGTTTTGTCTTTATGTATTTTTGACATTTCCTGATCTCAGAATCTCGATAAGCACCCATCAAGAAACTTCATACATCTTGAGAATAAGACACCTGGACTGTGCATGCCAAATTTTGTGCAGCTGCATCAAATACCACCAAAGTTATCAGGGTGCAAAGATTGGGGTTTAGCACTGAACACTTGGCTCAACCCTAGCTACAGTATACTTGCATTGCCGCACAAGTATAATATATAAGGGAAGTGCCATGCCCCCATTAGAAATATGTGTGATATTTCTCCCAAGTGTATTTTCTGCTCATGACACTATAGGGTGTACCAGAGCATGAGCACCATGGTTGTTGGTTGTTGTAGTTTAGACCGAGCAGGTCATTGGGACTGCAGACACGAGTGGGTGTAGTCTGGATTGATGCAGAATTGGTGAGGGCCGTTGCTGGTGAGAAGGGAAATAGAGTGCCAGTGTTGGAGATGAGGATTCCTGGCCAAGAGCCAGAGGGAAGTATGTGACAGGGAATATCCCTCTGGAAAACGATTGTGTTTTTTTAACAGACTTGTTTTCAATGTGTTTTGGGGAGAAACTTAAACAACGATGGTTTTAGCTACTTTGAGAAGTTAGGCTGCAGAACTAAAAGGACTTCTTGAGATCCAGACATGAAATGAAAGTAAAGGTTCTGCTTTCGGAACTGTGGAGCTGGTGCTGCTGGTGGGGATCAATCAGGAGCTACAGTGAGAATAATCTTCTCATGGGGAGCTACAATGAGAATATCAGACCTACATTGAGAATATAGTGATATTCTCACTGTAATGTAGGTCCACAAGGAGCAAAAATAACAGTGAGTGGAGGTATAATGACAAGATGAAAATGACAGTTTGGCTAGTGACATCAGTAACAGCAATGTCTCAATAGTATGTTGTTATTACTGTTGTCACAATAGATATTTTTATGGTTACTGTCATCACAGTAAACCAATCAGAGAACAGCTTTCACAATGCTGCTGACAGCACAATGCCTAGTGAAGCACTGAAGCCACCTGGTAAAATGAAAGAAAAACAGCAAAATCCTCAAATAAACTGCAGATTTAAAAGCTATAACCTGTAACCTACTGTTGTATATATCAAATATACAATAGCCCAATTCAAAATAGGCAATTTATCATCACTTGTGAGATGGATGGAGCCTTTAGTGTTGCGGCTCCCGTTCTATGGAATTCTTTGCCAGCTCAGGACAGGGAAACCCCCACAGTGGATATTTTTAAGGCCTGCTTGAAGACTTTTCTTTTTTCCCAAGCTTTTGATATTTAGATTAGTATATACAGTAAAGACTGTGATTGTATTAGACATATTTATTTTATTTTGTATAAAATTCTGTGTTTTAATTTTGTGCTTTTAAAACTGTGTTTAAAATTTGTACGGCACCCAGAGCCTCCAGGATTGGGCATCTTTTAAATGAATTTTGCCTTGCCTTCATAACTCACACGTGGCTCTGGTGGATCAAATCCTTAATAAAATAATACATTAGTAGTTCGCAGTAAAATAGAAATTTCCTACCCCAAGAAAATACACAATGAACTCCAAATTCAGTGTCTCTGTATTCACAGACTATGTACTTATTTCATGTCAGTTTCAGGATATTCCAGTTTTGCTCAGCACTTACGTCTGTATGTAATATGCAGTATTAAAGAAAAAAAAAATTAAGCAACTTTTAAATAAGTATTTTAACAAAAATTTTTACTAAATCTATCAATATCTCAATTCATATTAAGATCTTTCTTGTTATTCTTACAGGTGTCTCAACAGATTACTTCCTGTTCCATCCTATTCTTATTCTTCCACATCTACCAAGTAATATAAAAGTCATGTGAAAACGTGACACTTTCCATTGAAATAATGTTTCACCATACTTTCAACGATACAAGTTATCTTGATTGATAACTTGCTATGTATTCATTATGTCTATATTTGATCTCATTTTATGGTTATATAATAAGAACAGACACATATTAATAATTTCAACCCACAGATATTTACCACCATCTGTATCTTCACCTAATGTTTGAAAGCTGTATAATCACTTGTCACATTGGTGCAGCCCATTAGCTTCTGGCCTGTTGGTGTAAAAAGGCCTGACATAGATGCCAGATGAATTAACATACAGGGCAAGATTCTCAAAGGATCATCAGTGCATCTGAGATGCACCAAGCAACCCCGACTTGTGCACTGGCACAATTCCGGGAGGGGGATGATGCGCCGGTCATCACCAATGCACCAGTTCATCACAGATGTGCTGCACACCACACAAATTTATATGCAGCACATCTAGAGGGGCTGTGCAAGGGGCATGCCCATTTATGTGGTGCGCAGACCCATTCACTGCCCAACCTGGAGGTGCATCCCCGGGGCAGCTCCGGAGATGCGCCTCCCAAAGGTAAGTCTACTTCAAGTAGACTTAAGTGGGTCAGCCACCCACAGAGTAGGCTGCTGTTCTGCAGACATTAGCATGGCAGCCTGCCCACCCTAGCAGTCAGTGTACCTTGACTGCATCTCCCTTTAACAATGCTGCACTCCTGTGGCGAAAATGTTGGCTCTGTGGACCCCCCCTGCCTGCATCTCCGTTAAAATGCTGTTCTGTGGCAGTACAAGTAATGTACAGAACCCCTCCCTGAGCCAAAACGCACTCAGCAACAACCCACCCTCAGGCACCCCTACCCACTCTGCTGGCCCCATCCCTGCATACTCCCCCTGTCGGCTGGCAGCTCAACCCACCCTCATACTGCCACGGTTGCCCACCGACAGAGCTGTCTGCAACTGACAGCTACTGTACAACCTGTAGCCCATTGGTGGACCATGTGGACCAATGGGCTTGCAGTGTGTAGTACACACTGTCATGTGAATAACAACTACTTTCCTGTATATGTGGTATGAACTGACTGTATATCTTTCCTTATTAAACGTATACCCTCACCCTTGACAAAGCCCACGCTGGGCAAAACGGTCACATAAAATGTGACCAAAAAGAAACTGTGAAGGTGTTTGTATGAGTATCTACCAACCATACATATACTTTTTAACTTTTTTTTTAGCCTTTGAATTAGTGGTTCCTCAACCACTAACTAGTACTGAAAGAGAAATTATTTTCTTTCCTTACATATGGTTTCTCTGGTATTAATGGACTGATGTTATTAGAGGATATAACCATTGAGATAATGGGGGACGGGTACAGACTAGATAGGCATTGCCTCCTCCTGATAAATGTAATGCAGTGACAGCACAGTGGCCCCATGTTGCACTGAAAAGCAGCTGACTTGAAAGAGAAATAGTTCAATTATATATAGAATATGTAATGGGCTGCAGTGGGTTAACACATTTATTTCCAATAGTGAGCGATAAGACCCATAACTCACAAGTGGTGAAGCTGCAAACCTTTATGGCCTTCATATTCAGAGCTGGCCACAAACACTGTGCAGCCTGCTGTCCTGTGCTTGCGATAGCACACGGCCAGTTTTGAACAATATGGACTGACAAGGCATGCTAACTGACTGAATATTGGCCCAGGTCAGCGCCACACTAAGTGGATCTGCGTTGACATGGGCCAAGGCTGTGTATGGCCCACGGGAGATAGCACTAACCGAAATAGGATAGCACCAGGGTTCCTGTGGGCCATATTCAGCCCAAGCACACAAATGAGCTCTTTGGGTAAGCAAGGCACTAAGGGGCCATCTGAATGCCCATTATTGACTCATTTGCATGTGCACAGAAGACTCCTAGTGCTGATGATGGATGACGGTGCCGGTAACACTGACCTGGTAGTCTAGTGGTACCCCACCCCCTGATCATCCTTCCATCATGTAATAGCTCTGTCTCTGGTAGTCTAGTGGTCCCCCACTCTCCAATCACCCTTCCATTATGTACTAGGTTTATTCCCAGTAGCCTAGTGGTCCCCCACCTCCCCGATCATCGTTCCATCATGTACTACATCTATGCCCTAATAGTCTAGTGGTCCACTCAGCTGCTGAGGACCCCCACCTCAAACCCACCTCACCCCAGTCTCCACTCACCACACCATAGGAGGGGAGCAACGTGGCGGCTGGCACAGCCCTCCGTTCATCTCCTCAGCTGACTGCCATCTGACAGTCACAGAGCTTGATCACATGCTGATGGCACTCTGTGACTGTCAGATGGTGGCCGGCTGAGGAGGTGAACGGAGGGCTGTGCTAACTTCCACATTGCTCCTGTTGTACACTGAGCATCAATCAGGGTGAGGGGGTGCAGGATGGGTGTCCTCAGTTGATAGGTGGGGGGACCACTGGACTATCAGGGATAGAGCTATTACATAATGAAAGGGTAATCGGGGTGTATTGGGGGAGCTTGACACAGAGGCAGGTGACTGCAGTTCAGCTACCCTAACTTCGGGGCTGGAGGAGCGCAGCCTTAGGGCTGAAATAAGATGGGCTTTTGCGGCAGTAAACAGTGCCATTCTGGGGGCTGATTAGTGCCACCACAAACCTTTTACAATATCCCTGCACCAGTATGCATGAGGGACCCCCTCATTTGCATAGGTGCAGCACTCTGGGTTGTACCTTGCTGCTGCCAAGTTTGGGCAGAGCTCTGAAGGCCCTGAATATAGCCAGTGCTAATTATGTTCATGCTGGTGCTACCCTTTGAATATGGGGCCTTAAAACTCATTCAGGCCTAGAGACGTCTGTAGGCGGTGTCTGAAAGCATAGCCTCTCAGGACAATAATGCCTATAGATGTACTCAACTGACTTTCACTCAGGCCTAGAAACGTCTGAGGAAGTCAGCAGTTTTTACCTAACTATTAAACAAACTGAATTGCTTAGAATTGAATGCATAGCACCGTTAGAAAGGTTATTTTGCTCTGAACAATTTTGCTGCAGATACTTTGTGTCTATCATGTATACTTTAGGAGTTATTCATATTTGTTTAAGGTATGGTGTGCATGGCTAACATTTGTCTGTCAAGCCTCACCTAAGCACCTTGAATAAATCTGAAATAAAAAAAACAGTTGTTTGGTATTTCAGCTACTATAAAATAAAAACTAAATGGATTACAATTGATTGCATAGCACCATTAGAAAGGTTATTCTGTGCTGAACAATTTTGCCACTGATACTTTGTGTCTACCACATATACTTTAGGAGTTATTTGCATTTGTTTAAGGGATGGTGTGCATGGCTGACATTTGTCTCTCATGCGTCACCTAAGCACCTTGAAAAAAATCAGAAACAAATCAGTTGTTTGGTATTTCAGCTAGTATAAAATAAAAACTAAACTGATTACAACTGATTGCATAGCACCATTGGAAAGGTAACGTTGTGCTGAACAACTCTGCCACTGATACTTTGTGTGTAGCACTTATGGTTCAAGAGGTATTCACATTTGTTTGTGGCATGCTGATTATGGCTTGATTTTGCTTAGAAAGGCCCAGGATGCAGTGCTAAGAGTATACAGGACACAAGTGGTGGAAGTCTCAAAGAGCTCTTGTGGTGTGAATGAGTTAAGTATTCAATATATTCTACAGTATTGTTACTGCTTTATTACTGTTTACCTCCATTTAGCTTAAAACTGCCTTTGTTTCCATTGCAAACACGCCATCTGATCCATTATTCTTTGTGTTCTATTTTAAGTGGAAATGAAATAACAAGTTTTCTAAGTGAAATAACATATTCTAAGTGAAAATGAATATTTGTTCTAAAAGTACATGATTTAGTTACACAAACTAATCATCACTGGTGATGTATATATCTACATATTTATAAAATGTGTAAGAACAATCCTACTCTACAGTTGGTGCAAACTCATCCCATGTATTATTCCCAAATAACTACATTCCTGCACCGTTTTCATGTTTTGTCCCATATATTAATTTTGTGTCCATTTTATAATTGCAGCAGCACATTTTAGGGTGTGTGGTTGTATCTGATATATGCACTTTTCAGGGGGCTGAAGGCAGTCAACTTTGCCTTGAACCTCACAATGCACCCAAGGCATGAGTATATCAGTGTGCAACCGTATACCCAGTTGTGTGTTATTACTTAATTATGCAACACCATTAGTGATAAAAATAGCAAGATAAGTGATTTCTTTGTAGCTAACCTCAATATATTATGATAGATTGTTGTTGGTTTTGTCATAATTGATACTTTGAAGGTTAGTTTCATCAAAATGGAGTACTGAACTAATCAGAAAGCAGCTTTCACAATGCTGATGACATCACAAAAACAAACATCAAGTTTAAATGTTATAACTAGTGAACTGCTGTATTATAAATCTAATATAAAATGGCTTGACTCAAAATGCGAAGTTTATAATCACTTTTGAAGGGGCAGACCTTTCATAACTCACTTGTGGCTCTGCCACTGAAACGTTATGGTCCCCTCCCCCCATGCTTGAAGATAAAATGCATATCTTGAGTCAGGCCATTGCATATAAACTAGTTATACATCCCTGGACAGCACTCGTAGCAGTGGAAGCATGGTCTCGCACACAGTCTTTGAGTGTGAAAAGGGTTCTGACACCCTAAGGATGTAAGTGAGACCAAACTTACACTGTCAAGAGTGCGACTGGGGATGTATATCTGTATTATTGATCAAGGATGAGCAATACTATTTTTAAAATATGTAAAAACACCAGCTGCCCCAGTGGCCCAATGCCAGTGCACTGAGCTGCCATTCAGGTGACCTGAGTTTGGGTTTGTACTCAAGATGCCTTGTTGGGAGGCAGGCTAGACGTCAGACAGTGCTGCTCATGCTTAGCAGTGTGCTGCATTCAGGGAGGAATGGCATTGGGCTCTGGTGCTGCAACAATTCTTGTAGGGACCAAGGAAGCTTGCTCCCTCAACATGATGTCACTGTATTCTGCTGAGGCCATTCAGTGGGCTACACTGAAGGCGGGGGGGAAGGGGAACCAGGTAGCAAGCTAGGAGAAAACCTATGTCATATGATGGCCTGGATTCCAGTGCCCTCACCTGGCTTCTAGTGCACACCCACACTGGTCATAGATCACAGAGTGGACTACCTTGGGAAGAGGATGACCCTCCCCTGGAGTCCCTGGCACAGAGAGGAGAACCATAGGAGATGTCAGTGAGGTGGAGACCTGCGGGGATGGGGGATAAATAGGCAGGAACAAGGTATATCCCTGGTGGATATTGCCGTGGAATATTCATTTATATATTTATTTCAAAAGTTTTACCAGGAAAGTTATACTGAGCCGGTAACAGTTCATTTATATATGTGTCCTGTGGGAAGGGGGAAGAGTAAAGAACAGACCAGATAAAAATTACTATGAAAAAAAGAATATAATAATATGTAAATAAGAATAACAAAATAAATAAATACAAGAACCACTTCAAGAATAAAATTGCCATGCAGTAAAGTGCTGAACAAGCAAAAGAACATTAAACAATGACCAACAAAAAAATAATAAGAGGAGCAGGGAGTAATGAGTGTTGATTGGGGAAGATGGGCTGTGGTATTGTTAGAGTGGTGTGAAAGGTAACTGACAAATGTCCACCCCAACATCAGAAGCAACTGCAGGAGTGAATAAAGAAATCATAAAAGAGAGATTTCAGAGCAGGAAAGGAGGAGCAGAGCGAGTGGAAAAGGGCAAGAGAGAGACCCATAATTTATGGAAGTGGAATGAGAAGGCAGCTTGGCCAGCAGTAGATTATTGGTGGGAGAGCAAGAGAGAGAAAGCATGTGCTATGAAGGGAGTAAGAGGTAGAAGGGGGAAAGAGAGGAGAGAAACAAGATATGAGGAGAGGGAACCAAGCCAAAATTAGGAGGTTACGGAGGCACAGTCGGTAAGGCATCTGGCATCAAGAGAGGGGAAGGAGAGGGACACATTCAAAGAATAGTGGTGAGTAAGCAGGGGTTTGTTAAGGGCAAATCGACACAAGGGGTGAAACAGGAAGTCCAGTCTAGGTAAAGTGGACTTAGTTTGGAGCAGCACTGTAAACAATGTTGGCATAGTCACAAATGGAGAGAATCATCTTAGTGAGGATTTCTCTGTGAACAGGAAGTGGAATGCTTCGTTTATTCCTGTGAAGTGCTCCAAGTTTGGGGTGAAGCTTCTTGAGGAGTGCAGCCACATGAACAGAGAATCAAGGTGGTGATTCAGCCAGACCCTGAGGTCTTCAGTCACTTCACCTTCAAGGGTATGAAAGGAAAGAAGGGGGAGACTCTAGCAAGCCTCTGCCTGGTGTCAAAAGTCATAGAGACCATTTTCTTTGCACTGAGGGATAACTTATTTTTCTCAGAACCAGTGCAGGATGTTGTTAAAGTCCAGATGGAGCTGGTTCATGATGCAGGGGCAGAGGAGCCAGTGGTAAAGAGTACCATATCACTTGCATACATGTGAATGGATGCAGAGTAGCAGGCAGTTGGGAGGTCATTTAGAAAAATAGAGAAAGAACTGGGCCAAAGACAGACCTTTGGGGGATACCTGAGCTGATTGGGAGTATAGGGGAGAGGATGTCTCCTATATGGCTATCTTGTGACCTGCCCTCAATGTAGGAGTGGAACCACTCAGCTGAGGAGGCAGAGAGTTTAGCTGCCTTAAACTTGTCCAGGGGAAGGGGCTGGGCAACAATGCTGAAAGCTTTGGCTAAGTCAACAAAGTTGGTGGAGGTGACAAGGCCTGGTCCATACATGAAAGGATAGTATCAGTGAGCCAGAGGAGAGAGGTGGAAGTGGAGTGGGACTTTCTAAAGCCAGACTGGAAAGGAGTGAAGAAGGAAGCTGAGTCAAGAAAATGGGAGAGTTGGGAGAACAAGGTGTTCCTGGAGTTTAGCCAGTGTGGGAAGAGAGATAGGAGGGAAATTACAGGGGGGAGAGAAGTCACCTCTTTTAGGTATGGGAATAACAGTAGTCAACTTCCAAGAGTTAGAGACACAGGATAAGGAGAAAGAGAGGTTGAGGAGGTTGGAAATAGGGAGGGCAATAGCATGAGCAGAGAGATACAGAAGTCTGGGGTCAAGACCAACAAGGCTCCAACTCTTCTGTGGGTTTACAGCCAAGAGGACCTTTATAGCAGCAGCAGGGGTAGTGGGTGAGAATGAAAAAAGGGGGAGGAGGGCAGAAGGATGTGTAGAGGAGGAGAGTAAGAGATAGAGGAGAAGAGAGAAAGGAGCAGGCACAAGTGGTGAAAAAGGAACTGACAGATGAGGCAACAGCAGTGGGGTCAGAGATAAGAGTATTATCCACCTTGAGAACAGGTAGAGGGGTTGTGTCGGAGGGGAGACAATGGCATGAATTACCTTCTAGACTTTGTGGGTGCTTAAGGTTGTTATGGATTGTGAATGCAAAGTGTTCAGACTTTGCAAACCTAGAAGCTCTAGTACAGGCATTTTGAAGGGTCTGGTAATTTGAAAGGTCAGAAGTGGAGCCAGATAACTTGTAGGTTTCTCCAATCAAGTTCACGCACACAGCGACAAGCCAGCAACTCTGCTGAGATCCATAGGAGGTGAGATCCTCAGACCCTGGTTGTTTTAAGGGAGGTGTGATGATCTCAGATAGTCATGAATTTGGAGGTGAAAAATTTGAGGGCATTGCCAACATTGCCAGCTATAGAAATAGGTGATCAATCAGTAGTTACCAGGTCAGCATGAGGGTGGGACAAGTTCAGCAATCAGAAAGACTGGATCTGGGTGAATTTAGGGAGCTTTGGAATGATAAATCTTACACACATAGTAGAGCATATGGTGGTCACTGAGGATGTCAAGCAAGGTACTAGCATCCTCAATATAATGGGGTTTTGAGGAGAGGACCCAGTCAAAGAGAGAGAGTGACTTAGATATCTGAAATTGTTGCAAGTGGGGTCAGAGATAAGTTGTGTTAAAAGGAGGGACTTCGCATTAAGGCAGAAGTTATGAAGAGAGGAGGAGGAGGGCAATTTAAGTTGAAATCATCTAGTGTGAGTAACTCTGCAGGGGAGGTCTGGAAGGAGAATAGTGGTAAGTAACTCAGTTACTGAAGGTGGGGGCATGCTAGGGCAACAGTAGACACTGGTAATAATTATGGGGGCAGAGAAGGGGAAGGAGATTTTGAAAATGAAGCATCTCATAGGCAAAGGGGATGAACATGGAGAGCAGAGGCTCAAACTGGATGTTTGAGGAAAGGTAGATGGCTACAACGCCACCTCTGTTTGCTTGATCCTTTCAAACATTGATGAAACAGGGGGTGGCAACATAGGAATCGGGGATCCTGGGGGATAATCAAGATTGAGGAGATGGTATAGTGCAGTGGTTTAAGGCTTTGAGCTGCAAACTTGTAGACCTGGGTTTGTATCCCACAGCCCCCACTTGCATACTATGTGACCCAGAGCAAGTTACTTAACTTCCTTGTGCTTCCTGGTTGCACCTGTAAACAAGCTTTCCGCTTAGTGTGTCTCTCCTGGTTATAAAAATAAATAAATAAATAAAAGATTCTGAGACTACCAACACATCAGGTTTAAGTTTAACCATGAGTGGTTGCAACAGGTTGATGTCAGGGAGAAGACTGCAGATTGTAATATGGGGATAGAGGGTGACAGGGTAGGCAACATATGAGCTCAATGTCTCTTGCAACTAAAAGCAGCAAAGAGCTGAGGAGCTTAAAAGAACCAATGAGATGCTTATGGGAAGGGGAAGGAGGAAGGGAGTAGAAAGACTTAAGAGGGATATAGGAGGGTTGAAGGCTGGAGTAAAAACCTCAGTGGGAAAAAATGTAAAAACCCTACTCCAAATGTGCCAGTTTCAGACAGTAAACGCTGGTGCTATCTCTTGATTCAAGATCCATGGGATAGTTACAGAGAAGTAGTACGTGACAAACAAGCGTACTGGGAATTCAGAGAACATGGAAAGATGGAACCAGTAACTGTAGGTAGGAAATCAGTGGAGACTAGAAGAACAATAGTTCTCATCTGTCCTAAACCATCTATATAGTACGTGAGACACTCTTTACAGAATAAGAGCATCTAGTGTGTAGGGAAAGAAGAGGAGAGTTCTGATTGGTTGGGAGCACTCCCCCAATCTATATTCATGCAAAGAGCTCATTTAAAAGGCATACATTTTAAAACGCTTTGGTACATGAGTTAAGGGTCTTATCCTAACGTGTGTAAATAAATACAGTTACAGTATCTCACCATTGTCTGTTATATAACCCTAATGTATGTGCTTATACTCTGTGTAATGGACAGTGGTTGTAACCCATCCTTTGACAGGAACACATTGTAAACAAATTCTCAAGCTTAAATTGGATATCTTGTTGAAATAATATTTTACCAAATAAATAAATATGTTTTAAGAACTCCTACTGATAAGAGGAGCAATGAAGGAATATTTGAAATAGTGACAACATCGCTAACACTCAGCCTGGCCAACGTTGAAATGAAATGCCATCTTTTTGGTGATTAACATATAAGGCACCTGCAAGATAAATTTTTTGTCAGTGATATTCAACAAGTCTTTCAAAGATAGCTTTTCAACTATAATGCTGGCTGAAGACACAGAGGTACCCAGTGGAACTGTATCAAGTCAATGAATTAGTGATGTATTCCAGACAATAGACTTTTAAATTATGGGCTACATGATATACCTGTGAAGCACAGGGAGGCAGTCTGAAATACGGTCAGGATATTAGGATGAAGTTACTGTAAACAGTTAGTGAGATCCTTTTGATTTTGCCTTTGTAGTGAATGAAGGGGAGAAGCATCAAAAGAGACAGTGGCAGTGCTAGCATACTGTAACTAAAGAATCCCTCATGTCATTAACTATTCTGTCTGCACACTGGAAACATACCTTTATTTTGCTAGTACCATAGCTAGGGTTGAGGTGCTGTTATAATAATACTGTGGGATAAAAATATCATGCTCTGTTAATGGCAAAAAGTCATGGAAAGAGTAACAAAATCTTTATGAAAAAAGATCCTGGCCATAAGTTGGCCCAGTGGTTTGTTGGTTGCATATGCTGCTGTGGATTGAGAGGCCTGGGATTTGGAACAGCCTCAAATCTCATCTCTGTTGTCCTGGGATGACAGAAAGCAGATGTGTCATGATGGTGAGAATTCACTTATGGTGGGGGGTGCTCGGCAATTACACATTTTAATGGAGGATGTAAAAAGATGAAAAAAATCCCGTAAAAACAGCAGAACAGCATTTTCAATTATTATTTTTGAATTCATTTTCTGTGTTGTCCATCCTTGGTTTTTCGCTTTTAAAACTCCAAAGATCATAATTACCTTGGTTGTAATGGTACCAAAAATCACGGACTCCAAGACTTCCACAACAACATTATCATGCCCACTGTGTTCACTGCTGAGACTTAGAGCCCTTGAAACCCCTAAACCTGTTTTTTTGGTTTATTTTATTGTCTTAATTTCCCAGGCTATATCTAATTTACCTGTCCATTTCCTGTAAGAGTGATTGTCATATTACTGACACTAGCAGAGGATGAAAAAGGCTGTTCACAAAAGTTTTCATTAAAATCTTTTTTTCCCCACTTTTTTTGTGTCACTTACCTGCAGAGCCAGGCTCTCCTTCAATCTATCCCCCGGCCCTGGATTCCATGCCTAATGAGTGCACCAGCTTCCGACTGCCTGTCCCCTACTCTACTGTCTAAGGCTTATCCTTCCATGTGCAGCTGACTGAGAGTAGAGCTAAAGGGAAAGCACAATGTGGGAGCAGGAGAGCCACAGGTTCGGGAGCCACAGCTGGGTATGGAGAAAAGTAAAAGCATCATCTGCCTGAGCTTGCCCTTGTTTGACCCTTTTTTCAATATTTTACATTAGTTTGTCTAGTGTATGTGAGCAATCTACTCATGTAATCAAAAGGGTCTGCATGAACATTTAGATCCAGAGTTGTCTCCAGCAAACATTTAATAATCTGAGTTAATGAATTTATACTTTATAAGTTTGGCTGCAGGGAGATGGAAATATCCAGTCTTCAGTGTGGCGCTGCCCGCAGGGCCACAGTCACTGTTTGCCTCTCCCCCAACAGCATTGCCAGTTCATCTGTTGCTGCTTATAATATGGCATGACTGTTTTGTGTTCATGCTGCAGAATGGACACTAAGTTCTAGACTTTCATGTTCTTAAGAACTACAATTTTTTTTTTTATGCTGTGCTACTAGTATTAATATTAGTCCTGGTAGTATAGCCTAGAGGTTAGAGTTAATGAGCTGTGAATGAGTTTGGTACAGCCAGCAGACAGATCAGGGCTTGATTCCCACAACCTCCACTTGCATACTGTGTGACTGTGAGCAAATCATTTAACCTTCCCAGTACTCTTGGGTCATCCCTAGAAAGAGGCATCTGTGCCTAGTGGGCCTTATCTGGTTACCAAAGAGTTAAATCAATAAAATATAAAAGTTGCTGGATTTAAAACACCTGTTAAATGCCTCTGCTGTGATACATACAAATGAAACAGATCTTGAAATTGGACATCACACACAGGACACAGTCCTCTTTGGTTTATCCTAGGTTTGAAATGAGTGTTTCACCCATTTCTTCAACTCCTAAAATGCCCATTTACGTGCACTGGATTATTTTATGCTGCAATACAAATGTGCAGTCGTGTAACTAGATTAGGTGGGCTGTCTGATGCCTCTCCACAGACACAGCAACAAGGCTGTGATAGTGAATAAAACAATCCCATTATTGTGACATGATCCTGTGGCCATGCATACATACAGTAAGTAACTCTAATAATTTATTTATTTATTTATTATTCTTAGAGCAACACCATTAAGCTAGTGGCTCATTTGCAAGGGTTCCTCATCAGGACAAGTGCAACAGACAACTGAGTACACAGTAATAAACAAATGGATTACACAATCAACATATACACATTTCAATATACACCACTTACATAATTAGTATCATGAGGACGCAGTCAGGGGTTGACTTTGTCAAGAGGGTCAGAGAGGTGGAGAGATAAGGGTAAGAAGGATTAGAAGTGTGCAAGGGGGGCAGTTGGACACAAATTGAGGTAGGGGTAGGAAGGGAGGATGTAGGTGCTAGGGTGGACAGGGAATCTAGGGGGCTTGGGTCAAGGGCTGGCTGAGTGGCGTAGTCGGGGTTGGCAATAAGAATACTATATATTGCCTTGGGCTAGTATGATTAGTCTCCATTTTTGTGTAGCCTAGCCAATACAACTACATTGTAGTCTAATGGTTAACACACTGGCTTGGGAATCTGGGGTTCACAGGTTCAAATCCTATTACAGCCAAATACTCAGCGCCTGTGATGAAATGATGTGTGTGATTGATTGTTTTTCTTTTTATGTAGTGTTCCCTTACCCCATTTCATTATGTTTTTATGTTTCAAAGTCTCAGGCTTAGCTTACAATGTGAATGTGAATGTGTTCATTCAGCATTTTTTCCTTCTGGTAAATTCTGATTGGAATGGAATGGGTAAGGCAGAGTGCCATCCCTCTACTGAGAGCAATTAAACCTTATGCTCCCAGGCTGCCACCTTGATGTTGGACTCAGAGATCTGTTGCCCTTGCCCAACTTGCCTCTGATGTGCAGATCAGGTTGACAGCTTTTTTTTTTAATTGTATTTTTTCCTCTGGGGCATAGGGCATCTCTCCGGGGAACCTTCTCATCGCTGCCTCTACTCTCTACCTGAAGCCCTCCTTACCTGGTCTCCTCTCTGGCCCTTCGGCTAGATCCAGACTCCCAGATCACCCCCCATGGCCTTTCTGGAAAATATAGGGACTGCCGAGTAAACATGGAGGACAGCCAGGAAACCAGGAGATCAGGCCTGGTATTTGGGAAGGACACTGGAGCCCCCTTTGCCTCCACTAGACCACCAGGGTTTTTTCCTTCTTACAGTTTCCCCCCAGAGCACAGATGTGCAGTGCCTGGCAGCGCACCTACGTGCAGCCTGGCCGCCACTGTTCTGCCCCCAACGTAACATCAAGCCTGCTACCTGTAAGACCCCTTGATTCCCCACCAGGAGCCTTTTACCCTGGAACCCACCCTAGGAGGGGAGAGCAGTCCTCCAGACACTCAATCCCCTCCCTCCCCTGCCGACCCCCAATGACCCAAATCTGTTCCTAAACCCGGGTCACTGGCATGGCACAAGATGTGGTGTCTAGCACCTCAGCCCTCAGTGCCACTGGGCTGGCTCGACCAGGTAACCAGCTTACCCCGGTGACCACATTGCTCTCCTCTTGGCTGATGTATCTATGTCTGTCATCAATCACATCACACCAGTCTGTCTCTCAGTCTCTTTCAGACTGACTGTCCATGTGCCTCTCTGTTTCTTTGTGCTTCCTGTACAATACCTTCACTTCAGCACAGCAGATTGGAGCTATTGCTTCCACCCTACCCCTGTTATCTCCAGTGGCAAAGTAACCTAGCTATGACTTCAAAAACTATAGGACTTGGAGTATTTCGACTTCCAAAATTTGTGGACTGGAATTATTTTGACTTCCAAAAATTGACAGCTGAAAGTATTTTGACTCCAATAGAACTGAAATGACTTCCAAATTTCAACTCATGGAAGTATTTGACTTCCGCCATAAAAACTTATCTGAAGCCCTGTGCACAAGTGTATCTCACATGGCAGCACCAGATTTTATAGTGTACAGCTTTTACCCTGTGTGTTTGCAGTTATGTAGTGGCAGGGAAGTCATTCAACCTCCTCAATGCAGGAAGCGTTTGAGGTAAGTACTACACTCAACACTGCCTGATGTGTGGCAGCCCAGGGAGACTCAAACCAGGATCATCAACAAGGTGAGCTGCAAGCTTTACCATTAAACCATCAGGTGTGTTTAAAATCCAAGATTTACCATTAAACCATCAGGTGTGTTTAAAATCCAAGATTTACCATTAAACCATCAGGTGTGTTTAAAATCCAAGATTTACCATTAAACCATCAGGTGTGTTTAAAATCCAAGATTTACCATTAAACCATCAGGTGTCTTTAAAACCCAGCATTTACCATTAAACCTTCAGGTGTCTTTAAAATCCAAGATTTACCATTAAACCATCAGGTGTGATTAAAATCCAAGATTTACCATTAAACCATCAGGTGTCGTCAAAATCCAAGATGTACCATTAAACCATCAGGTGTGGTCAAAATCCAAGATTTACCATTAAACCTTCAGGTGTGGTCAAAATCCAAGATTTACCATTAAACCATCAGGTGTGATCAAAATCCAAGATTTACCATTAAACCATCAGGTGTGGTCAAAATCCAAGATTTACCATTAAACCATCAGGTGTGATCAAAATCCAAGATTTACCATTAAACCATCAGGTGTGGTCAAAATCCAAGATTTACCATTAAACCATCAGGTGTGGTCAAAATCCAAGATTTACCATTAAACCATCAGGTGTGGTCAAAATCCAAGATTTACCATTAAACCATCAGGTGTGGTCAAAATCCAAGATTTACCATTAAACCATCAGGTGTGGTTAAAATAAAAGATTTATCATTAAACCATCAGGTGTGGTTAAAATCCAAGATTTACCATTAAACCATCAGGTGTGATTAAAATCCAAGATTTACCATTAAACCATCAGGTGTGATTAAAATCCAAGATTTACCATTAAACCATCTGGTGTGGTTAAAATCCAAGATTTACCATTAAACCATCAGGTGTGGTTAAAATCAATTTTTTAAACAAACAAAAAAATTGCAGTCACAATTGACCACTGGAAAGAGAAACTGAAACTTAGTCAGCAAATGGATTTTTAACAGATAACTACCGCTTCCTCTGTAGAATCTGTGGAAAAAGCTACTTTATCCTCAATTTGAACAACACTATGTGATTGTCTCCTTTGGGCAAAATCCATAGATAAGATCCTATCATGGATACGATTGTTGATTTGAGGCTCTTACTGCCAAAGCTGACTTCTTGCAGATTGACTTGAAAAAGGTAAAGGAAAAAGCGGGAAGCACGACAAAAAGTTGATTTGGTCTTGCAAAATTATACCATAATGAAAGTAAGATTACATGTGGTAAAATACTAACATCCATTTGAGACCTTTTTTTTTAAGTTGCAACATTAAATAATAATTATGTTTTGGTTTAATAACATTCATGCCTCCTCCGGATGTTTTTAACTTGAACAATCATGCAGTGATGCAGTTTCAGTTTTTTTTGTGTGCTTGATTTCAATGCTGTGTGACATTTTGCTGTGTAAAATAAAAATTGCCCAAAAATAAAAACTAAAAAAAGTCTAACCACAAGGTTACAGTTTCTGAAATGTCACACACCCATAGTCTCTTTTTATTTAATCTTCACTACATAATCAATCCTGTCTTTGTTTGTCACATACTAAATTTTTTTTTTTATTATTTAGTTGTTTAACCAGGTATAGCACACTAAGCTGAAAGCTTTTTTACAGGAGCGACCTGGGAGCACAAGGAGGTTAAGTGACTTGCTCAGGGTCACACAGTATGCAAGTGGAAGCTGTGGGATTCAAACCCCAGGTCTGGTCTGCTGGATGTCACCAGATTTGCAGCTCAGAGCCTTAGACCATAGCACTATACTGCCTCCTATGCCCACTGCCACTATTTCCGTATGTTTCTCCTAAACCTGTTCTGTGCAATGGCTCTGTCATCTCAAGTCGATTGCTTCCCTGTTTCTTATTGCTAACTGCCATATCTCTAGACCCTTCCTGATCATACAGAATCTCAATGTCTATTTTTATGTTTGCTTGCACGCATGTGCAAGAAACATAGTGCCTTCATCGGAGATTTCGGACATGTGTCACCTCCTCCTCCAATTCAGGCAGTGTCTTGGCAGGCGCGGCCCCTGTAAGCCAATGCATTTTGGAGCTGTGTATGACACGCTCCAAAATGCAGTGGCACTGAGTTGAAAGGGCTATCGCTTGAGTGAGCACAGATAAGATATCGGCTGCTCACGCAACTCCCCCATGCACAGACAGACGTCGCGCGCGCCTGCACTGTAGCAGCCGACGGGTGCCCAATCCCCATCGGCTGAGCTGCTCCCCACCTCCCCAGTTGTAGGTGCCACGCTGGGAGCCCACCCCAGCATGGCAAGCACTGTGCTCCTTTGGCGGCAGGGGTGCCCAATCCCCGTCGGCTGAAGCGCCCCCAGTCCTTGTGCCACGCTGGAGCCCACCCCAAGCGTGGCAAACAATCTGCCATAATTTTTGTATTTTGCCGGCCAGGGTGCCCAATCCCCCGCTGGCTGAACGCCTAAGTCCTTGTGCCATGCTGAGAGCCTCACCCCAGGTGGCAAACGTCCCACGATGTATTTTTGTTTTTTTCCTGTAAATAAAACTGTCCCATGGCTAGCTCTCCAACCCTCCCACAACCCGCACCCACCCACTGCACCAGCCTCCCCACCCCCACCCCATACTTTCACTCTGGACTCTGGACGCCGACGATCTGTGGACCGGGAACACGTCTGCACTCTTCAAAGCCGACCCACGAACTGAGGAAATGCCCGGTAAGCTGTATAATGGGTTACATAGGGGTTTCAACTGTGCATATCTCAGGCATTTTTGGGAATTTTTACCAAATTTTCAACATGGGGTTTTTAGGACCCCTTCTCACATGGTGTCACTGTCATTGGCGTTATGGGCCCGCGAAGGGTGATTTGAGTGACTGCACAGTGACTGTGAAATCACCCTTTGGGCCCAAATACTGCCATGACAGTGACATCATTCATAAGAAGGGGTCCCAAAAACCCCATGTTGAAAATTTGGTGCCAAAATTCCAAAAAATGACTGTTTTACGAGAGTGCGTTGCGCAGTTCCTATGGCTCGTAAGTTCGTGAAATTTCAATATTTTCACTCCAGATTTTCAACATTGCCATTTTACCACACCTTCTTATGAGCAGTATAGCTGTCATTTTTCACATCTCACCCAAAATGTGTTTCCACCCATGTAGCGCAGAATGGCGCAGTCGGTGTGTGAAATCAATGTACGGGACAAATTAAGAAAATCACAGTGATGCTGTTCATGAGCTCAGGTGTTAAAATGGCTATGTTGAAAATTTGGTGAAAAAATTCCTAAAAATGACTGTTTTACGAGTGTGCGTTGCACAGCTCCTATACACGCTTGTAAGTTCACGAATTTTCAATATTTTCACTCCAGATTTCCAACATTGCCATTTTACCACACTTTCTTATGAGTAGTATAGCTGTCATTTTTCACATCTCATCCAAAACGTGTTTCCGCCCATGTAGTGCACAATGGCACAGTCGGTGTGCGAAATCAATGTACGGGACAAATTAAGAAAGTCACAGTGACACTGTTCATGAGCAAAGGTCTTAAAATGGCTATGTTGAAAATTTGGTGAAAAAATTCTCACAAAATGACTGTTTCTGATGAGTGCATTGTGCAGTTCCACGCACACTCGTAAGTTCAGTGAATTTTCAATATTTTCATCCGGATTTTCAACATTGCCATTTTACCACACTCCTTATGAGCAGTATAGCTGTCATTTTCACATCTTGCCCAAAATGTGTTTCCACCATGTAGTGCACAATGGCGCAGTATGTGCAAAATCAATGTTGGGACACATTAAGAAAATCACAGTGACACTGTTCATGAGCAGAGGTCTTAAAATGGCTATGTTGAAAATTTGGTGAAAAAATTCCTAAAATGACTGTTTTACGAGCGTGCGTTACGCAGTTCTTATGCATGCTCGTAAGTTTGCAAATTTAATATTTTCACTCCAGATTTTCAACATTGCCATTTTATTACACCTCTTATGAACAGTACAGCTGCCATTTTCATATGTCACCCAAAGTGTTTTCGCACATGTGAGCGCACAATGGTGCTGCGTGCTAAAGCAATGTTTAGGACAGATTAAGAAATCACAGTTACACTGTTCATGGAGCAGAGGTCTGAAAATGGCTATGTTGAAAATTTGGTGACAAAAGTCCATAAAATGACTGTGTACGAGTAAGCAATGTGCAGTTTCCACGCACCCTCGTAAGTTCATGACTTTGTAATATTTTCAGTCCAGATTTTCACCAGTGGCATTTTTCACACTTCCTTATGAACAGTACAGCTGTCATTTTTCACAACATGGCTGAAGTGTGTTTTCACACTTTCAGCGCTGAGATGCATGGTGGCTGTGGAAATCATTGTTCGGCACAGATAGAAAATCACAGTGACACTGTTCATGATCAGAGCGCAAAATGCCTGAGTTGACAATCTGCTGTAAAATATCCCCAACCTAATTATAATACGGGTGTCGTTGCACAGTTTCTATGTCGCTCATGACTTCACCATTTTTTAAATATTTTTACTGCAGATTTGCAACATTGCCATTTTACACCTCCCATGAACAGTACAGCTGTCATTTTTACATCCTGTTCGAATGTTTTTGCACCTGTGGTGCTAAATGCCGCATCTGCCATGCATAAGCAGCTTCGCCAATAAACTGATAGCCCCACTGTCTGCGAGGTGGGTCACAAAACATGTTGAAAATTTGGAGTGAAAATACCAACGAATGCCTGAGGTATTAGGGTTTCCAACCATAATGCCCAACACTGTAGAGAATGACAGGCATCAGGGGTGTGACTTGGGATTCCTGCCTGTAATGCTCATACCATTCCACACCCTGCAGCCAGTGAGAGGCATCGAGGTATGCCTTGGACTCTTCAGCCCCAAAGTTCACCCCATTCTCCTATATCGCACCCATCTCACCGCATTTCCTAATGAAATGGGGTGCGCATAAGGGCCAAAGACCCCAAGGAACACCGTGACACTTGTCAGTGTCTGCAGGGTGGGGTGTGGTGAAATGGCGAGGCCATTATGCCTGATGACCCAAATGCACACCCCAATGCCTGTCACTCTCTGCAGGGTGGTGGTGGGGTTGGCTTCAGTTCAGTACTTCACTGCCATTCCTATTACGCAGCTCTGTAACTTCTACATTACCACTGCCAATGCCAGCAAGCAAACATTCGGCATTGACAAATGCTTGTTATTATATATCTTTATCTCCCAACTGGACTGTTGTACCTCTGCCCTTGGTCTGACTCTTACTCTGTCATCGTCTCCACTCTGATGTTCCATTTCTAGCAATGGGGACTACATCTATCTTCTCGGGGAAACAGTGACTCTGGAGAAGGATGCAAAACAACTTTCCTGAATGGGAAAATGGGAGGCTGGAGGAGGCTGCAGACGCCTCACAAGAGCTCTCCTGGCTGTCAGAGGTGGGAGCTGCTGAGGATACAGACATCTCACAAGAGCTTTCCTGTTTGGAAGGTGGGACTCTGGAGAAGGATGCTGACTCCTCACAAGAACTCTCCTGACTAGAAGTGGTGGGGTCATGAAGAGGAATCATCAGAAAGTGGCACAATCTCAGTGTTGCCTTCATTGCAATGGGGGCAGGGAAAACTTCTTTTAGCTAATCCTATTATATTTTTGCCCATAATTCCCTTCTCCCCTTTCACACTGGGGCATGATCT